>CM035185.1:19681076-19718568 GCA_020233015.1 Callinectes sapidus | reverse complement strand
GGAAAAATCCTTTTCATATAGAAAATAGTATGCCATTTCAAAGAACAAAAAAAAAAAAAAAAAAAGTAAAAAATGGAATTATTTCTTTGTTTCTCTTTTTATATCCATGTTTTGATTGAAAATAAAGGGAAAAAAATTACATTCTTTGGAAGTAAATTTGTTTCTCAAAATTGTATTAATTACCTCTTTTCTCATCGTTTATAAGAGTATTAACAATATTTCAAAGAAAAATGCTCTTTTGTACTTAAAAAAAAAGTAATATATACAATTTTAAGAAAAACTTCACTCCCCTCTAAAAGTGAATTGTTCAACAATTCTTTACTTATTTCCATGTTTTATTGGAAAACAAGTAAAAAAATGGAAAAGAAATGAAAGTTACGATAATATAGTTTTTTTCTGTAAATTATGATAAATACGCTTTTTCAATACTTTTAGGAGTATTAGCAGCATTTTAGACAAAACCCCCTTTTCAGGAATAATATATGCAAACTCAAAAAAGAAAGAAATTCAGCCTAAAAAGTGACTTTTACAATGTTTTTCAGAGTATTTTCATGATTGATGGAAAAAAAGCAAAAAATATTTTCTTACAATAATATATATATTTTTCACTAAAATTGCATAAAATTACCCTTTTTAGATTTTTTAAATCCTTCTTTTACGACCATATATATTTATTCTAAGAGTGAACAAATCATCCATTTTCAACGTTTTTTGGGGTTTTACAATATTTTAATGACAAAACCCTCTTCTTTTAGAAAAAAAGATGTTTTTACCTCCAAAAGTAAGTTATCAGTAATTTTATTTTGATTTCGAAGTTTTAATTAAAAACAGGAACAAAACACTATATTCTTTTCTCTTTAAGCGCCTCCCCCAGAAACTCAACCTGCAGGGAGAAAGGGTTTACCAGCAGCCACGTCTGCTGTGTCGCTGCCTCCTCCACGCACCTCTGCCACACACCGTCTTGTATGTGCAGCGTCTGCAAGAATTCCTCCTTGCACGGCTGCTCCTCCCTGCACGGCTCCTCACCTTCCTCCGTCCACCCAAGCACTGTGTGGACATGCTGCCCGCCGTCTCGCTGCTGGCCAGCCTCGCTCTGTCCGCTTCCACTTCCCACTTCCCACTTCCACTTTCCACTTCCCCCGGGGCCCACCTTCCTCGTTCCACGGTTCACCTCACCGCCACAGCTGCCCACCGCTGCTTGGCCTCCACAGGCTTCCCCAGTGGCGTGCGCCGCCTCTCCCCTCACGACTCGGCAGTGCCGCTCCAGTATCTCGTCCTTGACATCCGAACTCGTCACGAGGCTCTCCACCTGTTTAGCAGGACCCTCAAGGACCAGTGGTACGATTTCTCCACGTACCTGCCGCTGCATCCTTCCGAGGTCATCACACATTGCATTCCCAAACAGGGAGTCTAGCCCCAACAGACAGGGTTCTTGCATGTCGGCAAAAGAGACTCTCACCTCACAGTGGCCAGTCACGCCACACAACTGCTGGTCTGACACAGGGGATGGGGCTGCCACAACTTCTTCCCTCACTTGTACGTTCCCTGCCGCCAGGTTCATTTGTGCTGCCTGCTCGTCCATTTTCACCTCCTGCAGTCCGATTTTTCTCAAATTCTGGCTAATTATCGTCGTCTGCTGGTCTATTTTCTCCGTCAGCCTATCTATTTTCTCCGCCCGTTGGTCCATTTTCTCCGTCTGCTGGTCTATTTTCACTTTTATTTCTGTCATCAGGGCTTGAAGCATCGCCATCATGGCGGAACTTTCCTCTCTGGCCAATGTGACGTCACTAGCCTCGCCCAGAGACACAGAGGCACCATCCCTGCTATCTTGTTGTCTGCGTTCATCCTACATTTTGCTACTATAACACTCGGCTATTCATTTTGCACCATCAACTATCCCGCTACTCCTGACACCACTGTTACGTTCACCCCCCCCCTTATCTTCTTCTTCACACCCTTTCTCTGCCCTCAGCAGCACGTCTCAGGCCACAGGGTTCACACAGGCCTCCCATGTGCACAAGCAGGGCAACAGGGCATAGGGGGGGTTGCGTAACTTCCACACGGTTCGGATGGGCAAGTGTAGCGAAGTGTAGCTATAGCAGCTCAAAATGGGGGACAAAGCAAACACACTGAGTCCATTTTGGCTAGTTTACTCAGCAAGCACTACAGGTAACATGGGGGACCGTGACACGCCTCACACAATGACAAAGGGGCGCTCAGCAAGACGACACAGCAAGGCGGCAGCTCGGGCCTCCTCACACCTCACACCTCTTTCACGGCCTCCCAGCAGGCTTCCACAATGTCAACTAGGCACACACAGTCCAGGCGCACACACTGCCAAGCCACAGGCACTATTACATGTGAGTGAGTGATTTAGGTTTAGGCGCCGCAACACTATTACATGGCAGTCAGAATATATCTGTCCAGGAACGAGGGGAAACCAGACAGCTCTTCCCTCTGTCCTCCTCACTGGGCCCCAACTCTCTCCTCTCTGCTCTCTCCCCCCACTGCCTGTCGCCGGGCGGCGGCAGAAACTATTTGCTAAATCGTCAAAAGCCCCCTTCTCCCTTGTGTCGCTCCTCCGGCCTCTCTCTCTCCTTCCCGTCCCAGACCCGTTGCTTCTTTTCCTACTCCCACGCCCACCACGCACATACATACACACATACCCACGGCCACGGCCACCCCCCCATACATAGGTTCGTAACAATATATATTTTTCACTAAAATTGCAAAAAATCACCCTTTTTAGATTTTTTAAATCCTTCTTTTACGACGGAATATATTTATTCTAAAAGTGCAGAAATCATCTATTTTCAACGTTTTTAGGGGTTTTACAATATTTTCATGACAAAGCCCTCTTCTTTTACAAAAAAAGGATGTTTTTACCTCCAAAAGTAACTTTTCAGTAATTTTATTTGGATTTCCAAGTTTTATTTAAAACAGAAACAAAACACTATATTCTTTTCTCTTTAAAGTTACATAAACTACCCTATTTTAACCTTTTTTATTAGTTTTAACAACATTTTGAATAAAATGCCTTTTTTTATGTTATAAAAAATGTAATACAAGCCATTTTAAGGAAAATATATTTCTTAAAAAAAAAGATTTTTCAGTGTTTTCATTTCATTCCCATGTTTTGATTGAAAATAAAAGTAAAAGCAAGAAATATAATGACTTTTTTATAATTAATTTTTATCAGCGTTTTATGAGTATTAACGGCATTTTACACAAAACCATCTTTTACATATGCAATTTGAATAAGGAAACAAAAAATTGCCTAAAAAGTGACTTTTTCAATGTTTTTCATGTTATTTTTATTGGTTGATGGAAGAAAAGCAAAAATCTAAGTGTTTTTTACGACAATATATATTTTTTTTCTCTGAAACTGCACAAATTACTCATTTTTATGTTTTAATCCTTATATTACGACAATATGTTTCTTTTCTTTAAAACTGCATAAATCACTCTTTTTTCAACGTATTTTGGTGATTTGCAACTTTTCAAAGAAAACGCTCTTTTTTAGAAAAAAAAATAGTATGAATTTACTCCATAAGTGATTTATCAATGATTTTCTATTGATTTCAATGTTTTGATTAAAACAAGAAAAAAACACTTTATACATTTTCTTTCTCAGAAAGTATATAAACTACCGAATTTTTACCTTTTTGGTCGTTTTAACAACATTTTGTAGAAAAAACCCTTTCCATTTTACAAAAAAAGTAATATATGCTGTTTCAGGGATAGAAAATATTTCTGTCAAAAAAGGGATTATTTAAAGGTTTTTATTATTATTTCCATGTTTTGATTGAAAAGGAAGGAAAAATCAATAAATCCATTTAATTTTTATTTCAGTACATTTTTTTCCCTTAAAATTCCAAAAATTACCCGTTTTTCAACGTTTTTAAGAGTATTAACAACATTTTAACGAAGAATCTCTTTTTCACGTAAAAAATAAATTGAAATACATTCAATTTCACCAAAAAAAGTTTATTTTCTACTCTATATTAACTTATTTAGGAGTTTTAACAATATTTTGATTAAAAATCCTTTTCATATTAAAAATTGTATGCCATTTCAAGGACAAAAAAATTTATGTAAAAAATGTAATTATTTCTTTGTTTCTCTTTTTATATCCGTGTTTTGATTGAAAATGAAGGAAAAGAACATTATATTTTTATGGTAGTAGATATTGTTTCTCAAAATTGCAATAATTACCTCTTTTTTCATCGTTTTTAAGAGTATCAACAACATTTCAAAGAAAAATGCTCTTTTGTAGTTAAAAAAAAAGTAATATATACCATTTAATGAAAAACTTCACTCCCCTCCAAAAGTGAATTGTCCAATAATTCCTTACTTATTTCAATGTTTTATTGGAAATCAAGTTAAAAAAAAGAGAAAAGCAATGAAAGTTACGATAATATAGTTTTTTTTCTGTAAAATATGATAAATACACTTTTTTCAATGCTTTTACGAGTATTAACAGCATTTTTGACAAAATCCACTTTTCAAGAATAATATATGCAAACTCAAAAAAGAAATAAATTCAGCCTAAAAAGTGACATTCCAAAGTTTTTCAGAGTATTTTCATTATTGATGGAAAAAAAAGCAAAAAATGATTTCTTACGACAATATATATATTTTTCTTTAAAATTGCTTAAAATCACCCTTTTTAGATTTTTTAAATCCTTCTTTTACGAAAATATATATTTATTTTAAGAGTGCACAAATCATAAATTTTCAATGTTTTTTGGGGTTTAACAATATTTTAATAACAAAACCCTCTTCTATAAAAAAAACATGTTTTTACCTCCAAAAGTAGGTTTTCAGTAATTTTAATTTGATTTCCAGGTTTTAATTAAAAATAGGAACAAAACACTATATTCTTTTCTCTTTAAAGTTACATAAACTACCCAATTTTAACCTTTTTTATTAGTTTTAACAACATTTTGAAATATATCCCTTTTTCTATGTTACAAAAAATGTAATACAAGCCATTTTAAGGAAAAAAAAAATTTCTTTACACTAAGGATTTTTCAGTGTTTTCATTTCATTTCCATGTTTTGATTGAAAATAAAAGTAAAAGCAAGAAATATAATGACTTTTTTTGCAACTCATTTTTTTCTCTTAAAATTGCATAAATTATCCTTTTTTTCAGCCTTTTTATGAGTATAAACATCTAAACTACGAAAGGCCATCTTTTTTAGGTAAAAAAAAAAAAAGGAATATATGACATTTCACGGAAAAAATTCCTTTTCACCGAAAAAATTAATTTTTCAATGATTCTCTTCTTATTTTATTGTTTTATGTAAATGAAAATAAGAAATGAATATTGCGACAATATACATTTTTCATTAAAATTTCATAAAAAACGTTTTTTTCAACGTTTTTAGGAGTATTAACAGCATTTTACACAAAACACCCTTTTACAAGTAAAATACGTGCAATTTAAATAAAGAACAGAATTCTGCCTGAAAAGTGACTTTTTCAATGTTTTTATCATATTTTCCTTTGTTGATGGAACAACCGCAAAAAATACATTTTTTTTTATGACAACATTTTTTTCCATAAAATTGCACAAATTAACAAATTTTTATGTTTTCATCCTTTTTTTAATACAATATATTTTTTTTCTCAAAAACTGCATTATTGACTCTTTTTTTCAATGTTTTTTTGGAGATTTACAACTTTTCAAGGAAAACCCTCTCTTTTACAAAAAAAAAAAAAAAAAAAAGATTCTACTGCACAAGTGATTTTTTAATAGTTTTCTATTGATTTCAATGTTTTGATTAAAACAAGAAAATAAACACTATATACATTTTCATTTTCTGAAACTATATAAACTACCCAATTTTAACCCTTTTTGGACGTTTAAAAACATAAAAAAAAAACTTTTTCATGTTACAACATAGTACTTTTTATTGTTAAATTTCAAAAATTACGTTTTTTTCATCGTTTTTATCAGTATTAACGGCATTTTACACAAAACCATAATTTACATATGCAATTTGAATAAGGAAACAAAATTTTGCCTAAAAAGTGACTTTTTCAATGTTTTTCATGTTATTTTCATTGGTTGATGGAAGAAAAGCAAAAAATTAAGTGATTTTTACGACAATATATATTTTTTCTCTATAACTGCACAAATTACCCATTTTTATGTTTTAATACTTACATTACGAAAACATGTTTCTTTTCTTTAAAACTGCATAAATCACTCTTTTTTCAACGTATTTTGGTGATTTGCAACTTTTCAAAGAAAACGCCCTCTTTTAGAAAAAAAAAGTATGATTTTACTCCAAAAGTGATTTATCAATTATTTTCTATTGATTTCAGTGTTTTGATTAAAACAAGAAAATAACACTTTATACTTTTCTTTCTCAGAAAGTATATAACCTACTGAATTTTTACCTTTTTGGTCGTTTTAACAACATTTTGTAGAAAAAAACTTTTCCATTTTACAAAAAAAGTAATATATGCAGTTTCAGGGAAAGAAAATATTTCTGTCAAAAAGGGGATTATTTAAAGGTTTTTATTATTATTTCCATGTTTTGATTGAAAAGGAAGGAAAAATCAATAAATCCATTTAAATTTTATGGCAGTATATTTTTTTTCCTTAAAATTCCATAAATTACCCGTTTTTCAACGTTTTTAAGAGTATTAACAACATTTTAACGAAAAATCTCTTTTTCACGTAAAAAATAAATTGAAATACATTCAATTTCACCAAAAAAAGTTTATTTTCTACTCTATTTTAACCTATTTAGGAGTTTTAACAATATTTTGATTAAAAATCCTTTTCATATAAAAAATAGTATGCCATTTCAAGGACAAAAAAAAAATATGTAAAAAATGTAACTATTTCTTTGTTTCTCTTTTTATATCCGTGTTTTGATTGAAAATGAAGGAAAAGAACATTATATTTTTATGGTAGTAGATTTTGTTTCTCAAAATTGCAAAAATTACCTCTTTTTTTTTTATCTAAAATACACAAATTACCCATTTTTATATTTTAATTCTTTTACTACGACAATATGTTTGTTTTCTCTAAAAATGCATAAATCACTCTTTTTTCAACGTATTTTGCTGATTTGCAACTTTTCAAGGAAAACGCACACTTTTAGAAAAAAAAGTATGATTTAATCCACAAGTGATTTATCAATGATTTTCTATTGATTTCAATGTTTTGATTAAAAACAAGAAAAAAAAAAAACCTTATACATTTATTTTCTCTGAAAGTATATAAACTACATAATTTTAACCTTTTTGGCCATTTTAACAACATCTTGTAGAAAAAACTTTTTCCATTTAACAAAAAATGTAATATATGCCGTTTCAGGGGAAAAAAAAATTCTATCAAAAACGGGATTATTTAAAGATTTTTATTTTTATTCCCAAGTTTCACGTAAAAATTGAATTGTAATACATGCAATTTCACCAAAGAAAGCTTATTTTCTTCTCTATTTTAACCTATTTAAAAGTTTTAACAATATTTTGAGATAAAATCCTTTTCATATAAAAAATAATATGCCATTTCAAAGAAAAAATAAATAAATTTATGTAAAAAATGGAATTATTACTTTGTTTCTCTTTTTATATGATTTTTTTTATTGAAAATGAAGGAAAAAAAACATTAAATTTTAATGGCAGTGCATTTTTTCTCAAAATTGCAATAATTACCTCTTTTTTTCATCGTTTTTAAGAGTATTAACAACATTTTAAAGAAAAACACTCTTTTTTTTGTTAAATAAAATGTAATATATACCATTTTATGAAAAACTTTACTCCCCTCCAAAAATGATTTGTTCAATAATTCTTTACTTACTTTCATGTTTTATTGGAAAACAAGTAAAAAAAGGGAAAAGCAATGAATGTTACGATAATATAGTTTTTTTCTATAAAATATGATCAATACGCTTTTTTCAATGCTTTTAGGAGTATTAGCAGCATTTTAGACAAAACCCCCCTTTTCAAGACTAATATATGCAAACTCAAAAAAGAAAGAAATTCAGCCTAAAAAGTGACTTTTCAATGTTTTTTTTAGAGTATTTTCATTATTGATGGAAAAAAAGCAAAAAATGATTTCTTACGACAATATATATATTTTTCTCTAAAATTGCATAAAATTACCCTTTTTAGATTTTTTAAATCTTTCTTTTACGACGATATATATTTATTCTAAGAGTACGCAAATCATCCATTTTCAACGTTTTAAGGGATTTTACTATATTTTAATGAAAAAATCACTTTAAAAAAAAAAAGGATGTTTTTACCTCCAATAGTGAGTGTTTCAGTAATTTTATTTTGATTTCCAAGTTTTAATTAAAAACCGGAACAAAACACTATATTCTTTTCTCTTTAAAGTTACATAAACTACCCAATTTTAACCTTTTTATTAGTTTTAACAACATTTTGAAGATCCCTTTTTTTAATGTTACAAAAAATGTAATACAAGCCATTTGAAGGAAAAAAAAAATTTCTTTACACTAAGGATTTTTCAGTGTTTTCATTTCATTTCCATGTTTTGATTGAAAATAAAAGTAAAAGCAAGAAATATAATGACTTTTTTTGCAACTCATTTTTTTCTCTTAAAATTGCATAAATTATCCTTTTTTCAGCCTTTTTATGAGTATAAACATCTAAACTACGAAAGGCCATCTTTTTTAGGTAAAAAAAAAAAGGAATATATGACATTTCACGGAAAAAATTCCTTTTCACCGAAAAAATTAATTTTTCAATGATTCTCTTCTTATTTTATTGTTTTATGTAAATGAAAATAAGAAATGAATATTGCGACAATATACATTTTTCATTAAAATTTCATAAAAAACGTTTTTTTCAACGTTTTTAGGAGTATTAACAGCATTTTACACAAAACACCCTTTTACAAGTAAAATACGTGCAATTTAAATAAAGAACAGAATTCTGCCTAAAAGTGACTTTTTCAATGTTTTTATCATATTTTCCTTTGTTGATGGAACAACCGCAAAAAATACATTTTTTTTATGACAACATTTTTTTCCCTAAAATTGCACAAATTAACAAATTTTTATGTTTTCATCCTTTTTTTAATACAATATATTTTTTTTCTCAAAAACTGCATTATTGACTCTTTTTTTCAATGTTTTTTTGGAGATTTACAACTTTTCAAGGAAAACCCTCTCTTTTACAAAAAAAAAAAAAAAAAAAAGATTCTACTGCACAAGTGATTTTTTAATAGTTTTCTATTGATTTCAATGTTTTGATTAAAACAAGAAAATAAACACTATATACATTTTCATTTTCTGAAACTATATAAACTACCCAATTTTAACCCTTTTTGGACGTTTAAAAACATAAAAAAAAACTTTTTCATGTTACAACATAGTACTTTTTATTGTTAAATTTCAAAAATTACGTTTTTTTCATCGTTTTTATCAGTATTAACGGCATTTTACACAAAACCATAATTTACATATGCAATTTGAATAAGGAAACAAAATTTTGCCTAAAAAGTGACTTTTTCAATGTTTTTCATGTTATTTTCATTGGTTGATGGAAGAAAAGCAAAAAATTAAGTGATTTTTACGACAATATATATTTTTTCTCTATAACTGCACAAATTACCCATTTTTATGTTTTAATACTTACATTACGAAAACATGTTTCTTTTCTTTAAAACTGCATAAATCACTCTTTTTTCAACGTATTTTGGTGATTTGCAACTTTTCAAAGAAAACGCCCTCTTTTAGAAAAAAAAAGTATGATTTTACTCCAAAAGTGATTTATCAATTATTTTCTATTGATTTCAGTGTTTTGATTAAAACAAGAAAATAACACTTTATACTTTTCTTTCTCAGAAAGTATATAACCTACTGAATTTTTACCTTTTTGGTCGTTTTAACAACATTTTGTAGAAAAAAACTTTTCCATTTTACAAAAAAAGTAATATATGCAGTTTCAGGGAAAGAAAATATTTCTGTCAAAAAGGGGATTATTTAAAGGTTTTTATTATTATTTCCATGTTTTGATTGAAAAGGAAGGAAAAATCAATAAATCCATTTAAATTTTATGGCAGTATATTTTTTTTCCTTAAAATTCCACAAATTACCCGTTTTTCAACGTTTTTAAGAGTATTAACAACATTTTAACGAAAAATCTCTTTTTCACGTAAAAAATAAATTGAAATACATTCAATTTCACCAAAAAAAGTTTATTTTCTACTCTATTTTAACCTATTTAGGAGTTTTAACAATATTTTGATTAAAAATCCTTTTCATATAAAAAAATAGTATGCCATTTCAAGGACAAAAAAAAATATGTAAAAAATGTAACTATTTCTTTGTTTCTCTTTTTATATCCGTGTTTTGATTGAAAATGAAGGAAAAGAACATTATATTTTTATGGTAGTAGATTTTGTTTCTCAAAATTGCAAAAATTACCTCTTTTTTTTTTTATCTAAAATACACAAATTACCCATTTTTATATTTTAATTCTTTTACTACGACAATATGTTTGTTTTCTCTAAAAATGCATAAATCACTCTTTTTTCAACGTATTTTGCTGATTTGCAACTTTTCAAGGAAAACGCACACTTTTAGAAAAAAAAGTATGATTTAATCCACAAGTGATTTATCAATGATTTTCTATTGATTTCAATGTTTTGATTAAAAACAAGAAAAAAAAAAAACCTTATACATTTATTTTCTCTGAAAGTATATAAACTACATAATTTTAACCTTTTTGGCCATTTTAACAACATCTTGTAGAAAAAACTTTTTCCATTTAACAAAAAATGTAATATATGCCGTTTCAGGGGAAAAAAAATTCTATCAAAAACGGGATTATTTAAAGATTTTTATTTTTATTCCCAAGTTTCACGTAAAAATTGAATTGTAATACATGCAATTTCACCAAAGAAAGCTTATTTTCTTCTCTATTTTAACCTATTTAAAAGTTTTAACAATATTTTGAGATAAAATCCTTTTCATATAAAAAATAATATGCCATTTCAAAGAAAAAATAAATAAATTTATGTAAAAAATGGAATTATTACTTTGTTTCTCTTTTTATATGATTTTTTTTTATTGAAAATGAAGGAAAAAAAACATTAAATTTTAATGGCAGTGCATTTTTTCTCAAAATTGCAATAATTACCTCTTTTTTTCATCGTTTTTAAGAGTATTAACAACATTTTAAAGAAAAACACTCTTTTTTTTGTTAAATAAAATGTAATATATACCATTTTATGAAAAACTTTACTCCCCTCCAAAAATGATTTGTTCAATAATTCTTTACTTACTTTCATGTTTTATTGGAAAACAAGTAAAAAAAGGGAAAAGCAATGAATGTTACGATAATATAGTTTTTTTTTCTATAAAATATGATCAATACGCTTTTTTCAATGCTTTTAGGAGTATTAGCAGCATTTTAGACAAAACCCCCCTTTTCAAGACTAATATATGCAAACTCAAAAAAGAAAGAAATTCAGCCTAAAAAGTGACTTTTCAATGTTTTTTTTAGAGTATTTTCATTATTGATGGAAAAAAAGCAAAAAATGATTTCTTACGACAATATATATATTTTTCTCTAAAATTGCATAAAATTACCCTTTTTAGATTTTTTAAATCTTTCTTTTACGACGATATATATTTATTCTAAGAGTACGCAAATCATCCATTTTCAACGTTTTAAGGGATTTTACTATATTTTAATGAAAAAATCACTTTAAAAAAAAAAAGGATGTTTTTACCTCCAATAGTGAGTGTTTCAGTAATTTTATTTTGATTTCCAAGTTTTAATTAAAAACCGGAACAAAACACTATATTCTTTTCTCTTTAAAGTTACATAAACTACCCAATTTTAACCTTTTTATTAGTTTTAACAACATTTTGAAGATCCCTTTTTTTAATGTTACAAAAAATGTAATACAAGCCATTTGAAGGAAAAAAAAAATTTCTTTACACTAAGGATTTTTCAGTGTTTTCATTTCATTTCCATGTTTTGATTGAAAATAAAAGTAAAAGCAAGAAATATAATGACTTTTTTTGCAACTCATTTTTTTCTCTTAAAATTGCATAAATTATCCTTTTTTCAGCCTTTTTATGAGTATAAACATCTAAACTACGAAAGGCCATCTTTTTTAGGTAAAAAAAAAAAAGGAATATATGACATTTCACGGAAAAAATTCCTTTTCACCGAAAAAATTAATTTTTCAATGATTCTCTTCTTATTTTATTGTTTTATGTAAATGAAAATAAGAAATGAATATTGCGACAATATACATTTTTCATTAAAATTTCATAAAAAACGTTTTTTTCAACGTTTTTAGGAGTATTAACAGCATTTTACACAAAACACCCTTTTACAAGTAAAATACGTGCAATTTAAATAAAGAACAGAATTCTGCCTAAAAGTGACTTTTTCAATGTTTTTATCATATTTTCCTTTGTTGATGGAACAACCGCAAAAAATACATTTTTTTTATGACAACATTTTTTTCCCTAAAATTGCACAAATTAACAAATTTTTATGTTTTCATCCTTTTTTTAATACAATATATTTTTTTTCTCAAAAACTGCATTATTGACTCTTTTTTTCAATGTTTTTTTGGAGATTTACAACTTTTCAAGGAAAACCCTCTCTTTTACAAAAAAAAAAAAAAAAAAAAGATTCTACTGCACAAGTGATTTTTTAATAGTTTTCTATTGATTTCAATGTTTTGATTAAAACAAGAAAATAAACACTATATACATTTTCATTTTCTGAAACTATATAAACTACCCAATTTTAACCCTTTTTGGACGTTTAAAAACATAAAAAAAAAACTTTTTCATGTTACAACATAGTACTTTTTATTGTTAAATTTCAAAAATTACGTTTTTTTCATCGTTTTTATCAGTATTAACGGCATTTTACACAAAACCATAATTTACATATGCAATTTGAATAAGGAAACAAAATTTTGCCTAAAAAGTGACTTTTTCAATGTTTTTCATGTTATTTTCATTGGTTGATGGAAGAAAAGCAAAAAATTAAGTGATTTTTACGACAATATATATTTTTTCTCTATAACTGCACAAATTACCCATTTTTATGTTTTAATACTTACATTACGAAAACATGTTTCTTTTCTTTAAAACTGCATAAATCACTCTTTTTTCAACGTATTTTGGTGATTTGCAACTTTTCAAAGAAAACGCCCTCTTTTAGAAAAAAAAGTATGATTTTACTCCAAAAGTGATTTATCAATTATTTTCTATTGATTTCAGTGTTTTGATTAAAACAAGAAAAATAACACTTTATACTTTTCTTTCTCAGAAAGTATATAACCTACTGAATTTTTACCTTTTTGGTCGTTTTAACAACATTTTGTAGAAAAAAACTTTTCCATTTTACAAAAAAAGTAATATATGCAGTTTCAGGGAAAGAAAATATTTCTGTCAAAAAGGGGATTATTTAAAGGTTTTTATTATTATTTCCATGTTTTGATTGAAAAGGAAGGAAAAATCAATAAATCCATTTAAATTTTATGGCAGTATATTTTTTTTCCTTAAAATTCCATAAATTACCCGTTTTTCAACGTTTTTAAGAGTATTAACAACATTTTAACGAAAAATCTCTTTTTCACGTAAAAAATAAATTGAAATACATTCAATTTCACCAAAAAAAGTTTATTTTCTACTCTATTTTAACCTATTTAGGAGTTTTAACAATATTTTGATTAAAAATCCTTTTCATATAAAAAATAGTATGCCATTTCAAGGACAAAAAAAAATATGTAAAAAATGTAACTATTTCTTTGTTTCTCTTTTTATATCCGTGTTTTGATTGAAAATGAAGGAAAAGAACATTATATTTTTATGGTAGTAGATTTTGTTTCTCAAAATTGCAAAAATTACCTCTTTTTTTTTTATCTAAAATACACAAATTACCCATTTTTATATTTTAATTCTTTTACTACGACAATATGTTTGTTTTCTCTAAAAATGCATAAATCACTCTTTTTTCAACGTATTTTGCTGATTTGCAACTTTTCAAGGAAAACGCACACTTTTAGAAAAAAAAGTATGATTTAATCCACAAGTGATTTATCAATGATTTTCTATTGATTTCAATGTTTTGATTAAAAACAAGAAAAAAAAAAACCTTATACATTTATTTTCTCTGAAAGTATATAAACTACATAATTTTAACCTTTTTGGCCATTTTAACAACATCTTGTAGAAAAAACTTTTTCCATTTAACAAAAAATGTAATATATGCCGTTTCAGGGGAAAAAAAATTCTATCAAAAACGGGATTATTTAAAGATTTTTATTTTTATTCCCAAGTTTCACGTAAAAATTGAATTGTAATACATGCAATTTCACCAAAGAAAGCTTATTTTCTTCTCTATTTTAACCTATTTAAAAGTTTTAACAATATTTTGAGATAAAATCCTTTTCATATAAAAAATAATATGCCATTTCAAAGAAAAAATAAATAAATTTATGTAAAAAATGGAATTATTACTTTGTTTCTCTTTTTATATGATTTTTTTTATTGAAAATGAAGGAAAAAAAACATTAAATTTTAATGGCAGTGCATTTTTTCTCAAAATTGCAATAATTACCTCTTTTTTTCATCGTTTTTAAGAGTATTAACAACATTTTAAAGAAAAACACTCTTTTTTTTGTTAAATAAAATGTAATATATACCATTTTATGAAAAACTTTACTCCCCTCCAAAAATGATTTGTTCAATAATTCTTTACTTACTTTCATGTTTTATTGGAAAACAAGTAAAAAAAGGGAAAAGCAATGAATGTTACGATAATATAGTTTTTTTCTATAAAATATGATCAATACGCTTTTTTCAATGCTTTTAGGAGTATTAGCAGCATTTTAGACAAAACCCCCCTTTTCAAGACTAATATATGCAAACTCAAAAAAGAAAGAAATTCAGCCTAAAAAGTGACTTTTCAATGTTTTTTTTAGAGTATTTTCATTATTGATGGAAAAAAAGCAAAAAATGATTTCTTACGACAATATATATATTTTTCTCTAAAATTGCATAAAATTACCCTTTTTAGATTTTTTAAATCTTTCTTTTACGACGATATATATTTATTCTAAGAGTACGCAAATCATCCATTTTCAACGTTTTAAGGGATTTTACTATATTTTAATGAAAAAATCACTTTAAAAAAAAAAAGGATGTTTTTACCTCCAATAGTGAGTGTTTCAGTAATTTTATTTTGATTTCCAAGTTTTAATTAAAAACCGGAACAAAACACTATATTCTTTTCTCTTTAAAGTTACATAAACTACCCAATTTTAACCTTTTTATTAGTTTTAACAACATTTTGAAGATCCCTTTTTTTAATGTTACAAAAAATGTAATACAAGCCATTTGAAGGAAAAAAAAAAACATATTTCTTTTAGAAAAAGGATTTTAAGTGTTTTCTTTTCATTTCCTTGTTTTATTTGAAAATAAAAGAAAAAGCAAGAAATATAATGACTTTTTATTGCAATTCATTTTTTTCTCCCAAAAGTGCATAAACTATCTCCTTTTCAGCCTTTTTTGGAGTATTAACATCTAACCTACGAAAGGCCATCTTTTTTAGGTAAAAAAAAAAAAAAAGGAATATATGACATTTCACGAAAAAAGTTCCTTTTAATCGAAAAAAATAATTTATCAATGATTTTCTTCTTATTTCATTGTTTTATTGTAAATAAACTAAAAAAACCAATGAATATTGCGATAATATACTTTTTTTCTTTAAAATTTCGTAAAATACGTTTTTTTTAACGTTTTTAGGAGTATTAACAGCATTTTACACAAAACGCCCTTTTACAAGTATAATATGTCCAATTTAAATAAAGTTCAAAATTCTTCCTAAAAATGGACTTTTTCAACGTTTTTATCATATTTTCTTTTGCTGCTGGAACAACAGCAAAAAACAAAAAAAAATTTATAACAACATTTATTTTCAACTAAAATTGCACAAATTACCCATTTTTATGTTTTCATCCTTATCTTACGACAATATATATATTTTTTCTCTAATACTGCATTAATAAAGAACAAAATTCTGCCTAAAAAGTGACTTTTTCAATGTTTTTATCATATTTTCATTTGTTGATGGAACAACAGCAAAAAGTACATTTTTTATGACAACATTTTTTTCCCACTAAAATTGCACAAATTACCCATTTTTATGTTTTCATCCTTATTTTACGACAATATATATTTTTTTCTCTAATACTGCATTAATGTCTTTTTTTTCAATGTTTTTTGGAGATTTACAACTTTTCAAGGAAAACCCTCACATTTACAAAAGAAATATAATTTTACTTCAAAAGTGATTTTTTAATAGTTTTGTATTGATTTCAATGTTTTCATTAAAACAAGAAATCAAACACTATATACATTTTCATTTTCTGAAACTATATAAGCTACCCCATTTTAACCTTTTTTGGACGTTTAAAAACATTAAAAAAAAAAAAACTATTCGTGTAACAATATAGTACTTATTTCTGTAAAATTTCAAAAATTACGTTTTTTTCAACGTTTTTAAGAGTATTAACGGCATTTTACACAAAACCACCCTTTACATATGCAATTTGAATAAAGATAAAAATGTTACCAAAAAAGTGAATTTTTTAATGTTTTCATGGTATTTTCATTGATTGATGGAAGAAAAACAAAAAAATTAAGTGTTTTTTACGGCAGTATGTGTTTTTTTCTCTAAAACTGCACAAATTACCCATTTTTATGTTTTAATTCTTATACTACGACAATATGTTTCTTTTCTCTAAAACTGCATAAATCACTCTTTTTTCAACGAATTTTGGTGATTTGCAACTTTTTAACGCTCTTTTAGAAAACGCTTTTTAGAAAAAAAGTATGATTTCACTCCAAAAGTGATTTGTGAATGATTTTCTATTGATTTCAATGTTTTGAGCAAAAACAAGAAAAAAAAAAAAACACTTTATACATTTTCTTTCTCTGAAAGTATATAAAATACCCAATTTTAACCTTTTGGACGTTTTAACAATATTTTGTAGAAAAAACCTTTTCCATTTTACAAATAATGTAATATATGCCGTTTCAGGGAAAGAAAATATTTCTGTCAAAAAAGGGATTATTTAAAGGTTTTCATTTTTATTTACATGTTTTGATTGAAAAGGCAGGAAAAATTAATAAATCCATTTAATTTTTATGGCAGTACATTTTCTTTCCTTAAAATTCCATATATTACCCGTATTTCAACGTTTTTAAGAGTATTAACAACATTGTAACGAAAAACCTTCTTTTTCTCGTAGAAAATAAGTTGTCATACATGCAATTTCACCAAAAAAGGTTATTTTCTACTCTATTTTAACCTCTTTAGGAGTTTTAACAATATTTTGAGGAAAAATCCTTTTCATATAGAAAATAGTATGCCATTTCAAAGAAAAATAAATTATTTCAAAAATGGAATTATTTCTTATTTTCTATTTACATATCCATATTTTGATAGAAAATTAAGGCAAAAAATATTATATTTTTATACCAGTACATTTTGTTTCTCAAAATTGCAATAATTTCCTTTTTTGTCATCGTTTTTAAGAGTATTAATAACATTTCAAGGAAAAACGCTCTTTTGTAGTAAAAAAAAAATATATATATACAATTTTATGAAAATTTTCTCTTCCCTCCAAAAGTGAATTGTTCAATAATTCTTTACTTATTTCCATGTTTTATTGGAAAAGAAGTAACAAAAGGGAAAAGCAATGAATGTTACGATAATATAGTTTTTTTCTGTAAAATATGATAAATACACTTTTTTAAATGCATTTAGGAGTATTAGCAGCATTTCAGACAAATCCTTCTTTTCAAGAATAATATATGCAAACTAAAAAAAAAAAAAAAAAGCAATTCAGCATAAAAAGTGACTTTTTCAATTTTTTTCAGAATTTTTTCATTATTGATGGAAAAACAACAACAACAAAAAAAGATTTCTTACGACATTATATATATTTTTCTCTAAAATTGCATAAAATTACCCTTTTTAGATTTTTTAAATCTTTCTTTTACGACGATATATATTTTTTCTAAACGTGCACAAATCATCCATTTTCAACGTTTTTAGGGGTTTAACAATATTTTAATGGCAAAACCCTCTTCTCTTAGAAAAGAAAAGGACGTTTTTACCTCCAAAAGGGAGTTTTTCAATAATTTTATTTTGATTTCCAAGTTAAATTAAAGACAGGAACAAAACACTATATTCTTTTCTCTTTAAAGTTACATAAACTACCCAATTTATACTTTTTATTAGTTTTAATAGTTTGAAGAAAATCCCTTTTTTTATGTTACAAAAAATGTAATACAAGCCATTTCAAGGAAAAAAATGTTTCTTTAAAAAAAATATTTTTCAGTGTTTTCTTTTCATTTCCATGTTTTGATTGAAAATAAAAGAAAAAGAAAGAAATGTAATGACTTTTTATTGCAATTAATTTTTCTCTTTTTTTCTTTTTCTTTTTTAAATTTAAACAGAAAGTACATACAGTAGTATACAGGGAACTTAAAGTTGTGCATTGGCGTGCACAGCTATTTCAAAACTTCTGTTTCATATGTACAGGGGGAAATGAGATAATATATATATATATATATATATATATATATATATATAATATATAAATATATATATAGCTATATATATATATATATATATTATAGATATATATATATATATATATATATAGTATATACATAAGATACATAATATACATCAGTTCACTTGAGGGGCACGAGCGGTGAGGGCAGTGTGCCTCTTCAGGTGTTGGCGGCTCGCTTTGCCTGGTGTGTGAACATTCGTGACACATCAGGCGTGGCCCCCGTGAAGCTATTCCACAGTCGCGCTACCCGGGATTTATAAGTTCGTTGGTGCTGCGAGCTGTGGGAGAGAGGCACAATCACCCGGTGATGACCTGCTTGTGCTTGTCGTGTCGTCCTGTGTGCTGGGTGTAGCGGCAGGCACAGTTGGGTGAGGTGGGGAATGCGCAGTACCTGAGTCTTGTGACAGACAGTCAGGGCTGAGACGTCCCGGCGATGTTCGAGAGACGTCATGCTGGCAGGAATCTCCGCTTCTTCCCCCAGCAAGCGGAGGGCACGTCTCTGCACCGTGTCCAGGCACCGAGTGTGGGTGGCGGTCGTGATGTGTTGGTCGTATCGCAGCTCCCGGTCAATGGTGATATCTAGGACCTTGATGGTATCCTGAAGGGGTAGCCGAACCCCCTCAAACTGTAGCTGTCCCTCCACTGCCTGAGAGGCAGCAGGAGACCGGGAGACTACCATGGCGTGTGTCTTGTTCGGCGCAAAATCGACCTGCCACACCTTCCCCCACTCCTCCGCTGCCTTCAGCTGCTTGTTGACGGCGGCGACGGCACGCTGGCTGTCCTGGCGGCAGTAGGAGAGTGAAAACGTACAGTCGTCAGCGTACGCCTTCACTGCTGGAAGCTGACGGAGCAGGTCATCTATATATACACGTTCCACAGGACTGGCCCCAGCACCGAGCCCTGTGGAACTGAAGCCCTTATTCTGGCAGGCTTGGAGATCCGTCCGTTGATTGCTACTCGGAGTGTTCTTCCTTGGAGGTAGTCCTCGAGCAGCCTCAGGAGACTCCCGGCGACACCCTTGGCGCGTAACTTTGCCAAAGGGCCAGAGTGCCACACTCGGTCAAAGGCGCCGGCGATGTCCAGAGCCACCACGAGTGTGTCCAGGCCTTCGTCGAGGAAGTCCTGCCATTCTTGTGAAAGAAGAAGGAGGAGGTCGGAAGTGGAGCGGCCTGGCCTGAAACCAAACTGGTGAGGGGAGACAAGACTGTGTTGGTTCAGGTGTCTCCAGAGGGTTTCAGCAATTAACTTCTCGAACACTTTGCCCATGGTGGATAAAAGGGAGATGGGTCTGTAGTGTCGAGGGTCAGTCTTGGATTCCTTTTTGTGAACAGGAACCACATGAGCCTCCTTCTAGGCAGCTGGCCATTTGTTTTGCTCGAGACAGGCAGCAAAAATAGTAGCCAGAGTTCCTGACAGCTCCCTGGCACAGTTTTTAAGTACTCGAGGGCTGATGTTATCAGGGCCAGTTGCTTTCCCTACATCAATGTCCCTGAGTACTTTCTCCACCTCTGCTGCAGTGACCAGGACTGATGTGATGGTGTGGTCAGTTTCCCGTGGCAGAACGGGTGGGGGACTTCTGGGGTCCCTTACTTGCATTTTTTCAGCAAATGCAGTTGCCAAGAGAGCGGCCTTGTCTTCGCTGCTCGTGGTTGTGGACCCGTCTGGTCTGTTGAGGGGGGGAGCGCTGTCCTGGTTGAGTAATCCTTGCCGCTCCTTGACGAGAGCCCACCACGTCTTGTGACCTACACCCGGACCGCTTAGCTTCCACCTCATCACCTCTTCCCAGTGTTTCCTCGCCCATTTGAAGGTAGATGTCATCCTCCTACAAGCTGCCTTGTGGAGGACGAGGTTCAGGTGTGTTGGGCGCCGCTTATACCTCCTCCACGTTGAATACTTGGCTTCTGCGGCGGCGCGGCAGCGGAAACCAAACCAGGGGGGGTCTGTTGCCTTGGTGAGGTACGAGCGGTGAGGTACAAACTGGGACTGGAGGGCAAGCACCGTTGAGGTGAGGAGACGGGTCTTCTCCCCTACATATCCGCTGAGTAGCGACTCCCAGTCTGTTGTGTGCAGTGCTTGCCTCAGGGAGGGCCAGTCCGCCTTATCCCACACCCATATCGTGCGGAGGACTGCGTCTTCCCTTGCCGCACTGAGGTTGATGTGAGTCAGCACGGCGTGGGGGTCGGAGTTGCCCACTTTTTCCAGCTGCTGACACCTGATGTTGGCTTCAGGAAGGTCAGACAGCACTGGTTCGAGCAGCCCTCCGCGTTCGTGGGTCGGGAATGTGACGTGGTTGAGATTATTATAATTATTATATTATTAAATTATCCCCTTTTCAGCGTATTTAGGAGTATTAACATCTAACATAAGAAAAGCCATTTTTTTTAGGTAAAAAAAGGAATATATGACATTTCACGAAAAAAAAATTCTTTTTCACCGAAAAAAAGGAATTTTTCAATGATTCTCTTCTTATTTCATTGTTTTATGGTAAATAAACAAAAAAAAAAAAAACAATGAATATTGCGACAATATACCTTTTTCTTTAAAATTTCATTAAATACGTTTTTTTTCAACGTTTTTAGGAGTATTAACGGCATTTTACACAAAAAGCCCTTTTACATGTATAATGTGTGCAATTTAAATAAAGAACAAAATTCTGCCTAAAAAGTGCCTTTTTCAGTGTTTTTATCATATTTTCATTTGTTGAAGGAACAACAGCAATAAATAAATTCTTTTTTATGATAACATTTTTTTCCCCTAAAAACTGCACAAATTAGCAATTTTTATGTTTTCAACTTTATTTTACGACAATATATTTTTTTTCTCTAAAACTGCGTAAATGACTCTTTTTTCAATGTTTTTTTTGGAGATTTACAACTTTTCAAGGAAAACCCTGTCTTTTACAAAAAAAAATATGATTTTACTCCAAAAGTGATTTTTTAATATATTTCTATTGATTTCAATGTTCTGATTAAAACAAGAAATTAACACTATATAAATTTTATTTTCTGAAACTATATAAACTACCCAATTTTAACCTTTTTGGACGTTTCAAAACATTTTTTAGCAAAAAAAAAACTTTTTCATGTTACAATATAGTACTTATTTCTGTAAAATTTCAAAAATTATGTTTTTTTTCAACGTTTTTAAGAGTATTAACGGCAATTTACACAATACTACCTTTTACATATGCAATTTGAATAAAGAAAAAAATTTTGCCTACAAAGTGACTTTTTCAATGTTTTTCATGTTATTTTCATTGGTTGATGGAAGAAAAGCAAGAAAAAAACACTTCATACATTTTCTTTCTCTGAGAGTATATAAACTACCCAATTTTAACCTTTTGGACGTTTTAACAATATTTTGTAGAAAAATCCTATTCCATTTTACAAAAAAAAGTAATATATGCCGTTTCAGTGAAAGAAAATATTTCTGTCAAAAAGGGATTATTAAAAGGTTTTTATTTTTATTTCCATATTTTGATTGCAAAGGAAGAAAAAATCAATAAATCCATTTAATTTTTATGACAGCACATTTTCTTTCCTTAAATTTTTATAAATTACCCATTTTTTAACGTTTTTAAGAGTACTAACAACATTTTAACGAAAAATCTATTTTTCCCGTAAAAAAATAAATTGTAATACATGCAATTTCACCAAAAAAGTTTATTTTCTACTTTATTTTAACCTATTAAGGATTTTAACATAATTTTGAGGAAAAATCGTTTTCATATGGAAAATAGTATGCCATTTCAAAGAAAAAAAACAAATTTATGTCCAAAATAGAATTATTTCTTTGTTTCTCTTTTTATATACATATTTTGATTGAAAATGAAGGTAAAAAACATTATGTTTTTATGGCAGTACATTTTGTTTCTCAAAATTGCAATAATTACCTCTTTTTTCATATTTTTAAAGAATATTAACAACATTTCAAAGAAAAACGCTCTTTTGTAGTTTAAAAAATGTAATATATACCATTTCATGAAAAACTTCACTCCCCTCCAAAAGTGAATTTTTTAATAATTCTTTACTTTTTTCCATGTTTTATTGGAAAACAAGTAAAAAAAGGGAAATCAATGAATATTACGATAATATAGTTTTTTCTGTAAAATATGATAGATACGCTTTTTTCAATTCTATTAGGTGTATCAGCACCAGGGTATATTTATTATCAAACTATATTTGTATAATGTAGATATGATACAAATTTCCAAACTACCCTCCTATGGCTTCTATCCTTCTCTCTGCAACTTCATCTCAAGTTTCCTTTCTGATAGTTCTATTGCTGCTGTGGACGTTGCAATTGCATAGTTGTGTAAGACTATCACTCAATATCAATAACCACAAGGTATGATAATATACACTGCTAACATTTTCTCATTTGATTGACCTAATAGTTAAGTACACAAGTTATTAACTAAGTCTTACTCCAGCAACCAGCTGATGACTTCCAATACACATAACACACAATATCCCCAAAGTTCTCTTCAAGTCTCTCCTCACAATTAAACTCAATATACTTCACACACAATATTATCAAAGTTTCTCACCAAATCTCTCATCAAAATTCAACTCCATATAATTCAATATCAACGTCAAATATATCCCACATCAATGTACGTAACACTCAATGTTATCAACGCTTCTTATCAAATCTCACATCAACATTTAACTCATCTCAGATAACTCAATATCAATGTCGAAATACATTTCATACCAATATACGTAACACATCTCACGCCAATATACGTAACACACGATATTATCAATGTTTCTCATCAATCTCTCTTCAATATTCAACTCAAAATAATTCAATGTTAATGTCATAGTAAAATTCATACCAACACATATAAAATCAAACACAACACCTTAACTCTGAACATCCGAATAATATAACATCCTAACCACTATTTTCCTATTTACATTTCATAAACACAACAAATAAATTAGACTGCATTACCAACTTTCAAAACTCCACTTACTGATACAAGTTTATGTCTCCATGTCCCCCCTGACCCTCCTCTGGTCAGGGAAGCTGAGACCTCCTCAGCTTCTCTCTCTCTCTCTCTCTTGAACTCTCAACAAGCTGTTTCTAAAAAGTCTCTCTTCTCTCCGTTACATCTCATTTTTGATTTCAGTTGTTACATATTTTCCTCAGAAAACTATCCTTATAGTTAAGGTCGAATATTCTATACATTTCACATATTCCAACATGCAGTAATTACATCTCTTACAAAAGACATGCCCTAGGCGTGGCATGACCAGCCTGGGTATGATGGCGCTGGTCAACCTTATACTAGACACAACCACTGCGGTATGGGGGCAGAGTTAAGACAATGCATCTCTCAAAGTTAGGCTTATAAATGTCCCCTCTCCTGAGGTTTACCGCTCCGTCCGGCCCTTGGACCTATTCATCCACAGTGAAAATAATAAAATAAATAAAAAATAAAAAATAAATAAATCAATGGTCGGAAAGAAGGGATGCACCATATAAATTTGGCAGTACAATGAATAAGATTGGATCCTATGCATTGAAAGAAAAAATTCAGAGCTACAGCAGATGATGGGGCAACAAACATTTAATGAAAACATTTGTCATATCGGCTCTGACAGTATAGTACTATATATCATGTTTTTTAAACAGGTATTGTGCATTACTTTTCTTTATTCACAACTTGGTGACTCCTGAAATAAGGCATGTACTACACTGCAGTGGGAAATAATAAGGTGATAATACAGGAACACTTACTTGAAGTGAAGATTAGCAATGTAATCCCGAAAAAGATGTCCATTTCGACCATCGGGAGCGGCTGCATTGGGTTTTGCAGGTACATTCTCATTGGCTCCAGCTGCATCCTCTAGATCATCATCATCAGCTGCATCATCAGGTGGCAGTGGAATATTGCGGTCTTTGTAAATGTTATGGAGCATTGCACAGACATGAATGATTTTGCA
The DNA here is from genome assembly GCA_020233015.1 of Callinectes sapidus. Taxonomy (NCBI): domain Eukaryota; kingdom Metazoa; phylum Arthropoda; class Malacostraca; order Decapoda; family Portunidae; genus Callinectes; species Callinectes sapidus. The sequence continues at coordinate 19,693,995 of CM035185.1, read as the reverse complement.
GGTTTTTTTTAAATAACACGAATTTTAAGGCTTTTTTCCTAAAAAGAAATTATATTCTTTATGAAAATTCTAATGACTTTTAACTTTTCATGGAAACCATTATTTATGATAAAAGTGAAATTTTATGAAGATACCTTATTTATTGACTGTTGTTTACATAATGTTGGAAAACGTTGAAAATAATGAACATAAGGCACAAAAAGTTAAAATTTGGGCATATCGAAAACATAATTATTTTGAGTGGTTTTGCGCTTATTTTGCAGAAAAAGTAAATTGCATAGATTGACATAATTTTCAATTCTTTTGGTTTTATGTTTGTCATGCAGCAAAACATAGAAATGAATTGTAAACACACTACATAGAAACTATTTCTAAAATAACACGAAGTTTAAGTTTTTTTTTTTTTTCCTAAAAATAAATGGAATTCTTTTTGAAAAATATTTTTTCTTAATGAAAATTACATTTTCACCGAAAAACTTTACATCAAGTGTATTTTACGTTATCATGCAAAAGGTCGGTGAAAAGCTGTTTTCATGTCGTTTTAAGGAATCAAATTTTAGCGCTAAAATATGCCTTTTTTTTACATTTTCCTCTTTTTATCCACCAAAACATTGAAATTTAGGTACATGAACATTTCAAAGACACTACATTTGAATGCTTATATTGTGGTTGAACTCTCATGTCAGGATGTAATGTTTTATGCATTCTTTGCAAAAACCCAGAAAACACTTTTTTTTTTTTTTAGATGAAATGAAATTCTTTATAAAAACATCCTTTATGAAGAAAAGACGCAGTTTTTACAGAAAAAAAAACTATATTGTTTATATTTTTACGTTGAAATGCATAAATTTTTATTTGTGTGATGATGCATAACGTATTTCTTTATGAAAAATATCACTTATGTAGAAAAATGCATTTGTAGAGAAAATTTCATAATGATTATTGTTTATGTCTTGTTGGATGACGCTGACATTAATAAATATATGGCAAAATGTAAAATGTTTTCATGCTTATTAAGGACCAGAAAGTAAATATTTAGGAATTTTGAAACGTTATCAGTTATGTATAATATGATTCGTTTGGGTATTTTTTTTTGTGTGTAAAAAGTGTAATGTTAAGATAATTTATTTTATCTTAATTTGTTTATTTTTTGTTATTTATATGAAGAAAATCACACTATATAAACATTATTCGTCAAAATTTTTTTTTTTTTTTTTTTTTTTTTTTTTTTTAAGAAACCGCATTATTTGAAAAGCATCCATTAGGAATGAAAGCTGTATTCGTATTAGGAAAACTTGTTTATTAGGATTTTATATATATATATATATATATATATATATATATATATATATATATATATATATATATATATATATATATATATATAGATATATATAGATAGATATATATATATATATATATATAGATATATATATAGTATATAATTTTAATGCCTCCTAAACATTGAATTTCATACTTGCAATGTTGTGACAAGAATAATCATTGCATTCACATAACAAAATTATTGCTAGAACACACACACACACACACACACACACACGCACACACACACACACACACACACACACACACACACGCACACACACACACACACACACACACACACACACACACACACACACACACTATTGAAGACCCTGCACAACTAAGTGTGTGTGTCGGGGCGAGCGGGGCGAGCGTCTATATGGCCCAGTGGCCCTGCAGCTCCTACCTCGTGCTGCCTCGTCGCCTGCCCTGGGCCAGAATGGGGTCCACAATGTGTTGTTGCTACTGCCGCCATGTGCTAAACGCGAGGGAGGCAGGCAGCGAGGAAGGGAGGGAGGCTCGCTGCTCCACGTGTCGCCTCGCCCATGGTAACACTAGGGTGGTGGTCTTTCCGGTCAGCTTGCGTTGGAGCCACTGCATTCGTCTACAAGTGAAGTGTGTGTCAGCGCCAATAATATTCAACTCAACAATAAAACCAGTCCCTATGTCACAACCTTTAGAGCAATCTGGATAAGGTTAGGCTAGATTTGTTAATGTTTTAACGATATTTATCTAACGTTTCCTCAGTGAGCCAGATACTCTGATATATAAAATGGCTTTTTATTTAAATGTGTCATATTTATTGACTTATCTTATCATTATCTATACCTACCTTCTAGTGTTTCTAGGGAACAGATGAAGGCGCATCCGTGGACAAGTTGCTCAATTTTCGCCACAAACGCAGCAAGAACTGTTCCTTGTTGTTGCTGTGCGCGGGGACATTTTGAATGTGGTGTTGCCGGTGGAGCGTTGCCGGTGGAGCGTTGCCGCTGTTTGGCGTCAACAGCTGGCCGGGCCCAGCAGTGTCCCCCTCCCCTTCACTACTCTCCACTGCTGCTGCCCCCTAGTGTGCAATGACGGCATGAACATTTTCCTCAATTTCGCCAATTCGATCACTTCATCCTTGATTATAATATCCTTGGTGAAACCGCTTGCGCTCTGAGGCCCTTGGGATCCCCGAGTGCATGGGTTAGAATCAAGGATATTATAATTAAGGATAAAGTGATCGAATTGGCGAAATTGAGGAAAATGTTGATGCCGTCAGTTGACACTAGAGGGCAGCAGCAGTCGAGAGTAGTGAAGAGGAGGGGGGCCCCAGGCCAGCTGTTGACGCCACACAACGGGAACGCTCCACCATCACATTCAAAATATCCCCACGTACAACAACAAGGAACAGTTCTTGCTGCTTTTGTAGCACAAAGTGAGCAATTTGTCCACGGATGCGTCTTCATCTTTTCCCTAGAGATCCTAGAAGGTATGTAGTGATAGATAATGATAAGATAAGTCAATAAATATGACACACATTTAAATAAAAGAAAAACATTCTATATATCGGAGTATCTACCTCACTGAGGAAACGTTAGGTAAATATCGGTAAGACATTTACAAATCTAGCCTAACCTTATCCAGATTGCTCTAAATGTTGTGACATAGGGACTGGTTTTATTGTTGAGTTGAATTTTATTGGCACTGACATACATTTCACTTGCAGAGTGCAGACGAATGCAGTGGCTCCAATGCAAGCTGACTGGAGAGACCACCACTTTGTTACCATGGTTTAGTATTGCAGTCCCACGTCTCACGGGTAAGCCAGGTATATATATATATATATATATATATATATATATATAGATATATATATATATATATATAAAAAAATAGATTATATGAGTGGTGTGTGGTGATGGGGGTTGGGGTTGTGTGTGTGTGTGTGTGTGTGTGTGTGTGTGTGTGTGTGTGAGTGAGTGAGTGAGTGTGAGTGTGTAATTTAGTATATCAACTATATATATCATTTTAACATGTTTCACATATTTCTTCAGTAGTAATCATTCTTGCTCTATCAATCATTTTGTTATGTGAATGCAATAATTATTCTTGTCACAACATTGGTAGTATGTAATTCAATGCTTATGAGTAATTAAAATCCTGTTCACAGTTTCGGAATTAATGTAGTCATTATGGCTATTGACTTTATATAACCGATATTACACAATAAAATATATTATTATATATGTATGTTGTTGCAGCGGCGCTTAGTGTGAAGATAGCGTTGGCAATGCTATTAGATTGGCAATGATGACATTGGTGCAGAGGTGGTAGTGAGGGCCGGAGTTTGCGGCCAGGTGGATATCTTGTGCCTGATTGGCCAGTAGAAGGGACGCGACTAGGACGCGGCTAGAGGGGCGACACAAGGAAAAGGGGGGGCTGTTGTCAGCAAATAGTTTCTGCCGCCGACCCGGCGAGGGGCAGCGAGGGGAGAGAGAGGAAGAAGTTGCAGCCCAGTTACGAGTGTGAGAGGACGCCTGCCTGCCCCGCTCTCCTTGAGGACGTGTTCCTGCCCTGTTTGTGTTGTGGTATAAGTACTGTGTGCCATCCTGTATTAACTCTTGTGTGCCAGTAAAGTAAGGAAGTTGTGTCGTGCCTTTAACTGTCTTCCTGCCTCTCTGAGTAAGTCTGGGGTCTGTGGGTCTGTACCTCGCTTCCCTTGCTAGCCACGAATCATCGCCGAGAAGTGTCCCTGTGTGTGTGCTGCCGACCCCGTGCTGTATGCTGTCCTGAGGGTGACGCTGTTGGTACTTGGTAAGAGTGTACCTGTCGTCGCCTTGGAAGCTGTATGTGTGTGTGGTGGACAGGGGGCCAGCATAACAATATGTATCAATGTACCTATGAATGAGTGAATATGCGACTAAATATATGAGAAAAGGAGGGCAGAAAATCAATGTACCTATGAATGAGTGAATGTACGACTAAATATATAAAAAAAGAGGGCGAAAAATTAAGTAAAACAATATAGCCATCCCTTGTGAAACAAAAAATGGGTTCCATTTAGTATCTTGAGTTCTGTCAGTGGCCACTGTGGCGCCACGATCTTTCCTCCAAGGTATAATGGGCTATTTATGAAAATCGGCGGCCACCAGATGTCACTGGCAGGTAAGAGATAGCTGAGCCAAGCAAGATATTAACTATCGCGATTTTTCTGTACTTAACCAAGCAGTTGTGTGGCATCGTATAATTATGTACAAGTGAAGTAATGTAATAGCATTTTAGCAGTACACTGGAAATCGTTTACCGTGATGTATCTTGAGAAACCAGGGCCAGAATGTTTAACATCTGGCAATTCCATTTCACATTGTTCTTACGATTATGAATAAGATTAAACTAATATTGTTTTGTTCACCCATTTAGCATTATCAGTGTGCACTATTCAGCTAGAAAAGTACTCGTTTAGAGTGTATCAGTCTCTATTTTGACGAATATCAAAGTGAGGCAAATTTTGCCACTTAAGATTCAGGAGACTGTCCCTAATCCAAGACCAGTGACAAGTTGTGCTTACAAGTTGACGTGTTTCAAGCTGGGGTGCAGGATGGCGCTGGGAACGCAGGACCACACGGGGTGTGTAGAAGTGGGGATACTGAAGCATGATCTGTGGGAATGACAGCAGACAGCGCCGTGATGAGGTCTTCCTCGGATGAAATCAAAACCAATATGAGTCATAACTGATCTCAGATGACTGACGGTCTCTGAGCTCGGATATCCGCTGTTGAATTATTCAATATTATTAACATTAAATATCCGCCAAAAAAGAAGTTGACACTTAAAACCTATGTTTATTTTCCATACTCTAATGTGAATCAAATATCTAGAGAGGCCTGGAAGTGCTGATCTTGCATTTTTATTGTTTATAAACGCCAAAAAGGTGAGATGAGAGAGTGCTAGTTTGTCGACTTTGGCTTCATATCTCAGAAAAATACATTAAGGAGAGAAATAGTTTTTCTCATGCTATATTTTTCTTGCGTAGCTTTTTCATTATCCAACTCGTGCATGAAGTTACTTTGACACGTAACTGCTTTTATAACGGTAAGGATGAAGTCATATTTGGCTCGGTTATTGCTTAACTTGTAGAGCCACCTGGTGGCTGAACTTCATGAATTGCCCATTCACGGCCTGGTATCCTTCTTAGAGTCCTTGGTTAGAGTCTTGACTACGGTCTGAGTGGAGATTGGGCGTCCACTCGGGTAACAATTCCCAAGTGGGGTGGGCTTTCAGATAGGGGGTCTCCATTTGATGGTCTCCATTAGCCCATAAATTCCCATAAAAAAAATAAATAAATAAAAATAAAAAAAATAATAATGTTACGTCTACCCCCCCCCTTTCTTTTTCTTCACACCCTCTCTCTTCCCTCAGCAGCACGTCTCAGGCCACAGGGTTCACACAGGCCTCCTAGGTGCACAAGCAGGGCAACAGGGCATAGGGGGGTTGCGTAACTTCCACACGGTTCGGATGGGCAAGTGTAGCGAAGTGTACCTATAGCAGCTCAACATTGGGGACAAAGCAAACACACAGAGTTCACTTTGGCTAGTTTACTCAGCAAGCACTACAGGTAACACGGGGGACCGTGACACGCCTCACACAATGACAAAGGTGCGCTCAGCAAGACGACACAGCAAGGCGGCAGCTCGGGCCTCCTCACACCTCACACCTCATTCACGGCCTCCCAGCAGGCTTCCACGATGTCAACTAGGCACACACAGTCCAGGCGCACACACTGCCAACACACAGGCACTATTACAGGGGAGTCAGAATATATCTGTCCAGGAACGAGGGGAAGCCAGGCAGCTCTTCCCTCTGTCCTCCTCACTGGGCCCCAACTCTCTCCTCTCTGCTCTCTCCCCTCACTGCCTGCGGCCGGGACGATTTTGCTGAATCGTCAACATTCCTCTGCCTCGCTCCGATACGCCTCTCTCTCTCTCCTTCCCGTCCCAGACCCGTTGCTTCTTTGTCTACTCTCACGCCCACCACGCACATACATACACACATACCCACGGCCACGGCTACCCCCTCCATACATGGGTTCGTAACACTACCACCCTCTTGCAAAAAGGCCGACCCGGCCGTCTTCAACTCCCTACAAAAGAAAAGAAAATAAACAGAATAAACAAAATAAATAAATCACTTCTACTTCTTAACCTACACAAGAACTAAATTTCTACATAGTCCCTTTACCACTGCGGTGCCCTCCGGGCCCTGGTAGGCCGGTTCGTCTCGAACACCTGTCCTTGGGCCTCACCATCGCTGTCACTGCTGTCACCACTGTCACTTCTCTCTTCACCCTGGCTATCGCTGTCTAGAGCAGGGTCGTCACCACTCTCACTCCCAGCTGAGGGAGGAGTTTGGACAGCGTCATCCTGTCCCTCCCAGGAAAGAGTGGCTTCTCCTGCATACCTCCACAGACGGTCCACATGCGATCACCGTGGACAATGCGCGGCCGCTTACGTGTGTCATCGCCCAGCTTGCAGATAATGGCTGAAAGCCGCTCAAGGACAGTACACGGGCTCTCCCAGTTGCTCTGCAGTCTCGGGGCGAGGCCTCGTCTCTCACAGGGATTGTACAAGGTAGATGCGGTCGCCCACGGCATCTGCACGTCCCCGGCGCGCGGCTGGTACCAGCGTTGCTGCAACGCCGCCACAACCTCAGGCGACGTCTGTGGCAGCTCTCCCCCAGGAGGTCGTCCAGTAGCCGCCGGTAGGCAGCGGCATCCTCGGGGCTTACACGGCAGTGGCCCCGCGTTATCCACCGCCATCCTCTCCCACGGGGCGCCGAACTGGTACCACCTCAGTGCTGCTCTGGTGCGTCGCTCCGATTCCTTCTCGACGACGCCAACGTGGTACAACTTGCAGCACCACTCCTCCACTCCCTGTCCCATGCCAATCCAGCACAGGCGACGCAGAGTCTTCCTGCGCTCCAGGTGCCCACCAGAGACGCCAGCATGCGCCTCCTCCAGGAATTCAACCTGCAGGGAGAAAGGGTTTACCAGCAGCCACATCTGCTGTGTCGCTGCATCCTCCACGCGCCTCTGCCACACACCGTCTTGTATGTGCAACATCTCCTCCTGCTCCACCGAGTCCTCGGTAGCAGGAATTTCCGGCAAGAATTCCTCCTTGCACGGCTTGCTCCTCCCTGCACGACTCCTCACCTTCTTCCGTCCACCCAAACACCGGGTGGACATGCTGGCCGCCGTCCCGCTGCTGACCAGCCTCCCTCTGTCCGCTTCCACTTCCCCCGGGGCCCAGCTTCCCTGTTCCGCCGTTCACCTCACCACCGCAGCTGCTCACCGCTGCTTGGCCTCCACAGGCTTCCCCAGTGGCGTCCGCCGCCTCTCCCCTCACGACTCGGCAGTGCCGCTCCAGTCTCTCGTCCTCGACATCCGAACTCGTCACGAGGCTCTCCACCTGTTTAGCAGGACCCTCAAGGACCAGTGGTACGATTTCTCCACGTACCTGCCGCTGCATCCTTCCGAGGTCATCACACGCTGCATTCCCAAACAGGGAGTTTAGCCCCAACAGACAAGGTTCTTCCATGTCGCCCGCAGAGACTGTCAGCCACAACGCCACCCACCGCGATCGTAGACATCACGGGGCCTGGTAGCGTCATACAGTGGCCAGTAACGCCACACAGCTGCCGTTCCAACTCAGGGGGCTCTTGGACTGCCACAACTTCTTCCCTCACTTGTGCGCTCCCTGCCGCCAGCTTCCTTATTTGTGCCGCCCGCTGGTCTATTTTCTCCGTCAGCTGGTCTATTTTCTCCGCCCGCTGGTCAATTTTCTCCGTCTGCTGGTCTATTTTCACTATTATTTCTGTCATCAGGGCTTGAAGCATCGCGGCGGAACTTTCCTTTCTGGCCAATGTGACGTCACTAGCCTTGCCCACAGACACAGAGGCATCATCCCCGCCATTTTGTTGTCTCCGTTCATCCTCCATTTTGCTACTACAACACTCGGCTATTCACTTTGCACCATCAACTATTCCGCTACTCCTGACACCACTGTTACGTTTACCCCCCCTTTCTTCTTCTTCACACACTCTCTCTGCCCTCAGCAGCACGTTTCAGGCCACAGGGTTCACACAGGCCTCCCAGGTGCACAAACAGGGCAACAGGGTATAGGGGGGTTGCGTAACTTCCACACGGTTCGGATGGGCAAGTGTAGCGAAGTGTACCTATAGCAGCTCAAAATGGGGAACAAAGCAAACACACAGAGTTCACTTTGGCTAGTTTACTCAGCAAGCACTACAGGTAACACGGGGGACCGTGACACGCCTCACACAATGACAAATGCGCGCTCAGCAAGATGACACAACAAGGCGGCAGCTCGGGCCTCCTCACACCTCACACCTCATTCACGGCCTCCCAGCAGGCTTCCACGATGTCAACTAGGCACACACAGTCCAGGCGCAAACACTGCCAACACACAGGCACTATTACAGGGCAGTCAGAATATATCTGTCCAGGAACGAGGGGAAGCCAGGCAGTTCTTTCCTCTGTCCTCCTCACTGGGCCCCAACTCTCTCCTCTCTGCTTTCTCCCCTCACTGCCTGTGGCCGGGACGATTTTGGTGAATCTTCAACATTCCTCTGCCTTGCTCCGATATGCCTCTCTCTCTCCTTCCCGTCCCAGACCCGTTGCTTCTTTGTCTACTCTCACGCCCACCACGCACATACATACACACATACCTACGGCCACGGCTACCCCCCACATACATGGGTTCGTAACAATAATAATAATAATAAAATAAAACAGAAAGAAACAAAAAAAGATATTGATAAAACAAAACAAAAAATAGTTTTTTTTTTATCTGACTATTTGAGAGAAATCATAATTTTAATGAAAACATCCTTTCATGACGAAGAGGTGGTCTTTTATGATAAAACTGCTTTTTTTCCGTTTCTGTTACCAAAGGTCGAAAGAAAACATAAAAAAGAAGCAATTAGTTTTCCTTAAAAGAAAAAATACATGTAAATAATCTTTTCTTTATCAAAGGCACTTTTCTTAAAGAATTATGTTTCTTTTAAGAAAAAGGAAAAAAAAAACATTAAAAAGGGTTTCTTTATAAATATTGATAATATATATATATATATATATATATATATATATATAGGGGGGGATATATAATATATATATATATATATATATATATATATATATATATATATATATAATTACCATGGACACTGCAAACAACGCATAAAAACACTGCATTTGGAGAATAAGCTAAAATGGGAGTTTTATCAAAATTAAAGCTTGTAAGCATTCAAATTTGGTATCATTATCAATATTCCGAAATTTAAATGTTTCGTTGCAAAATTAGAAAGAAATCATAAAAAAGTCACATTTTCGATATAATATTTTGTTTTATTGAAATAGCATGAATCATCCTATTTTTTTTTTTTTTATGTTTTACTTCATCAGGTAGAAATCACACAATAAAGTAGTTCTTTATGCTGAAACATCAGTTTTCACTAGTAACGGATGACTTTTATGAAGAATTCCGTTTCCTTTAGAAAAAGCTAAAAAAACTTTAAAAAGGTTTTATTTTAGTAATAGTAATAATATATAGTGCTTTTTATTTGAATTTGTATTTTTCTGCATAACAATCATAAAACCACAACAATTGAAGATTTAGTATTTATGTCCCCAAAAGACTTTTTCCACAAGATCGGAAATAAATAATACTACGAAGCCGGGGGACGGTGAAGGGTGGTGGCCTCTACCACCACCTGCGGCTGCTGTTGTCCACCGTCCCGGTGTTGAGAGGGACGGACAGCAACGGACTCCAACCTCGCACCAAGGATATTATAATCAAGGATGAAGTGATCGAATTGGCGAAATTGAGGAAAATGTTGATGCCGTCAGTGCACACTAGGGGGCAGCAGCAGTGGAGAGTAGTGAAGGGGAGGGCGACCCCTGGGCACGGTCAGCTATTGACGCCACACAACGGCAACGTTCCACCGGCAACACCACATTCAAAATGTCCCCACGCACAGCAACAACAAGGAACAGTTCTTGCTCCTTCTGTGGCGAAAACTGAGCAACTTGTCCACTGATGCGCCTTCATCTGTTCTCTAGAAACACTAGAAGGTATGTAGTGATAGATAATGATAAGATAAGTCAATAAATATGATACATTTAAATAAAAAGCCATTCTATATATCGGAATATCTGCCTCACTGAGGAAACGTTAGGTAAATATCGGTAAAACATTTACAAATCTAGCCTAACCTTATCCAGATTGCTCTAAAGGTTGTGACATAGGGACTGGTTTTATTGTTGAATTGAATTTTGTTGGCGCTGACACACATTTCACTTGTAGATGAATGCAGTGGCTCCAACGCAAGCTGACTGGAAAGACCACCACCCTGTTGTTACCATGGGCGAGGCGACACGTGGCGCAGCGAGCCTCCCTCCCTTCATCGCTGCCTGCCTCCCTCGCGTCTAGCACATGGCGGCAATAGCAACAACATACTGTGGGCCCCATTCTGGCTCAGGCAGGCGACGAAGCATCACGAGGCAGGAGCTGCAGGGCTACTGCGCCGTATAGACCCGCGCCCTGACACACACACTTAGCTGTGCAGGGTCTTCAATAGTGTGTGTGTGTGTGTGTGCTCTATCAATAATTTTGTTTTGTGAATGCAATGATTATTCTTGTCACAACATTGCAAGTATGAAATTCAATGCTTAGGAGGCATTAAAATTCTGTTTACAGTTTCAGAATTAATATAGTCATTATGGCTGTTGACTTTATGTAACCGATATTACACAATAAAATATATTAATCTATATACAATGTATCAATGTACCTATGAATGAGTGAACATACGACTAATATAAGAAAAGGAGGGCGAAAATTAAGCAAAACAATATAGCCATTCCTTGTGAAACAGGAAATGGGTTCCATTCTCTATCTTCAGCTTCCGTCAGTGGCCACTGTGGCGCCATGATCTCTCCTCCAAGGTATAATTCACGGCTTGGCATCCTTCTTAGAATCCTTGCCTCGCACGCTGCTTCTCCGGAGGTCCTGTGTACGCTGGCTGCTGCGGGATAGGCCTCCTCTCCAGGATTCCACACCGCAAGGCCCAGTGCTACTTTCAGCTTTGGTGAAAAGTGTTCCTCTCCTAATCGTGGCCAAACTCCACCTCAGTGGGGCGTTCTTACTTCACTTAAGGCAATAGGATATAATGGAAACAAACTTTTCCCAATCCTTACGCTTGCTTTATTGAATCATACTTATTCGGAATCCAGAAAATAAATAAACACCTTGCCGAACACTTATGCACATCATGACTAAAGCAAGTAAAAACAGAGCAAACCATGTAGAAAATATCACAGAATTTACAATCAATTATTCTCAACAACATGCTCTGATAGAAATAAACACAAGAGCAGAGAAAAATAAAACAAGTCGTTTATTTAGCAAAACATCATAGTCTTCCCTAAAGATCCTCATACTCTCCCTCTCTTTTTCGTTAAGAAAGGGCATACTGTACCCTATGTAACAATAACTTAAAATAGACATATTAGATTTCGTTTTGATATAACTAAACCTCTACTTTTTGTTATATAACAATTAGAAAAACGTTCATTTTTTTGTATATGTTTACTTTTTTTGACAGTCCATCATAACGTAATCAACAACCAATAAAAAAAAAAGATAAAAATGTATTTTCCTTGTAGATGGTATTTTCTATTCCTCTTAAAATTATGTGAAACCTTTATGATAGTTGTTAGTTTACCAATATCGTTAACGTATTTAGTTTTACATTCAAAACAATGTCACAGTCATAAAAACACTACATATTAATAAAATTAAAGAAAGTGGGATGATACCGTCGGAATGGAAAAATGGTGTGATTGTCTAGATTGTCTAGATTCCAAAGAAAGGAGATTTAAGTGATTGTGGGAATTGGAGGGGTATTACTTTGTCTCCTATAGCTTTGAAAATATTTTGTAAAGTTCTATTGAATAGGATTGAGCTGGTGTTAGATGGTGTTTTGAGGGAGGAGCAAGCCGGTTTCAGAAAAGGTCGGGGATGTAATGATCAGATCTTTGTTGTTAGGCACTTGATGCAACAGGCAAATGAAATGAAAGCTAGTTTAAGCTTGTGTTTTGTTGATTTTGAGAAGGCTTTTGACAGTGTTTCTAGAGAGGCGATCGGGAAAGTGTTGAGGTATTATGGTGTTCCAGAGTCGTTGGTGAAGTTGGTTAAAGATTTGCATGAGGGTACGTTTTGTAAGGTTATGAGTGATGGGTTCTTGAGTGAGGCTTTTGAAGTTAAGTAGGGTGTGATTCAGGGAGGGATTCTTTCCCCTTTGTTGTTTGTCCTTGTTATTGAGGAGGGTTGCAGAGGAAACTAATGCTGGAATTGTGTGGGGAGATGGACGTACATTAGCAGATTTGGATTATGCAGATGATATTGTACTTATTAGCGAAGGAACAGATGAGATGCAAAGGGTCTTAGATTCTATAGTGAGAGAGGGGGGGAAAGTTGGCTTGATTATTAATTGTGCAAAAACGGAAATGATTAATATGAATATTGCTAAC
>CM035185.1:19631035-19653535 GCA_020233015.1 Callinectes sapidus | reverse complement strand
CAACAACAACAACAACAACATTAACAACAACAACAAAAACAAGAGTGTCATTATTTTAGCACCAATCCTATCTCACTATCAACAAGAAACAACAACAACAACAAACAACTATCAACAAACAACATTTCCATCACCAGTCTCACCTCCCCTTCAACCACAAACAACAACAACAACAACAACAACAACAACAACAACAACAACAACAACAACAACCTTTCAATATTTCCATGACAAATCTAACACTGCCAGCATCATTGGACACCCCTCTCCCCTCTCTCCCCTCTCTCCCAGCCTCCTTGGTTTAATCATTTCCCCTCCCCAAACCTTTAATTAGTGTACCTGCTTCTAATTACACCTGGCCTAACCACTCATACTTAACAAGGCGAGGCGATGCTGGGCTGAGAACATTGAACAGAAGGGAGTGTGTGGTGTTTCAATTACTCTCTCTCTCCCTCTCTCTCCCTCTCTCCCTCTCTCTCTCAAATATGGTTGCCTATTTCCGGGTTATTATCTTTTAAACTTGATTCTATATTCTGATGAGTAATTTCGTTTTCGTTCACTGCTCTATTCCAAAACCAATTAATTCTGGTCTTTTTTTTAATTTATTTTTTTCAAGGTCTTTCGTTATTTTTTATTTTATTTAGGTTAGTGGATGAGTTTCATTTATATCCCGTTAATTTTGTTCCCTTCACCACTTAAAGCTACCCACTACACCACTATCTTAACCCCTTCAGTACTGGGACACATTTTTACCACGAGTTTTGGGTGTAATTAAACGATTTTATTGACATTAGCAAGGGTCTATGGAGGTGGGAAGATTAATGGCCAGAGTCTGTACTGTTTTAATCCCCACGTGAGTTTCTGAAGCTGTGGAAAATAGAAAAGAAGGAGAATAAATGTGAAAAATGCGTCCCAGTACTGAAGGTATCATAAATTTTAACCCTACATGAAAACCCTCACTATCTAGGTTATCCTTTCTTTCCTTTACTGTTTTTCCTGTTTTTTCACTATTTTCCTGTCTTTTCTTCATTATTTTACTAGTTTTTCTTCACTTTATTTATTTTCTTTTACTGTTTTCCTGTTTTCTTTTCACTTTTTTCCTGTCTTTTCATAATTTTACTGGTTTTTCTTCACTGTTTTCTTTCTTTCCTTTACTGTTTTCGTGTTTTCTTTATATTTTTCCTGGTTTTCTTTACTATTTTCTTGTTTTTTATACCACTTCTCTTGTTTTCTTCAATTTCCTGTTTTTTTCACTATTTTCCTGTCCTCTCGTCATCATTTTCCTGTTTTTATTAATTTTTCTTTCTTTTCTTTACTATTTTCGTGTTTTCTTCATTATTTTCCCTGTTTTCTTCACTGTTTCCTTGTTTTCTTCACTGTTTTCTTGTTTTCTTTACAAAATTTTCCCGTTTTCCTTAACTATTTTCATGTTTTCCCCACAAATAACAAGATAAAACGAAAAATAAACACTTATAAGTTAAACCATTACATTTCATTTTCCTATTTTCCCTCACCATTTTCATGTTTTCCCCACAAATAACAAGATAAAACGAAAAATAAACATTAATAAGTTCAACCATTGTATCTAATCTTCCCATTTTCTTTCATAGTTTTTCATGTTTTCCCCACAAATAACAAGATAAAAACGAAAAAAAACACTAATAAATCAAGCCATTATATTTGCTTAATCTTACATGTACTGACTTAAATTTCCTTCTCTATTCCAAAGGTGATCGTTTCTATGACAGCTGATGACTTAAAGGCGTTCCTCTGCGCTACGGACTGGTGGGATCATGTGTTTACAGCGAGTGAGTGGGGAGGAAGAGAGGAGAGAGAGGGGAGTGGAGGGAAGGGGAAGGGGGAGGGGAAGGGATGGTTAATAGTAGTAGTGAGAGTAGTAGTAAGATAGTGATGTTTGCTGGGTGGGTGGGTTAGGAAAGAGGATAGTAGTAGTAGTAGTAGTAGTAGTAGTAGTAGTAGTAGTAGTAGTAGTAGTAATAGTAGTGATAGAGAGACATAAATAGATAGTGTGGTAGAGGTAGTAATATTGTTTAGCTTAGATTAGGTGAATTAGTATAGACACTGATAGATAAATAGATAGATAGATAGATAAGTGAATAAATACATTGATAAACAGATAGATAGATAGATAAGCATATAAACTGGTAAACAGATAGATAGACGAATACAGAGATAGATAGATAGATAGATAGATAGATAGATAGATAGATAGATAGATAGATAGACAGACATATATATATATATATATATATATAGATAGATAGATAGATAGATAGATAGATAGATAGATAGATAGATAGATAGAGATAGATAGATAGATAGATATCCCACACACATGAAAAGCACCGTGCAATAATAATAAGAGAATACCTAGAGAAGAATACGGAAATCATAACATCAGCTGCAGACCCAAGACGACTCGCTATACTGGAAGCCTTATATATCAAAGAAGAAAACCCTACACTCAACATCCAACCAAAATATTTGCAGGCCCTACCAAGTATGCGCAACACCAACACCACCGAACCGAATGCAGTATCAAGTGAGGCCACTCCCAGCCACTCAGAGGCGTGCACAACCAACTCGCCTCCCAGCCAATCAGAGTTCACCACACGCAGTCAAACCGGGCGCCTCACGCAATAAATAGTGCCACTCGGGCTCTGATCACTCACTTACTCAAGACCTGGCAGTAGCAACACCTCCTCCTCCGCTCTTTACATCTGTCACCGACCCGACACCGTAGGTCGCCCACAAGGCCGCAAAATTCTTGCAAAAATCAAATCCAATGAAAAAGATCCAATTGGTCATAACTGCACAATAAGCAAATAGGCTAGTTATAGCCTATATGAGTAGCATGTTTTTTTATAATCCTTATGTATTCAGATATGAAAGTAGAACACAAAATAACAAAATTTCAAAACACTAGGCTATATTAAAATACCATCTATTCACAGTAACATGATATTGCCAGTATTGACATCAGTAAAAAGAAAAAAACTTTCTTCATACTGACTCCACGTGGAGCGAGTGCCCAGTCTCTGCTCATTGGTTGGCGTACAGTCAATGGCAATGCCACATAACCAGCTGTCGCGGCGACAGGAACGGGAATTTCCTGTCGCCGGCGAGTCGCTGCCACTCTGCATTCGCAGAAGTTAATAATAATAATAATAATAATAATAATAATAATAATAATAATAATAATAAGTTTATTTGTTTAGCAGCTTTACACTGAAAATTTACATTCATATTGAAGTAGGAATATATTGTTAGTTAGTTAGTAAGTTAGGTGTGAACAGCTCCATAGCTTATCATAGTAAATGTTGTCGCGCGTCTGCTGTCGTTCGTGTGAACAGGGCTTTAGGAAAGATTTCTCTGGATATGTGCTGAACGCATAGCAGAGTTAAGTAAGTGTCTAGCATGGAGCATTACTCTATAGAGGTTGTCTGCAAAGGGTACTTATGCCTTCCATCACCTGAATTTGGTGCGTTTTATATTTCTGCCTGGAACCATGCCAAGTCTGTTATACAATTTGCCAAACACTCTTCCATAAATAGAATATGTCAAAAACTTTTAAACTCAATTCGAGATTTCTGGCATCTGCACAAAAACATCTCTAGTAACTTTGTTTCTTCATATGCCTCCATTGCTGAACTCTTCTCTCAAACCTTTGCTAATAACTCTACTATAGATGATTCTGGGTTTGCTCCTCCCTCTGACTATTTTATGTCTTTGGTTAAATTTATGCACAGTAATGTTTTCCATGCCCTAGCTGGTCTAAATTCTAGGAAGGCTTATGGACCTGATGGGGTCTCTCGTACTCGTATTGTTCTCAAAGACTGTGCTTCCGTGCTTACACCTTGCCTGGCCAAACTCTGTCTATCGACCTCTACCATTCCTTCTTGCTGGAAGTTTTCCTAAATTTAGCCTGTCGCTAAAAACCGTTCTAATCTCTGAAACTACAGCCCTACAGGTTTACTCTCATGCTTATCTTTTGAATCTATTTTCAATAGAAAGATTCTTAAATATCTATCATTTCACAATCATCTATCTGATCGCCAATGTGGCTTCCGTCAAGGTCGCTCTACTGGTGATATTTTGGCTTTCTTCACTGAGTCTTGGTTATCCTCTTTTAGAGAATTTGACGAAACATTTGCTGTTGCGTTAGATATATCGAAAGCTTTTGAGAGAGTCTTGCACAAAGCTTTGATCTCAATACTGCCCTCATACGGTTTCTAGCATTCTCTGTAACTTCATCTCAAGTTTCCTCTCCTACTGTCCTATTGTTGCTATGGTAGACAGCCACTATTGTTCTCCTAAATCTATTAACAATGGTGTTCCTCAAAGTTCTATCCTATCACCTACTCTCTTTCTACTTTTCATTAATGATCTAAACAAAACAAAACTCTATCCATTCCTACGCTGATGATACCGCGGTACACTTTTCCACATCTTTCCAGAGATGACCAAACACTTCAGGAAGTTAATAGTTCATGGAGGGATGCCACAGAATGCCAGACTTCTTTTTTTTTTCTCTCTCTAAGGTTTTTAATTGTGGCGGAGAAAACTTAATAGTATTCAATGCCTCAAAAACTCATTTTTTCCATCAATGGACTCGACACAACCTTCCCTTCTTCTTTAATAACACTCAGCTTTCCTCCTTTCTCTAATGAATATCCTTGGTCTCTCCTTTACTCATAATCTAAACTGGAATCTTCAGATTTCACGTCTTGCAAAAAAAAAAAAAAAAAAAAAAAAAAAAAAAAAAAAGCTTCTATGAACTTAGGCATTCTGAGGAGGCCCCGCAAGTTTTTCTCATCTTCGAACTGCTACCTCTGTACAAGAGCCTGATCCGTCCATGTATGCGGGGGTTCCACTCACACAGCTTTATTAGATAGGGTGGAATCAAAAGCTTTTCGTCTCATGAGCTGCTCTCCTCCGGTCTGTATACCAATAATGTGGGTGGAGTCTTTACTGTTGAAGCATAAGAAGCGTTGAAGCAGGCACGGACTACGACTCTCATCCTCGTTTCATCGTAAGAAGTCCCTTCAGTAGCTTAAACTGTGAATATTTCTTTTTTCCAATTTCTACACGGGATAATCGCTTGAGAATGCGGAATGAACACCTTCTTAGTTACGGCACTTTACAACCAGAAATGTACACTGATCTACAGTATGACCCTCTCCTGCGCATTTAACGCAGTATGCGTAGGAAGAACGACCAGCTTTTCCATGGGGATAATATAGTTGGCAATTGAAATAACGGAGAAGATTCGGAATGTAAGGACGAACGGGAACCGACTCGTATACTACTGTTAACCCTATCCAGCAACTTAGCAGAACTGAAGGTTAAAATTACTGAAGCTGTACTCATTGTAGTGCCGTCAACCATTTTAGTAATTTTGCGAGCTTCAATGACATCCTGGTCAGCCATGCAATCAGCAATCTTGGTCTCATCCATATCCACAAAATCACGGTGGGAGGCGACTCCCCGACACGAGTTCATGGATACTGGAATGAAAGCCTCGACCTCGATGTCATGAATGAACAGGAGCTTCAAAGGTGACTTGTCTTGACTCACGTTAAGAGTTTGAATGAGTAAATCACCACTGGCAAGTTTTTTTACATCAACAACTCCAACATTGCAGTCAAATTTTTTTCTCTATAATAAAAGAATTTACAGTACAGAGCCGGGTGGCATTTTTGAAATGAAGAGTCACGTAAGTCGCTTTACTGGTGCCAACGTTCAGTCTGGCAGTTGGGGGTCGTTTATCAGTGTCCCCCCTCTCGCTGCCAAGGGGAGGGGAGGAAACTCCGTCAGGTTTTAAGGGGGGTACACCCCCCTTCGTATAGGAGGCGAGCGGGACACAAGTGGGGGAAGATCAGGGAGGAGTTTCCTATGTTAGATTGTCCTGCCAAACCACTCAAAGGAGGGTGCACGGTGTCAATTCACCCCAAAAGCACGCTCAGTGAGGTGGATCCTTCGTAGGTGAGAGAGACGATCTATCTGTGTGACAACAAACACCTTCTGTTGCCGCTGGGGATAGGGCAGTGCCCGGCAAATGCTGAAAAAAAAACACACGTGGAATTAGGAGACCTAACTTTATTTGTCTAAAACTTTGACTACAAGGGCGTAAAAAGAATTCCACACAAAGGTGGCACAAAGACAAGAGCTTTCAGAACATTCTTATCCAACCCAATAACTGGCCTCAATCTGTCCCATGTCCATCCCCCCTCCTTTTATCACTTCTGATTCGTTTGCTTCCTAGCTAGTGTGACAGTCTCAGGGTTTTTGAAGAACTGGCGAACGAAACCCGGCGCACAGAGAGTGAGTTGGTGGGTGAAGAGGAGTGAAGAACCGAAGCCTTGCTTTTTGTTAGAAGCGGAAGTTGAGAGTGAACGGCGCTCGGTGAGGTGGTGGTTGGTGTGTGGGTTTTGTTACTGCCTGCAGGCGGTGGAGTGGCCCACTTGCCTCGCCGCGCCCGGAACTCGAACCCGGGTCCTCTCGGTTGTGAGCCGAGCGTGCTAACCACTACACTACGCGGTGTGTGTGTGTGTGTGTGTGTGTGTGTGTGTGTGTGTGTGTATTGTATCTATATCTATATCAATCTCTATTTATCTATCTATCTATCTATCTATCTATCTATCTATCTATCTATCTATCTATATATATATATATATATATATATATATATATATATATATATATATATATATATATATATATATATATATATATATATACACGAGTAGTTTTATAAGTAAATATGCACAAGCTGCATGTGGAAACATATCATATAATCAAATGATGTTAATAGCTTCCTCATACACAAAAATGAATGAGTGTATAGTTGGCTTACACAAACAATGTCAAAGACACGTGAACCATATTTTTTAATACTAAAGAAAAATTACAAAACTTATTGAGTTTTTGATGGCTAATTTCCTTTTTCGATACTGGCATAGTGTAATCTAACCCTAAAGTATTCTTCAGCAATGCCTTTCATTCGAAATACTTTGTGATTTATGCAGAAATACAAAATGATTCGAGAAATTACAATGTATCAATATTAACTATGAAGCCAACTGGAATTGTATATTCTAGTAACTTGATTATTATTTGTCTGTGTAATTCATAACTGTCAATCAAAAAGATAATATAGAAACACGCGAAGATTTACCACATCACTAATCTCTTCTCATAGTTAATAGTAAGTGTTTACTGCTTTTCTAATGATACATACTTTGATTTCACTTGAACGCATGTGAATATCACATCCTTGTTGTGGAGTCACGTAAGTGCTAATGAAATTCTCGAAAAAAACTCTTGCGACTTTTTGGCACATTCATGATCTAACTCAGTTTCCAAACATTTCATGAGATGACTGGCTGTAAAAATCTCTAACCTACCTCTCAACAGTGAAATGTTGTCTCCATTGTTACAACCTCAGGGTGTGGCCATAGGTCGACTAAGCCAGCATAATAGCAAAATATTGAGGTGAGTGAACATCGCGCATATCATTAGGAAAGTAATATTTGGGGTTGATATTCGAAAGGCGCGAAGCGTAGCGGCTTTTACTTTTGTTACGTCATAGTCTTTCCTCTTATCTCTATTGCAAGCTGGCAACTATTGGGCACCGCCAGCTACTCCAACAATCAATCCCATCCAAAAATACATACTGAAAATTGAAAACTAAAATAATGGAGATTTCCGTGAAAACGAAGAGCCAAATAGTCTTTACTTCGATTTGTTTTCATTTTTCTATTTTATTTCTTTATCATTTTTTTTCTAATTATAGGAGTTACATAGGAGGTATATATACAAAACTAGTGTAGTTTAAGAGTGAGCCTTGGAGTCGAAACCAGTAGATAAAAAATTTAAACGATTAAGAACATGAAAACTTCGGTAATTTGGTTTTGATTATCTATGAGATTGGTATTTTATTGTATGACAGTATTCAATAAAGTCAGTCTATTTTGTATGTTAAGTTTCCGTTACAAATTTCTGACGTACTCTTTTACATAATTTTTTTTTTTATTGTATCATTTTTTTCTTAATACCTTTCTATGAAAAAATTCTTACTCTTTTTGTTAATAAAAAGGAAAGCCAAGCAGCAGCAGACCTTTTGGTCCTTTCAAGGCTGCTTGGTTACTACTGCTAACTATCTACAGGGAAGAGAGACAGGACAGTACAGGAGAAGGCTCCTCCCCACCCACCACTCCCTCCAGCTTTCGCTGGCATGGAAAATAGTTTGGAAAAGTACCATGCAGTATGGAAAAACTGGCATGGAATTTTCACAGGAAAGGATGAAAGGAAATTTTGCTATTCACCCTACAATGGTGAACTCTACATGTCTATCTGAAAAAGAAAAGAGACACAGAAACCATGACATTAATAGGATATACGTGTTAAGATTATTCGGACAAGAAGAGAGCTTGTTGGGGGTTTGCTTTTAAATATTTATCAATTTTGTTTTTGAATGATGGAATAGAGCTGCTGTTTACAATTTCAGAGGGCAGCTTATTCCAGATGTTAACAACTCGGCTAAAGAAAAAGTACTTAGCCTCGTGAGATTTGAAGCGCTTAGGTTTAATTTTGCAACCATTATTTCTTGTTGTGTTTGAGTTATCAATGTTAAAATACTTATTAACGTTAAGATTACTATATCCTTTAAAAATTTTGAAAACTTCGATTAGGTCTCCTCTTATCCTGCGCTTTGTTAAGCTGAATAGATTTAATTCATCCAGTCGTTCCTCATATGTCTTATTTTTCAATCTCGGAATCATTTTAGTGACTCTACGTTGTATTTTTTCCAGTTTTTCAATGTCTTTTCTATAGTATGGCGACCAAAACTGCACACAATATTCGAGTTTAGGACGCAACAATGAGTTGTATAAGGCAAGTATGACCTTTTCAGATTTAAATTCGAAGGTTCTACCAATGAACCCTACTAATTTATTTGCCATTTTCACTGTTTCTGTGCAGTGTTGGCTCGGTTTAAGATCCTTTGATACCACAACGCCAAGATCTACTTCTTTTTCCGTACTTGCCAGAGGCACATTTTTCATCGAGTATTTAGCTTGGACGTTGTTGTTTCCGATATGAAGGACCTTGCACTTTTCTACATTAAATTTCATCTGCCATTTTTCCGCCCAGCATGCTAGTTTGTTCAGGTCACTCTGCAATTCTTGCCATTGTGATGCTGACTCTACTCTCTAATGTATTAAACTATAAACCAGAATTTATCCTAAAAACTAAAGATATAGAAGAGCTAAAGCATTGTTACTGTATAGTCAATGGTTCACTTGATAAACATTGTTTATAGATTATAAAGCAATGCTGGACCTTATCCTAAATTGCGTCATGATGTTACGGCGCTTTTCCTTTTAAATAATTTCTTATCCCATATTCCTTCTTTCATCCCAATTCTTTTACATTTGATATTTGAAATGTAAACAGTTCTTTCTATTTTTCCAGATCTTTCGTCTTGTGAATCGTGAGACACATCATCCCTCGCCCAGCTTCAAGATGCACTCTGAGTCTTAAAGTGAAAACAATATGTATGGAAAGATTCGTCATCAAGACCGACATCATTTGTACATAGTTGCACCGAGAATCAGTATCTTCAGCACAGACGGATCATACCGATGGGTTTATACTGACTATCTTTTGCTAGCAACCTTCCATTGAGCGAGGATATTGGAGTTTGTGGGATCCCCATGTAGTTTCAACTAACCACGGCAGTAGGTGGTTGGGAAGGAACACTCCTAGACAATTAACTACTTTACCTTGTGACAATATTGTGGTGAGAATAGAAAATAATTAATTCCATCTCTTTTAGTTTGCGCTTTCGTGATATCTTAAATCTGTAAAAGAAATTGAAAAATATTTTAACCACTCTTGTCAAAAGAACTAAAGATCGTTTTATAACAGGCATGACTTTTTTCAAGATAGATATTTGTGGTTAAGTAATAGCATCTCTACTTGCAATGTGTGTGTCCGTGTGTGGGAGGGTGAGTAGGTAGACGAGTGGGTGTAGTGTGTGTAAAGTGAGTTTGAGTGTGTGCGCGCGTGCGAGCGCATATTTCAAGATACCCATTGTCTGTTTCTTTGTATGTGTGTGTGTGTGTGTGTGTGTGCCTTCCTACCTCACAAAAGATGCTCAAATGTATACCGTAATAGAAAATACCGGAAATGGTTCCAAACACACCAACCTTATGTTCACAGACAGGAATATTATCATAGATGGGAGCCATAGCATATCGTGAGATGGGTACATACAACAGGTCAGTTGTAGTAAGAAGTGATGTAGTGAAGGTAATTATATTTCCTGCTACACTGGATTTTTCGTGTCAAGGGACATAGACATCTACTCTTTTAAAAAACAGGTGGTTGTGTTTTGTACCAGAGAGAGAGAGAGAGAGAGAGAGAGAGAGAGAGAGAGAGAGAGAGAGAGAGAGAGAGAGAGAGAGAGAGAGAGAGAGAGAGAGCTATTTATTACATTCACTCCAACTGTTTCAAAGTTGGTATCTTTTAAGTTGGCTGATATTAGTAGATGGATAAAAGTGTTGTGTGATTTGTGTTCTCAAATTTTGCACACTTTGCTAAAGACATTATTACTAATTTGGATAAGGATTCTATTCATGTCCCATCCAATATAGGTGACTCGACTTTTGACTAATTAACGGTAGCCGAGAGCAAGAAATACGACAGCATTCTCTGCAGAAAAATACTTAACAAATTCATGTTTCTGCCAGAGCCAATTGAACCGCAGTTTGCATTATGTGACCATTCTGTGCACAATAGCACAAAAGATCCACTCAGCAGTGAATTACAAATATGGTATGGAAAACAATGACATCATACATTCATCATATCTTTTTTCTACACACACACACACACACACACACACACACACACACACACACACATATATATATATATATATATATATATATATATATATATATATATATATATATATATATATATATATATATATATTTCCTCTTCTCCTCCCTCTGACTGTTTCCTGTCTTTGATTTAACTTTTCTTTAACTATATTTTCCATGGCCTGGCTGGCCTAAATTCTCGAAAGGATTATGCCCATTATATGGTCCCTGCAATTGTTCTCAAAAACTGTGCTTCCGTGCTTGCGCCTTGCCTAGCCAAACTCTTTCAACTCTGTCTATCTACTTTTACCTTTCCTCATTGCTGGAAGTTAGGCTACATTCAGCCTGCCCCTAAAAAGAGTGATCCTTCTAATCCAGTGGTTCTTAACCTGGGTTCGATCGAACCCCAGGGGTTCGGTGAGTCAGTTTCAGGGGTTCGGTGGTTTGGCTCACCCCACTCGTATGATTCGTTGAGTCACGCTCTGCTTGGCCATCATTGGCTGCAGCTGATGACGCCACATCGCTTGGCCTTGATATCTGAGCTGCTGGCAACTCACTCCACTTAGTATGCATGGTACAGTTTGTGCGCTAATACAGTATATAGTAATTATAGTTAAATACATAGGTTTTGAATTTGAAGGAAAAAAAACATATTTTATTTTTCCAATTATGAAGGGTTCAATGAATGCATGTATGGAACTTGTGGGGTTCAGTACCTCCAACAAGGTTAAGAACCACTGTTCTAATTCCTCAAACTACCGCCCTAAATCGTTAATCTGCATGTCTAAAGTTTTTAATCTATTCTCAGGCTGCTTATCATAAATGTTGGAAAAATATCAGACAAAATATCCATAGCAGCTGAAGGACAAACAAACTGCTGTCATAGTAAAACAGTTTTATGATAATGAGTGGTGTTGAGGGATGAGTTTATTCCCGCTTAGTTAGTTATACGATATCTCATATTCTCTTGATTATTTTGTTGTTTGCAACGTATTGTACTTGGCCTCTAACATTTTCCATTTCTTATTAGCCAGGCTACTTTCTCTTCCTTCCAATTACGTACCTAGTGTCTTGGGATGCCTCGGTGTTCATTCCTATCCAGTTTTCTCCTTAATAGTGGGCATCAGAATTTCTACAGGGTATCTGGTACACCGAGGTGTCAGAGCTGTTTTTCTTCTTATAGCTGTTTTTCTTCTCGCGGAACGAGATATCTCTCTTATTCGTTGCCCTCTTGTGCTCCCTATGCTATTATGCAGTGTGGTGAAGGGCCCCTCCCAGCGCGTGCGTTAGGTCTGACTTCGGGACGAGGTCTTTTATTTTTTACAGGTATTTCTTTCGAATGTATTCTTTGCCTTCTCTTTATAACTTTACCTAAAGGTAGTCCAGCTTTATAGATGTTTAAAAGATGTGTTTTTTCTCCTAATCTAGGTTTATATGCATATCAGTACACTGTAACGCACGTATATAGAAAATAAAATAAAAATAAAAAAGAAATAAAATGAAAAATAAAAAACATTCCTTATACCTGTATTCATTTGAGTGTCATGAGCATTGAAATAATGCACATAGTCATTTTTAGTGGTTGGCTTTCTATACATTTTGAAAGATACACTATTTCTTGATCTCGCAGTTAGGAAATCCAGGAAAGTTATGTGCCCACCCTCTCTCTTCGTCCCTTGGGATTTTAATTTTGTGGTGGACTTTGTTAAGTTTTGATATTTGTTTCCAAGTTGTTGATCGTCATCCACATATATGAGCAAATAAGTCGATTTCGTCGTCGTGCGTGAATAACGTTCGTTTTCCAATAATTTAATGAAAGAAAGGCCATCACCTCACTTCACGGAGACCTTATCACAAGCTTCTCATGTTGACAATAGTCCAAGTTGTTGAAAGCAAATGAACCAAACACATAACTAACTAATTTCACGTAATCTGACTTGCACACTCTCAGCCGGTTTAACACATTAACTACTGTCCACACTGTCCACCGTCCATATGGACATTAGTAAATAAGACGTTACCTCGAAACTCACCATTCTCTTGTTGAGCATATTCACGGTTTCTCTCATCTATATGATATCACTAAAGTCTTTTTGTTTTTGTTTCTTCACGTGGGTGCCATTGATCCTTCCTGGAGCCGATAATGTGTTTCTCAAGTTTTTTTTTTTTTTTTTTTTTTTTCACCAGGCGATTTTGAATACTCCCTATCTATGCCTGAGGTGATGGTGTATAGGAGAACTCCCAGTTTCTGAATATTCGACAGGCCGCTCATCATATTATAGGTATGGCAGGGTTTTCTTTCAAGAATGTCGTATTGAGGATTTTTCTCACGTTGGGGTTAGACTTCTCCTCCGCTACCGTACCAATCCTATAGGTGTTGTATGTACTCTGGTCGGCGAACACATATTTGTTGTGAGCTTGTCTTGTCTGTCCATGATAACTACTACTCCTCCAAAACTCGCGCACATTGAGACGCAGGTTACACATGTGAAGCAGCACAGAGCATGACAGGAACCTGCATCACTTACGTCTATAAAGCCAGGAGCACATTGAAATGCAGGGGAGCGCATAACAGGATAACTCAAAACAGCAAAGGCGTACTGCGCACATTGAGAAGCAGTTTATCGTTTATTCTGTGGTCGTGTCTATTGCTCAAAATTACTTGAGAAACCTTATTTCAGAGTTCAAGAATATTGTGTTACTATATAACATATGTAGGGGAAAGAGGTCATTTTGGAAGAGAGGTCATTGTGGAGGAGAGAGTACATGGGAAAGGTGAATTTCTTTGGTGGATTTGCTTTAACTTTTGAGCCGAGTGATGCGAAATTCAAGAACTGTTTCAGATTAAGCCAATAACTATTTCACAATGTGCATAATATGTTGCAAAATGACAAACAATCATAAGATTGCAACGCCCAAAGCCCAGACGTGATTAATGAGTGTGTAACTTCGTTTTTCGCATGTCTGCAGAAAACTACGTTTCAAAGAATGCGTCACGCACGTCGAAACAAGTCTGCACCTGCTTGATAGCGTTGGTGTGTTAACCCTAACCACTATAAAACAGCACATTACGACTCCCTATTTGAATCCACTACTCATGTCGCTGTTCTTGATGCGGCGGTTTAAAGCCGTGTTTAAATTTTAAATCTATCGATAATGTCTCTTCTTTTACGGATGCTGTGTGTATGAGAAGTTCTTGATTATCATGGAGGAGACAGACAGTTTTCTCGGAAATTTTCTCTCTACAATATGTTATCTTCTTTCCGTTTTGGAAGTTTAAAGTTCAAAAGGGAAGTGAATATGCCTAGGGCCGTCTTTTATTACAGAAGCTTCGTATAAGAGGCTTTCTCTTGCTTCTTTGAGATATTCCCTCGCAGTGCAGCTGAGGATTTACCAGCTAGTGTGGGAGCAGATTTCAGCAGCAAGTGTTTCTCCAAACAGTAGCAGGAACAGAGTTATGCGAAATTAGTAAAATTATGCGTTATGGGTGGTTGATTTGCTTTCATTAACTTAAAATATCGACAACTTTAGGAGATTACGATGGAGTTCCCACTGCATCCAGTGATAACCTCCCATTCCATGGACATTTTGGAAAATGAAGATTATTCTCGAATGGTGACGAAATCGACTTACGAGTTTATGTGGATTAGTGATACGAAAGCACTCCAACCTATAAGTGAATCTTAAAGAATGACTCCAGAAAGTCCACCACAAAATTTAGTTTACAGTGGAAGAAGAGACGGAAGGGAAGATATCTAGATGACCTAATTGTAAGAGGGGGAGGTAGAGCATCTCTCAAAGTATACAGTAGACCAATTAATAAGGATGGTTATGTGCTTCACCTGACTGTCCATGGCACTGAAACGAATATATGTATAGTGATTTTTTTTTTTTTTTTTTTTTTACGTGCGAACATAGTCTACAGTTATTTATACCAACACAAACATTCGTCATTCGTAAAAGCTGGGCTACACGAAGGGCCTCCTGGTTAAGTTGACAGAAATACCAGTGAGAAATAAAAGAGAAAAATATTTGATCGTCCCGAGGTTAGATCTAACGAAGACCCTGGGAGCGACCTTCCACCTCACTGGATCTAACATTGTAAGCAAAGGAGGGCAACGAATAGGAGACATACTTCGTTGAATAGAAGAGATATTCGTCCTCACCGAACCAGAATAATAAGGGTCATGACCGGAGCTAACTCAGTGGGAATAAACATAACTTCCCACATTTGTTTTTTCTCCTCTTCTTCAACAACGATGATGATGATGATGATGATGATGATGATGATATTAATAATAATAATAATGATAATAATAATAATAATAATAATAATAATAATAATAATAATAATAATAATAATGACAATAATAATAATAATAATAATAATAATAATAAAAATAATAATAAATGATAATAACAATAATAATAATAATAATAATAATAATAATAATAATAATAATAATAATAATAATAATAATAATAATAATAATAATAATAATAATAATAATAATAATAATAATAATATTAATGATAATAATAATAATAATAATAATAATAATAATAATAATAATAATAATAATAATAAAACCAATAATAATGATAATAACAATAATAATAATAATAATAATAATAATAATAATAATAATAATAAGTCACAATATTGACAGAAATGATAATAACCATAATAATAATGATAATAACAAAGCCAGGCACTTTGCGTTACTGTTTGTGTTACTGCGTTCCTGCAATACTAATGCATTTCCAGTAATGGACAAAAAAAAAAAAAAAAAAAAATAGCGTTACCACTTGTGTTATCGTAATTTCCTAAAGTTAAGAAATAAATACTACAATAGCCAAATTTTTGCTCACATTGTTGAGCCATGTTCTGCAGCAACTCTCGGCAGAACGTCATTGTTTATTAAGTTTTCAGTGCACTCACAACAAAAACCCAACAACCAACGTTCAATATGATCATCTTATATATACATATATATATATATATATATATATATATATATATATATATATATATATATATATATATATATATATATATATATATATATATAAATCTCTATATCTACCAACGAGGACGGCGCGGATCCCACCCAGGTTTTCATCCTTCACTGGTCGAATAAATGGGTACCTAGGGCAACCTAGGGAAGGTAAACTGTGGAAACCCGGATTTCATGCTGGCCCCATGTCCCGGGGTAAGGGACTATTCCACCACAGGCTCAAAGGCCAAGGAGACGGGAGATGAGCGCCCGCAGGTACGCGCTGATACAGCGTAAGCCCCCCACTTTACTTTATATATATATATCAACCAGTGACTAGTGACTATTAGACAATGGATTGTTTTGTGAGGAGAGGAGAGAGAAACATGAGTGTTTCTGGTGATAGCTCCGCCATTGGCTTGTGTCATGTACTCCATCGGCATCGCTCGCAGTCAGAAATGTCTGTATCAAATTTGTTTTGTCTGATTTTGGGCGGTAATGCATTCCCATATTTTGGTAACCCTATTAATGCACATTCAATTTTGGTAATGATAAAGCAGTAACCTAGTAAAGTGGATCGCGCTAAGGAAATGAAAATCGAATTGCCGGTAATGCAACCCTGATTTTTCGGTACCACATTGATGGTAATGCACTACCTGTCCGGCGGTAACGCGCTCAGCTCTGATTGATAATAATAATAATAATAATAATAATAATAATAAGAAGAAGAAGAAGAAGAAGAAGAAGAAGAAGAAAAAGAAGAGCCATAATGACGATCACATAGAAAATTGTGAATTAATAAATGTTTGAGAATCTTACTATTGAGGATAGATTCTATATGTATATAGTATATTGGTCCTGTCTCAATTAAAAACCGGTAACAATTTGGTAATTAGGCTGGCTAGAGTCGTGGGCAGGATGTAGAAGTGGTGGTAATCTTCAAGTCGGGGTTAGAGATATAGTGGAGCTTGATTTTGGGGCTTGTATTGATTCTCTCTTTGATACAGTTTGTCATTTGGCGTGGCGAAGATATGAGTACATCTTGAGATGTGAATGATATATGAGTGCGAGTGATAAAAAATTATCCAGGGGAAGTGAGGGCATGTCTATATAAAATGTCGGTGGGCATGACTTACAGGAGGCGTGACCAAGAGAAAGGAGAGGTCAGGTCAACAAGGGATAAGGGAAAGTCAGGTTTCCCGGGAGACTGGAAACCGGCAGAAATTCCACACATGATTAAAAATACAGTAGATTTCCGTTGAGAGAGAGGGTGAGTTTAGAGAGAGAGAGAGAGAGAGAGAGAGAGAGAGAGAGAGAGAGAGAGAGAGAGAGAGAGAGAGAGAGAGAACACGTGATTGAATAAACTGATGCAAAAGCTAAAGAGGGATTAAAATGGTTATCTTTTTTTAGCAAAATTTTTAGTGTAAGCAAACTTATAATAAAAAGTAAAGGTAGGTGTTGATAGAGTTGTAAGGGACTGTACCGCGATTTTTTTGGGGGTAGGGTAAAAACGATCGTAGAATTTTGAAAGTTTTATTGAAACTTGTCCGTAATACTAGAGTTGTTACCCAAAAGTTTCAGCTCGATATCTACAAGAGAAAAGGAGAAACAAATATTTATGTGAAAATACATAGTGTCACTGAATATATATCTCCTTTCAAGATGAACTTTAAAACTTTTTAAATACTTTCAGTCGAAAGCCAATGAATATATCTAAAGATCGTTTAATTTATATTTTCAAATATTACATTTATACAAGCAAATACAAGAACGAATAAGATGTTGTTTATTGCGATTGAAATATCATTAAAAAAATATTTATATAATCCAAACTAAAAAAAACTGCTTTATACGTTTTATAGCCCAATTCAAGACAACGAAAGAAAAAATAATAATAAAATCGGACCATAAATAAAGGAGTAGATCAGTAAAATGTAGTAACAACTTATGTTTCGAGAAATGGCTAGGAAAACGCACACGAAGACACGAGCTGATATAAACACCCACTCTTATTGGAAGCCTGAGAGCCACAGCCAGGGGCCGCATCCACGAAACTTAACGACGCACTACCAACAGGGGTCGGTCAGTATTAACGTTAAACGGTATCCACAAACGCAGTGAGTGACGTTAGGACGTCGTTATTTACTTCATTTTCGTGACGTTAATAACGACACCTCCCGAGGTGTAGGAAAGACATCGCTATCTGTTATATAAATATTTTTGGCCACAAAATTATTCTTTTCTTTATCTCATCCATACTTCAACACTCAATAAACATGATATTAGGAGGTTCAAAATAAAATTTTGCATGGAACAACCAAAAAAAAAAAAAAATCGAGATGAGGGAGCAAATTTGGGCGAGCCGCCGATCAGGGAAACAAGGCCAGCAGCCACAATATTAATTTTGTGATGTTCCTGTTACTTTACTATTGACTGCTATAATGAAATTTATCTTTGTACGGATATATGGTCGTGCCACGAGAATTACCTTGACCTCTAAACACTGAAATACTGCTTCCCTTGGCATTAACTAATAGAAGTAGTAATAATAGTCGTTCCTGTAGCAGCAGCTGCAGCAGGAGCAGTAGTAGTAGTAGTAGTAGTAGTAGTAGTAGTAGTAGTAGTAGTAGTAGTAGTAGTAGTAGCACATACAAATTATAAGAATTCTGATAATATTTCTGATAAAAAAAATAGTAATCCTAATGATTATAATGATAATAATAATAATAATAATAATAATAATAATAATAATAATAATAATAATAATAATATAATAATGATGATGATAATAATAATAATAATGATAATAATAATAATAATAATAATAATAATAATAATAATAAGAAGAAGAAGAAGAAGAAGAAGAAGAAGAAGAAAATGAAGAATGATAATAATAATAACAATAATAGTAACACGAACAACAATAACAACAACAACAATAATAATAATAATAATAACAATAATAATAATAATAATAATAATAATAATAATAATAATAATAATAATAATAATGCCTGGAATTGATGCATCCTATTACACCTCTTTCACCAACGTTGAGGTCTCGATGTCGGTCAATCATAGTGTCTTGCTTTTATTATGAAGTTCAATAGGCACAATGAAAGCATAATAAAGACTATTGACTATGGTGAATAATAGCTGTAAACGCGTTACTTTGTACTGAAGTTTATAAACTCCTCGGCCTGAGAGAACATAAAGGTGCCGATAGCCAATAAGCGCTCTTACGCGAGTTAGCGACACCCACCCGTAATAGCGACAATGTTTGTGGGTACCGAATCGCGGGTGTCGCTATCAGGTCTGTCGTTAGCTAATCGTGTTGCTATTGCCGTCACACTTACCGACAAGCTTTGTAGATGCCACTCCAGGGACTAGTGGAGTGGTGACTTACGGCCGTATTATCAAATAACCGACATCTTCCTTCGTGAGTCCATTGGGGAAGTCTCTTCCTTTCGCGGTATTAGCAAACGCTCTGTGTATGAATCTCTCGTGGAGTGGGCTCTCGTTTTGTGGTTGGTAATCATGGGAATCACATAGACATTTAAAACTAGAGAACTAAAACTTTTTTATCATATTTTCGTATTGATAAGTATTCATTGCTTAAAACAGAGAGGTATAACAGAAAATATTATATTATTGCTTCAATTGGTAGCCTATGGCCTATACCACGCAAAACACGTGCCAGCCGCTTGAAACACTGATTCAGTTTTGCTCCAGGCTCCCTAAAAGATGGACATTCAACACTGCTCCCCTATCTCTCGTAGGTCCTCGCCCATAAATGGGGTCAAGCGTGACCTATTAGGAGAATTGGTTGCTGCCCAATCAATGCATAATTTGGTGTGGTTTACATAGAAAGAAGAAACATTGATTCCTATCCCTCATTTCGGAAAAAAAAAAAACTACGCGTATTATTTCATATCTGGATGCATTTCATAGTACTATATCTAACAATACTAAAAAGATATTGTATAAGACAATGTCTATGCTTACCTGTGTAGTATTTAACGTGAAAAGAAGTGAGGAGCAGGTGTATTAGAAGCAACACCTGACCGTATATTGTTGAAACGGGTGGTGAATAATACAGGAACAGTGCAGTCTTTTAAAGGAAGGAAAACATAAGAAAAGTGATTTAAAGAAAGGTCTGAAGTCTTCTATGGTATCCATTATATATATATTTTTTCTGTCCTTCTATACACTCTCCAATAAATTGAAATGGTATAATGTATAAAATAAAGGAAAGGAGTTGACGAAGAGGATCTTCCGTAGTGCGATTTTGTGCCGCCATCCTCGCCGTGCGCTGATTGAGGGGGACATATTTGATATATAATACACGAAGAAGGAGATATCCGAAGGAAAAGGGAACGGGTCATTCGATGATACGGCTGTTAGCCTCGTGAAGGGTCCCCCTAGAACTATAACCGGATAAATCAATATTTCGTATAATATATCTAGACTATTAGAAAACTTATGTGGAAATAGATATTTTCTACCGCAATTCACGCGACGCTCCCCCTAAAACAACCTCAAAGAAATGGACGTATTGTACTACTACTTGTAATAGAGATACACTTATGATATTAAAAGAGAATGAAGTCAGATGGTCAAGGAAGGTGTTGCCAGATTTTTTTATATATTTAATTTAATTTAATTTTTATTTATTTATTTATTATTTTTTATTATTTATTTATTTATTTTTTTTTTTACCCCCAAATCGCGTTGGACGGTCCCTTGTAAGTGTTTCACTAAGCTAGGTGCAAGCACTGAAGTAAAGTTTCGGAGAAGGAAAAGAAGGAACTCCATCCAATCTATAAGTATTTTGAATATTTAGGTTTGTGAAACCATGCAAAAGATCATTGGCGGTGGCCCGCAAATCAATTTTGAAAGGATTTCACAGTTTTAATTAAATAATCTCTCTCTCTCTCTCTCTCTCTCTCTCTCTCTCTCTCTCTCTCTCTCTCTCATATATATATATCTATATATATATATATATATATATATATATATATATATATATATATATATATATATATATATATATATATATATATATATATATCACATTTATTTATCTATCCATCTCTTTGTATATCTATGTGTGTGTGTGTAATTCACTGTCACAATCGCCTGCTGGTCACCCAGCCAGCCTTTCCTTACGGAGCGAGCTCAGAACTGATAGACCGAACTTCGGGTAGGGCTGAAACCACATCACACACTACACACAGGGACAACGAGGCCACAACCTCTCGAGTTATATCCCGTACCTACTTGCTGTTTAGTTAACAGGGGTGAGTAGTAGCAGTCTAGTCGCAAAGTGTGACCGGCTAGTCGCCAGTAGCACATCTAACTAGCGACTAAAAATACTCGCCGCTACTAAAGTTAAACATATTCAACTTTGCTCACCGGTAGCGCGCAATTTCATGATCACATGACCTAGCCGTGGCTACTAGGAAGTCCATAGTCGCTTCATGTGATCACTCAGTAGCCAAAACATCATAAATCTTTGTCAATACATTGGGTAAAAAAACAGAGATTGTGTTGTGCAGCACTCTTAATAACAACCCAAGTGGATGCAAACTGTCACCACTTGCCATGTGCCGTAGTGCTATTTCCAGATTGGTCTTGCATGGAATTGCCATTCTCATAACATTATCTTTTTTTTTTATCCATTTCAAGCTACTCCTCAAACTTCACTGGACAAATTCGCAAGACCTTCATATAATCAGTTGGGTATTCTGCAGCCAATTTTCTCCCTTCTAGCTATCCATCCCCTTACCCAGTTTTTTTGCATATAGTTCTAAGTTCTTCCAACATTTCTTTGCCTATTTCGGAACACGCAGACCTGATTAATCTGTTTAAAATCTGGCGTCTGTACCGCGACATGTTTGCGCTATAAACGAAGGCACGGAACTGCTAGACGGGTAGTCGACTCGCTCCTACAAGTAGCGGCGATTAAAATCGTCTCGTGTGATCAGCTCAGTCGCTGCAACTGTCACATGGGTACTAGCTGCTACAAGTAGCGGCGAGCAAAGTCGCGTCGTGTGACTGAGGCTTAAGAGGCTCGCTCATTCGCGGCTGTAGACTTCAATAAAATATGTTCTCCATATTCTCTTCATATAGTTGGTTGTTGTGTTTATTGTTCTCTCGAAGTACCTTTCGACTCTCTTAAGTCGTCATCAGGAGGGTGAATGAAGTGGAGTGTACAGAGTAAACAAGTCGTGTGTAATTTCTTCTGCTTTATTTGGGGGGGAGGAGTAATCTTAACCAGCTCAGCAATGCTCAGAGTGCTGCAGTGTCTCTTGATGCTGGGTTTGTGAGGGATGCAGGTGACTGTCGTATAATGCAGGTAGCGCTTGCGTAATTGGCTGCGTGGAGTGTCAGCCAATCAATGCGTTTCGTTCTATCTTCTCGCGGAGGGTAAACTTGCTATAGGAAGAAATTGGATGTTGAAGCCAGTTTTTTTTTTTTGTGTGTGTGTATTAAAACTGCTTCAGCCTACCACGCACGCGCTACTTGCATATATACGACCGTCACCTGCGCTACGGAGTACTTTCTTCAAACTTGTCCCTCTTTCTCTAAAA
>CM035185.1:19626035-19628535 GCA_020233015.1 Callinectes sapidus | reverse complement strand
GAAAACTTAATTATGACGTGAATAATTACGTATTTCTTGGAGGTAGAACGAAGACTAGGTCATAATAATACACTCTCCTGACCAGGGAAAACCTCTATATAAAAGGAAAAGAATGCGCCTTAACTTTTACTCCGAAGATGGTGTAAAAGAAGAGTTTAAACAAACAAATTGAATATAGAAAATCATGAATCACCCAAAATCACACAATGATGTGCCGTCTCAAGGGGACTTGATCCTGTCACGTCAGCACTCTTCTTCCCACTAACAAAATGGATAATTACATTTTTTTTTTTTTCACGTACTCACGTGTCCAAAGGTTTGTTTAGATTTTGTGACATGTGGGAGAGGTTTTCTTCCAATGTTGCTAGGTTGTAGAGCAGCACTCATGGAAATTCCGGAATCTGTCACGCCTACAGCGGATTCCATAGAAGAGCCAGACTATAGAAGCATTTAACTACCGCTTTGCAGTGACACCAAGGTGCTAACAGGTTGATAACAGTGGTAAAAGGGGCGATGGATGCATTTCACCTGACCTTACTCAATCAAGGGATTTGTCAACCAAGCTCACATGGCTTCCCCAGACTATAGCAGCATTTGACAGCCGCTTTATGGTTTAAAGTGTTAACAACAGCGATTAAAGGGGCGACCTATGAACATCACCTGACTTTACTCAATTAAAGGATTCAACAACGCTTTCTTTCCCAAAGACAGAATCTTCTCAGTCTCACCTCGCTTCGCCATCGTTAGGCATTACACGAAACTGCAATATTTTTTTTAGTTATTTTGTTCCGAATTTGCCAAAAACTTGAAGCGGAAATTTCAAACATAAGTAAGAGTAACGTGCTGTATGTTAGACGAAACGTAATATACAGTACGAGTAACGTACTATATATCACATGCAAGTTGGGCCGTAATGGTTAGGTTGTGGAGCGAACGCGAATATGCAGGATACAGGAGCCCTACAAGGTTTCAGCTAAATCGGATGGGTAACTACTGTGACTGTGACGTACACTTTTTGCCAGTTGTCAATCTATTGGCTATTTATGAAAATCGGCGGCCACCAGATGCCACTGGCCGGTAAGAGATAGCTGAGCCAAGCAAGATATTAACTATCGCGATTTTTCAGTACTTAACCAAGCAGTTGTGTGGCATCGTATCATTATGTACAAGTGAAGTAATATAATAGCATTTTAGCAGTACACTGGAAATTGTTTACCATGATGTATCTTGAGAAACCAGGGCCAGAATGTTTAACATCTGGGAATTTCATTTCACATTGTTCTCACGATTATGAATAAGATTAAACTAATATTGTGTTGTCCACCCGTTTAGCATAATCAGTGTGCACTCTTCAGCTAGAAAAGTACTCCTTCAGAGTGTATCAGTCTATAATTTGACGAATATCAAAGTGAGGCAAATCTTGCCACTTAGATTCAGGAGACTGTCCCTAAACCAAGACCAACAGCAAGGTGTGTTTACAAGTTGACTTGTTTTAAGCTGGAGAGCGGGAGGGCGCTGGGAACGCAGGACCACACGGGGTGTGTGATCTGTGGGAATGACAGCAGACAGCGCCGTGATGAGGTCCTCCTCGGATGAAATCAAGACAAATATGAGTCATAACTGATCTCAGATGACTGGCGGTCTCTGAGCTCGGATATCCGCTGTTCAACTATTCGATATTATTAACATTAAATATCCCCAAAAAGAGAAGTTGCCACTTAAAACTTATATTTATTTTCCATACTCTAATGTGAATCAAATATCTAGAGAGGCCTGGAAGTGCTGATCTTGCATTTTCATTGTTTATAAACGCCAAAAAGGTGAGATGATGTGTGGCTTCACATCTCAGAAAAATACATTAAGGAGAGAAATGTTTTCTCTCATGCTATATTTTTCTTGCGAAGCTTTTTCATTACCCAACTCGTGCATGAAGTTACTTTGACAAGTAACTGCTTTTATAACCGTAAGTAAATCACGGTAAGGATGAAGTCCTTTTTAGCTCGGTTATCGCTTAACTTGTAGAGCCATATGGTGGCTGAGCTTCATAAATAGCCCATTCCTTCAAGTAGAAATCATGGAATCCCATGTAATGACAGAATTACAAGTTATGGATCATTCAAAGGAAATTATTAGTGATGTGAGGTCTC
Source organism: Callinectes sapidus (assembly GCA_020233015.1). Lineage (NCBI taxonomy): Eukaryota > Metazoa > Arthropoda > Malacostraca > Decapoda > Portunidae > Callinectes > Callinectes sapidus. Next base: position 19,626,388 of record CM035185.1, on the reverse strand, counting down.
GATTATGTAGTGGCAGACAATATTTACCGAAGTGTTTTTAATGTCAACTTATGCAGCATTCTCAGAATGAGAATCCTCATAGTGATTCGAGAAATATATTATCATCATCAGAAAACAATATACAGTAAGAAATTGGATTGAGCTGTAATAATTTTTCAGGCTTATATAGTCGATATCAGATAATATAAAGAGGATTGTTTTTTCCGTTTGTTACATTCTTTTATAATGCAAATTTTTGAAATAGAAAGAGACCATTAAGAATCATCTATGTGCATAAAGTGACCAGAATGACAGTGTCCATTTGATCTCTCTCTCTCTCTCTCTCTCTCTCTCTCTCTCTCTCTCTCTCTCTC
>CM035185.1:19608147-19622536 GCA_020233015.1 Callinectes sapidus | reverse complement strand
AGTCATACCAGCGGTATCCCATGATCCTGCAAAGGCATCTAGAACCAAAGACATCAATTCGCCTCTTCAGGTCGGTGTTCAGTGTCCATGTCTCACAACTATAGAGTAAGACAGGGATCACCAGCGACTTGAAGATCCGAATCTTTGTCCGTCTGCACAGGTATCGATAACGCCAAATACTCGTGTTGAGCGAATCCATAACGCCGTGGGCCAGGCCAATCCGCCGTTTGACTTTTTGGCTCGACCCACCATCGTTATGTACTACACTACCAAGGTATGTGAAATTTTTCAAGATCTCAATGTCCTCGCCACACGCATGGACAGACTGTACTGTTTCATCCAGCACGCCTCCAAACACCTGGACCTTGGTCTTGGCCCAGGAAACCTTAAGTCCCAAGGGCTTCACCTCCTCGTGCAGTGCCTCTAGAGCCATTACCAGAACCTCCAGTGACTCAGCGAAGATTGCTGCATCATCAGCAAAAACAAGATCTGTAATCTTGGTGTTGCCGACAGATACTCCGCAATGACTTTGTGCCACAACTCTGCCTAGTACCCAATCCATGCATGTGTTGAAAAGTGATGGAGCAAGCACACAGCCCTGCCTCACCCCTGTATTCACAGGGAAGAAGCTGGACACGCCTCCTTCACACTTCACACCATTTACAGTCCCGGAGTACAGGCCAGTTAATAGACCAATAATCCTTGCAGGAATCCCACGGAGACGCAGAAGATCCGCCTTCTCGAGATCGACATAGGCTGCAAGCATTCCCTGTCGAAACTCACGTTGGCACTCCACGAGTACGCGAAGCGCTAGGATACGGTCAGTTGTTGACTTACCAGGCGTGAACGCTGACTGTTCAGGTCTCTGATGCTTCAGCAGGTGAGTGCGGATCCGTTTCAGCAACAAATGGGCAAGCACCTTGAGAGTACAAGCACCCTCACGGACTCCTCAGTGACTGTAGATAGGAGAGATTCCAAATATGAGTGCATGGCCAATCTCTAGCATCTCCTCTAGCAGTTGTTTGGATAGAAGAGCTGATATTTCGTCCACTGACTATTTTTGGATAAAAAATGAGTTTAGTGTGCCCTTAAAATAAACATTTTCTCGCACAATACACGTTATGGGATAATTATTTACGAACAAATTTATTCTTTTAAAAAATACTGATCATTATTACTGCAGTCCTATCCACAAACAAACACATACAACAGTTGTGCTTTCTTTACATACACTAACTGACAAAAACAGAAGACATATGCATGCAATATATATTCATATTTTTGTAATCATATGTAAGAATATAAATAAAATTTTTATAACTAAATATAGTTCAATGTAACTTTCTGAATGAAGCAGATTGAGCCAAGATATCGCGCTGAAAACGTGCTTCTGTTCGTCTCCCACCTTGTGTGGAATATTTTGGTTTACCATTCTGACCTAGGGTCTTAGTCAAATAAAGTAAGGACTCCCTTAATGTAAAGACGCCCTACTTCTGATTTTGGGGGTGCCGGTGGGGCTCCAGATGTGGCGCCTGCACGTTGGACCGCTCCTGGGGTGAACCTTCGAAGGGTTCTGCGTGTGGGCTCCTGGAATGTCCTGAGTCTCTCAGAGGATCACCAACTGCCTCATTTATCAGATGAGCTCAGTAGGCTGAGGGTGGATATGGTGGGGCTCTCTGAGACAAGGAGGCCTGGCAGTGGCGAGACCAGTAGTAAGTAAGTATATGGGCAGATGGCTCGTTGGGCTGAGTACTTTAAGCAGTTGTTCACGGTGGATCCTCCAAGCGGACAGCTCCGGACTGCAGGATTGCAGACGCTGGATGCTGATCCACCCATTGACGAAACCACACCCTCCATTGGCGATGTCAAAGAGGCTGTGGCAAAGTTGAGGGATGGAAAGGCAGCTGGCGTCTGCAACATCAGTGCGGAGCTGTTCAAAGTTGGGGGTGCAACCATGGTCCGTGGGTTGCATGCTGTCTTGATTGCTGTATGGCATTCAGGTACCATTCCCCCTGACTGGAAGAAGGGGTTGGTCGTCCCTATCTGGAAGGGGAAAGGGGACCTTCAAGACTGCAGCAACTATCGTGGAATAACGCTGCTCAGCGTACCAGGCAAGGTGCTTGCCCATTTGTTGCTGAAACGGATCCGCACTCACCTGCTGAAGCATCAGAGACCTGAACAGTCAGCGTTCACGCCTGGTAAGTCAACAACTGACCGTATCCTAGCGCTTCGCGTACTCGTGGAGTGCCAACGTGAGTTTCGACAGGGAATGCTTGCAGCCTATGTCGATCTCAAGAAGGCGTTTGACTCAGTGCATCGAGAGACACTCTGGGATCTTCTGCGTCTCCGTGGGATTCCTGCAAGGATTATTGGTCTATTAACTGGCCTGTACTCCGGGACTGTAAGTGCTGTGAAGTGTGGAGGAGGCGTGTCCAGCTTCTTCCCTGTGAATACAGGTGTGGGTCAGGGCTGTGTGCTTGCTCCATCACTTTTCAACACATGCATGGATTGGGTACTAGGCAGAGTTGCGGAACAAAGTCATTGTGGAGCATCTGTCGGCAACACCAAGATTACAGATCTTGTTTTTGCTGATGATGCAGAAATCTTCGCTGAGTCACTGGAGGTTCTGGTAATGGCTCTAGAGGCACTGCACGAGGAGGTGAAGCCCTTGGGACTTAAGGTTTCCTGGGCCAAGACCAAGGTCCAGGTGTCTGGAGGCGTGCTGGATGAAACAGTACAGTCTGTCCATGCGTGTGGCGAAGACATTGAGATCTTGAAAAGTTTCACATACCTTGGTAGTGTAGTACATAACGATGGTGGGTCGAGCCAAGAAGTAACACGGCGGATTGGCCTGGCCCACGGCGTTATGGATTCGCTCTACACGAGTATTTGGCGTTGTCGATACCTGTGCAGACGGACAAAGATTCGAATCTTCAAGTCGCTGGTGATCCCTGTCTTACTCTATGGTTGTGAGACATGGACGCTGAACACCGAACTGAAGAGGCGAATTGATGTCTTTGGTACTAGATGCCTTCGCAGGATCATGGGATACCGCTGGTATGACTTTGTGTCAAATCAGCGATTGTTCCACGAGACCGATTCGAGGCCTATTACTAGCATAGTCCGTCAGCGCCAACTGCGGCTATATGGGCATGTGGCGCGATACCTGGAAGCCGACCCTGCTTGTCGGGTTGTTTCTGTAAGGGACAACCCAACCTGGAGGAGGCCTAGGGGACGCCCACAGAACTCTTGGCTGCGGCAAGTCGATGCCTCCTGCTGGGAGTTACTCGGTATAGGAAGGGAGCCTGCATGGAGACTCGCGAGGCGTGACCGCCAGGAGTGGCGCCGTAGGGTAGGCAAGGCAACGCGCCCCCCGGCGTATGCCCCCCATGATTGATTGATTGATTAGCGTCCTCCTGTTTGGTGAAGGTAAACCCCGCGGCTTGCCAAGGGGGGGGAGCCTTAGAAGGGCTGTCTTAAGCCCACGGGAAGGGTCGGCCAAACATTTAATCAGGGTTAGGCGCAGAGCGAGGTGATTACGACGATTTTTAGAAATTGGATCATCAAATCGCTCTGCATAGGTAGGCACCTTCTTTAACCTTACTTAGCTGTGTCGTATGTCGGGTTCCGGCCCCCCTCTAGGATCTCAGTATATACATAATAAATCATGGCAAAAATTAAAATAAAGTGTAAAGGTTCTCCAGACAGAAACAAGAAAAACAAACTACTAGGAATTCTCTGCAGCAATGAAATCCACATCACCAGAATGAAGACGATGAATGAAGATGACGGTTTCATCACATTGACACTCAACGAAGATTACGCAGGCAAGGTTTTCCACAGAGCCAATATCAGGCTTGAAAAAGGATTCACCCCAGTGATGCCAGTAGAACTTCGCGTAATAAAAAAGTGTCACCCTAACAAGAGTCGATGACATAATTCATGAATGGGGAGAAGACGAAATTGCGGAAGAAATAAAGAACAAAAACATCTGGATTGGCGATGAACTAATTCCGACCTTCAAGTTTCCCAACTCAAATACATTAAAACTAACATTCACGCAAACACAACTTGCATTCGTCATTCGGAGTCAGCATACCATCCCATGAAATTAGGCAAGAGACATTCATACTAATTAAATGCTGCATGAAATGCTACAAACTTCAAGAACACAATACACGAGATTGCCCCAAAGAAACTTTTTTTAAGATATGTTCCTAGTGCAGCAAGAAAGGTCATGTATAGTACGAATTTAAAGAAAAAAATAAAACTTGCATCGCGAGGAACATTCCACCCTAGCTATGAAATGTCCAAAGAAAAAAACTGATTATGAAGAAGAAAAGAAAAGAGGAAATAGAAAAACAGAAAATGAGCTACTCGGATATTTGTAAAATACAAACTAACATTCAACCACACTCCAAGCCTTAATACTATTCAGCCCCTCAAATCACAAGAGAGGAAACTCTGAAAATTAACATAAATGTGGCACACGCCCACTACAAGAACCTTGAGAACCCTGGAAGATACGCTAATGAACTTGACAGAATACTTAGATAAACATCATCATCCCTGAGAGCCCAACCAGCAGTAAAGTCTTGCAACCACAAACACAAGAAAAACAAATCGTAGCACAAAAAACCAGACACATTGCCACGAACCAAGAGTTCAATAAATACACAGAAGAACCAGACTGACCAAAATGATGTAGAACTAGGAAAAGATGCAGAACAGAAAAATGTAATAGAAGCTAAAGACACAGGTTTACAATTATTTACAACAATAGAGAAAGGATGGCCGAGAGCAAATTTCACAGCCGAAGACTTAGTAAATGACCTGCAAGATAACAAAATTAAATTCACTTATGAACATAACCTAATAGATGATGAAGAACTATTGATTCTAATAAATAAAAGGCTACTAAAAGGATGTTGGAACAAAACAGAAAAAGACGAATTCAGGATAATAAGATCTGGACTGGTGAAAGATAGATCACCCCTAGAAAGGAGAGACCCAAGAGCACGAAGAGCCACACACTATGAATAGCTTTCTTAAAATAATACAACACAACGTACTAAATTGGAATTCAAACAAAAACTCCTTGATAGATAACTATCTAAAAATACTACCAGATTTAATACTAATAAACAGTCATGGCTTGAAATCCACCGAGCTCAAAATACCCGGATATAAAACTTGCAAACTCAACTATACTGAAAGCTTAGCGGACGGATCTGTCATAGCCATAAATTATAATAACCTACACAAACTATACGACGATTTCGAGACTGACATACCTGCAGTTGAAATCCAAACAAATCTAGGACCAATAATAATCTCAAGCACATACCTACCACCCAGGCGACCTTACCTCCCCTTCACAGATATTTACAGAATTCTAAGCAATAACATACCTACTTACATAATCGGTGATTTCAATGCAAGGCATAAACATTTTGCCAATAGCGACAATAACACAGTGGGAAAAAGCATAATTGATTTAATAAATCAAGGCAAACTAATACATATGGGGCCTTACTTCCCAACATACCTACACACCAACTCAGCTACAACTCTCGATAAAATATTCACAAATAAGCATCACTACCTAAATTATATTATTGAACCAGGAGAAATATCCACATCCGTCCACATACCTATAATACTGAGATTATCTACCAAACCATTTATTACAGAAACTCCTTTTAAGTACAAAACAAGCAAAGCAAACTAGACTCTACTCAAACAAACATTAAATAAAAATGTAAAAATAAAGGACTTAAACAATAGCAACCCAGACCAGCTTGAATCAGCCACCAGTGAATGAATAGAGATTCTAACACAAGCCATGGACAAAGCAATACCAAAAAGCACCCACAAACTGACATGCCAGCTCAAAATAATCCCAGAGATTACTAATCTAGAAAAAAACAGTTAAAGTTACTGCAACAAAATGCAACAACCAATGTATGGTCACATGAGCACTTCAGAGAGTAAGTACACCAGAATAAGGCAGGAGCTCAGGGAAAGATGCAAAGATAAATACAACAGAAACTGGGAACTTAAAGTTAACGACCTGATTAATAACAGTAAAAATACTAGAGATTTCTGGAATAAGTTTAAAGCACTGAAAGGTAAAAATATCATACACACCAATTACACGAAAGACACGGAGAAAAACATATACTATTCAGACAAAGAAAAATGCGATCTACTAGAAAGAACATGGAAAGACATCTTCAGAATGACAGAAGATGAAGAGGACTTATTTGATAAAGACCATTTGGATCACATAGACGCATACATAAATATAAACTCACAGAGGGTATCAGAATTTTCATCATCTGACGTAAGTAGACTTAACAGTGAAAATTACCACAAAAGGGAAATTGACAAAGACGTAATAAAGAAACATTCACGGAGGTTCAAAAACAAAGCACCGGGTTCCTTAAAAAAACAACAAAATAATATTAAAAAATATCACCAACAAGGCACTGGACCAACTGAAACGTATATTTAAAGCATGCTACTCAGCTGGATACATCCCTGGAATTTTCAAAAAGGCCACAATAAAATTCATCCCTAAAAAGAACAAGTCACTATTACATCCAATAAATTACAGACCTATCTCCCTATTAGAAGTTCCAGGAAAGTTAAACGAACGCATAACACTAAACAAACTAAACACATTCATATCTGAAAACAACATAATACACAAAAGAACAACATGGTTTTAGGACGTACAAAGGAACCCACACAGCAGCTACAACCACATATGAAACAATTGCAAACGCATTAGCAGAGAAAAAAAACAAGTTTATGTGGTTTTAAGTGATGTTGCCAAAGTTTTTGAAAAAGTATGGCATAATGGACTAAAATACAAAGTACTAAGACTAAAAATGCCCACTATATTAGAAAAAAAAACTTGATGCAACTTTCTGGATAATAGAACTGCAAAAATAAATATTGACAAGGACAACAGTAGCGAAATCAAATTAATAAGTGGCGTACCTCAAGGGAGCGTGCTTTCTCCAACATTATACTCCCTATACACAAATGACTTACCACCATCAGGGCCAGGTTGCCTAGACACAATCTTTGTCAATGATTACTACACCAAGCAAGTCAAAATAAATGCTAAAACTTATAGTGGAAAGAGAAACAGAACGAATAAACAAATACGAAAGAAAATGGAAGATCCAAACAAGTCAGGAAAAATTTAAAATCACACCTATGGCTTAATATAAAAAGATGAAAATAATAGTAAACAGAAAAGAAATTGAGACTTGCAAAGAAGGAAAGTTTCTAGGACTAAAATTACAATCTACGGGCATTGCTGGGCATTGCATAAACATTAAAAACAAAGGCAATACAGCTCTAACAAACCTCAAAAAGATTTTAACATCTATCACCCCAAATAAAAAGCACCCTAATTGAAACACTGCTGATACCAGTACATACTCGAATATCCAGCCATCCCAATTTGTGCAGCACCACTTACACAAAAAAGGAACATGCAAACAGTTCTAAATAAGGCATTGAAATTCATAGACTACAACAAGACTAACGGGGCAACAGTAAATCAACTACACAATCATAAAGTATAACATAACTCCTGTAAACATATCCATAAACCATAGAGCAAAAAAGACTTGGGAAGCCGTGAGGGCAACAGAGCCCAATCATTACAACAATTTAATCATAAACTATGAACGCGAACACAAGTGGTTCCCTAAAACAAGCAGAAGTATCAACGAGGACACACCCAATGCAGTAATAACTAGACAATTTTAAAGCTGTTTTTGACTGCAACACAAAAGGAAATAAACAGATAAATAAATAAGAAACTAATCAATCATATCATGAAACATAGCACTGTGGTCAAGCCCACAGACTATCACTTCTCCCACTTTATTTCACCACTTCTCTTCCCACACACTTTCTCCTATCTAGCTATCTTCTTTTCTTCTCACTCCTTAATTTATATATATATATATATATATATATTATATATATATATTATATATATATATCTATATATATATATATATATATATATATATATATATAAATAGACCTCCCAGCAGCGGAACGAATCGTCGTCGCAAAAACCACTTTTGGCCAGTTCCTCGGAGCACAAACACTCGCAGAAAGATATTGATATTGATATTTTTATTGGTTGATACAAATTCAGTATACATAAATAAATATTTACAGCCATAAGTCCATTGAGCTGCCGCTCTTTATGGACTTGCATTGCACTTTACATGTAATACGTATGATATGGCGTAGCAATGAAGGCCGACGAGCTGTTTCAAAGATACGGTTGCATTATGACTCTTGGAGCATATTAGTTGTAAAACAAATGAAAATAATAATACATAATAACCATTCAGGCAAAAGTGTTAGTGACATCAGTGAGATCTGCACAAAAAGATAAAAAATAAATAAATGTGTGAAAGGATAAAATTATATAAGAAAATAACAATATTAATAACAAGAATAGAATAGTAACGAGATTCAAGTAAAAACAACAGTGATGATGAAAATACTTAGGTCATAACATAATAACGATAATGATATTTATATTAGCAAGAATAATGGTAACAGAAGGGAGTATTAGTAGCAATATAACAATAGTAATAGTAGCAATATAACAACAACAACAGCAACAACAACAATAATAATAATAATGATAATAATAATAATAATAATAATAATAATAATAATAATAATGATAATAATAATAATAATAATAATAATAATAATAATAATAATAATAATAATAATAAAATAATAATAGTAATGATAATAAATATAATAATAAACTGAAATATAAAAATAATAATAAACTAATAATAAACTGATGTCGTCCCTTAAGGTATTGTAGTGTTCACTGTAGGTTCTGACAGGATGAATAAGACTAGTATGGCCTCCAAATTTGGTGTTTATTGTGAGTATACACGTGTCGCAGATCGGGCGCAGCTGCGTAACCAAAAACGTGAGAGAGTGGGAGGTATACAGTACTGATTGATCAGAGCTGACCCAGCAGGTCAGAAGGAACGTCAGGTCACTGGCACCTCGCCGGCTTAAGGGAGTGACCTCGCCAATCCCGGGTTACTAGACTTAAGGGAGTGACCGTGCTAATTTCTAGTCACTACAGCACCCCCTTTCCCGCTGAGGGATAAACTAGGGAAAGAAAATAAAAATAAACGAAAATTAAAGAAAAGCAATATATGTGGACAATGAAAAAAAGGAAAGATGGGAGAACATGACATGGGGAGGGTCGCTACGAGGCCTGAAAGAACTGGGAGCAATGGAATGTCCTCCCTAACCGGGTAATGAAAGCCGGGGAGGAGACAGGAGGGTCGTCAGCCTGCCTGGGGGCTATTGTAGGCAGGGGCAGAGGAATGGGGAAGGAAGACGAACAGGAGGGGGATTAGTGGCGACGAGTGGGATGGGGAGGTCACGCACTCAGAGAGATCAGAGAGGATGGGGATTGGGGTGTAGGGCTGGGAGCATCAGGCATAGCTGTACTCTCGGCAACGGGGGCCCCACGTGACGGCATCACTGGCATTATCTCCCATGGGAGTGGGAGATGTGGTGACTGAGTCACTGTTGGTAGGGGGTGCTGATGCGGGAAGAATACGTGGCTGATTGACATGTGGCTTTCATGGGCTCGAGGAAGGAATAGGGTTTTTGCCCTGGGAAGTGGGTTGAAGTCCTGAGGCTGGAGGTGCGCGTTACGGGGGGGGGGGGGCGCAGCGCTGAGGGGTCGAAAATGGGGGGGAGGGGGTGGGCGGCTTGCTTCTGCGTTTGTTGTTAGCCGTGCGGGAGGTGGGCCGCTTTGACAGGGTCCCAGAATGCGATGTATGAGCGCCCTTTGATGCTGAGGGTGACATACTTGTCTCCACTGTCCAACACCCGGTAAGGGCTGGTGTACGGCGGCTGTAAAGGCCCTGTTATTGCGCCGCTCCTCATAAACACCGCCTCCGCAGCACGGAGGTCATCCGGGAAGTGGGTGGGCTTGATGGAGGTGGGAGTGGAGGAACAGGCTTGAGGCTTGACATAGCCTGCTGCAACGCCGGGAGGAATTATAAGAAGTACATTCGAAGGCATCGGAATGGCCACCCTGCAGCGGGTGTTTCTGTCAACACAGGTGAGGAGGGGCCCTACCAGATAGACGGTATGGAATCGCTCTGTGTGCGTGGGTATGGCTTAGAGTGATGTCCGGGTGTGGCGGGTAACCTTGGCTACCTGGCAGGGAAGGCATACGTGGACCCATTCTTTAATGTCCTTTCTCATCCCTGGCCACACCACTCGTCCGCTGACGATGCGTTGCTAAGATGACAGGGTGATTGAGGGAGTGGTAGTGTTGGAAAACCTGCCAACGAAACTCACAAGGGAGATATGGACGCGCTGTTGGCGCAGGACACGTCATACCACAGTAGCCGTGGAGACTGAGGGAGGAGCTGTTGGACCAACTAAAGTGACGTGGGCCCGTTACGTAGTGCCTGCAGTTCCTGGTTGGTATCCTGTGGTGTTGTCATAACTGCGTAGTCCAGTGGAGGGGAGCGGTACTGGGACGCTACCGTGATACCGCTCCCGTCGCCGCGAGTTAGAGCATCGTCGTCAACTAAATTATCCTCCTCCTCGGGGCGTAAAGTTGTCACCCATTTCGCCTATGGCGTGCGTCAGCGGCTTGTGATCTGTGAGCACGTGAAATTCAAGGTCCTCCAGGAAGTGGCAGAAGTGATGCACTGCCTCATATACGGCTGGAAGCTCCCTGTCGAACGCGGTGTAGGAGCGTTGGACAGGCTCCAGGCACTTAGTGAAGAAAGCTTGCTGTAATACCACCCCCACGGCCTCTTCCGAAGTGGAGAGGACTGTAGGCGCGTGAGGGACTGGGTAGGTGAGGCGGGTTACCGGGACTAGCTGGCGTTTGACAGCCATGAAGGTGCGCTCCGCATCCTGCCCAAGTCCATGGATTTGGGGAAGTTCATCTTGGCACTTTTAAGGAAGTTGTTCAGGGGGGCCCAGAGAGCAGCACCCAGGGGTATGAACCGGTGGCAGTAATTTATCATGCCAAGGAGTTCCATCAGCTTCTAGACTGCAGTGGGACACGAGAAGTTTTCAATCGCCGCCACAGATGGTCTGCATTTTGCTGGGGCGAGGAGGAGGCAACAGGGATGTCGTCAATGTAGACCACGATGAAGTCCAACCCTCTCATTACCAGTCCATAAACTGCTGGAAGGTCTAGGCCGCATTGCGGAGACCGAAGTTCATGAACGAGTACTCAAATAACACAATGGGCGTGGTCACACCGATCTTCGGGACGTCGTTTATCTTGGATAAAATTGTCTTGCCGTGGAGCCTGGTATGGGAGTCTAGCACGTGGGATGTGGGTTACCTGTCCTGGCGGATCATGGCATTCGGGGCCCTGTAAACCCCGCATGCCCGCCACTCCTGTCCTTGGGCTTGGGAACCATGTGGAGATGTGACGCCCAATTGCTATCGGACGGTCGCGCAATGCCCTCCTCCTGCATGTGCTCGAATTCCCTGCCTGCAGCCTGAAGGCATTCCGGGGGCAGGCGCCGAGGACGCACCAAGCACGAGCGGCCAGTCGTCACGATAGAGTGCTGCACCCCGTGACGGACTGGAGCAGGGGCGCACTCAGGAGAAATGTGGAGGGGGAATTCCTGGACCAGGGCCTCGAAGTACGTCGCCAGGTAGAAAGTGGTGAGGAATGGAGTCGGCTGCAAGCAGGGCTCGGCGCGGACGACAGTCGCTGATGGCTGGTGCAGGAGGCACCTGTGGCGTGGGTCCACGAGGAGGTCGACGGCCGCGAGGAAATCCATTCCCAGGATTGCCTGCTCCACGGCTACCATCACAAAGGCCCAGGGAAAGCGGCTGCCGGGAAGGAGTGAAACGCGAAGGGCTCGCGTTTCGTATGTGGCGATCGGGGTTGCGGTATGCTGCGAGGAGATCGTACGCCGTGCGAGGAGGGGGAAAAGCGGTCCTCGTCTGTGGGGTGGACCACACTCACCTCCGCCCCGAATTCACCAGGAAGCGGACCCGGAAACAGGTGTACCACACCCAGAGGAGAGAGTGCTGGCAAGGAAGGAGGCATTTCGAGTTCCGGAGAAGACGAAGACGGTGTGGGAGAGCAGGAAAAGGCCAGCACACAGGAATCCTGGTGAGGGCGAAGCGCCATTGCTTGGAGGGTGGAGGGCAACCGACAGTGAGGGTGAGGCAGTGGCGTCCACAGGCGGCAGGGGAGAGGGCGCAGAGCGGACGCCTGGTGGCTCCTGAGAATTCGACCATCATCGCTGTCTCGGCCCAATTCAAATGGCAACTTGGTCCACGTATATGAACAACTAGGACCGTCGTCTCAACCAACTCAGACCATCTAATGGCAGCAATAGTAGTAGTAGTAGTAGTAGTAGTAGTAGTAGTAGTACTAGTAGTAGTAGTAGTAGTAGTACTAGTAGTAGTAGTAGTAGTAGTAGTAGTAGTAGTAATAGTAGTAGTAGTTGTAGTAGTAGTAGTGATGTGTGAGCGCCCGCGTGCGCGCGCACGCGCGCACGTGTATGTGTGTGTGTGTGTGTGTGTGTGTGTGTGTGTGTGTGTGTGTGTGTGTGTGTGTTTGTGTGTGTGTGTGTGTGTGTGTGTGTGTGTGTGTGTGTGTGTGTGTGTATTCACTGTGGCGGTCGCCAGCCTTTTCTCTACGGAGCGAGCTCAGAGCTCATAGACCGATCTTTGGGTGTTTTACCTTATTTAGAGCTATATCAATTTTGATTTGTTTATTTCCTCTTCTATTGATCCCTCATATTCACTTTGTTGAAGTATGAACACACACACACACACACACACACACACACACACACACACACACACACACACACACATGTAATCATTATTTGTGTACATATAAGAATAAATAATACTGCTGTGATAAGGAGAGAAGTGGAGATAGCAAAGACGCACAAAGCTGTCCACACCTATACCCACTCAATCACCAACAAAACACCGTGTAAAGTGAATGTTTCACTTGAATAACTTGAATGCCATTAGAAGCTATGATGAGTGTGCCGCGGAAGCGGGGCGGTGGCGGGTATATATTTATACTTGCTCTATTTATATCCACTGTTTATACATTACATTTTGATGTAAAAGAAAAAAAGTCAAGAAACACCGGATCTCTCCGGTACCTCCATCGGATATAACGGACATTCGGATATAACGACAGACGCCTATCCCCATATCATCCGTCATATCGAAGGTTTACTGTACTTCATCTGAGTTCTCTTTTACAAACGTCTCAGATTTTGAGACTGCTATACTTATTCTTACTGTGATTGTACCTATTTTTTTCTTTTGTACTGCCTTCATAACCTTGTACGGTTGTGTTAGGCGAGTTACGTCATTGTATAATGAACTTAAAGCAAGGTTCCAGCTACAGCCGAAAGATAATGAAAATTAGTAATCTTAACATGGATAGGTACATACCTCTAGGACGTTGCGAGAATGCGACGAGTAGGTGACCGAGGAATGTTAGCATCAAGATCAAGGAATGCAATGAAAATATATGTAAAATATGATTTGATGCAATACCCGCATAAAATGGTGCAATACTTCAGAAATGCTACCTTAGCTTATCCCTCTACAAAGAGTTGCAGGTGCTCATATATACAACTAGACATTTCAGTTGTTATCATATCCATAATATATTCAATTTGTCAAAACATAATGATATAAACTCTCTAGATAGATTGTAGTTTATAAGACATCGCTGTGTGTGAAACAATAATGTAATTAAGAACTAAAACATCAGGCTCACGGTACCACACCGAGTCACATGACATGAAAAAATACCAATAAGTTCAACAATAAAGTATAACATTAAGAGTGTAATTGAGTAAGTTCGAAACGAAACTAACTCAACTTATCTCCTCCGCCTACCTACTCCACCCACTCTTATCTCCATGAGGAGAACAATGTTGTGGACAAGCATCTCAAAGGCCACTGTTCTCCTCTTGATAACCTAAAATTTAAATTCTTCTTTGAATATGTCTACATTGTCTAGTACAGGATTCCCAACAAGCTCTTATACGATTGATAGAAGAGCTAGTAATATCCCACATGATCCACTGTCCCTACTCCCAAGGGAAGAAAAGGAGGGCAAGATGCCGGCGGTAACTACCTGTTTAACGCATCCCTGATCTCGGAGATAAATATGCTTTGTAAAACCATTTCTTTTTTACATTCTTTTTTTAATGCTTTATTGTGTTTTTGTACAATATATTTTTTAATTGTCTTTTTCTCAGCGAAAAACAAGTTTTTTTCTCTGTAAGGATGGGGGAAGTGGAGGCTGGAACGAATTAATAGCATT
>CM035185.1:19588147-19605647 GCA_020233015.1 Callinectes sapidus | reverse complement strand
CCTCTTGCTGGGGGGAGAAGCGGAGATTCCTGGCAACATGACGTCTCTCGAGCATTAGCCCATGAGCCAAGACCTGATTTTTGGGTTATTGGTACCACTTAAAGTGGCAAAATCTAGTGATGTATTTCTCTCGAGCATTAGCCCATGAGCCAAGACCTGATTTTTGGGTTATTGGTACCACTTAAAGTGGCAAAATCTAGTGATGTATTTTGGAAAGATCTATATCTGTAGATGGTATTTTGCTATGATAGCAATCCCAAAGTAGTAGCTTTGTCAAAGAAACCAAGCATTGAATATGATATCTCATAAATCCCAACATCTGAGACTACAAATGTACGGAATAATAATACCAACACATTTACTCTATTAATATGCGATAACTTGTTGTTACAGAATATATGAGAGAATAAAGCACAGTAAACAGTTGTAAACAGTTTAGACAGTAGGTTAATGCATACTATATCATAACAAAGTAGTCACCTAGCAAAATTATAATTTGCCTTTTAAAGCAGTACTACAATACAATACTAGTATTCGTCTGTGTCCGAATCATCTGATTCTGGTTCTTCACAAGCTTCGTCATCTTCATCTTCTTCCCTCTGGTTTGTGCAGGTCTGCAGTTTGCACATATATGTGCATTTCAGCTGGTGCACCAGGCACACACAGTCTGGAAGTTTGCACGACAGCATCTGCAACACGGTCTCAGGAGCTGGTGATCCACGCATCCACTCAATGATTAGGTTGCCATCCTCATCCGTCATCCACCCACAGCTCTTTGGGTCTGGAACAACAGGGTGCCTCTCAAGGCAGCGCCACCATATTGCAGCCTGGTAGTTGGCACGAAGAACATGCAAGTGCAAACAATCCTTGCATGGGGGCAGCTGGCTGGACTCCACATTTCCCCGTTTTGCAAGGAAGAGGTGATAGCGGAGTTCATTTACATCGCAGATGGTAGTGGAGGTTGCATACATGTGGCACACAAACTCCTGCATCTTGTCGAATAAGTCTGTAGGAACATTCCATTCCTCACCAAGCTGACGGAAGGCTTGTCTGTAGGTTGTGCTCTCTCTCAAAAGCTTCAGTGCACCCAGTTTTCCGCGACCTGCAAACGAACTAACTGTGTCACAGCCTGTGAAGGCGTGCAATCCAACAAGAGCTAGACAGACATCTTCACCCAAAGAGGTTGCAAGCTTGCATACATCGATGTAACAGGTCCTGTTCTCTGTACCTGACTTGTGGTACAGTGGGGAAGCCAGCTTTTTGCTAAAGCAGATACTAAGGATCAGCACATCCGTGTCATGAGCTGTGATGACTATAGATCTGTATCCAGCCTTTGCAGCATGCCATGCATGAAGAAAAACTCGTGTATCAGCCTCTTCTTGTGTTGTCGTCAAAGTTTGGACTTCAGCCCACTGGTCCTTGGTGAATAGATAGCATGCATCTCCACATGTCACATAGAGTGACTTGTCCTGTATCTTCTCCCTATTTACAGGTTGCTTCCACTGGTTTATCAGGAATTCAATGAGGCACATCTTGTTCTCCGGGGTTCTGAGGAATTTCTGCCACTGCAGTATGTTATGACCAGGTGCAATATTCTTCCATTGTGTGCCAGTGTTGGAACCTCTGTTGCATCTCTCAGCATTCTTGATCGACTCATCCCTGTAGATGTCAAATACTACACCAATTCTGGCGCTGTCAGTGCCTTCATGCAGAGCTCGATACAGTGCAGAATCTACTAGCTGTACAAATGTCTTACCATCTCCTTTGAGTTTGTGGACCAGACTCATGCCATCAATGATACATGCTGAAGGTGTAGGAATGTCTTCTGTTGGTGACACATTTTTTTCGAGCTCTCTTGCTAATGCAGCTTTGTTTGTCTTGCGTAGAGAACCATCACTGTTTGCTAGTGACCATGGCAGTGGTCCTAATGGGTGTGCTAGTACCTCTTTAATAGGTATCTCCCTGCTCTGAGCAATGACAATCATATCGGCAAAAAGAATTCTATCTGCCTTCAGGATGATCTGTTGCCCCTGCACTTTGCCAACCTTCTTTCTGTTGATGTTGCTGAAGGTCTTCAGGTTCCGTTTTTTCATCTTGTCATAGAATCTCGCTTTGGGTGACTCTTTCTCCAAACGATCTTTCCTGAATGATCGGTATGCTTCTTCTCCGACTTGATGAGCATTTAGCAAGTCACTGGCAACATCTGATGGGGCCAGGATTCCAGAGGACAAGTTGACCAACTTGGTTTCATTATGGCTCAGTGGATTGACCCAGGTGTTCTCCATTAGTTCCTGAAGTGCACGGACATCTGCCTCGTCTTTCTTTATCCTGGGGAAGTGCATATCTGGATGATTGAAATGCCGGGAACTGTTTCTGCCAATCATATCTCTGAGCTTCCTCAGCTATGAGCTTCTATACTCAGATGTCAAGTAGTACCTATTTACAGCTCCTGGTTTTAGGCTGAAGCGTTTTGTTCCACCAGGGGTCTGTGCGTCCTTGTTAATGGTTTCTTCAATTGTTTGGTCGACTGGGATTCTGGCAAAGGGGTTGCCACTTCCAAGTTGCACAGAAAATCCCTGGCCCTGCATGAACTGTTCATGCACATCTTGGTGCTCAATGGCTACGCGGGACATTTGTGCATAATAGTAGGGAAGGTAGCATGCATAATTAAGCTTGTCGTATGCGAAACACCAGGGAATCACGAATTGATTCAAGGTGCAGCTTCCAGTCACCCTCCCTAGATGCCCGAATCAATCCTAGCATCACCTCAACCATGTCTACATACGACATCCAGAAGGCTGAGAGGGCTCCATTCTCCTTTCTCAGGTAATCCAGGTAGACTTCAAACAATTTGAAGATGTGCTTGCAAGACTGATTAGCCATCATCTCACGGACAGTAGCTTGAGAAACATCTTCGCAGAGGCCGTTCACAATTGTAAGACTTTCTTCCAAGTGGACCTGCTCATCACTGTGGTTAATTTCGATCCAAGGGAGGAAGCCTTTCCATGCTAGCCGCATGAATGACTCATAAAGTAACTTGTGTAGCCTAATTGCACGGTTGTACTTCCGGCCGTCCATCACTCCAGCAACAGAACCATCAGCAATAACGCCTGCCTCTACACAGAGGTCCCTCAGTCCGCCATCCTGGAATCTCTTTCCGATGGTTGCCAGCAAAGTGCATATGGTGTGGAAGACTCCCAGCCTAAGAACGATGCCCTAGAACTTCTCTGGGTGCTTCCATATTATTTCAGCAGCTTTGGCAAACAAGGCCTGGTCGAATACACAGACTATTTTATTCAGCTCAAGAGACTGCATGATGTTGATGGACTGGTTTAGCACTTCGTTCACGGTAGACATCTGGGTTGGAGGCGCATTGATTGTAGGTAGGTAGCCCACAGTATCTTTGACAACAGTGACCTCATCACGGCTGAGGATGTTGAAGCCAGTCCAGCTGCAGATGTTCTGGACTTCTGACATAGACATGCGGGCCAGTAGCCACACCAGGTTCTTCTTCTTTGCCAGCTGTAGTTTGTCTCTGGTGTCCCCCTCTATGCCTTGGATCTCAGGCGGGCCTACACGCGCACCAGCATTGTAGGTTGGGACCATCAGTGGTTCAGTATTGATGCTTCTCTTCTTTTTCTTTGGAAGACAAGGCTCTGGATTCATTGCCTCGGGGCTTTGGGATTTGGGTTGGACTGCAATCCCATTCACCCTGTGAGATGTTCCTTTCCCGCTGACAGTTTCCTCTAATCGATCGATATTATCCCAGGCCAATGTAGTGAAGACTCCGGCATGGATGTCTCTGGGGAGTACAGGCTGGCCATCTGAGAGAGACAGCTTCTGGAGACACAAGGCTGTATCTATTTCCTCGACTTGAGAGTATGACAAGCTGTGACCAAGCCGATTAAGTATATGCACCAACTCCACGTTTCCAGTTAGTAATTTCACAACAAAGGGCAGAGTGATGTGCTTCGTTGGCTTCACCTTACCATTGGTAATGGCATATACCAGGTCCTGGGCAAAGGAGCTGCAGAGTCGCTGGACTCTGTCAGATGGGTTTGAGCAGTCTGTTGTGCCTGTTAGCAGAATGGTCATGTCTTCTGATATCTGAGGTGGCCATGTCTGTCTATAGTCTTGCCTCTTGACGTCGCCTCTCATCTGCAGTACTGCCTTGGCGATTATGGCCTCACTCCTTTTTGATTCCATGACTTGCACCTTCGTCTGGAGTACACGATATGCCTTAACAATAAGGTAATTATTTTTTTATAATTAATATGTAATCAATTTTTTATGAAATAATTATTATTGAATTATTATTGTTATTATTATTAGCAATTAAATTTATATTAAAAACTGCCCATGGGCAATTTCTAATAGTATTTTGAACAGAAAAAGGGAGAAATCAGAAATACCAGCATGTGCCCTGGGGCGTCATGAGATACCATGTATCATGACTAAGCTACTCATTTGGAAATGCTATCATGCCTTAATATACATATATAGGTCCTACAAACAAAATGGTACCATAAAGGTTTTGCCACCTTTGGTGGTACCAATATCGAGCTTGGCCCATGGACTACATCGCCGGGACGTCTTAGCCCTGACAGTCTGTCACAAGGCTCAGGTGCTGCGCACTCCTCACCTTACCCAGCTGTGCCCGCCGCCACACCCAGCCCCCAGGACGACGCGACAAGCACAAACAGAATATCAACGTGTTTGTTTGTCCCTCTCTCCCACAGTTTGCAGCACCAACGAACTTATAAAGCCCGGGTAGAGCGACTATGAAATGGCTTCACGGAGTCCACGTCTGTTATGACACGAATGTCTACACACCAGGAAAAGGGAGCCACCAATACCTGCAAAGGCACACTGTCCACATCACTCGTGCCCTACACGTGAACCGAACTGTTGTGTTGTGATGTGGAATCTATTAGCAATCTGCATTACGTATATATTATGTATGTCATATAATTTGTCATTGCATATATGTACCAAGACTTTTAAAATAGTTATGCACGTCAATGTCCAACTTTGAGTTCATTGTAAATACTTTATGTATTATATGTTTAAATAAGAGAGAGAGAGAGAGAGAGAGAGAGAGAGAGAGAGAGAGAGAGAGAGAGAGAGAGAGAGAGAGAGAGAGAGAGAGAGAGAGAGAGAGAGAGAGGAGGGGGGGGGGAGAGTGAAGACATTCAGAAGAGAGAGAAGCTCTTATCACGAGTCATTGGCTCTGAGACTCGTGCGCCCGGCAGGCAGTCATAAGAAAGGAATCTCCCATGACCTACCCTGTCTCGTAAACACACACACACACACACACACACACACACACACACACACACACACACACACACAATGAATTCCTACATATCTTGATGCTGACATCGTTCAGTTACCTAACCATCACGTCTTCGCGACGTCCTAAATATATATATCTTTCCATGTTAAGATTGTGTAGCTTCATTGTCTTCCTGCTGTTGCTGGAGCCTTGCTTTATAGTTAGTTATACAATGACGTAGGTCCCTTAAAACAACAGTACAAGGGTATAAAGATAATAGAGAAGAGAAGAATAGGTACATGTCTAAGATGTCGCTAGGACGCGACGGGATAGGTGATGCTAACAACGAGAGAAACAAGGAGATTCTACAACAACAACAACAACAACAACAACAACATAATGGACAGAAAAATAGCTAAAGTAAATTTGCGTAGATAATGATAGAAGACGTAAAAAGGAAACACAAGTCCTGCGTTAGATTCTATCAAAATCATTTGATATTTCTATGGCACAACAACCGTAGAAGAGAATGACCAAAACGGAAAAAGGAAATAGTAATATCACCCACAGAGCTGCCACTTCAGAAGTCATACTGCCAATCAGATGTACAGTTTCCTGTTAAGGAGAGATTAAGAAAAAAAAAACCTTTAAAGAAAACTGAAATAATGGCAACAAGTAGGAAGAAAGTATATTGATTGACAAATTTGAAAGATTCTGACAAGGCAAAGTGCAAAGTTCGGACATCAATATAGGAGGAACCATAAACCTGAGTGTTAAGGCAATAGAGGGAATGTAGAACATAACTGCGAATCATGAAATAGAGGCTGGAGGAGAATTATAAACAAGCCCCAAAACAAGATTTGAATAAATATTTCAACTTTGAAAATAAATGAGATGGTTGTGGTTCCATCATATTGAAATAAAAGAGGGAGAGAAGAAGACATTTTTCTTTCTTTTTATGTAGGAAGAGAAAATAGAAGTAAAATAAAGCGCCTGAGCTGCTAGTCTCAAAAGAGATGTCAAGAGGAGCATGCAAAAATAAGGAAAAGTGTTTTGAAACCGTCCTCTTCAAAAGTCATAGGAAGGTGAAGATACAAAGAGGCTGGAGGAGAATTATAAACAAGCCCCAAAACAACTAAGGTGGAGTCTTTAGCAAAGATTTGAATAAATGTTTCAACTTTGAAAGTAAATGAGATGGTTGTGGTTCCATCATATTGAAATAAAAGATGGAGCGAAGAAGACATTTTTCTTTCTTTTTATGTAGGAAAAGAAAATAGAAGTAAAATAAAGCGCCTGAGCTACTGGTCTCAAAAGAGATGTCAAGAGGAGCATAAAAAATAAGGAAAAATGTCTTGAAACCTTCCTCTTCAAAAGTCATAAGAAGGTGAAGATACATAAGCATATAGGGAGTTCATAATCGTTGATTTTTTAATACAGAGTTGGACAAAATAAAAAAGAGAAAGAAGAGAGTTATACACAACAAAGCCGTGGGGGAGGAAAAGCAGGAATTTAGCAACATCAGAAGTGCAGTTTTAATAAAAAATAACAAGAGATGAAACATTGCAGAGATGACAAAGAGATTGAAGACAGTCATTTGGAAAAGAGAAATTGACGAGAAGAAAAAAACTTAATTCTACCCTATCTGAAAAGCGTAATGAGTGGACGCCCTGATAAATTTGAAACATTGTCCTTTACATATATTAGGATGGATAAAGTCATGACTAAGCGATAGGCATCAGGAAAAAGAGTTGAAAAAACGGCTCCAGTTTTTAGTAGGGCCATGTAATTTATGAGGTACCACAGGAATAAATTTTAAGGCAATTATTATTTTCAATATACATTAATGATTTGTATAGTGAAACTAATAGTGATGTTAGTAAATTTGCATATGACACGAATATAGGTAGATCAATTAGGTAAGATTTGAAAGTCATTACATTGCAGTTAAAAGTGCCAAAATCTTTAGAGATCCAACTCTCCACGAGATTTCTGGCATCTGGCCAAAAACATTTCCAATAACTTTGCTTCTTCATCGTTTCCTCTGTAACGTTGTATATCATTGTGTGTGTGTGTGTGTGTGTGTGTGTGTGTGTGTGTGTGTGTGTGTGTGTGTGAGTGTGTGTGTGTGTGTGTGTGTGTGTGTGTGTGTGTGTGTGTGTGTGTGTGTGTGTGTGAAACCATTGTTACAATGTTATTAATGTAAACCACCCATTAAGTACCACAGTACGATTGTCGCAGCAGTCAACCATTGACATCAGAAATTTTCCTTTACGTCACCTACTTGAGGGTCTCGGTACAGCTGAGGCCTCGATACAGCCGCATTGGTACAGCCGCAGGGCGGGGCATAGGTGACCTGGAGCAGTTGACACTGAGGCCAGGTAGACATTCCCTCAGCTTCGAGGGAGGCACAACACACCTGACTCCTGAGCGTGTGCTGACCTGTCGTGGTGGGGAAGCACTCAGCTGTCCAGTTTTGTCTACAGGTACTTGTGCTCTACGTGGTGCTGGTCGTGGGCATCAGTGGCCAGGCGACTGGACAAGTTTCACTCCTGCTACTCATACAACTGTGCTCAGTGAATGTGACATTTCTGTGACATTGACTAGATTGCCAGCGGTGGTTGTTATAGATTTAAAGTTAAAAGGTGTTCTAGTGTTTTATGGCCCATTGTTACCAACTCCACTACTATGCGAAGCTGAAGGACCAGTGTGTGGGGAAGCGTGTCATTATTACGAGTAGTCTTGGCGGGTGTGAACACCCATATCTGATACGCTCTCTACACCCTCCTTTATATCGTCCTGGAACCACTGCCATCACGTTTGTTTTTAAAACTATACCCTCTTATTAAAATTTTGCTAAAAGCTTTAGCTTGGATAAATCTGGGGTTCTTTTTCTCTCGCCTCCCTCCCAACCGACTAGTTAAAATTCTTCGCAATGATGTTCTCCGTGCCGCGCTGGCCTTAATCCTCCGTAGGGTTGTTTACCTGATGTGTTACTATTGTTCTCAACAAATGTGTCTCCGTGCTTGCACCATGCCTTGTCAAACTCTTTCACCTCTGTCTGTCGACTTATACCCTTCTTTCTTGGTGGAGGTTCAGCCGTTCTAATCCCTCAAACCATCTTTAGGCAGCTGTGCACTGATGTTACAGACGCCAGCTGCCTTTCCACTCCTCAACTTTGCCACAGCCTCTTTGACATCGTCAGTGGAGGGTACAGTTTTGTCAATGGGTGGATCAGCATCCAGCGTCTGCAACCCTGCAGTCTAGGACTGTCCGCTTGGAGGATCCACAGTGAGCAGCTGCTCAAAGTACTCAGCCCAACGAGCCATCTGTCCGTTTGCGTCCGATACAAGACAACCATCTGCTGTTTGGATACCACTCACCTGAGAAGTAGACTTGGAGCAGAGTTTCTTCAGAGCTCGATAGGCAGGTCTGAGTTCATTTAAATGACACTTGACATGCTCAACGAGACCCCTGACATACCTCTCCTTGTCTCTTCTCAGGAGAGCTCTAGTCCTACATGACAGAGCCTTGTACTGGTCATGGTTCCCAGCATGTCTAGCACCGCGACTCTCCTCAACACTTTCCAGCATCTCCACAAAGGCGCAGCCACTCCATGACCTCGTGCTACTCATGTATGAGTGGTCTCTTAAGAGATTTCCGACTGTACCGAGTAGACACAACATCCCTCTTAAGACACCAAAAATAGTTAGCCCAAAAATTCACATCTCATCGGCCTTGATAACATTCCTCCATGACACGGATGTCTTGGTGAAAGCGGTCACACTGCATTTTAAATTTGTCATGCAGAAGGAGCAGTTGGTAACATGATGTTTCCCTTCCCTCCACACCAATGGGACATTGAATGGCATACTCTTCCTTTTCCTATTTCTTCAATCTCGTAAGTTATCCACATGTGTTTTGCAGCAGATATGGGGAGCAAATACTTTATCCTGATTCCCAAGTTTGACTGAAAATGCATGATAAGCCTTCTTCACAAAATCCGTGATTTTTGCTTGACGGTCTGGAAAAAAACATTTGTCCGCAGATGTAATAAAATGTGTTCGTTTGGTTCTTACACTTCCCATCCATTGTAATATAAATTTAAACAAAGCCCATATACGCTTGGATGATAGTCATTTTGATCAAATATGCTGAAATGAAAACTGAGTGTATCTTTGGAACCAGACCTGACCAAAGAAAATAAATGATACTTTTGAATTCAGCACGTAAAAATTATCCTTAAACAACTGGAAAACCCTTGAGCTTTGAAAAAAAAAAAAAGAGTTTTGCAACATAGGCCAGTGTAATGCCTCAAACGGAGACAGACTGAGAGCATGTAACACAGCATTCCCAGGTATAGTTTAATACAGTGATATAGTATGCCACTTATGTGTTATTATTGTAAGAAAACTGGGAATGGCAAGTGTAATTATGCTAAGTTGTTGAAAGCCATCAGTTTGTGAATTTCCCAGGCACTAGTGAAAAAAGCAGGGGGCCGCCGTGGTACAGTGGAACCGCTTGCGCTCTGGGAGACTTGGGATCTCCAAGCGCATAGGTTCGAATACTGGCTACGGTCTGAGTGGAGATTGGGCGTCCACTCGGGGTAACGGTCGCATATATACATGTATATATATATATATATATATATATATATATATATATATATATATATATATATATATATATATATTTGTGTCTCAGAGCAGAGACAGCAGAGTGATAGGGTCCGGCCAGTGTTCTGTAGTAAGGGTAGAGGCGGGAACTACTGTCCTGTCATGTATTAACTCTTAACTATCCCTTGTGAAGTCTATGTTTGACTGGTGCCACCCGTTCTTGTGCCAAAGTATAATTGGGATTTTTTGGGGTCAAATAACCATTGGCCTTTTGAGAGACAGCCGTACAGCAGTCGCTGTATGGAAACATCACTGGAAGGCGAGTTACCACAGAAAAGACTGTGTAGTGCTGGGGAATTGGCGCCGTGGAGAGTTTCGTGGCGGCGACAAGACTTGAATATCCGCCAGTGACTGCGGAGGTATGTGTAGCGTTAGCGGATGTTCTGCCACTGTCCGGTGTTATTTCCTTCTGGGGAAATCATGTGGCAGATGAGAAAGTTTGGGTGCGGCACCCATCTGCGGACCCGGTCGTAAATGCGTTGGGTGCCCACCGAATGTGTGACTCCTGGGATTGACTTCAAAAAGACAGGGCGCCACGATTTGTAGTCCTGCTGTATTGGGGGAAGAGTATCCAGAGGCCCAGTGCTGGCAAGAGTTTTGTTTTATAGTATGAGGAGGACTCATCTGTGAGTCAGCTGATTGCAGGTTTTAAGAGCCACCAAAATAGGCACCTTATGTTGCTGAGTCTGTTGCTGAGTGTTTGACTGGAATGATGAATGTTGATTGTTAGTGTGTTGGTTTATCTCACTCTGCAGAACATCTTGGTGTCATTCATGAGAAGCTGTCATCCGGTGGAGATTACGTGGGGGCTAGTTTTCAATCCGTGCCCCAGTTAGTTGTGCCAAAGAAGTAAAGGGTTGCTTTCAAGGTTGGAAAGATTTTGATTCTGCGGGGGAGGTGGGCGTTCTCACCCCTCTGAGGAGGAGTCTACCTGAGGCAGAGAGCAGGCTGTTTCTCTGCCAGGTACAGACTCGGATATGGCAGGTGTTTATTCCTCAAGCGAGCTAAGAGTGTATCTGATGAGAGTTCTACCTTTCAGGGACATATTGCCCCAATGCCTGCCAAAGAAGGAGTGAGGGACAGTAAGAAAACAGAGTCGAGCTGATCTTGTAAGGAACAAAGGGGAATATATTGAATATAGGCGTTAAAGAGTGAAGAACAGAGGTTTGAAGCTCCACGGTATTGTGCCATATGCAATGAAGGAGGCAAGACTACAGATACAACTTAGCGACCAGGTAAGTGGTCGTTTTGGAGAGGTGACTCATGAGTGTTTGTTGCGGTTCTGGTGGCAGAGTCTAGCAAGAATATTTGGATTTAATCACATGTGTAAGTCGGCAAGCCTGGTAACTTCTTGTTTCGGGCCTCCCTCTCTCCTGTTACGGGAACTCTTGTTGCTCCTAGTTAAAGGATTATGAGATACATTGCTGGCCTGATTCCTCGTTTTTGTATCTGTTATGATGATATCAGTGCGAGCGTTACGACGATGAACCTCAAGGCAGTGCTGAGTGAGACTGCTTGTAACCAATTGTTGCTTGGTTCTCGGGAAGTTTCTTCACTGGTGCTGGTAGCTATGTGGGAACAAGTGTTGAGCCTGAATAAATTAGAGTGTGATGAGTGTTGCCGTCTGCACCGATGACACAAGTAGTCAGAAATTATAAAGGAAACATACACACAGGAGAAGTTTCTATCACCAGCGGATTTGGTCCAGTGGTACGATGGTCAGGTTCATGTTAGAGCCGGGGTTTGTGGAGAAATGTTGGCCAAGCGTGGAAGTTTGTTTTTATGTGCGGAAATGTATGTGCTGTCGTCTGAAAAAGGGGAAACCTCAGCTGAATGTAATAACTCTTGCGCCACCGGAATGAAGACTTGTGGTGTTGCTGCGCTTGACAGAGAAATACAAACTTGTCCGATCCGCTCCTGAGAAGTTGAGTGGGGCTTAAAATATGAATTGTGAGCTCTAAGGAATCATGAGAGAGCAAGAGAGAATGAGTAAATTGTGGGCAGTAAAAGTTTGATGAAATATGTTCAGCCAGAAGGAGAGTGGCCTGGCAGAGCCATGTTTGTGAGGTATTAGACTGTCACCTTGTGTAGAGCCGAAACGAAAGCAGCGTTGATGCAAGGTAATGTGTATGGAAAAGGAATTTCAGACGAAAGAGTAGAGTGTTAAACAGCAGAAGAAGTAGAGATTAGCTGCAGGCTTGTACTGAAGGAACAGGGTTGGGTGAGGGACCCAGCAGTATGCCAGATGCCCATATAGCTGCAGTTGGCGTTGATAGACTATGCTGGTAATTGGCTCGAATCACTCTCACGGAGCAATCGCTGATTTGGGACAAAGTCATATCAACGGTACTCTATGCTCCTATGAAGGCATCTAATACCAAAGAGATCAATTCGCCTGTTCAGATCAGTGTTCAGTGTCCATGTCTCACAATTATAGAATCAGTCAGGGATCACCAGTAACTTGAAGATCCAAATTTTCGTCTGTCTGCAGGTCTGCAGACCAAATACTGGTGTTGAACGAATCCATAACGCCATGGGTCAGGACAATCCAACGTATGACTTCCTGCTTCGGCCCACCGTCGTTATGCACTACATCCAAGGTTTGCGAAGTTTTAAGAAATTTCAATGTCCTTGCCACCTGCATAGACAGACAATATTATTTCATCCAGTAAGCCTCCAAATACCTGAACCTTGGTCTTAAGCTAGGAAACCTTAAGTTCCAAGGGCTTCACCTCCTCGTGCAGTGACTCCAGAGCCACAATCACAACATCCAGTAACACAACAATTACTACATACTATTGCATCATCGGCAAAAACAAGATCTGAAATCTCAGTAGTGCCGACAGATGCTCCACAATGACTTTGGCATAAAGCTTTGCCTAATAACCAATCCACGAAATGTTGAAAATTGGGTAAATTTGTACCCCCTACACCAAACTACCATAGATAGAGGACATTATTTTTCCTGGTAGATTTCGATCTATTTTCAACCGATCTGCCCTTCGTTTCCGTCACAAAACTTTTTTTTTTTCCATTCTGCCCCCTAGTGTCTGTAAATACGGTTTTGTTTATCGGGTTCTCTCTCTTTAGGGCTGATGCAAAAGTAAAATATGGGCAACAATCGAGTGATTGCCTATGCGGATAAAGTTTTTAATTAAGTGGAGGCAAAATACTATTTCACGCATCAGGAAGCTCTTGCCATAATCTGGGCTCTTATTTATTTCCGTGACCTAATAGTCGAATACTTAATTACAGTCTTCACGGACCACATCGCCGTCACAAATCTTTTCAAGGGACGGAATCTCGGCAACAGGCTTGCACGCTGGTTCCTTACCATTCCCCTCAGTTCTAATATTTTCCGGCCGTGCGAATGTGGTAACCGATGTCCTATTGATGAATGTTCCAGGTAGTGTCATCTTCCATTCATCCTCAGTACAAATTTGCTTATGTTCTGGAATTCTGTGATCTTTCCACCTTGCCCTCCTTAAAAATACCTTTCTCTTATATATATATATATATATATATTTATCATTAACTAATGTTTTATGCAGAACAGGGCCAAAAGAGAAAGCCAGAGAGCATGTTTTGTTATTCCAGATTTTTTTTTCTAGTAGTTCTTCAACTTTCGCACGATCATTCTACAGCTGGGTACTCTAAGCAAAAAGGAATCACGTCTGGCTCAGCATCCTTGCTAGAATACCCACCTTCTGCACAACCATGGAATGTAGTTCCAATGTAACTTCTGCAGCCATCAAGTCATCAAGGCTTGGAATATCTCTTAGTTTGTTTGGATGAGGTTCCAGTTTTGTAGTTTTGTTGCAAGTCAAAACTAAGACAGCACTTTTACCATAGCTTATCATCTAAATTCGAATTCTCCAACATGTTGTCACTAGCTTACATGCCAATTGTGAAGACTGGATCCCACAGGTTGTGGGTTGCATAAATGGATCGGCGTGTGAATTAAGTGCGAAAAGTCCGCACTATATTCTCCATTGAGAAAATAAAAGATTGGCCTACGATTTCCTGGCAGGCTCCACTAAGGCTTTCTATAAAATAGATTATTACACATCCCACCATCTATATGTTTTCACTGACATACATAAAACATAAAAAAGATTAAGGGAAATAACTATCTTCTAGAAGTCATATGATGCAGCAACAGCACAAGCGTGCGGCTCCTATCACCTTTAAACTAAGAGATAGTAATGGTTCGAGCACCCTTCAAGGAATTCAAATCGTTCCTGAAGTTCATGGGTCCGTGGTTAATTGTCCGGGAGGGTAATGGTAAAAAGTTTGCAATTTTCAACCCAGATCTGAATATTTTATAAATGGTTCACAATGGCAAGCTAAAAACTATGATCCGGCATAGGATAATCAAAATGGCGCACTAATACTGACCCTTAAAGTCTCAGACCAAGATCCTAACTATGAGCTTTTCTTGCAGCACTGACAATTTTTCGATCGATTTCGTTGATGATACGACTAACAGGCGTGTTGTTGGCCCTTGGCTAACACTAGAAAAAAAAATAATAATCCTGCTATACAGACAATCTTTGCTCTGTGCTCAACGGTAAAAAAAAAAAAAATTCTCCTATACTGACAATCTTTGTACTCTGCTTAAAGGTATATTAGTTCACATGGATGCTCTAACAGACTCATTTCACTTAGATTATTGAATTAAGGTTTTAGAGTCCTCTCTGAACTCGATTCTCTCCTATAATTAATTCCATCTCCATTCAAAATCTCATTGATGCCAGCAAGGGAATCAAAACTGCTCGTCATTTTCAATGTCACTGATTTAATCAAAATACTTGAAATGGAAAAGAAAACTTATAAGCTACAACTTTTATTAGATAGAGAAACTGTGGAGAACTATTACTTGATTCCTAAAATGGTTCTTACGCGTGAGGCTGTCGCCATTTTTCAATGGTGACCACATTAAGAGTGTCAAACTTTTTTCCCGCTGGCTACCCACGAGCGTGATCAGCGTCGTAAAAAAAAAAGAAAAAAATCTAAAGAGAGACGATGGGGGCGCTGATAAAACACAACACCTCGCAAGCACTCCCCACTAAAGGGGAGAACGACAGGGTTAAACATACCAAAAGGGATTGGAGGCCCAGTGAATTTGCAGATGGGGACACCATCACCCTCCGGCGAATTGGGTATCCTTTGAGGAGAACCCATCGCATACGGGAAACCAGTTAGCCAGCGTAACGCTTCTGGCTATTCAGCACCTCTCACCTTTGGAACAGCTATTGAAGGCCAGTGATCATTCTCTGGCCAGGAGGGGGGGGGATTGGGATCACCTTTTGTTTGCGTATCGCCTAAGAGTGCCATGATCCCTACTGGGTGCCTTTGAACAAATAGAACAGCTATTCTCCCCAGTAGGTCTTCATCTCAAAACACTAACAGGTGTTTTCGGGATGAAGGACTCTTCCTGTTATAAATTATGGTACACAATACACATATGTAGTCCTGCTATAATGATTATATATTTTGAACGTTTCTTGTTCGTACCGTTGCCCGTGCGAGTGAATGCTGACATCGGCAGATTTGCATTTGATGTAGGTGAATGGGGAGGAAAGAAAATGCAAATTCATAATAGGGATATCCGGCTAACGTCAGCTCAGTTATCAGGGCAGCTTTGTGAGGAAGTATGAAAATTAATAATATAAAAATTATACCCTAACAATGGGCCACAACAGTTGCGACTTTTCACAATGGTCTGAAAAAAACTGTCAGATTCATCAGCTAGCTAAATTTTACACATGAAATGGGTTCAGGTGGGAAAAAAAAAAAACATTTATGCCATTTGTACATTATCAAAATTGTTAGTATAATGTTTGGAACATTTTTAAGTACCACTATCAAGCATAGAACATGCTATGTTGCAAATTCAGTTATATATTATGCATATTATATCTGTTCTTGAATGCATCATCAATTTGGGACGAATGCTGTTTTTCCTTTATATGACCGTACTTCATTTACTAAAGTTAAATATATTAAAGAGATAATCATGTATTGTTGTTCATTCTTAGCGAAACACTGGTAAAGATTGTTTGTTCACATCACGTTTTCCAACATCTTCTTGAATTGCCGTTTCTCTGTTCGCATTATGTCTCACAGTGTCTTCTGGGTTGACCCGCTTTCTTCTTTGGAAATACATCTCATCCTTTAACATCTGGTTTCTCTTTCCTGATATGTTTGTCCATTTAACCACAACATATGCTACATATTTAGTTTGAAAAATCTTTCCCTGGTATCTACATGGACTAATGTTTTATCTGACAAATCCCCCAAAGGGTTCGGGAAATATTTTTCCTGACAGGATATTGTTGGCCGCAACTGCTACAGCCGCTGAAGGATAACGTTTTGCCTCTAGAAGAGTGGCTTCTGAAACATTCCATTTCGTCTAGTTTTAGCATAGATCGATACCTGCTTTGTATTACTTTG
Organism: Callinectes sapidus; assembly: GCA_020233015.1. Classification (NCBI taxonomy): domain Eukaryota; kingdom Metazoa; phylum Arthropoda; class Malacostraca; order Decapoda; family Portunidae; genus Callinectes; species Callinectes sapidus. The sequence goes on along the minus strand of CM035185.1, from coordinate 19,589,243 downwards.
GATAACATTCACCATATCCGCTTGAAAGAGGACGTGCAATTTTACTTGCCTCTGTCTTTAAACACTGGCCGATGAAGATGAGAAAGCAGCTGGATGATGTTGTCAGGATAGGGGATCATCAGATCTGTTTCTGATTTCGTGGACACGGAATGGTGTGCCCAAATAGTAGTGGTGGTTAAGAAGTCTGGCAAACCATAAAGGACCATCTACTTCAAGAACTTAAGCTTCAATTTTCTACAAGACTCATCCCATACTGGTGTTCTTGGTCATCGTATCTGACATTCCTCTGCACTATTCTAAGATATTAGTAGATATTCACTAGGGGTTTCATCAAGTCGAACAACATTTATCATACTACGGGGACGTTATCAATATTACCGTACCTTTATGGAATACTGATCAGCCACAGATGCCTACACAAAGAGGTTCGATGACACAATAAGTAGCTTATTCTGCGAGCATAAATGTGTCACTGATACCACCTTCTATTACAATAGGGTCGAAAGTGCCTTCTGACACACACACATGACTTCTTAGAGCATGTATGCCATCAAAGGCATCATTTCCAACCAAAGAGGTTCAAGTTATGTAGCAGTGAAGTGGACTTTGTGAGCCTCTATGTCAGCTGGAATGTGTACAGGTCCATCGAGTACCAACTGGGGGCTATCAGGGACTTTGCGATCTACGTGTATCATACTATGACAAATATGAGGTTGCCACCTGGCACTTAGTGGCAGCCGTCATTTGGCCCTAGATGAGGTAGGTTATGCTGCTATGGAAGTTGAAGCTCTGGTGGTTTGCTGTCTTGATGTGTATGCAAGGCACACTTGTTCTTGCTGCGGTGCCACAACCTGTTGCTGATAACTGACCACCACTTACCAGTGGGTCTACTGGGTGACAAGGCCCTCGACAAGATGGGAAATTAGCGACTATTTTGTCTGAAAGAAAGAATGGGACAATGGTGAAGATTGTCAGTTGACATGGTGTCTCCCAACATCATTCGTGAGTTGTCGCTTGTGTGTTTACAGTGTCTCTGTCTTTTTTTTTTTTTTTTTTTTTTTTATTTTTTTTTTTTTTTTTTTTTTAGAGAGAGAGA
>CM035185.1:19564291-19578305 GCA_020233015.1 Callinectes sapidus | reverse complement strand
ACGCAACCCCCCTATGCCCTGTTGGCCTGCTTGTGCACCTGGGAGGCCTGTGTGAACCCTGTGGCCTGAGACGTGCTGCTGAGGGCAGAGAGAGGGTGTGAAGAAGAAGAAACAGGGGGGTGAACGTAATATAGTATATATATATATATATATATATATATATATATATATATATATATATATATATATATATATATATATATATATATATATATAATTCAGGTCAAGGAGAATGGCAACCAAAACAAATTCAAACTGATGTTATAATCAATATTCCAGTCCGTTGACCTTGTCGTAACCTCTAATTTTCTGATTTCGTGAACCAAATGTAGTTTTCGTTTTGTTTGGATCAAAAGTCATTACTAGTGATTAAGCGTCCATAATTAAATTAACTCCAAAAAAGTACATCATCTACAACGCACTTCGTGCTGCAGATGCTCTTCATGATCCCTCACTTCACAATATAATTGACGGTTATTTTTTCTATCAATATTATACCACTTACTCTGAATAGAAATCAAGTTAATGAAAAAATTCATAATTTTTTTTTTTTAAACATATAAGTCGTGAATTTATTCAACTATTTATCTATTCATTCATTTATGTGGTTTATTTTGCCTTTTTTGTACGAAACAAAATGAATACATCATCTACAACGCACTTCGTGCTGCAGATGCTCTTCATGATCCCTCACTTCACAATATAATTGACGGTTATTTTTTCTATCAATATTATACCACTTACTCTGAATAGAAATCAAGTTAATGAAAAAAATCATAATTTTTTTTAAAACATATAAGTCGTGAATTTATTCAACTATTTATGTATTCATTCATTTATGTGGTTTATTTTGCCTTTTTTGTACGAAACAAAATGAATACATTAGTGAATACAAACACACACACACACACACACACACACACACACACACACACACACACACACACACACACACATATATATATATATATATATATATATATATATATATATATATATATATATATATATATACTTGAGCGGTAGGCTTACACAGTGTGGGGGTAGGTGGTACAGTACGGCAAGTGGTATCTTTCAAGGGAGTAAAAATAAAACTTGTAGAAATATTTTTCGGGAACTTGTATTTTTCTCTCTCGTTGATACAGCTGATAGCGACGACAGAGATGAGAGAATACGTGGCGTAGATGTGATGCGGTGACGTGATATAGAATATAGAATGGTTGTGGAAATGAAGATGAAAGTTTTTTTAATGAATTGGGGGCGTGACAAAAGGATAAGGCGTGAGAAAAGAAAGTAGAAATCCAATCAGATGTCCTCATACAAGTGAGATTGGTAGAGGGGGGAAAGTCCATATTACGGTTGCTCTTAGACATTTTTATTTCCTTTGGCGATACTTTTCAACTTAGACTGCTGCTTTTTTTACAGCTTAAGCGGATGTGTGTGATGTACATCTCGTGTAGTTTTCCTAGAAATCGATGCATTATTTTCGACAAAAAAAAAATAAAAATAAAAATAAATAAATAAATAAATAAAATAAAATAAAATGTAGATGTTTTATATGTGCGTGCAAAAAAAAAAAAAAAAAAAAAGATATTAATAGAAAACTATTTAGATTTGAAGAATATGATAGTTAAGAGATACCCAAAGGAATATTCTTCTATATCACAGATAATAAATTCGCTGAACAGATTCAATCGAAGTGATCTTTTCTTCAACAAAATTCCTCCCCCCACCCCAAGAAAATCAGAAATATCACGAGCTTCAACAGAAATAATGTCCAAAAAACGAAAATAAAGATATTGACGTTCTTAATGTTATGCTGGAAGAATTTTGAAAATTGCATAAATAGAAGTCGGGAAATTTAATTTTTAAACTATAAATTATTGTTTTGAAAAAAAGAAAAAAAAACGCAATTTTATGTTCAATAAGCCTAAACGGTAATGCTTTACTTTTTTAGAACACAACTATGTCTCATTTCTTATCTAACACTTCATGGTGTCCAAGAGGTCAGATTTTCAGGTCAGGTCATCGTAGGTCACCTCTACAGAGAATGGGGTGTTGAAAGGCACCTGGTCCCCCTTTTGTCTTTTATAATATATGTATGGATGCACTTGTTATTTAAATAATACATGTATGGATGCACATGTAAGGCTATGGAGAGAATTCCTGCGCGTAGTAACACATGCGCTTCCACAATCGATACCACTCTCGCCACCCTCTCCTCCTCATTATTCACGTTTTTTCTGGGTAAACGTATCGTACTGCATTATGCAAATATATGTATAATCACGTTAAAAAAAAAAAAAAGATTGCTGCATCATCAGCAAAAACAAGATCTGTAATCTTGGTATTGCCGACAGATGCTCCACAATGACTTTGTTCTACAACTCGACCTAGTACCCAATCCATGCAAGTGTTGAAAAGTGATGGAGCAAGCACACAGCCCTGCCTCACACCTGTATTCACAGGGAAGAAGCTGGAAACACCTCCTCCACACTTCACAGCACTCAGAGTCCCGGAGTACAAGCCAGTTAATAGACCAATAATCCTTGCAGGAATCCCACGGAGACACAGAAGATCCCAGAGTGTCTCTCGATGCAGTGAGTCAAACGCCTTCTTGAGATCGACATAGGCTGCAATCATTCCTTGTCGAAACTCATGTTGGCGCTCCACCAGTACGCGAAGCGCTAGGAAATGATCAGTTATTGACTTACCGGGCATGAACCCGGACTGTCCAGGTCTCTTGTGCTTTAGCAGGTGAGTGCGGATCCGCATCAGCAGCAAATGGGTGAGGACCTTGCCTGGTACGCTGAACAATGTTATTCCACGGTAGTTGTTGTAGTATTGACGGTCCCCTTTCCCCTTCCAGACAGGGACGACCAACCCCTTTTTCCAATCAGAAGGAATAGTACCTGAAAGCCATACAACAGTCAAGACAGTATGCAACCCAGGGATCATGACTTCATCCCCAGTTTTGAGCAGCTCTGCACTGATGTTACAGAAGCCAACTCCCTTCCACCCTCAACTTTGCCACAGCTCCTTTGACATCGTAATGGAGGGTACAGTTTCGGCAATGGGTGGGTCAGCATCCAGCGTCTTCAACCCTGCATTCTGGAGCTGTCCACTTGGAGGATCCACCGTTGCTGTTCGGATAGCACTCACCTAAGAAGTAGACTTGGAGCGGAGTTATTTCAGAGCTCGATAGGCAGCTCTGAAGTCATTAGCATTTAAATGATACTCGAAATCCTCAGCGAGACCCCTGGCATACCTCTCCTTGTCTCATTTCAGGAGAGTTTTAGTCCTACGTGACAGCTCTGTACTGGTCATGGTTCCCAGCAAGTCTGGCAAGTCTCCTCAATACTTTCCAGTGTCACGACCGAGGTGAAGCCACTTCGTGACCTCAGGTGCTCCCCAATGCATTCCTAGGCAGCCTCAAGAGTCTCACGTTTGAAGGTATCCCATAGTTCTTCAGGGTCCTCAAGGGTGTCGAGCACTTCAAACCGATTGGAGATTGTTACTGCATACTCTTGTGCACATGTCAAGTCCTTCAGTTTCTCAAGATGAAACACAGTGTGGTTACATCTTGGAGGCTTTCTGGACTTGACATGAAGCTTGAGTGTAGCAACAATAAACCTGTGATCAGTCGCAAAACACTCGGCACTCCGAAAAACCCTGCAGTTGGAGGATCCTCCAACGAGTACTGACAAGGATATGGTCGATTTCCTTTGCTACCCCTCTGGCATTGCTATACCAAGTCCAGCGATGCAGCGCTGGTCTCTGATACCAGGAACCTACTATTCTTAGCCTTCTGGATCTTGCAAAATTCAGAAGGAAAGAGCTGTTGTCATTTCTGGTACCATTCTGGTACCATGGGGACCAACATACATTTCATAGCCAGCACTTTCAGTGCCAGTGACAGCATTGAAGTCGCCCAGCATAATAAGTGCATCGCGACGGGCATACTGGTCTAGTACAGAGTCGAGTTTGGAGTAGAACATCTCCTCTTCAGTTTCACACACCTTGGTAGGAACATAATACACTGCAAGAACGGACGTGAAGCCTAAACTGTGCTTCAGCATTAATCGCATTATACACTCATCATCCGGAGTAACCTCTACAACAGTCTGCTGGAGATGCCTATGGCCACCCCCTTGGTGGCCATTGCTCATGTTGGACCAGTAGTAAGTAAAGCCTTTACTTTTAGTTTCGCCACTACCAGGCCTCCTTGTCTCAGAGAGCCCGACCATATCCACCCTCAGCATACTGAGCTCATCGGATAAATGAGGCAGTCGGTGATCCTCTGAGAGACTCAGGGCATTCCAGGAGCCCACACGCAAAACCCTTCGAAGGTTCATCCCAGGAGTGGTCCAACGTGTAGGCGCCACATCTTCACCGCACCGGCACCCACCAAATTAGAAACTGGGTAAGGGGGTCCTCCCACCCCTCTCAGGACATAGGGCTCCCGCAGGTTTTCCCCTGCATCCGTTATACCGTTAGGCAGGCCCCTCTGGTGCCTGGGCACCCGAGAGGTCTGCACGGTCGGACCTCCCCAAGTCGGGGCGGTGACTAGAGGCTCGCCCGCACCTATTGCCCCTACCCCAACCTCTGCCTCTAACATTGGTGGCGGCTGTGGATATTTTTTTTACAGGGAGGGGTTGTAAGCTCCATTCCAACTAGCTAGGTCAGCCATGGGCAGGGACACTAGTATCTTTGGGGGAAAGAACCATAGCTGCCCAAAAAGGAGAAAGGAGAAGCACAGATGATAAGAGACAGAGGGGGGAATGAGCTATGGGAGGTAGAGGGCACTCACTCCTCAAGCGACGGTATGAATTTAAATCCCCAGCGCACATGATAGTGGACCTTTAAACTCTAAATTTAAAAGACAACACATGCGTCTAGCGCCTGTTAACATTGGAGACAGTGTGAAGGAATGCTTAAATAAGCATCTCATTATCAAAGACAAACTGAATTTTTCAACCATAGTATCGACTTTTCACCTAAATTCAGTCGGACAAAAAGGGTCACGTTTCCCATGGGCCTAAGGAACCGAACCGGCAGAAATTTCACAAACTCTTTAAGGTTTCCCTTGAGAGGGAGTTGTGAGAGATACAGTGAGAGATATAGATAGATAGATAGATAGATAGATAGATAGATAGATACAGAGAGAGAGAGAGAGAGAGAGAGAGAGAGAGAGAGAGAGAGAGAGAGAGAGAGAGAGAATGTGGAAGGATATTTTTAGGAAGCTACCGATACAGGACTCCCCTCTTGGTGAAATGCGTCCTCACATTAAGATGAAATGAGATGGGAAAACATGCTAACATATGATAACAATGTGACGGAACAAACAAAATACATAAAATAATGAGACAAAGACTTGAGACCTGATGATGAAGACATGTACATATAAATGCAGATAATTGAAGATATACATTGATCCACAGATAATTGAAAGAAAATATACATTTATGCATACAGGTACTCAAGATTAAAATTGACATACAGATAAATGAAAGAATATAAACATTTATACATATAGGTAATCAAAGACATACGTAGATACACAGACAATTTAAAGAATGTAGACATTTATGCATATAGATAATTTAGGATACATACATATTTACATACACACAATCAAGAAGGGATATGAATGGCACTTGGAGAGATTAAGATTTGGAGAAGGAACAAAGTTTTTGTATACATGAAGAGGGTGTGTTATAAGTTAAACTCTCAGTGCTGGGGGAAGTTGGGACAGGAGGAGAACTCATATGCATCTCATCAATGCCACTATGAACATTTTTAAGGTGATCTTCATGGGAAACACGCTCGAAGAAGCTATTGGGATCTAGAATTTTGCCCTTTGGCCCGCAAAGTTTTTCGAGCTCTGAATGACGGACACATTGTTGATGAAATACAAGATCACCTATTTCGAGTGAGTGGATGCGCGGAGATGTTGTTCTGATAACATTTGTTGCTGTACTGCAGTGAGGCGATCGTGGATGAGGCGATGCGATTTCTGAAATGCGTGCTCCTCGAAATTATACTCCGGACGAGGTGTGCTGAGGAGGAACTCGTGAGGTAGTCTTTTGTCTTGACCGAACAGGACGTAATGAGGTGATTCCGTGATGGTGGAGTGAATGGCAGTGTTGAGAAAACAACTTATCTGAGAGGGTAGTTCGTCCCATGATGACTAAGAACCATGATATGTGTTTATTACATAGTTCAACTTTTCCGTTTGAGTTGAATGAATGAGGAACAATGTTATATTTCTTGATGTGAAATTCCTGGCAAATTGACTGCAAGAGCGAATTGTTGAACTCTGTGCCATTGTCAAAGAGTAAGGTGAGAGGAGCACCGAAACGACAAATTATATGATCTATTATGGCTCTGGTAATGGAACAGACAGTCTTGTCCTTTAGAGGAATGAAGATGGAAAAGCGTGAAAAACTATCCACGCAAACGAAAAGATTCTGAAATCCGTTTTGCGTGAGAAGAAGTTTAAGGATATCGATAGAGACTGAATCCCATGGTAACGATGGAATTGTAAATGGCAGGGATGAGCAGGAGAGGAACAGTTAGCAGCGCAATACTGACGACGCGCGCAGTGATTTTTTTTTTTCATACATGGCCAGAAATATGAACGTCCTGCTTCTGAGAGCAAGCGATCGCGATCGGGGTGGCCTGAGAGAAGAGAATCATGAATCTGATATAATATAGCATCAACAATGATTAGCTTAGATTTCACAATCTAATGTGTGAATACCGTCCTTGTCTACTGTGTAACCAAGCAATTTTACATGTTTTTTGAGAAGAGCGCATTTGCTGATTTTAACCTTAAGATCTGCTGATTCAAAACGCGACAGAACCTGAGAAAGAGAATGTTGAAATGCTCTTTAGAATCTTTGGAAACAATGATAAGTTCATCTAGAAAGTAAAATACGTGCTTATCGAGAAATCCTGAGAGAACTTAAGTTCATTAACCTTTGAAAAGTAAGGGGTGAATTACGTAAACCTTGTGCTATATATCTGAACCTGAACTGACCTGAATTCGTAGTGAAAACAGTGAAAAGACAAGATGATTTTTCTAACTCACCTAAGTAAAATCTTGACTGCAAGTTTAGGGTAGAGAAAATCCTATTTGAATCACGTAATGACTGAATAATATCTCCTAATCGCAGCACTGGATAGTTGTCTGGTATCTTGTATTGTGGATGAATTTATGTTTCTGAAGTCCACAAAGACACGTCAATCACCTTTTTTTTCTAGTAGCAAGGTAGCATTATGAGGTGAACATGATGGTTCTATGATGTCCTGATCCAACATACCTTGCACAGCGTCTTCGAGTAGAACTCGGCGGTCGTGTGGCACTCGATAACATAGAGTGTTAGATGGTTTGGACCCAGGTGTTAAATGGATGGCGTGCTGAATAACACTTGTGTGGCCCAAGACTTCTTCAGAGAGAGAGACAGCATTTCTGTAAGAATTAAGGAGTGCCAGTAAATCTTGTTCATATTGAGAGAAATCTAAGTCAGTGATAAAAGCAGACAAGTTCAGTGATAAAAGTAGACAAGTGAGAATCATCTTGTGATCCTGAAACATGATTGATTTGATTGCTAGGAAAATCTTCTAAAACCTTGATATTTTCTGAGAGATAAAGCATTGCCAAGTAAAACACAAGATTTAAGCTTAACAGGCGAAGATGAAACATTCCTTACACCTATTTTACAAAAACCATTGTCATCCACTGTAGTGAGAACGGATTCAAGCTGGACATTTTTAAATAGGGATTGTTGTGAGAAACAAAGAATATCAGAGTAGCAGACACGGTTACGACGGATAAATCCCATTCTGCTAGAGTTACCAGTTTAGCTAGCAAAATTTATTATACAGTGGTCAGATGAGGCATGTCATTATCCCGTGTAGCAGAGAGAACTACACAGCAAAAGAATGAGTGTGTGAAGAAGGTACAACAGCAATATGAGTATCTCTCTGAGAGATTTGATTTTGAGCTGGGAAAATGTTGATAAAGTTGTCACGCATAGTTGGGAAGCCAATAAGGATATCAGCTTTGAGAGAGATTTGGGAGACAATATAGAAGGGAGCTGTGACGTATGCCCTTTAAATGAAAAAGGATACTGTTAGATAGACTTTGCCATGAGGAAAGACTTTGGAGCCAAAAATGCAGATCGAAGGGAGAGCAGAGTTCTGCTAATGAATGTAGCAAACTCTACGGGCACCACGATGCGATTTGGGGAGACAAGCAGAGGAAGTTTTCAGAATGCAAGAGAAAGTTGTGATGGATTGTTGGGCGAAGGGCGCTGGACGTTTCCCTACAAGAAATGGGAGTGAGTCTCTCTAACTAAATTTTTCTGTGCTGTATATCTCTCACCTAACTCCTGTGACTATAAAAAATTCTTTGACTACCTAACTTCCAAAGTGGAGCACATTCTAACTCTCTTTCCTTTTGCGGAGATCTCCATTCTTGGAGACTTCAATGTTCACCACCAGCTTTGGCTTTCCTCTCCTTTCACTGACCATCCTGGTGAACTTGCCTATAACTTTGCTATCATACATGACCTAGAGCAACTCGTGCAACACCCTACTCGTATTCCTGATCGTCTTGGAGATACGGCCAACATTCTTGACCTTTTCCTAATCTCTAATCCTTCTGCTTATGCTGTCACACTTTCTTCTCCGTTGGGTTCCTCCGATCACAATCTCATATCTGTAATCCTATCTTTCCAATTCCTCCACAGGATCCTCCAAAGTGGAGGTGCCTTTGGCATTTTGCCTCTGCTAGTTGGGCAGACCTGAGGAGGTATTATGCTGATTTTCCCTGGAATGATTACTGCTTCCGTGACAGAGACCCGTCTCTGTGTGCTGAGCGCATAACAGAGGTGATAGTGTCTGGCATGGAGGCGTACATTCCTCATTCTTTTTCTCGACCTAAACCTGCCAAACCCTGGTTTAACACAGCTTGCTCTCGTGCTATCCATGATAGAGAGGTGGCCCACAAAAGATACTTGAGCCTTCCATCACCTGAATCTCACGCGCTTTATATTTCTGCCCGAAATCATGCCAAGTCTGTTCTTCAACTTACCAAAAACTCCTTCATTCACAGAAAGTGTCAAAATCGTTCCAGATATAACTCACCTCGAGACTTCTGGCATCTAGCCAAAAACATCTCTAACAACTTTCCTTCTTCATCTTTCCCTCCTTTAGCTCAACCGGATGGCACCAATGCCATCTCATCTATCTCTAAAGCTGAACTCTTCGCTCAAACCTTTGCTAATAACTCTACCTTGGACGATTCCGGGCTTGTTCCTCCTTCTCCTCCCCCCTCTGACTACTTCATGCTACCTATGAAAATCCTTCGTAATGATGTTTTCCATGCCCTCGCTGGCCTAAACCCTCGGAAGGCTTATGGACCTGATGGGGTCCCTCCTATTGTTCTCCGAAACTGTGCCTCCGTGCTTGCACCTTGCCTAGTCAAACTCTTTCAACTCTGTCTATCTACATCTACCTTTCCTTCTTGCTGGAAGTTTGCCTACATTCAGCCTGTTCCTAAAAAGGGTGACCGTTCTAATCCTTCAAACTACCGCCCTATTGCTTTAATCTCCTGCTTATCTAAAGTTTTTGAATCTATTCTCAACAAGAAGATTCTTAAACACCTATCACTTCACAATCTTCTTTCTGACCGCCAGTATGGCTTCCGCCAAGGCCGCTCTACTGGTGATCTTCTGGCTTTCCTTACTGAGTCTTGGTCATCCTCTTTTAGAGATTTTGGTGAAACTTTCGCTGTAGCCCTAGACATATCAAAAGCTTTTGTTATAGTCTGGCACAAAGCTTTAATTTCCAAACTACCCTCCTTTGGCTTCTATCCTTCTCTCTGCAACTTCATCTCAAGTTTCCTTTCTGATCGTTCTGTTGCTGCTGTGGTAGAAGGTCACTGTTCTTCCCCTAAATCTATCAACAGTGGTGTTCCTCAAGGGTCTGTCCTATCACCCACTCTCTTCCTATTATTCATCAATGATCTTCTAAACCAAACTTCTTGCCCTATCCACTCCTATGCTGATGATACCTCCTTGCACTTTTCCACGTCTATCCATAGACGACCAATCCTTCAGGAAGTACACAGTTCACGCTGGGAAACCTCAGAAAGCCTAACTTCTGATCTCTCTAAAATTTCTGATTGGGGCAAAGCAAACCATGTGTTGTTCAATGCCTCAAAAACTCAATTTCTCCACCTATCAACTCGACACAACCTTCCAAATAACTATCCCCTCTCCTTCATTGACACTCAACTGTCCCCTTCTCGTACACTAAATATTCTTGGTTTATCTTTACTAGTAATCTAAACTGGAAACTTCACATCTCCTCTCTAGCTAAAACAGCTTCTATGAAATTAGGTGTTCTGAGCCGTCTCCGCCAGTTTTACTCACCTCCCCAACTGCTAACTCTATACAGGGGACTCATCCGCCCATGCATGGAGTATGCTTCACATGTTTGGGGAGGCTCCACTCATACAGCTCTTTTGAACAGGGTGGAATCAAAAGCTTTTCGTCTTATCAACTCCTCTACTCTGACTGACTGTCTTCAGCCTCTTTCTCATCGCCGAAATGTTGCCTCTCTTGCTCTCTTTTACCGGTATTTTCATGCTAACTGCTCTTCAGATCTCGCTAACTGCGTGCCTCGCTGCACAAGACTTGCTTCTTCCTCTCACCCCTATTCTGTCCACCTCTCTAATGCAAGAGTAAACCAGTATTCTCAGTCTTTCATCTCTTTCTCTGGTAAACTCTGGAACTCTCTTCCTGCCTCTGTATTTCCACCTGCCTATGACTTGAACTGTTTCAAGAGAGAGGTATCAAGACACTTATCCCATTCTTCTTTTGGCTACTGAATATGGACTTTCCAGGGACCGGCACTAGAGTGGGCTATATTGTTTTATTTTTGTTGCCCTTGGCCGCCTCCCTTCTACATAAAAGAAAAAAATTTACAGTGAATGGCCAATTTCCTTATAAAAAGAGCAAAAAGCTTTTGGGTCAAAGGAGCGGCGACCATTCTAGTTCAGAAAGACCTTGCAGGTGGGATCAAGATGATCCTTGAGGGCAACGTGTACAAGGGATGTGTTTGTTGCGCGACACAGAGCGAGAATATATGCGAGGAGAAGAGGAATGGCGATAAGGCGAGCGTCCACAGTTATGAGAATGGTGCTGGGGAGAAGGGAGAGATGCCAGTGTTGTAGCGTCGAGCGTCTGAATGTGTGCAGACTCAGTGATGGGCCGTTTGTAGCTGATGTGCTTGCAGACTTCATATAAATAGTGAGATTTTGTAAATTCAAAATCGCAAGCACTAGAGAAATTTTGACTGTCAAGGAAAATTATAAAGAGAAGGTAGGCAAAGAGTCCTTTGAGTTCGTCCATAGAAATTGAGTCATTTGTGAACCAGTTGGAAGTCTGAAGTCGCGTGATGAGTTCTGAGCTGAGAGAACAGGTGAGATTTTCTGCTTGAAGGAGGCTGGATAAGGAATGACCATGTTGCATAAGGAGAGAATAATTTTTTTGGAGTGAGTGAGTAGTGCCAAGTTTAGAGTGTGATTGAAAATGATTTCTGAGTTTAGCTGTGAAGTCAGTGAATGAGGTAATAGGAGCAAATTTGTTAGATATGATAAGAAGTCCGGGAAGGCTAGAATTGTCATAGGAGATACGAGATTTGAGAATAAAGAGTCGTTCTTTGTCAGAAAAAACAGAGCGACAACTACATTCAGATTCGTCACCAGTCCCGGTAAAGTTGGGGAGAGAAGAGGGTTCAATGATAAAGGTAATGTGTGAATGGTGGGTGGATGAATCAGACATGATTGGTGAAAGCTGGGAGAGATTGTGAGAGCGTAATTGCTTATAAAGAGAAGATACAGGCATGAAACACGACACAATACACAATAATATAACAAATGGACAAGGGAGAACATAGATAGACAGCAGAACAGGGTAGGAGAGAGAACACTAACACCCCCCCCCAAAAAAAAAAAAATACTATGAAAAGGAACAAGGAAAGAAATAATAATATGGTACTTAAATTTTGTGAAGACCAGCAGAGAGGGTGGCTGGGAGGTGGCAGCTGTGGGTGGGCGACGACCAGATGAGGACCACATGGTGGTGGGTGGCAGGATGAGGGTAGAATGCGAGGGTAGCGGTCAGGTGGAGCACGGTGAGATGTGACCACGAGCAGGAGGTGGCAGCGATCAGTTGATGGTTTGGTGACTGGCGATGAACTGGACAGCACAAGGGATGGCCAGATGAGGGAGCCACGAGTAAGCTGGCTGGCGTGGCAGAAAAGCAAAGAGGTCAAAGCCACGTGATGAGTCAGGAGAAAAATTGTACTTGATGGCCCACTTTGAAGCACACGGCACTTGACTCAATGACACCACTAGTTCGTATTTGCCTTGATGATTCCAACGCTTTGCCACCTGATTTTTGTACCAGCCTTTGGTGTTTGACCGGTAATGTTATTTGGTAGCTTATGGCTTATGGCTTATGACTTGAGCGGTAGGCTTGGATAGTTTGGGTAGGTGGTATAATGTGGTAAGTGGTATCTTTCAAGTGGGGTAAGGATGGAACTTGTAGAAGTTGATTCAGGAATCTGTATTTTCTCTCTCGTTGATGCAGTTGATAGCGACGACAAAGACGGGGGAATACGTGGACAAGATGCGATGCTGTGGCGTGATATAAAATACAGAATGATTGTAGAAATTATGTATGATCCATGCGCGCGGGAAACAAAGCTTTTTAAATAAATTAAAGGCGTGACCAAAGGAGAAGGCGTGACAAAAGAAAGTAGAAAAAACAATCAAATGTCCTGATAAAAGTGAGTTGGGTTCAATGGGATAAAAAGAGTCGTGTTTCCCAGGGGACTAAATAACCGACAGAAATTTCACACACTCATTAAGATCTTGCCTGAGAGGGAGGTGTGACGGCGACAGTATGATATATATATATATATATATATATATATATATATATATATATATATATATATGGATATAGATATATAGATAGATAGAGAGATAGATAGATAGATAGATAGATAGATAGATAGATAGATAAATAGAAACATAGATAGAGAGATAGATAGATGGATGTGTGCATGTATAGATACATAAAAAGATAGTTAGGTAGATATATAGGTAGATAGATATATTTATTGACCAAAAAAGAGCAATGTAAAGCATGATAAGAACAAAATGCTTTTGTTACATAGAACAAAATAACAAAGAACGTACTTCTAAACACACACACACACACACACACACACACACACACACACACACACACACACACACACACACACACACACACACACACACACACACCCACACCACAAAACACACACACACAAACACACCACCACCGATAGATAGATTAAATAGATAGATTGGTAGCTAAGATAATATCGAAGTTAGAACGATACATAGGATATATTGTTACATCGAAGCTAGATCGGATGATATGTGTATAGATAGATAGACAGATTGATAGGTAGATATATAAATAGATATATTTGAGATGGATATGGTGCAAAATTGCTACAATGCATGTGTGAGGTATCATCTCCTAATTTTAAGTCATTTATCCATTGGAGCATACGTAGAAAGACACGATCAGTACTACTACTCTTAAACTACGCTGAAAAATGTCCTACAGGTATTATAGATGTAGAGTCCATGTTAATGTTAGTTTGCATCTTTTGTGTAAGTGCCCTATGTCTCATATATATTGGAATAAAGTGTTTATTTTTAGTGTACACCTAGTAAACTTTGTATATTTTCTCGATATATTTTTTTTTTTTTATCTTGTATTTGTTTATTATGAGTAATGTACACTTCTTTCACAAAACACTATATACACTATACATGACCTATTCTATGGTTTCTGTTTATTCTACTAAAGTAAAATACAAAGTTGATGCCTTCCCAACTCTATGATCTTCTTTTACTATACACTAAAAGAAAGGAAAA
>CM035185.1:19527423-19547118 GCA_020233015.1 Callinectes sapidus | reverse complement strand
ATATATATATATATATATATATATATATATATATCGGATCTCGGAGAATGTGTGCCTCTAGAAAGTTATAGCGTAACCAGAAAAGTTGAGGTGCATCACCATGTGAACATATATGATATTCGACATGTATGATAATGAACTTTTCTGAACTCTCACCTATCCCCTCTCCCCCGTCAAAGAAGAAAAAAAATATGTACCGGCTCTTTGGTATAGTGAAGGAATACACAAATAAAGACAGTTATATAAAATAAATCAACGGTTAAAAAATAATGATATAATATTATAAGCAAATAAAATTGATAGATACTGACAGATAAGAAACAAAATTTAAGCCACCTAACATTTGGGCAAAACAGTTAGAATTACAGTCGAAGTGTGTTGAGCCATGAAACAATACTGTATATGGAGTGCACGAGTTTTTCAATCTGTCATCACAACGGAAAAAAGTTGAAAGTCATTGGCGCCACGTGTTGTTTTGGCACTAACATCACATCATTATGTTGCTGAAAAGGTCCTGATGACATGGTGCGTGAGGTATAAGTTGCTCCAATTTAGAGGAAAGAGTGGCCTTATGCCTTTCGGAGAGTGTATCTACATGGTCCTTCTAGTCTCCTGCAACGATTAACAAGGGTTTTAGCTTGGACACGGACAAAAAAAGTAAGCAAATGTTCAACAGTCCACTCACTTGGGAAGAATCATGTATTGTAACTACTCATTAGATGGAGCACAGCTAAGATGAAGACTTTATGACTAAGATGAAGACATTTATGAGACTCATATTATTCTATGAGGAACCTCCCATTAGCAACAGAACCACTCACAATCATAAAAAAATTATTTTCTCCTGTAAGCCAGCAGTATATTTTAAGTCTCACGGAGGACAGGCCAGTACATCTTAACACGGTAAACCCGAGGACAGAGGAAACAGTCACTGCTTAACAAAGAATCTATCATCTGGACGGTATTAACAAAGAATCTTAAGTATGTAAATTTGTTTTTACCTCCTGGATTTGTCTTACTAGATTTGATACATATCTGGAGGTGAATAATCTACAAGATGTTACGCTAAGACAAAGCTTAACAAAGATGGCCAACTGCGAAGGAGCACAAGTCGCCTACTCAAGATTTATCAGCAGATTACATGAACTACACCTGTAGGAGTGCTAATTTTTTGGCAAACTTGGTGTGAGAGCCGCGGAGAGTTTAGGGAGCCACACGGGAAGATAAATTGTGCTGAAGCAAGTATCAAATACAGTGTTATTTATCCAATAAAGGATGCAACCCTCCAGCAGACCTCGAGTCTTCTATGTCCTATTTTTGACACGTCTCATTTACTTTCTTTGTAACAGGCCCATGTAGCTTTATTGTGCAGTTGAATGATGAAGCCAATCAGACTACATGTTTTCTTATAAGTCTGATTATGAGAAAGGAGAGTCTTGGCCTTTTCAGCCTTAAGAGTCATCATCGCCTTTATACCAACGAGAGAGAGAGAGAGAGAGAGAGAGAGAGAGAGAGAGAGAGAGAGAGAGGAAATAAGGCAATGCTTAGTGGGATCAAGGCTGTAACACGCAGGCAAAATGCACGCGCCTTGGGCTTGATAGAATTTGTTTCATACATAATACAAATTTATGCACTTACATTGTTACAAAATGTTTGATAAATTATTTTTCGTATTTCACTGTAAACTTCAAAAAGATTGCACTATTAACTTGAAATTTTACCACCATTAAGTGAGCTGATGTGGCGATGAATGTGAAAAACAAACTTAAGCGAACTGCAGCATGGAAGAAATGGAAGAAAATATTATTATAAAAAACACATTTAAATTTTTGTTAATCTAAGGTTTTGCTAAAGTTAGAACGAATGACCTGATTTATAGGTGTCATTAGTCGAACTTTTAATACTCGAACAACCCCACTGTCCTCACTATATATATATATATATATATATATATATATATATATATATATATATATATATATATATATATATATATATATATATATATATATCTATACACACACACACACAAGAGAGGCGAGAGATGAAGAGAGAGAGAGAGAGAGAGAGAGAGAGAGAGAGAGAGAGAGAGAGAGAGAGAGAGAGTGAAAAGGAACATGTTTGTTATAATATCCAACATTATCAGGAACGAAAAAATGGGAAGTGAATGAAATCGCTGAGTCATCTGTATCACTGATTTTTTCTTTTAATTTTATCCTGCCTTTTCTACTTTGTTTCTCTATCACATACGCGGTTTCTCTCACCTTTTTTTTTTATCCAACTTCACACGTGTTCTCTCTCTTTCTCTCTCTCTCTCTCTCTCTCTCTCTCTCTCTCTCTCTCTCTCTCTCTCTCTCTCTCTCTCTCTCTCTCTCTCTCTCTTCTCCACTAAGAAATAGTTCCTCTAGTCCTCCTTCCCTTGTCCCTTGAGACACTGGCGTTTTCATACTAGGGAATAATATTTCTCTCCCTGGAGAAAACGCGCAATTTTATAAATACCTTAAATTGCAGTGTTCATCTAGTCTACTTTAGTGTGCCCTCAAAATAACACCTTTTCTTATACCTCCTTATTTCCCGTTCTCTACACAAACCTCCCAAAACCTTTTTTTTTTCGTTCAAGAAACATTAATTATTTTTCCTACACACCTACTATCCACGAACAGACACATACACTGTGTTTTCTTCTTTACACTACCTGTGACACAAACAGAAGACTTGCACACACTATACCAGAGCCCCCCTGCTAAATTTGGTGACCTCCGGAATCTATTCTACCCTCCTCTCCTTCCGAACTGCCTAGGAGAGTACCCCTCCTGCGCCTCCTCTTCATTGCCGCACTGAGCCCCCTCCCCTACCGCCCTGTGACCTTCCCGCGCTACCTACCCGCGTCCCCCTCTCCCTCTCCCTCTCGTTGCAGCTGTTCCTCCGCTACAGTAATGTGTTGCTGTTCCTGTCTCGTGGAACACCATGATTATGGAAATGATCAAGACCCTACTCGACTGCCAAAATAAAACCTACAGGAACTCTCTAGAAATGTTTCTAAAGCAAGTGAATGACAGAGTTCAATAATTCGAGAGAACAGTGAACGACTTGACCCGGTGCCTCGAATTCACTGAGGGAGAGGTTGACAACGTGAAAGGTGAAGTGAGACGCAGGAGATAGACAACCAAGAGACTATTCGCAATTTGCTGGACTACCTACAAGTTAAAAGTATCAAGATTGAGGACCTGAAGGACAGAAGCACATACCAGGAGGATTACAATCACCGCAAGAACCTCCAAATTGCCGGACTTCGAGAACAGCCTGGAGCGACTGCGGAACAAGTTAATAAGCTTATTGAAGACTAGTAACAACTACGCAGTCATTGCGTTACCGACGTGAGCAGGAGAGTCGACCAGTAATCGTAAGTTTCAACAAGTTCAGCAACAGGGAAGCAGCGGAACTGCACTAAATTGAGAGGAACTAACATCTACGTAAATGAAGATCTGAGTCCAGCATTCAAAGTTATCAAGAGAGAAGAAATGCCTTTACTTACGTAAGTAGGCACGCAGCGAAGGCAAAATTGCATGCTTTTGCCACAAAACGAACTGAGAAGGAGCGTATGAGTATACGTCATCAAGGACGGAGTGTCGGGGTGCTTCGAGGTACCGAAGCCTACTCGCGCCGTGATTCAATGGCGACAGGTAGCAGAGTTGATATCTGACGGAAACTCGTCTGCTAAACGAATGGTGGGAAATCACCACGGACGTGACGTCACCCATCGAAACCTTCCGATTTATGTATTGTGTTTATTTATAATTGTTGTTATACTGCCTGTTTTCCATAAATAAAAGGTTAAAAAACTGTTCATCATTTTTCCTTTCATCACAATTGACACACGTGCGAGATAATATCAAGTGAAATGCTTAAATAGCAATCAGTTGGCCATTCACAGCTTTCTTGTGACGGAAAAAGCCCAGCTGCTCCTGTTAAAGTACTATAATACGTCTACATACAAGAGCTACTCATAGCAAGCGTTTATCTTAAAAGAAAAGGCATAACAAGTGATGATTATAAGGTCAACTAAAGTATATAATTATGTCGTTCTCTCTCTCTTGAAAGAAAACAACGTCGACGGAAATTCTACGTCACTATCAACACGGAAAAGTGGCCAGCCCTGACAGGTAGTAGTACAAGCTCTGCTACCACGGCTGCTCTTGCTGCTTCGTCATCTACGTTAACCTCAGTCAGTCCAGCTGCTACTACGCAGGAATCAAGAAGGACAACGCGATCAATGAAGTACGTAATTAACTGTGTATTATGTTGTATTAGATATAAACGCAGGTGTATGTATGATTCCTACATACGGAATAGCGTCCTATAACTTCCCTTTTGCTCATGTAAGTGACGTTGAGTTAATAGAATGTGTATATGATATCCCCTAAGTGTAATCAATGAACTTAAGTATGATTCGATTTAGATACTATAGACAATTTTCTCGTAAATAATGTAACATAAAATGCGAGCACTATTTCTGTAGCGAATGTAACTTTAGTTATCCACAACATAGTCACATGAACATTAAATCGTATAACATAAGTAGTGTTCCGTTCCATTTAGATACTTTTAGTAATGAATGTTTAAACGCTATAAGTTGTGTTGATGTTATAAGTCTGTGTGAAATCCTTTTACTTGATATTTCTTCCTTGTATAACCTAAATTTATATCAGGCATACAATCAGAATAAGAGCACCTTTGGGGGAGGGGTGGGTATTTTTTTTTTTTTTTTTTTTTTTTTTTTGCGTAACAAGTTTTGTGGTAAAATTCACCCAAATTTTTCTATGCAGCTACCCTATATAAAGTCCTTGTTCATGGAAGTTACTGGCCATCATAAATTTGTCACTGTTTTTTTTTTTTTTTTTTTTTTTTTGCGTAACGAGTTTTGTGGTAAAATTCACCCAAATTTTTCTATGCAGCTACCCTATATAAAGTCCTTGTTCATGGAAGTTACTGGCCATCATAAATTTGTCACTGTACTCATATATAGACTCCCAAATTTAAATTTATTAAACTTCCTCAATGCGATGGAATAAATTCAGAGTACATAGCTGCTTCTTTCAAAATGCCCTGTTATATTTTCGGTGATTTTAATTTCAATTTACTTAACAATACTGATTATAAGGTGAAAGAATTGAGTAATCTTCTTCTCTCACTTATTTTTTCCCAGCATAACTAAAACCACAAGAATAACGAAATCCTCAGCTACCGTCATTGGTTATATCTTGATAAATAACTTTAAAAGACTCAGAAACAGTAGAATTATTTATAGCATGATTAATGATCACTTTTCCGTTTGTTCCTCTTTTAACTTATCAACTTCTACAGACCAGCAACATCAACTTATGAAAAATAGAGTATTCATTGTTGAAGCCACTTCATTCTTTAAGTCTTCATTAGCAACTTATGACTGGAGAGATGTATTGACCGGCCATGAGGTGAATATGGATTTCAATGAGTACATGGGTACGTTTTTAGAGTTGTACAATATTTATTTTCCTGTTAAAGAGTATATGATTAAAGAGAAACACATTATTAAACCATATAACAACTGCTATTAAGAATTCAATCAAAGAAAGAAATAGATTACAGAAGTTATACGCAAAGTGGACTTTAACCTACGAAAGACAATTTAAAAGTACATAAATATGTTGACTTCTCTAATCAGAAAGGCAAAAAATAATTATCTTATAAATACATTGGAGGAAGGTGCATGAAATTCTAAGAAAACGTGGAACCTAGTAAATGATTTACTTGGTAGAAAAAGGATTAGCAACTTAAACTTTCCCAGGGACCGGCATTCAGTGGGCTTTTTTGTTTGATTTTTGTTGCCCTAGGCCGCCTCCCTTCTGCATAGAAAAGTTTTTGTACACCAGGGTAGAAATCTCAGATAGTTTAGATAATATAGCGGAGGAATTTATCAATTATTTTTCAAATGTAGCAGAAAACTTAGCACAGTGTATAGATGAACCTAGAGTATCGTATGAGAGACACTTGCCCGAGCCAGTACATAATTACTAGCAAAGAAAAAAAAGTCTAGGTCATGACAACGTAAGTATTAGTATCATTAAAGAGTGTACGGAAGTGGTCACTCCCTTTTTAGAGTATATCATTAATAAATCTTTTGTTCTTGGCTACTTTCCTGATGTCTTACAAGTTGCACGGGTGGTCCCTATATTGAAAAAAGGTGGCTTTTTTCTAATTATAGACTTGTTTTAGTGCTGCTTTGTTTGAGCAAAATATCTGAAAAAAAGTTGTAGCGCACAGGATTATGAATTACTTAGAAGAAAACTCACTTTTATCTGATAATCAGTTTGTATTCAGACAAAAATATTCTACAGAACTGGCCATCCACCGTCTTGTCAAAATCTATATAAGGTTTTGGACAACAAAATGGACGTTAACATTTTTTTTGACCTGTCAAATGCTTTTGACACCATAAGTAATTCTATATTACTCCATGGAAAAAAAAAAAAAAAAAAAAAAAAAAAAAAGTATATGCTCACACCCCCCCATATGGCACATCCAATACCTATGATGTTAAAATTGATAATTTGATAATTAAAAAGGTTAACGAAATTAAGTTTGGGGGCATTACATTAGACTGTCAACTAAGTTGGAAGGCACACATAGAGGGAGTAATTAACAAAGTATCGAAGATTACTGGTATTTTACATAGAATTAGGAACTCATGCAATGTAAATTATTTAGTTCAAATATATTACTCCCTATTGTATCGAAATATAATAAATAGTTCTTCATGATGGGGTAGGGCATATAAGTCATATATTGATAAATTATTTGCAAGTCAAAAGAAATTGACCAGAGTTATAACAGTCAGGCAAGTTTGATCACATTGCTCCCCTATTTCGTGATCTTAAGCTACTTAAAATACAGGACATTATTTCATATCAAACTATGATATGTGTATATAAATCACTGAAAATATATCCCATAGATTGTGGTTTTCAGCAACGCTACACACCAGGAACACCAGTCATCTTGTAGCGCCTCTGTTCAAAACCTCCCATGCTTAGCAATGTTTTCTTTACCGAGGAACTAAACTATGGAGCCCACTTTTACCTGATGTCCAAAACAAGTTTCTAAACGCAATCAAACTACGTATAAAGGAACAATTAAGAAACAGATATTAAGCATTATGCATTGGTAGTTTGTAATGTTAGGTAGGCATACTGTATTAGGGCGGGTCATATTAAGTATTTTTTTAAATCAATGGAGAGGGGTGTTTAAATAACATATTTTGGTGTGTAGAACACAAATCTGAAAAAAAAAAAATGTTAATTCTGATAACCCTAACCTACATCAATTTGCAGTTGATTATTATTAAATTGTTGATTATTTTGCTATTGTAGTTACCCCAGAATATGTCTTCTCACGTTTTCTCTCATAGTGCATTGCTTTAACTAATTCATATAATAAATAAGACAGATAAATATTTAAAGAAAAAAGAGGTGCCATTCGGCTTAATTGCTGCAGCAGCAGAGAAGGCAGGCAAGAAGGATGTTAAGAGATTTTTGGCAGATGGTGATGAGGATCTGGAATTCGAGAGAAGTGGTGCTGAAGATGAGTTTGTCCCTGAAATTGACCCTGAGCCCGCAGCTTCATCAAAGATACAGAAAAAAACTATGGTGAGATTCCAAACATTGCCCTTGCTAGTGTAAGGTATGGCATAGGGCTGATGCCAACCGCAGCGATAGAAATAGCAGCTCTGATTGATGCAGGAATCTTCACAGAAGACAATACAAGTAAAGTGATTGATAAGAGCAATGTCAAGAGCGCACAGGAGAAATTGATGAGAAAGCTGGGGGAAGAGTTTGAGGAGAAGTGCAGGGAGGAGGGGGGGGGATCTGCATCCTCTTTGATGGGCGGATTGACTTGACCAATGTGATGTTGGAAGCTGAGGGCAGTGACCAATCTTTTCCTGCAAAGATCAAAGAAGAACACTATTGTGTTGCTAGTGAGCCTGGCAGTTACTATCTGTTCCGCTTTACCCCAGAGAAAGCAGCTAAAGAGGAGTCACATGCGGAGCAGATTGCTAAGGTCCTGTTTGCCTGGCTGAAAAAGAGGGGTTTTGATAAGACCTTGTGGGCCATTGGAGGAGACTCAACAAATGTCAACACTGGTGTGAAAGCTGGAGTAATGCGGAAGCTGGAGCTGCACCTGGGGAGAAAGCTGGTCTGGTTGGTGTGCAACCTGCACACTGATGAACTTCCCCTGCGCCATTTCATTGTTGACCTTAATGGTCCTACTCTGTCAAACAACAAATTATCCGGGCCAATAGGAAAGCTGCTTGATTCTGCTACAGACTTTGATATCAACCCAAACTTCACCCAGATCTCTGTTGGCCCACCACTGATCAAGCTGCCCGACAAGGTCACTCAAGATCTCTCAACTGATCAACATTATGGTTATAAAGTTTTCTGTGCTGTCAGGAATGGAGTGCTTCCTGCAGGGCTGGCTCTGTTGGAGATAGGACCAGTAAACCACAGCCGCTGGCTCACCACAGCGAACAGACTTCTCAGGCTATGGGTGTCAAAGCACGGACTTAAACCTGAAGAATCTGCAATTCATTGTGGAATTCATCATTGGAGTGTATTATCCATGTTGGTTCAACGTGAAGGTCAAGCACTCTTGGATCGAAGGGCCTAGGCATATCCTCTTTCAGCAGGACTGCCTCAGGTCCCAGAGGAAGGAAGTGCTGGACATTGTGATGCCAACTGTGAGAAGATCTGCTTGGTATGCCCACAGTGAAGCCATCCTCCAAACATTGCTGTGCTCTGAAGATCAGAAGGAGAGGACTGACGGGGTGGAGAGAATCCTGGCCATCAGGGGAGATGGGGATCCAGACACTCAGTTGGGGGACTCCTCTGTTAGGACCAGAACGATACCTGACATCAATTGTGATGCTTCTAGCATTGGTGACTTGATCAGCTGGTCAGAAGGTGTGTCAGAGCCACCTCTAACCTGCTCTATAAGCACCACGGAGGTGAAAAACCTCATCAACATCCCCATGGAGGAACTCAACTGGCCTTGCCACACACAAAGCATTGAGAGGGTTGTTAAAATGGTGACTGAGGCTTCTACTAAGTACTTCTCACAGGATAAGAGGGATGAAGGGATCAGGGCTCAGGAGACCAGCAGGAGGCAGATGTCCAAGAATGAGTCAAAGCAGGACTTGTGCAACCTGGCAAAGTTCAAGAAGTCAGGAGAATTATCTTTGTAATTGTATTCAGTGATACATGCAGTTCACCTGTTAACAATCGTGTGAAATTGATTTGGCTTTGTTGATATAAATTATTCGCCTTATATTTTCTAATGTATTAAAAAGGGGTTCAAAAGCGTAACATTGGCAATTTAGAAATTCAAAGTGATGTAGGTTAGAGTTATCCAATCCAAAAAATAAGCTCATATTTGAATTCCCCATTTAAAAACACATAATTCAGATAACCCTCATGGTAGGATTTCCTTCAAATTCATGTTGGCACCTAAGTACGACCCGCCCTAATACTGTATTTTCGTTGTAATTAGTAATATTATGTTTCTATTGCTACAGTGATTTGTAGTAGAAATAATTACTACAAATATATTGGCTACACATATTAATGGAAAATAATTTGTAATTCTTTTTAAGCGACTGATATCGAAGCAGGGCACATAGTCCATAAAGAGCCTAGAGCTCCATGAACAAGTGATTTCGAACAGTTTTTACATATGTATTGGATAAAATCATTGTATTTGTATTCATAAGCCAATAATCAATCTCTCTCTCTCTCTCTCTCTCTCTCTCTCTCTCTCTCTCTCTCTCTCTCTCTCTCTCTCTCTCTCTCTCTCTCTCTCTCTCTCCTGAAAAATGGTTCCTCTACTTCTCCTTCCCTTGTCTCTTGAGACACTGGCGTTCTCATCCCAGGGAATATTTCTCTCCCTGGGGAAAACGTTCTGCATGTAGCGGGTTGGAGGTAAACACGTCGGGAGTGGTGCAGTTTACTGGGCAAGTGGCCTAACAGGACAGAATACAAGAGGCAGTTTACTCGTGTTGGCTTCTAGGCGAGTACCGACCCTTCAGCTGGCGCGCCTCACCAACCCTCCTCTGCCGGGCGTTACTTCGTCCGCTCAAGCGATGGTTCGAGTCCTCAGGTGTGGGAGCCGCCACATGTACCTCCATTTCTCTTTTTCCTCCTTCCTTCTTATTAGTCAATTTCATAAATATTTTGAATTGTAGTGTGCATCTAGTTTGCTCTAGTGGGCCCTCAATATAACATCTCTTATACCTCCTTATTTCCCGTTCTCTAAACAAACCTCCCAAAACTGTGTTTTTTTTTCGTTCAAGAAACAATTATTCTTACTACACACCTTCTATCCACGAACAGACACATACACTGTATTCTTCTTTACTCTACCAGTGAAACAAACAGAAGACATAAACGCATCATACCAGCATTTCCAGCACCTCTACAAATCTGCCTCGACTACCAAGAAGATTCAAAACACCACGATCTGATAGGCATCAAATTTCACACCTAGCCACGCACTCAAATAGCTCTTCCATACGACGGGCGAATGTACGGCGGGCACTCCGATTTGCCAGTAACTCTCTCGCTTTGAAAGTGTTACCAGATAAAACAGTCTGAATATGACGAGCAGTAGGCACAGGCAAGTGAACGTATGACTTCAGCCAGACGCCGGGCAGAGAGCAGAATGCAGTCAGAGGTGTGGTAGGCAACATCGGTCACTGGGATGTCCGGTACAACATGGGACGTAAGAACAGTCGCCGGACAGTTGAAGCTAAACGTATATGTGTACAATAATTAATGTAATATGCAAGAAGAAAATGGACTGGAGAGAGAAGAAAAAAGTTATAAGAAATGGTAGGAAAAAAAAAAAAAAAAACGGAAAGTCACGTGACAGGTAAATTACAAAGTCAGTACTTGAGGTGCCCATCGAGTGCCTCAACAACGGACACGGGCACTTTGATGGTTTGTCCTCGTCTTTGACGTCATCTACAATCCTGATCGCAACCCATACCACAGAGAACTGGTAACAGTATCTGCCTGCCTTGCATTTGCCCGCTGTGTGGAAGGGCCATACGCCTGAATCCTGCCTTCGCTCACTCCAACCCGCCTTTCTCCTGCCTCCATGTAATCCAAGCCTCCTGACTCAAAGCCTCCACACACTCCAAAGCTCCTGACTCCTGCCTCCTTAGTCCAAGCCTTCTGACTCCTGACTACATGCTCTCTAAGCCTTCTGACTCTAAGCTTTCACGCCGCTCCAAACCTCCTGTCCTGTCTCCATCAATAAAGCGGTATCAACATTCACAACACAACTAATACAGTGGTGCCAGCGGTGTTAGTCCCGAGCCATAGCCTCATCCTGGTTATATGGTGCACCTCATCTCCTGACTCGCCTGAATCGGTCTCCGCTCCCGTATCAGCCACGCAGTCATTCGTCACGCTGCTCTTCGAGATATCAACCCCATAATCCCTTCTATACACGAGTTTGAGCCAACACGTAGGAGACTTTCGTACGTGACAAGGAGAGAGTAGTAACCGCCATTTTCTTTGGGCCGTTTAGTCTGTAGTATGGTGGAAAGAAAAACCGTGGTTAGACCTATATTTATTTTTATATTTTATTTCATCTTATTTTTGGCCATCACCCAATCCTGGGTATTAGGTCATTTTTATTTTATTTTGGTGTATTTGTTTATTTACAAGTTCATTCTTTTGTTTGTTTAATTTATTTGTCTTTTTTATTTATCTATATTTTAAAAATATTTTTTATACAAATTTTGTTTCATATTTTTCATATAAGAACATTAACGACAACAACAACAACAACAACAACAACAACAACAGCAACAGTCACACCTACACACACGCTTCATTCACATGGGGTACCTATTCCTACTGCAAAGCTATTGTCCTTTGT
Source organism: Callinectes sapidus (assembly GCA_020233015.1). Classification (NCBI taxonomy): domain Eukaryota; kingdom Metazoa; phylum Arthropoda; class Malacostraca; order Decapoda; family Portunidae; genus Callinectes; species Callinectes sapidus. Next base: position 19,535,139 of record CM035185.1, on the reverse strand, counting down.
CAAGGCAGGGGATGGGGGGGTGGAGGACAACACACAAACACACAGGGTGACTACGCAGCATTACTACGTATTGTTTTTATTTATAAAAAAAAGAAAAAATAAATAAAATAAATTAAAATGAAAATAGAAAACATTTACATCAAATCACGCTGGATGGAAATCATACACACTTTCATACTTTTAAATACATATGTTCATGTGAAAATGTACATAGTGCATCATACATAATATATACACATAAATCACAACTCTTTGATTAAGTTGGTCTCAGTCAGGTAAATCATCAGTCTGTCGACCACATCCGGGTGTTTGTCACCCAGAAGGGTGGTCTGCGTTAGCGAGAGGCCGCGACTCCGGCAGTACGCCGCCAAGGGCCGCCTCTCTTCACGATAACGCACACAGTGAAGCAGGATGTGCTCGACAGAGAGGGTGACATTACATATAGAACATTGTGGTGGGAAAGTGTTTGCTATGTAGGCCTACTCGCCTAGGATGGGTGTGTATGTGGAGGTTGTAACAGTGACTCTGCCACAGGAGTTTCGCCGATGATTTAACAATTGAGAGACTTGACTGTAGATCCCGACGGAGATTCCACGCTCCCTCGAGCTCTGCGGCAGACCGAGCTAGCATGTCAGCCTGTTCATTCCCGCGTATACTGGAATGTCCAGGCACCCAAAACAGTGAGAAGGATTTACGACTTGAATTTAATTTATTAATGATGTTGCCCTGGATTTAATTTGTATCCATACGGCTGGACTCTATTGCCTGAAGGGCTGACATAGAGTCCAAAAAAATGATAATTGAATGATAAGATGAATTTAAAGCATAATCTATGGCTTTATCAATTGCAAAAATTTCAGCGGTAAAGACCAATGTATGAGTCGGCAGTCGGAACCTGAAGGCACATTCACACGACCATACATTTGTACCCACACATTCGTCCGTCTTGGAGCCCTCAGTGTATACATTTAATTCAGCGAAATGAAGAGGGTTATTCATGTAGGCTAAACAACCAACACCCGTGCACAGGTAATAAGCTGTTATTTTAAATGTGGAACCCTCGCAAACATATATGCGAAATGGTCCTGATAAGAATTCTATTTAGAAGCTAATAACATATTTAACCTTGGATAACAAATATATACATAAAATATAGCAGTATGCAAATACAAGCAATTTTCGCTGAGCATATCCTGAAAATACGCAACATAAAACGTCATAAGGAAGGTTTTTGATTAACACTACAATCACTTCCCCCCCCCCCTCCCCCTTAGTGACAAGGGAGGAGGAACTAAATCTTTCTTGGCCTAATGAGTCTTGGTTGCCGAGTTAGAGGAGGCGGTGAAGGGCGGAACAGTATGGCTGATGGCGTGCAGTGGGTATGCGGGCTTGACGCGGTCCACTTCCACGGAGTCCGGAATGCCATTGCGGTCTATGGTCACAGTCTTCCGTGTCCTCCTAATCACCTCAAATGGTCCCTGGTAAGGCGGTGGAGAGGCTTCCAGACATCATTCACACGGACGAAAACGTATGTGCACTTCTCTAGATCCTGGTGAACAAATGTCTTGCCGTGGGGAGAGTGAGGCTGGACTGGCTGCAGGTCGGACTTTGTGTGTCTCAGGAGGGCAGCGAAGTCCTGTGCGCTGCAGGGCACAGCATTGGGGGCAGGAACTAGCAGTTCACCAGGCAGGCGTAGTGTGGTGCCGTAGACCAGGTCGGCGGAGGACCAGTAAAGGTCCGTCTTGAGGGAAATTTTGATGCTAAGTAGTACAATGGGAAGGGCGAGCGACAAAGGCTGTCTGCTGAGCAGCCATGGGCTGTCTGTGGAACCTTTCAACGGTGCCATTGGCCTGTGGGTGGTAACTGGAAGTCCCGTAGCCAAGGAGAGATATCAGCTTGCTCCACACGGTTGACTTCAACTGCCGTGGTCTGAGGTGATGCTGTGAGGAACACCAAACGGCGAGATCCAAGTCGCGATGAATGCACGGGCGACGGAGTCGGCATTGGTGTCAGCGATGGGTGCGGCTTCTGGCCAGCGCGTTGTGATGTAATGTGTAACTACGGTTAAAGTGGTTTTATGTTTCAAAGCTTCAAACCGATCTTATGAAAGGATCGGTGAGTTGTAACTAAGTCAGTCAAGAAAAGGAAGCAAGCGACCAAGGTTGTTTCTCTCCCAGCCCCGCCAGTACAAGCTATCTAGGCCTTTTACGACGTCTGCACGATGGGGAAGGAAGACGGTACAGACACTCTCTCGATGGATCTCTTGCTGATACCAGAGTTTGACGGCGCGGGGCAGAGTGGTTGGAGAAGTTGGAGTTGGTGTGCCGGATGCGAGGAGTAACCAAGTTAGAAAACGTAGTGCCGCTTCGCCTCACCGGTGGGGCGTTTTCTGTATATCAGCAGCTCAGCAGTGCAGACCAAGGGAGCTTCGACAAGATAAAAGCTGCCCTCACTTCGGCCTTTGCGGTGGACTTTGTGGTGGAAGTTCATCGCCTACGAACAGTTTGTTGGCCGGAAACTGCGAGACAGCGAGTCAGTCGACGTCTACTTGGCAGACCTGCGCCGCCTTGCTGAGCTGTTTGGAGGCATACCAGAAGCTGGACTGAGTTGTGCTTTTGTAGCTGGCCTCCCTGACTCCGCTCGCCACGTCCTGAGGGCCGGCTCGCGACTCGAAGGACTGGACATCCATCAAATTGTGACCCGCGCTCGTGCCGTCCTGGCGGAAGAGAATGTAGGCGCGGGTGCTGCTTCAGTCTGCCATCAACACCGAGCAGGCATCGACAACTGCTGGCGTCCTGTGTCGGGCTTGCAATGAGCCCAATCATTTTGCTCGCTCCTGTACGGCGCGGCGTGGCTGGCGCAGAGGAGGGCGTGGTAACGCGCGCTGTTATGGATGTGGGCAACCAGGACACTTCGCCGCTTCATGCCCGGGAAAACTACGCAACTGTTGCGTTTTTAGCACTATCCAATGATGTTTTATTTATTTATTTATTTATTTATTTTTTACTATTTTTAACATTTTTTTTTTTTTTTTTTTTTTTTTGTGTGTGTATATTAGTTTGGGTTGTCATTGCCCTGACACCGAGAGCATAAGTCCTCGCCACTGTTGCGTTTTTAGCACTATCTAATGGTGAGTCTTTTTTTTTCCGTTTTTTTAAATTATTATTTGTTGTGAATATTTTTGTGTCTTATATTTTGTACCATATATTTTCATTGTTTATCATTTTTCTATCCCGAAATCTTCTGTGAAAGGCATTCTTTTTATAAGTTTACACTTGTAACATTTCTTTTCTATTAACTTTTTTCCTTTTAAATACATTCCGGAGCTATATAATGATATAAATAGTACCGAAACGTTGCAAATAAAGGAAAATAAAAATAAAATGTTTCTCCTAACACTGGGCTGATATATATACGTGTGTGTGTGTGTGTATATATATATATATATATATATATATATATATATATATATATATATATATATATATATATATATATATATATATATATATATTAAAACCTTTCTTCGTCTAACTCTTCTCGTGATTTGCTTACTAGACCCCAAAATATCTCATACGACACCTTATTCTTCCCTCTTTAGTTTCAATCTGACATCACTATGCCATCTCATCGAACTCTAAACCTGTACTCTTCGCTGTCCTTCTCTCAAAAGTATCCTGAATCCATTAAGGTTTGTGTGTCCTAGTCGACCACCCTCCGTTTATTTCATGGCTCCTACTAAGATTCTGCGTAATGATGTTTTTCATGCGCTCGGTTGCATCAACCTTTGGAATGCTTATTGATTTAATGGAATCCCTCCCAAAACTGTGTCTCCGTGCTTCCTCTTTACATGATCAGTCTTTCAACTGTGTAAAAATGTACCGTTCCTTCTCGCTGGACATTTAACTATACTGAGCCTGTTCATGAAAAGTGTCGCTCTAGTATTTGAAACTACAGCCTTGTTGCTTTGATTTACGGTCATTCATGGAAATCGTAAACTAGACGCTATTAATGAAAAAGTAAATGAAACAAAATTTCACCTGGACCTAAACTACGCACAATTAATTACAAAAGTAAAGAAATGCCATATCCAGACAAAATTTCACCCAGAGTACTAAAATGAATAATCTTCAGTAAGAAGATTCCTAAATATATATATATATATATATATATATATATATATATATATATATATATATATATATATATATATATATATATATATATATATATATATATCACTTCATGACCTATTATACGATCGCCACTAAGGATTTTGTAGTGGCCGTCCTTAATAAACCTTAGCCATCATTTTTAGTAATTTGGGTGAAACTGTCATTCTTAAATTAGGTATCAAAAGACTGACAGAATTTGGTACTAAGGTCTCATTTTCAAACTACCGTTTATGTCCATGTCTTAGTAACCTCTTTTTTTATTATTTTTTTTTACTATACTTTTACTTCTTTAGTACACAATCATTATTTATTTCCGTAGCCCTAACACCTACTTTCGATTATTCATCATTGATACTTTTTGAAATAAAAATTAATTGTTCTATCCGTCGGCATGCAGATGATACATTCTCTACTCTTCCGTTTTTGCGTAAACATCTAATCTTTCAATAATTAAACGATTGATGCAGGAAAGCCACTGATCATGTGGTTTTAGATTTGGGGGAACTTTTGTTTGAAGATCATGTATCAAAGGCACATATACTTTCAAAGAAGTACCTACGTTTTTATGGCATTCAGCAGCTTCTCTGTACTAAACTAACATCCTTTTATTTTCTCTTCTGAAAACTTCAGCCTTTTGTGTTGTAAAAAAAAAAAAAAAAAAAAAAAAAAAAAGGTATAATATGAGCTTTGGCCTTCTGATACGTTTCCACCATTTTTTTTTCTCATTCCCGCCCCCAGCTACTTACTATAATATGTATTGAATGATTCCATTCAGATTGAGCTGCCGGACAATATTTAATCAAAAAGGCCTTAAATACTATCAAACCGTTTCCTCACCCTCTTTCTCTCTCTTCAGTAACATGTTTTTTTTCTTTTTTTTTTCTATTATCATGATAGCTGGTACTTGGTTAACCGCATGTGTCTCCGACTCCAGCGGCTCGCAAGGTTATCCACCTTCACCTCTATTCTGTCCACCTCCCTAATACAAGATTTAACCAGTGTTCTCAATAATTCATATCTTTCACTGGTAAACTCCTTAACTGCTTCTGTATTTCTGTCTATCAATGACGAATTTATTTAAGAAGAAGATTGAAGCTACTTCTCTCTACATTATTCTCGATTTCCAACTTTCTAGTGGTTGGTACTATCAGTAACTTTTATTTACGTTCTACTTACTTATTTATTTATTGAATTTTTGTGCTGTCTTTAGCAAACACTTATTATTTGTATAAAATCCCTCGGAAGGATTATTGACCTGATACACTCTTTCCTTTTATTTTCAAAGACTGCCTCTGTACTCGCATGTTCCCTGGCCAAGTTCTTTCAACTCTTTCTAGTGACTTTTACAATTCTTTCTTCCTCTTAGTTTTCCTATATTCAGATTGTTTCTAAAAGGGATGACCGTTCTCATTTCCCAAACTACCGCGCTATAGCTTTAATTGTTTGCTTATCTATTTTTAAATTTTTAAAAATTTATCCTCAATAGGAAGATTCTTACACTTAACAATCTTATATCTGATCCTAATGGTGATCTTCTGGCCTTTCTTACTCAGTCTCTCTAAAGAGATTTTCCTGAAACTTTTTTCTGTTGCCTTAAACATATGAAAGGCTTCTGACAAAATCTGGTAAAAAGTTTTGATCTGGAAACTATCTTCCTACGGTTTTTATCCTTTTCTCTGCAACATCATCTCAAGTTTCCTCTCTGACCTTTCTATTGTTGCTGTGGTAAATGGCCATTATTCTTCTAAATCTATTAACAGTGGTGTTCGTCAGGGTTATGGACTGTCACCCCATCTTTTTACACGATTCATGAATGATATTCTAAACCAAAATTCTTGCCCCATCCATTCTTATGCTGATGATACCACCATTCTCTTCTCCACTCTTTTCAGAGACGACCAACCCTTAAGGAAGTTAGCAGATCCTTCTAAGATTTCTGATTGGGGCAGAGAAAAGTTAGTATTGTCAAAGGCCTCAAAAAAAAAAAAAAAAAAAAAAAAAAAAAAAAAAAAAAACTCCATTCCCCCATCTATAAACTCGACAAAACCTTTCAGATAATTATCCCCCTTTTTTTCCAAAGACACTCCACTGTCCCTCTTTTTTACACTATCCAAGGCGTGTCCTTTATATTTACAAACTAAACTAGAAACTCCATAACTCATCTTTTGCTAAAACAGCGTCTCCGCCGGTTTTTTTCATCCCTACCCACCATATGTTACTTTGTACAATGGCCTTATCCTCCCATGTATGTAATACTTTTTGCATATATGGGGGAGGATTCCACTCACGCAGTTTTATTAGATAGCGTGGAATGAAAAAATTCCTTCCCCTCTTCTGACTGACTGTCTTCAGTCTCTTTCTCACCACCATAAGGTTGCATCTCTTCCTACTTTATATTGCCGTTTTCATGTCAAATGCTGCTCTTATATGCTAATTGCATGCCTTCCCTCTTCCCGTGCCCTCGCTGCACAAGACTTTTTTAATCTCACTCTTATTCTGTTCACCTCCCTGATGCAAGAGTTAACTTGTACTATTAATCATTCACACTTTTCTCTGTTAAACTCTGGTAAAGTCCTTACCTGCTCTTGTATTTCAATCTTAGCATGACTTGCTTTCATTTAAGAGGGTAGCTCACGGTAAAAAAATCATCCCTTTTCTTTTGGCTAACTCTGTGTATGTGCAAGGGGAATGGCAACTAAGTGTGCCCTATTTGAATTCATTCCGTTGCCCTTGGGCAGCTTTCCTCTCTTACATCCAATATATATATATATATATATATATATATATATATATATATATATATATATATATATATATATATATATATATATATATATATATATATATTCCATTTTTCTTTTGTCTGAATACGTCTTTATTGTCCCATAAATGCTGTGTATACGGGTTGCGAAGTTTTCCATCTTCGAGCCACTCTTCCTGGAGAGATTGGTTGGGACCCCTGGAGTCCGGCTTCTTAACCTCTCCAGGCGAGGTATAATGAACCCAGTACTTCATTTCGGATGTAGAACACCTGGAGTATCCACTCCATTCTGCTGGTCTCGAGGATTACTTAGTAGTCCTTTCTCTCTTTCACTCATGTTTCCGTTAGGGATGGTTCAGGCTTAAAGGGTATTTGGCCATATTACTGCAACATTCCCTAAACCAGTGGTAGCTGCTAGAAAGATGGAGATAATGAATCCTACCGATATCTGAAAAAGGAAACAGCTAAAACCCTTTCTAAAACATGTAATCTTTAATATAGTGGAAATAATACTAAGGAAGAATGTGATTCATCACATATATATAACAAATTCCTATCAGATGAAAAATGTGGTTTCAGAAATGGAAGTTCCTTTATCTTAGATTTATTAAGCCATTACATCAACATGTCTTAGAATACCACATTTCGCACAAATTTGCCTCGTAAAGGGTAAAGAATTAAAGGAACTTACTTTCATCAATCGTTTCCTTTAACTCCTCTCTCTCTCTCTCTCTCTCTCTCTCTCTCTCTCTCTCTCTCTCTCTCTCTCTCTCTCTCTCT
>CM035185.1:19507635-19527323 GCA_020233015.1 Callinectes sapidus | reverse complement strand
ATATATATATATATATATATATATATATATTTTGTGAAGTGATTAGTCAAGTTTATTGTAACAGGCCCGTGTTTTGCTTTCTCTCCTATGTATGTAGTAGTATCGGTTATGATGGGAACTGATATCAATGGTGTATAAAACATGATTTAGATATTTTTGGCATATTTTGGTGAGTGTATTGAGGAAATCATAATCATACTGCTTTGTGTCAATTGTTAACCTCTGCCACGTCATACTCCTGCTACGTCATACCATTGCCATGTCAGTCCCCGCCCCGGTATGGGAGTTAGTTGTGTTCTGGAAGGGTTTGTGGCACGGTGCTGGTCAGCTGTGGATAGCAGCTACGATAAGTATTGTTCTAGTATTTGATGTACCATAAGCTCACACATTTGGGTAGGATGTTCTTATATGTTTCTTGTGATGTGGACATATTTGTGTGTTGGATTGCCGTGGGAAGCCGGAACTAAGACCCTGTGGGGAACCATATGGACGTATCTTGTACCTTCCAATTAGCATGGTTTTAATGTCTTCAATTTAAGTGTATTGTAATGTTTATGTGATTCAGAGTTCCTTTTGGGGATCACGGCATTTGGTTTATCCCTTGATTGTAGACTTCAGGTTAGTGGTGAGTGGTGGGTTGGTGTAACAGTACGGCAGCATAACAAATTGGTTTGATGTATTAAATTTAAGTGTATTATACTCTTTGTTTTCAGCGTGCCTTTCGGGATAATGACTATTGGCGACGAGCCAAAGGAGAAAAAAGAGTAACAAAATAAGCCTAAACATTAAAATTACAGATTGGTAAAGGTCAAGGATGTTGAGTGTGTCTCCAAGACTTAAAAATATAAGTTACTCATGATCTAGATCATTAAGAATAGCAAAGTTAAAGACCATTTCATATGGACAGTAAGCGAATGGAAACAAAAGCAAAAGCTGGTGTCAAAGAATCAAAATCTTCACAAAATGAGACAAAATGTCCTTTACTTTGGACATTAAATTAACAAAGATGTTCTTATAGTAACAAGAATTAGGTGAGATGAACGGCACATATTAATATAATCAGAGAGTGAGTCTTAATTTTTACCTAGATGGTGGAAAATTCAAGAGCGTGGGCGCTACAGCAAGGCAAGTATGCAGCAGCATCCACTTTGAGAACGAAAATGATGCAAAAAGAAGTAGGGAACAACAAAGGGGATACAACTAACAGCTGCCTCAGACATCTGTATTTTAATAAAGAAAATAAGATGAGGTTTAGTAGAGAAGATTGAAAAATATATTTAAGAGCACGAATGTTGCAGAAATTAATGAAGAATGTTTTTTTTATTGTAAAAGGAAATCTAGCCAAAAGAATGGTGTAAATGACATGAAAACTTTCCCTTAGATAAGTTCAGATCATAAGAAATATAGAAGCCGGTAGGGAGTTCCAGAGTTTACCACAGAAAGCGATGGAAGATTGAAAGTACTGGTTAATTTTTGCGTTATAGTGGTGGACAAAATAGGGGTGAGAGAAAATGCCTTGAATTATAGACTTAGGGGGGATGTTAAGACATCTTGGGGTTGTTAACGGTAGAAGAGTTCGACCTGGAGAAATTTATAGTCCCACTCTCAGAGTGGGACTTCGAGGCTTGTGTAGGAGTATCCATTTTGAATTTTGAGGACAGGATGTGAAGGTGCATGTAGTTTTGTGTGAAGGACCAGAGTTGTATTTAGATGGTAGGCTGTAACAGTCCCTTTGTGTTGTAACAGACAAAGGGAAACCTTCAGCATGGTCACATTTGTCTTTAGTGATAATTGCACTGACATATTAAAACATCTCTGAGAGTAATTATTGATTTGTGTACTGACTCATCCACCGCAGGAGTGTGGGATTTTCAACTATTTTATTTTTTCATTTTTGTCAGTTGGCATTGACGGACTATGCTGGTAATAGGCCTTGAATCAGTTTCACGGAACAATCACTGATTTGACACAAAGTGGTATCCCATGATCCTGCGAGGGCATCTAGTACCAAAGATATCAATTCGCTTCTTCAGGTCGGTGTTCAGTCTCCATGTCTCAGAACCATAGAGTAAGACAGGGATTACTAGTGACTTGAAGATCCGAATCTTTGTTCGTCTGCACAGGTATCGAAAACGCCAAATACTCGTGCTGAGTGAGTCCATAATGCCGTGGGGAGACCAATACACGGTACAACTTTCTGGCTTGACCCATGGTCATTACACACTACACTACCAAGGTATGTGAAGTTTTCCGAGATCTCAGTCACTGCCATATGCATGGACAGACTGTACTGTTTCATTCAGTAAGCCTCCAAACACTTTGGCCCAAGAAATCTTAAATACCAAGGGCTTCACCTCCTCGTGCTGTGCCTCTAGAGCCATTACCAGAACCTCCAATGACTCAGCAGATATTACTGCATCATCGGCAATAACAAGACATGTATTTTCAGTATTGGTAACAGGTGCTCCATAATGACTTTGGTCTATAACTCTGCCTTGTACTCAGACAATGTAAGTGTTGAAAAACGATTGAGGAAGCAGGCATTCCTAACTCGCGCCTGTATTCACGGGAAGGAAGCTGGTCACGCCCCCTCCACATTTCACGGCGCTCACAGTTGCAAAGTATAGGCCAGGTAATATACCAATAATCCTTGGAGAAATCCCATGGAGACACAGAAGATCCCAGAGTGTTTCTTGATGCACTGAATTCTTGAGATCAACATAGGCTGCAAGCATCCCTGTCATAATAATGTCGGCGCCCCACTAATAAGTGAAGTGCTAGGATCCAGAGAACGTGAACGCACAGTATTCAGGTCTTTGGTGTCTCAGCAAATGACTGCAGATGCACAGATGCTCAACTACCCTGCCTGGTACCCTGAACAGTGCTATATCGCGGTAGTTGCAGTCCTAACGGTCCCCTTTCCCCTTCCAGACAGGGACGACCAAACCCTTTTTTTTTCAGTCAGGGTTAATGCTACCTGTATGCCATACAACATTCTAGACAACATGCAACCCACGGAACATGGCCTCAACTCCAGCTTTGAAGAGCTTCACACTGATGTTGCAGATGCCAGCTGCCTTTCCACCCCTTAACTTTACTACAGCCTCTTTGACATCATTAATGGAGAGTGCAGTTTCGTTAATAAGCACGTCAGCGTCCAGTGTTTGAAACCCAGCAGTTTTTAGCTGTGTGTTTGGAGGATCCACTATTAACAACTGCTCGAAGTATTTAGCCAAACGAGCCAATTACTGAACTGTGTGCCATACCAGGCAACCATTTGTTAATGTAGAGTTGGAGAGGAGTTTCTTCATGGCTTGATTAGCAGGTCGGAGATAATTAGTATTTAAATGACACTTGACCTTCTCAGTGAAATCCTTAATATACCTCTTCTTGACTCTCCTAAGAAGAGCTCTAGTCCTACGTGGCAGAGCCCTGTACTGGTCACAGTTCCCAGCGAGTCTGGCAGCGCGATTCTCCTCAATACTGTGCAGTGTCTCCACTGAGGCGAAGCCATTCCGTGACTTTCGGCCTTCCAAATGCATTCCTTCCCACTCTCAAGAGTCTTACGCTTGAAGGTACTCTATAGCTCTACCAGATTTCCAAGGGCTTCACTATATACTCCGGAGTAAATGTCAAGTTCTTCAGTTTCTCAAGATGAAATAGTGTGGTAACATCTCGGGGGCTATTTTGGATTTGAGCTTGAGTGTAGCAACAACAATCCAGTAATCAGTAGCAAAGAACTCAACACTCCGAAAAATCCTACAATTTTGGAGGATCATTCAATGACCACTAAAAAGGATATAGCCGACTTCCTTCACCACCCCACTGACACTGCTATACAAAGTCCATCAGTCCAGCGCTGGTCTCTGAAACCAAAAACCAGAAAATCTAAACCTTCTGGAATTTGGAAGATTCAAAAGGAGAGATCTGTTGCTGTCCTGGTATCAGAGTCATAGGGGTCAACACATTGTTTGTAGTAAGCTCTCTCATTACCATAAAGTACCCCAAGACAATGAGTGCATGACGACAAAGGCACTGGTCTAGTACAGAGTCGAGTTTACCATAGAACATCTTCCCTTCAGTTTCACACATCTCGGTAGAAGCGTACACTGCAACAGCAGACATGTAGCCAAGATTATGTTTCGGTCTTATTCGCATTATACATGTACAATTATCAATCAGAGTAACCACTACAATGGGCGGCCACAGTCGAAGTAAAAAATAGGGGGAGCGGGTCCTCTTGCTCCTCTCATGAGACAAAGATTCCTCAGGCTTTCCCTTGCATCTGTCATACGGGCTGGCAGGGCCCTCTGATGCCTTGGCACCCAAGGGATCAGCACAGTCAGACATCCCTTCTCCCAACAAAAGAAAGATCGTGGTCGTGCCTTGTTGCTTGCCAGTGCCTAGAGTCTAGACCCTCATCTATACCTCTAACTTTCGTGGTGGGTGCGGAGGTTTTTTACAGGGAGGTGTAGCAAACCACACCCCAAGAAGCTAGGTCAGCCATGTGTAGGGACACTGGTATCCCTGAGGGTAAAACCCTGGTTGCCCGAAAGAAGAAGAAAAAAAAAAAGATTCAAAGACAGCAGAAAAAAAAGGGGACTGAGCTATGGGAGGTAGAGGTCACTTACTCCTTACTTGGATGCAATCCACCCACCACCACTTAGAGTGCAACGAGTATAGTATTTCTCTCTCTCTCTCTCTCTCTCTCTCTCTCTCTCTCTCTCTCTCTCTCTCTCTCTCTCTCTCTCTCTCTCTCTCTCTCTCTCTCTTGAATATTTAATTTTTGGTCGCTTTTTTATGTTGATAAACCCCTTTCAATGTGATAAACCACTTTCGATAAAGCATATATCGATGATTTCAGTGTTGTCCTCTATTGGTTTTCCAGTTACGGATATGCAATGTTCTTCACGTGTGTGTTTCTTGGGGGCTTCTGAAGCTAGCTGTAGTGTGAAACGTAAATAGCTTTGTCTTCTTGATATAGGTTGATAGAATTTCGACAAAAAAAAAAAAAAAAAAAAAAAAAACACCATGATCGACCTACCCGCCACGGGACGGCCGCTACCATTGCACTTGTATAACAGGGTGTCCCTCTTGGTTTAAATACTAATACTGTGTTCTGTGCTGCCCATTTTCTATACCAAGTACGTAGCCGTCAGCATTCCGTTCAACGAGCCTGCCTGACCTGACGCCGCACTGATCTCTCTCTCCCTCCCTGGGGACCTTAAGCATCCTTTCCTTACACTTTGTCTAATGTCCACCATCCAAGCTGCCCAATCAGTTTCCTAGGGACAGATCCACGAAACTTAACATCCTGCGAAGCAACTTCTGGTCGCAAAATGGTATCCGCGAACACATAGGGAGACATTGTTGCCATGATAACGACATTGTTAATAGGGTGCTAGCAACATGATCTCCCGCGAAGATGTTACTGTCTTATATATCCGTTCATGTTCACAAAATACCGTTTTTATCAACTGCTTACAAGCATGATTTTTGAATATAGAAAAGGAGGTTTTGGATGGAAGACTGAAAATAAAGCAAATGAGGAGGCAGATCTGACTGCCACTTATCGCCGAGAGTAACGCCCGCTTTTTCCTCTTGTGACCTCTTTAGCTTGTTCTCGCTTATGGATTCTGTTTGTTCCTGCAGTATAGTTTCTATTCATTATTTTGTTCTTTCTTATTTGTTTCGTAGACCTTCACCCCAAAACATTTCCTTGCATCAATGATTATTTTTGACCTTTCTTGTTTTCACTACAATTGGTATTTCTGCTCCTCTAGTGCCTGCAGGTAATCCCGTCTAACTAGCCTCGGAGGTAGGACGTGTGGTTCCTTAGGGTTTCACTTTTCTTATTTAACTTTGTATTGTATTATTTTTGTATCAATATACTGGAACAGTGTTGTTTATCTGCGTTTCTCTGACACCTTCTCTCTATATTTTGTACTATAAAGAAGTTCTGCCCATGTGCCTATGCTCGCCTACACTACCACGTCTACGGAGATCATCTGCTACTTAAGGGGCCTTCATGCTGCCACTACCTTGCCAGCTTGTCAATCCCTAACCATATGACTTCAAGTTGTACTGCTGTCATCCCAGACACACTAAGCCACTAACCTGATGCAAGTTATATACTGTCAAAACAGCGAATTTTAGTGTGAATTGTATATGCAATGCAGTAGTTTTATATTTTTAGTCTTAGGTACGCCTTAATCTGTATATGTGTGGCACAGAAACACTATTTTATACATTTTAAGGTATAGAAATGTCCATTCTACTTTGTGAATAGAAACGATTTATTCTATTCATTTTCACTATTATTTTTTTTGTTTTGTTTACTCTGGAATCTAATGTTATCTCAGCTTACGATTTGTCAGTGCCTATCCACTGTTATTACGTTTTTACACAGTTAAGCATGTTTGAATAACCTGCCACTATGTGCCAAAATCAACCCATGGGTGGGTCACTCTAATGGTAGCTAAGGTTAAAGTAAGTTGTTGGCTGTGATCAAATATGTGATGTTTGAGATTTCAAGGGCAAATAGCTTAGGGATGCACTTAGTAGTGTGAACAGTGCATAGTAGGTTAATCTGTATTGTGGTGTTTTTATTTACTTCACTTGATTTTGGATCTCATTTCTGCTGCAAATACATCATTGTGATCCTTCTTCATCACTAAAATAGTTTCCCACAGGTCCTACAAGTTTGTGGGGGAAGAGGAAACTCAGAAATAAGTGGTTTGCCCCACGGAAATTAGCTGACACAAAATCATATTGAACATCAGCAATTTATTTACACATATATTACCTTTCTAATAATCATGTCCTTGTTTATGTCTTCAACTTCTACATGACCAAAACTGAACGGAACTAATAAACGTCGAAGTAATAGAAGGCAGAAGTAAACGTGATCATCAACACGGAGACATCAAGCGAAATAAGATACAAGAAGAAGAAAATGGCGGAGTTTAGACAGAGCGGAGAGGCGGGAGGGTTTGTGATTGATTAGCACGTTCTATTTCAGTGCTTGTGATTTAATGGTGAATATGACGCCGTCATGACTGGGAGCATTACTCAGCTGCCTCCCTGTGTTCATTGAAGAGGAGGAGAAAGTAACACTCCGCTTTCTGAATCCGAGTGTGATTTGAGTGTACAGAAGATGCAAGTTCGAGGATGTTAAGATTTACATCTCCATTGCATACACGTTCTTTCTGAATCCAGGGCCTGGGGATGGGGATCCAACTCTTATATCTTCCGAATACGCATCTTCCGTACCCAACTCACACGCAGATTCAAAAAAGTTACTTACTCCTCCTCTTAAGAGGAGCCATGGAGGCAGCTGACATATCTGATGACATCATGTTGAAACAGCTTCCATGAAATTTGGTGTTCCGAAACGACTCCGAAAGTTTTCTCATTCCCCCAACTGTTAACTCTGTACAAAAGCCTCCATGTATGGAGTACTCTTCTCATGTATGGAGGGGGGTGGGGTTTCACTCACATGACTTTATTAGATAGAGTGAAGTCAAAAGCTTTTTGTCTCCTTAACTCCTCTCCTCTCCTCTGTCTTCAGCCTCTCTCTGTGCCAGAATGTTGCATCTCTTTCTATCTTTTTTTCGCTACTTTCATGTTAAATGCTCAATTGATCATGCTAACTGCATGCCTCTCTCCCCTCCTGCAGCCTCGCCACATAAGACTTCCTTTTTCCTCTTACCCCTTTTTTTCTCCAACTCTCTAACGCAACAGTTAATCAGTACTCCCAATCATTCATTCTTTTCGCTGATAAATTCTGGAACTCCTTATCTGCCTCTGTATTTCCAACTTCCTATGACTTGACTCTACTCAAGTCAGTTGTTCCTGATTTTTGGCTAATTCTTTTGACTTTTCAGGGAACTAAGAATTAGTGAGCTTTTTATTTTTACTATTTTTCTTGCCATTGGCCAGCTTTCCCCTCTAAAAAAAAAAGAAGCTTTTTTTCATTATGGAGTTAGCATATAGCAATTAGAGCTGAGCAGCTATTTTTGTGGAACCTATCAGCTGATCGACTGTTCGAAACTGCGCTTTGAACGCAGGGTGTTACGGAGTGCGGACTGGAATACAATTCTGATCATATAAACTAGTTCAGGAAAATGCTATGAACTTATTTTAAAGCTGGTTGTAACCTCACTGAACGTCTCCCTCTGTGTCTTACAACCCAGGATTTTAGTCACAGCCTGTCCTCTAAAGACAACTCTCCTACAAAACTACATACAATTACTACACACACACACACACACACACACACACACACACACACACACACACACACACACACACACCCTTCTCTTAATCTATTAGCAATGGTGTACCTCGGGGTTCTGTCCTGTTACTCACTCTTTTCCTATTATTATTATTATTATTATTATTATTATTATTATTATTATTATTATTATTATTATTATTATTATCATTATCATCGTTATTATTGTTGTTGTTGTTGTTATTATTATTATTATTATTATTATTATTATTATTATAATTATTATTATTATTATTATTATTATTATTATTTTTATTGTTATTATTATTATTGTTATTATTATTATTATTATTATTATTATTATTATTATTATTATTATTATTATTATTATTTCCTATGCCGCCTCCATATTTCTTTGAAAAAGCTAAAGTTACTTGAATCATGATTTTTCTTGCTTATTTATGGGATCGGTATCTTCAAGTTTGTTTGATTCTCTTTTCTTATTTATTTGTAATTATTCATATATTTTTCTTACTTTCCATTTGGCTAGTTATTGATACATGTGAAATATTCATATAGTTGTGGTAAATAATCAATCAGCACTAGTAAAGTTTTGATGACGTATACAAATGTTTAGACTATAATTCAACTTTCACTTATTATAAGACGTTGTGATCAAAGTAATTACAAAATAAAAGAGTTACGTACCGGTTCGTCGTTGATGTACCATATGAGAGAAGCGGCGGGCCAGGAAGGGGCTGACGTACAATTCACCTGCACTACGTCACCCACATGGTACTTGCTATGTATACCAGATATATCAGGATTTTTTTCAGGAATATCTGTGAAGAAGAAAAAAAAATCACGCTTTCCATGATGAATACAATAAACTATAAGTTATAATGAAAATGATTCCACCATACGTCTGAAACAGATTGTAACCTATGACTTATAGAACTAAAATAGGAAAGGACCCAAACTTGTTACAGTTGTCAGATTCATTAGATATCGTTGTATTTTACAGATAAGTTTATCCTCGAAAAGCTATGCTTACATATGGGCTGCCCACCAGACTACCAACAACATGTATGAATTTATCATGTAATATCTATGAGTAGAAATAATAAAGTGTTTGTGTTTAAGAAAGTCGACTACATATTATATATTTTTGGATATTCTACTATAAAAACCCATTAAATCGAAATAAATTAAGTATTTTGAACATGCATCTACGACATGAACGTTTTAATAGTAGAAATGAGGTTATATTGTTTCTTTTCATACTATCTTTTGCTATTGCTGTGGCAAAAATTACTTCCTTCTTCAGTTGGTAGCTCAAACTCAGTATGACAATTTCTTTCTTTCAGGCTAGGATATAGGCAACAAGAAACCAGGAAGATATGAAGTCCTGTAATTAAGGTTATTTCATAATTTATAAACCAATGTCTGATAGAGAGATTGCCGATTGTCACCCAAACAATAACAAACCGTTCTATGATGTAGACGCTTTCGGCGTCATAGAGACCTAACGATGTTAGTTAATGGACAATAGACATCCTGATGGTGTAAGCACCGTGCTATTGGGTTATTTTAGTTTCGGCCACCTTTTTTCTTACAGAGAAAACGAGGCTCAAATTTTTCTACACTTTCCTTGTGAAGCATTTATCTCAGGAGAGGCATAGGTGGAAACAAATGCGTTAAGATTTTGTGCAGTATTAAAATCTATAAAACTAAAACACCTTGATACACCAGGCAACAATATTTTGCTCTGTATAATGATGTTAGTCGCATAAACATAACATCGACTAACATCGTTTATGCGACTATATAGCAAACTATAGTCGTCTGGTGTATATCCATACATGGGTTAATGCGACTAACATCATTATACAGAGCAAAATATAGTCGCCTGGTGTATCAAGGAGGAATCGATGACTTGTTCCCTTAGTGTAGAGGTGTCAATGAAAAGAAATACTTTATTAAGATAACACAGAAAGAATACTGGAAGGATCTCTCTCTCTCTCTCTCTCTCTCTCTCTCTCTCTCTCTCTCTCTCTCTCTCTCTCTCTCTCTCTCTATATATATATATATATATATATATATATATATATATATATCGTAATATAGTGTTTTGAGGCCAATACTCTGTACCACGAGACATTCAACTAACCCGCGAATATTGAAAACTTTACAGGTTGGGTCCTCTTCTACTAATGTAGATGGAAATAATTGTATGAAATGTATCTACCGTACACAAATTCTAAAAGAAACACTGCATTAACCTATAAGAAGTATATTAATTACATGAACAACAAATATATCTAATGAACATGAATAGTGGGCATGTAAATTAAGCTTATATATATATATATATATATATATATATATATCTATAGATATATATATATATATATATATATATATATATATATATATATATATATATATATATATATAACGGTTGATGAACAGGTACGGAAAGTAAAAACACGGTATTGCGAAGGAAATGTATGAATGAGACGAATTCGATGAATCACTTAGCCGACACAGAACTGATATGACACTGATGTGTGTAAATGGGACATAAAGGCCAATTCACACACACATCAATGAGGAATCGGTGCCTTGTTCGCTTAGTGTAAAAGTGTCAATGAAAAGATATAAATTTTTACCTTTAATTTGCCTGAAATATTCACACATATCTGGTGCAGTTCCGTATTTTGATTATCCATATCAGTTCCGTCTCTGTTCCGTAGAAAAAATAAAGAAAACAATCTTCAGTCCTTCAAGAACACCGAAGGAGTGCTGTGAATTTACTCAAAAGAATATAGTGGTTCTGATAGATCCAGATCTGTATAATGCGACTTATCACTGCCAAAATATATTTCAAACAACTTATTTGGAAAAAAAAAGAAAAATCGTTCAATCTTTAATGAATTTGTAGGAAAGCAAATTCCTCTTCACATTTCTTTATCTTCCACGTGTCATGGACGCATTTTCCTGTCTTTAGATCTTGTTTAGCGTCTTCCTGTTCGTCATATATATATATATATATATATATATATATATATATATATATATATATATATATATATATATATATATATATATATATATATATAGCACCATATGCCCATATAACCACAGTTGACGCTGACGATCTATGTTAGAAATAAGCCTCGAATCGGTCTCACGAAACAATCGCTGATTTGACACAAAGTCATACCAGCGGTAACCTATGATCCTGTGAAGGCATCTACTACCAAAGATATAAATTCACCTCTTCAGGTCAGTGTTCAGTGTCCATGTTTCACAACCATAGAGTAAGACAGGGATCACCAGCGACTTGAAAATCCGAATCTTTGTCCGTCTGCACAGGTATCAACAACGTCAAATACTCGTGTTGAGCGAGTCCATAACGCCGTGGCCCAGACCAATCCGCCGTGTGACTTCTTGGCTCGACCCACCATCGTTATGCACTACACTACCAATGTATGTGAAGTTTTTCAAGATCTCAATGTCCTCGCCACACGAATGGACAGACTGTACTGTTTCATCCAGTTCGCCTCCAAACACCTGGACTTTGGTCTTGGTCCAAGAAACCTTGAGTCCCAAGGGCTTCACCTCCTTGTGCAGTGTCTCTACAACCATTACCAAAACATCCAGTGACTCGGCGAAGATTGCTGCATCACCAGCAAAAACAATATCTGTAATCTTGGTATTGCGGACAGATGTTCTCCAATGACTTTGTTCCACAACTCTGCCTAGTACCCAATCCATGCATGTATTGAAAAGTGATGGAGCAAGCACGCAGGCCCGCCTCACATCCGTATTCACAGGGAAGAAGCTGGACAGTGTTCCTCCACACTTCACAGCACTCACAGTCCCGAAGTACAGGCCAGTTAATAGACCAATAATCCTTGCAGGAATCCCACGGAGACGCAAAAGATCTCAGAGAGTCTCGATTGACTGAGTCAAACGCCTTCTTGAGATCGACATAGGCTGCAAGCATTCCCTGTCGAAACTCACGTCGGCGCTCCACTAGTACGCGAAGCGCTAGGTTACGGTCAGTTGTTGACTTATCGAGCGTGAGCCCTGTCTGTTCAGGTCTCTAGTGCTTCAACACGTGAGTGCGGATCCGCGTCAGCAGCAAATGGGAAAGCATCTTGCCTGGTACGCTTAGCAGTGTTATTCCACGGTAGTTGTTGCCATCTTGACGGTCCCCTTCCCCCTTCCAAATAGGGACGACCATCCCCTTCTTCCAGCCAGGAGGAATGGTACCGGAATGCCATACAGCAGTTAAGCATGCAACCCAAAGATCATGGCTTCACCCCAAGCTTTGAGCAGCTCTGCACTGATGTTGCAGATGCTAGCTGCCTTTCCACCCCTCAATTTTGACACAGCCTCTTTTAAATCGCCAATGGAGGGTGCAGTTTCGTCAATGGGTGGACCAGCATCCAGCGTCTGCAACCTTGCAGTCTGGAGCTGTCCGCTTGAAGGATCCACCGTGAACAGCTGCTCAAAGTACTTAGCCCAGGGGTCGGCAACCTTCTGAGCAAAGTGTGCCAGTTGATAATAAATACCATCTTTGTTACTACCTTTCGTGCCATGTGTAATCTTTCAGCACAATATAGCGACCATAGCCTATGAAAATCAAAATCATAAGCATACAGTGACCATTGTAATAAAAATAAAACATTTTCCTGCACATGAATCACATAAATGTAACATTTTTTGCATCATTATTAAATGCTTTAGTATTCCTCGTAAGTAAAAATATTTCATATATTTAATCTATACTCACCATATTAATGCTTCCCTTTGGCCAAAGTTGTAATTTCAGGCTAATATCTGAACATTGAGCTTATCACAACCCCTAGAATGGTTCACTGTGCGCCTGTTGCGAAGGGGATTGAAGATTAACTAGAAAGAATATCACTCGCGCATGGCGGCTAAACAGTAACCGAAACGGCAGCGCCGCGGCCGCCGCAGCGCGGTGTGAGTGTGACCATTGCAGCAGCTGGGACCTACGGGTCTCATTCGCGTCTACATTTCGTCGTGTCCACGTACCGACCGTACTCCTCGTCGCGGGTACGATACATTTTCGTTTTAATTTTGTGTATTGTAGGAAATAATTATTCTGAATCATACGGAAATTTTAAATGGGATAAAAGTAAGGATGCAAATAAGTACAGTCTCTCTCTCTCTCTCTCTCTCTCTCTCTCTCTCTCTCTCTCTCTCTCTCTCTCTCTCTCTCTCTCTCTCTCTCTCTCTCTCGTTATTTTTTTAAATTTATTTTTTCACTGCTCCCTCGAATCACGTGTACCATAAGCAAGCACTCAGCCATAGGTTGCTGACCCCTGACTTAGCCCAATGAGCCATCTGCACATCTGCGTCTCATACGAGGCAACCATCTGCTGTTCGAATAGCACTCACCTGAGAGGTAGACTTGGAGCGGAGTTTCTTAAGAGATCGATAGGCAGGTCTGAGATCATTAGCATTTAAATGACACTCGACATCCTCAAAGAGATCCCTGATATATATATATATATATATATATATATATATATATATATATATATATATATATATATATATATATATATATATATATATATATATAATTCAAGGAGTAACCATAAAACTACAAACGATTACTTACATTTACACTGCTCTTTTGATAATGAATAACATTAAATTATTAAGTTATTTTCCAATATTTTTAAAATGATTTTGTTTCATTCTATCAAGATGAGCGATACGTTCAAATTTACCTTTGTATACATTCACGAATTACCGATTGATATCTCAAGGTTTACGGGTCTGTAAATGATCTGGCAACAATAATGTAGTTTGTCTTATTTTTACAGATTTTTAAAATAGTTTTTAAGACTTTCGTATTTTACAGCGATATCAATTGAATATTCTGTAGCTTGATTGTTTCTTAAAATAAGAATAATGTTTTTATAGTATAGTTCTGTACTTTACAGCGATATCTTTGGCTTTTGAAATCCTAAATCCTTATAATGTACTACCTCTTTACATAAATACCTGTATTAATAATAGTGATGTCTCTTGCATGAAGGAAAAATAAGTTGAGGGATGAAAGTCTAAGTCTACACCAAACACTTGCTAGCTATTCGAATATATATATATATATATATATATATATATATATATATATATATATATATATATATATATATATATATATATATATATATATAAAATCATCTTTGGAAAGTATTATCGCTTCGCTCTTAATGAATGTGGACGTAATAAGGATAATTACTCGTCTTTCGTTCTGCGGGATTCCTGTGTCCTGAGAGAGACGGGAAAACATCCTTGCCCTTTTTCTAATTTTGGGAGTGCAGGTGGAGCTGCATATGTAGCGCCTGCCCGTTAGACCACTCCTAGGATAAACCTTCGAAGGGTTTTGCCTGTGAGCTCCTGGAATGTACTCACAGAGGATCACCGATTGCCTCATTTATCAGATGAGCTCAGTAGGCTGAGGGTGGATATGGTGGGGTTCTATGAGACAAGGAGGCCTGGCTGTGGTGAGACCAGTATCAAGGGTTTTACTTACTACTGGTCCGGCATGAGCAACGGTCACCATGTCAAGGAGGTAGCCATAAGAGATATTCTACGACAAACTCAACCCTGTACTGGACCATTGTCCCCATCGTGATGCTCTTATTTTCCTGGGCGATTTTAATACTCTCATTGGCACTGGGAGGGCTGGCTATGAGACATGTGTTGGCCCCCAAGGTTCTGGTATCAGGAATGACAATTGTTTTTTTATTCTGAATCTTGGAAGATCCAGAAGCCTGAGAATTGCGTGTTCCTTGTATCGGAGATCAGCATTGCACTACTTGACTTTGTATAACAATGCCAGAAGTGTAGTGAAGAAGATCGACTATGTCCTTGTTAGTACTCATTGGAGGATCATCCACAACTGTAGGGTTTTTCAGAGTGCCAAGTTCTTTGCGATTGATCAGAAGCTTGTTTTTGCTAAACTCAATCTTCATGTCAAGTCCAGAAAGCCTCCAAGATGTGACCACACTGTGTTTCATCTTGAGAAACTGAAGGCCTTGACATGTGCTCAAGAGTAGGCAGTGACAGCCTCCATTTGGTTTGGAGAGTTCAACACCCATGAGGACCATGTAGAGTTATGGGACACCTTCAAACTTGAAATTTTTGAGGCTGCCAAAGTATGAATTAGGGAGCGCCCAAGGTCACGGAGTGGCTCCACCTCGGTGGAGACGCTTGAAAGTATTGAGAAGAGTGGCGCTGGCAGACTTGCTGGGAACCGTGACCAGTAAAGAGCTCTGTTATGTAGGACAAGAATTCTCCTTAAAAGAGATAAGGAGAAGTATGTCATGGGTCTCGCTGAAGATTTCGAGTGTCATTTAAATGCTAATGACCTGAAACCTACCTATCAAGACTGCAACAACTACCATGGAATAACACAGCTCAGCATACCAGACAAGGCCATTTACTGATGATGCAGATCCGCAGTCATATCCCTAAACACCAGAGACCTGAACAGTCAGGGTTCATGCCCGGTAAGTCAACAACTAACCGGATTCAAACGCTTTGTGTACTGGTGGAGGGCCAACAGGAGTTCCGACAGGGAATGTTTGCAGCCTATGTCGATTTTAAGGAGGTGTTTGGTTAAATGCATCGAGAGACACTCTGAGATCTTCTGCATCTCCATATGATTCCAGCAAGGCTTATTGGTTTATCAACTAGCGTGTACTCCGGGAGAATGTGAGTAATGTGGTGTGGAGGAGGCGCGTCCAGCTTCTTCCCTGTGAATACAGGTGGGAGGCCGGGATGCATGCTTGCTTCATCACTTTTCAACATGAGGACTGGGTAGTAAGCACAGTTGTGCACCAAAGTCACTGTGGAGCATCTGTTGGCAATGCTGTCATTACAGATCTTGTTTTTGCTGATGTTGCAGTAATCATTGCCGACTCACTGGAGGTTTTGGTAACGGCTGTAGGGGCACTGCACGAGGAGGCGAAGCCCTTGGGACTTAAGATTTCCTGGGCCAATACCTACTAAGGTTCAGGTGTTTGGAGGATTACTCAATGAAACATTACAGTCTGACCATGCGTGTGGTGAGGACATTGAGGTCTTGGAAATCTTCACGTACCTTGGTGGATCAAGCCAGAAAGTCATTCGGCGCATTGGCCTGGGCCACGGCGTTATGGTCTCGCTCAACACGCATATTTGGCGCTGTCGATAACGATGCAGACGGACGAAGGTTCGGATCTTCAAGTCGCTGGACCCTGAACACTGACTTGAAGAGGCGAGTTGATGTTTTTGGTACTGGATACTTTTGCAGGGTCATGGGATACCACTGGTATGACTTTGTGTCGAATCAGCAATTGTCCCTATGAGACTGATTTGAGGCGCATTGCCAGCATAGTCCGTCAACGCTAACTGCGGATATATGAGCATGTGCCACGCTACTTGGAAGCCAATCCTGCTTATCGGGTTGTTTCCGAAAAGGAGAACCCAAAGTGGGGGAGGCCAAAGGGACGCCCTCAGAACTCATGGCTGTGGCAAGTCGATGCCTCATGCTGGGAGTTACTATGTATAGGAAGGGAGCCTGAGTGGAGACTCTCGAGGCGTGACCGCCGGGAATGGAATCATACGGTGGGCGAGGCAACACTCCCCTGACGTATGTCCTCCATCATTGATTGATTGATCTTTTCAGGTTTTGTAGCTCTGAAAAAAGTTCTGTCACATGGTGAGAAAGATTGTAGACTGCACAATTAGTGAAGCACCCGAACGTCTGACTGTGCGTCGCCTTTGATGATTGTCATAGTGATAAAAACTTCACTTCTATATTCGAAGAAAAGTGCGAGTTTTAGGCTACAGTTTACTGGTCTAAAATCAGAAAAGAAAAATATAAAACTATACTTAAAGAACACTAGAAACATACTACATAAAAAAGGCCAAGAAAAAAAATAAATCTTAGAGGATAAGTGAGGGGAGAGCCTATGATGTCACAAGTAAAATCTTTATGTTCTTCTCCCTTTTTGGAACTGAACCCCAAACATTGCTTTGCTGATGATTCGGGCAACTATCAAACATATCAACATTTTGCAATTGAAGAAAATTTCTCAGCTTTTAGCTGCACCAGCAGAAGTGACAATGGAGACCTTGTAAGGAGTATTAGAGATTTTCATGTTCTTGGGTCATGGTTCACACTTCCTCCTTTTTGCTGCTATCTTCGCGGCGACTCCAGCCCACACAATTTCTCCCGTCCTTTTGCTGATATTTGCTTTGTTAAGGGCGATGTATATAGATTCCTTAAGTTTTCTGTGCGGTTTGGAGAGATTCACGTATAGCATTTTGGCTTCCTTACACCTCGGCAGGTGTTCTTTCTCATCCACGTGATTTATCAATGCGATGCTAAGCATGTGGTGCCTAATGTCAGCCATGAGATCCTTTAGGTATGTCGTCAGTCCTCTACTTTTTCTCCATATTCAACTTCCAAAATGGAGAACATTCTGTTTCTCTATCCCTTCCAGATCACCATCCATGCAGATTTTAATGTTCACTACCACCTTTTGGTTTCTTCTCCCTTCATCTTTGCCATCCTCTATGATCAAGAAAAACTGGTGCAATACCCTACTTGTATTCCTGACCGACTTGGAGATACGCCCAACATTTGTGACCTTTTCTCACCTCCAATCCTTTTGCTTATGCTGTTACACGATCTTCTCCGTTCGGTTTTTCCGAACACAATCTGTATCTTGTCTTTTTCTCCAATCCCCTCTCACCATCCCCAAAGCAAATGCGCAAGAGGCGCCTCTGATTGCATAATAAAGGTGATAGTGTCTGGCATGGAGGTGTACATTCTTTACTTTTTCAACTTGAATCTTTCAAACCTTGGTTTAACACAGCCTGTACGCGCGCCACATAAATTATGGTAAGAGGATGCCCACAAATGATACTTGAGCCTTCCATCACCTGAATCTCATGAGCCTTATTTATCTGCCCATGATCATGGCAAGTCAGTTCTTTAACCTGCCAAACACTCCTTCAATAACAGAAAATGTCAAAAATAGTTCAAGCTCCAACTCCCTGGAGACTTGTAGCATCTGGCCAAAAACATCTCCAATAGCCTTACTTCTTCAACATTACGTTTTTTTTATTTTATCTTGGCACTACTGGCATTACAACTGTCTCTGAAACCGTACTGTTCTCTCAAACCTTTGTTAATGACTTGACCTTGGATGATTTTGGGCTTGTTCCTCATTCTCTTCCTCCCTCTGACTATTTTAGACTTTTGATTAAAGCCTCAGAAGGATTAAGGACTTGATGGGTTCCTTGCTTTTGTCCTCAAAAACTGTGCCTCCGTGACTGCACCTTGCCAGGCCAAACTTATTCAGCTATGTCTGTTGACTTCTACCCTTTTTTGTTGTTGAAAATGTGCCTACATTCAGCTTGTACCTTAAACCAGCGACCATTCTAGTCTCTTAAATTACCGCCCTATAGCTTTAATCTCTTTTGAATTAATTTTCCATAGGAAGATTCTTAAACACATGTCACTTCGCAATATTCTATGTGACCAGCAATAGAACTTCCGCCAAGGTCGCTCTACTGGTGATCTTCTGGCTTTCCTTATTGAATCTTGCTCATCCTCTTTTAGACATTTCTGAAAGCGTAGTTGCTGCTTTAGTTAGCTCCTTTTATCTCAAGTTTCCTCTTTGACCGTTCAATTGTTACTGTGGTAGACGGCCACTGTTTTCGTAAATCTATTAGTAGTGGTGTTCCTGAGGGTTCTAGGATTGTTGTCAAACTGTGACACGCTATTTGCTTTCTCGAGCTAGATGTCAGGAAGCTCTAACTTACCCTCTAGTAGTTTGGTGATTTCAACTGCTGTCTGTTCCCATGTTTCACTCGGTCGTTTCTAGATCCCTATGATTTTCAGGTTATTTCGTCGACACCAGTGTTTTTTTTTATTGCTTACACGGTCTTGTAATTCTTTTATCGCTTGATTCAGGTCTTCTCTTACCGTGTTGATTGTACCAAGATCGCTTTTTTTACAACTTGTTTGGATTGTCTGATTTTATGCGTCAACTTTTCGATGTCTTTCTGCGTGTATTTGAGACTGCTTCTGAAGTGAGTAATAGTTCATTGCAGATAATTTATATTCTTGATTAATTGCGCTATGAATATCTCCACTGTACCTCGGAAGGCTTAGTTTTGAGAATACAGAAGTGTCTTTAACACTACAGTATCCATCGTATTCTATTGTTAAGGTTGTTGTGTGGTAGGAAAATAACCAGTGGAGGAGTGACAGAATCCACGTCTGATCACCATCACAGCCAGAGAGAGAGAGAGAGAGAGAGAGAGAGAGAGAGAGAGAGAGAGAGAGAGAGAGAGAGAGAGAGAGAGAGAGAGAGAGAGAGAGAGGCGGAGGGGGGCGGGA
>CM035185.1:19496929-19507535 GCA_020233015.1 Callinectes sapidus | reverse complement strand
GAGAGAGAGAGAGAGAGAGAGAGAGAGAGAGAGAGAGGAGGAGGGGGGGGGGGGAAAGAAGAAGAAGAAGAAGAAGAAGAAAGGAAAAAAAAAAGTTATTCTTCCCTTTGCAGACAAACAACGACATCCTCAACTTCCCCTCATCCGCTCACTAGCCGTATTTGGCTTGACTGTCATTGCACCCTGTGGAACCCTTTTCTCCCCTCCACTAAACCTTCCAGTGAGGGGAGTGAAGGAATGGAAGGGAACTGAGTGGAGGGTACAAAAGAAAAGTTGGAGAAAGAAAGGACAACTGAGAGCAAGATGGCACTTGGTGGATTGCTATGAATCAGAGTTGTGGTTTGGTGTACCTCATCATTAACAAATGTATGCATTGTGGCAATATAGAAATCTGTATTAAATTGATGAAAGTTTTTGAGTATTTCTACAGCAATGTACGTGGATTCACACAGAAACGAAAGCGTTTCTGAAAACTGTAGGACCACTTTATTAAAAAAAAAAAAAAAAAAAATCATTAATCTAGGTAAAGGTAAAGCATACGTAGATAACAGGAAAAGAAAATGGATATGCGTTTTCGTGAGTAACATGAATGAAAAACAGAACAAAATGGACATGGGATACATACAAGCGAAAACCGTGCCCAGAAAATAAGATGAATGGTTAACAGGGGAAAAAAAAAAAAAAAAAAAAAAAAAAAAATTGGACATGCGTTGTCATGAATAACATGAATGTAAACCAGAGCAAAAATGGACAAGGGAAACATGCACACGAAAAGCGTGCCCGGAATATAAGATAGATAGAAGAGAAACAATAATAATAGTCAGGATAACAACAACAATAATTACAGTATTAATAATGATAAAAAATAATAATGAAAAAAAATAATAATAGTAATAATAATGATAATAATAATAATAATGATGATAATAATAATAATAATAATAATAATAATAATAATAATAATAATAATAACAATAATAATGATATTAGGGTATAATTTATGAATTGTAATTTTCATACTTCTTCACAGAACACTGTGAAAACGGCAGCTGATATCATCCAGATGTCCCCATAAAGTTGTATGTTTTCTCTGATTCAAGCACCTGTGTAATATGCAGACGTGCTGGTGTCAGCATCCGCTTTATATAATATGCTTTATTTATTTTCAATGAGTAATATGTAATATTTCCACACATGTTAAATGATGTAGTAGGAAGAGTTATTATATTAACTAGATGGTGAGTATTGGAAGCTACTTGATGGCACTGTACCTCGAGCGGTTGGACGTGTTGCGATTAGTTGCGATTCGTTTCGATCTTCTTCCTAGAGACTGCTGAATAACATTACTTTATCGGGTTTCCCCAGACTCTAGAGTGTAGTGTAAATATCTGCACACTTAAGCGAATACACACACATAAAAAAAAAAAAATCAATAAACAAAAATAAAAATAAATGAACAAAAAATACATGAATAAACTAAATAAATAAAAGGATTTTTATCTGTCCTGGGAAGTCAGTACTGAGAGAGATGGAGTGAATAATGCTGGTGAGGCTCACGATATAGTAAAAGGTTGGCTATAAAAACAAAAACAACACTAATAATAATAAAATAATAATAAAGATGATGATGATGATGATGATGATGATGATGATGATGATTATGATGATGATGATGACAATATCATCCAAGGTAGGGTTTTTAGCAAAGGTTTGAGCAAAGTGTTCAGCTTTAGAGATAGATAAGATGGCATTGGTTGAACTAAAGGAGGGAAAGATGAGAATGTAAAGTTGTTGGAGATTTTTTTTGACTAGATGCCAGAAGTCTAGAGGGGAATAAGATCTGAAAAGATTTTGACATTTTCTATAAATGAAATAGTTTTTGGCTTGTTAAAGAACAGACTTAACATGATTCGGGGCAGAAATATAAAGCGCATGAGACTCAGGTGATGGAAGACTCAAGTACCTTTTGTGGGCCACCTCTCTATCATGGATAACATGAGAGCAATCTGTGTTAAACCACACACTATCATCTCTGTTATGTGCTCAGCAGCACATAGAGGTGGGTCCCTGACATGGAAGCAGTAATCATTTCAAAGAAAATCAGGTCTCCCTAACTAGCAGAGGCAAAACGCCAAAGGCACCTCCGCTTTGGAGGATCCTGAGGAGGGATTGGAGAGATAGGACACGATGCATATATAAGGTTTTGAATGGAGGAACCCAACGGAGAAGAAAGGTTGATAGCATGAGCAGAAGGAATAGAGATTAGGAAAAAAGTTAAGAATGTTGGACGTATCTCCAAGACGGTCAGGAATAGTTGCTCTAGGTCATGTAGGATAGCAAAGTTATAGGCAAGTTCACCAGAATGGTCAGTGAAGGGAGAGGAAAGCCAAAGCTGGTGGTGAACATTGAAGTCTCCAAGAATGGAGATCTCCGCAAAAGGAAAAAAAGAGTCAGAATGTGCTCCACTTTATAAATTAGGTAGTCAAATAATTTTACATAGTCAGAGGAGTTAGGTGAGAGATATACAGCACAGAAAAATTTAGTTAGAGTGACTTTTGTTACGTAGATAATACCAAATCAAATACAGCACAAAACAACAAGCAAGAGAGAACATTAGTGAACTAGAAGACGAATTCTGATAGCCCAACATCAACAACCACTACTTTTGTAGTCAAAACCTATCTCGACATATCGTTTAACTGCTTTAGCGTCCATTACGACCTGTAGAGGTTTGCGTCTCATAAGAGATGGACAGAAGCAGCCTGGCAGTGAGCCTGGGAGGAAGTGGTGTAGCAGCAACTTGGAGGAGACTCTCTGATCTGGTTGCTCTTCCCGTTCCCTATCTTTAAGTATCAACCATAGTACTTTATAGTTTTCCAGTACTAACGTAAACTCATTTGGTGTTCAGTCTAAGTCATTCAGTTACGACCGGGATCTCAGTGACGTGGTCTTTGCTTCTCCTCAGTTAACATAATTGGTGATAGAACGACGGGTGTTATATCTTCATGTGGTTGGTTAGTGTGTCTATTGGGTGTATTATTATGTGAGTGTTTCGTTCTCAGTGTTCATGTTGTTGGTTGGTGTGCCTATTGGGTGTATTATTATGTGAGTGTTTAGTGCTCGGTGTTCATGTGGTTGGTTGGTGTGCCTATCTGGTGTATTATTATGTGTGTTTCGTGCTTGGTATTCAAGTGGTTGGTTGATGTGCGTGTGTATTATTATATGAGTGTTTCCTGTTATGTGTTCATTTGGCTATCGAATATAATTATTGAGAATTAGGGAGACTAAGATGTTACTTCTGGGCTTGTAGGTATCGCCACAAATCCTGTGACCTTAAATTCCAAATGAAGAACTAACTGTGCACTTCTGAGGTTTCTCTCAAAGATCCCCTGTGAGTCAGAAATCGTTACAATTGGCGACCTCGCCAGGATTTGTGCGGGTGTTTTCTACAAGTCCCAAGCATCATGCCTATCATTAGTTTGGAAGATGCTAAGTCCTTCCTGAAAAATAATCCAACAATTTTATTATTAAAACCCTAAAGAAAGATGAACTACCCGTGCTCGCAAGCCACCTGAGTTTGGGTCCTAATGCTAGCATGGACAAAGCTTCCGTTGTCTAATCCAAATAGAGTTGTTTGGGATCTTGTCCCCAGACGGTAATGATGATATGGAGGCGGGGCAAACTGCAAGGCCTAGGGAAACTTTTCCCGCTCATCCGCTTGTTTTGAGTGCAACAGAGTATTTAGAGTTATAAAAGTTAAGATTAGACCATGAATTTCGAGTGGCCCAACTGCAACAGTCCCAAGTGGGTCTTATGTCTCCTTCCACCTTTTGCTATTGGCAAACTAGTCTCTTCGCAAAATTTGACGAAAGTTCTGTTGATGATTTCTTTGTCTTGTTTGAAGAGCTTGCTCGAGGTATGGAGTGGCCGCGTGAACATTGGCCCGTTATTGTTCAGTCTATATTGATTAGGAAAGCCCAGGCCCCATATGTCTCTGCAGATTCTATTGTACGTCAAGACTATGAACTCCTGAAAGGTGCCATTCTAGATGTTTACCAACTCAGGCCAAAGGCATACAGACAGACCTTCAGGGATGCTCACAAACGTAGCGATCAGACCCACCGACAGTTTATTCATGACATGATTGAAGTTTTCAATCATTGGTTTTACAGTAGTAGCGTAAACACCTTTGAAACTTTAAAGGAGCTAATCCTGCTTGAAAATTTCCCGTGGAAAATAGAGAGAAAAGTACCTTCATTTCTACGTGACAAAAAGGTTCATAGTCTTGATGAGGTGCCAACCAAAGCAGATGATTATTTTCTGAATCAAAAGTTAAACAAGCCTCTCGCTTCCAAGGAGAATCCTGGAAGCTTATAGAAGAATACAAATGCTAAAAAAAACCCTTAAATATAAGTTTTTACAGTCTCCTCCAGGTCCTCCTCCTATTGCCAGAGCTACTTCCCCTCGCCAAGGAATAATTTTCCTACCACATTTAGGGCCAGATTTTGTCACTATTGTAAAAGGTCTGGGCATTTAGAGTCTCAATGTTACCAGAAACAGCGAGATGAGAGTAGAGTGAATATTGTAGCTGCAGTGTCTAATTCTGTGACTGCGGGGCCTGGGAATGGTGAGCCGCAAGGGGCAGAACATGATCCAGTAGCATATGTACTGCAGACACCTGAATATGAACATGTGGAACACAGCTCTTGTCCTAGTTTTTCTCCCATGTCATATGAACCCTTCCTTTCTATGGGTTCTATCAAGCTCAATGGCAATGGATATCCTGTGAAGGTCCTACATGATACTGGCGCCACCCGAACCTTGCTCCGGAATCCTAACCCGGGAAAGTGCCTAACTGACCGATACGTTGCATTAACAGGTGGCGGTGGCCTCTTCTCTGCTTCTTCTCCCATGTCATATGAACCCTTCCTTTCTATGGGATCTATCAAGCTCAATGGCAATGGATAATGGAATGGATCTACTTGAGGTGGATCTGAATTGTGAGCTCTATCGTGGTGAAACTGTCGTGGGTGTGGTTGAAGAGCTTCCTGTTCCCGGGATCGACCTTCTATTGGGAAACGACCTGTGTGGAGAGCGTGTGAGGTCTGGAGATCCTGTAGTGTCTATCATCCCTCTAGTTGACCCAGCCGTGGAGATTCTCAAATCAGATTTGTCCGACGCCTTCCCAATATGTGCCATTACACGGAGCATGTACAAGGTTGCTGTAACACCAGAAAACTTCCCCGCGGCCTTAGCTGATCCACTTATGAATGATTTGGATGCGACATCGAACCACCGAACACAACAGAGTAATGGATATCTGTGGCCTTTTTACAGCCCACCATGAAACGGGTCACATGCATCCTGTCTTGCCCCCGGATTCTCCACATGGTTTAGTGGAGCTGCAAGGACTGGATAACAACTGTAGGAGGATGTCTGCAGTTGCAGTTCCCTGGAAGGAGATTCATAAGGACCTGGGTGATTGCTTTTACCTGCACAATGATACATTATGGAGAAGATTGCGACCTCCACACCTACCCTGCGATCACGGTATGTGGGACGTACATCAGGTGGTAGTTCCAGCGCCCTGTCGTCAAACGATTTAAGAGTTAGCTCACGATATCCCTTTATCAGGTCACCTTGGCGTTTGGAAAACTTTACAGGACATCCGTTCGAATTTCTACTGGCCGGGAATGGGAAAGGATGTGGTGGAGTTTTGTAGGAATTGCCCTGTGTGCCACAAGGTAGGGAAGCCAAATTATAAAATCTAAAACCTCTGCCCGTGTTCGACATTCCATTTTCTAGTGTCCTTGTTGATATAGCCGAACCTCTGCCAAAGACTTCGGAAGGAAATATGTATTCACTGACTATAAGGCACGTGACCAGTCCCTACCCTGAAGCCGTCCCATTGCGTAGTACTTCTTCACAGCTGGTGGCACATAAATTGCTTTCCCTAAGGAGATCCAAAGTGATCCAAAGTGATTTTCATTTCTAATCTGTTCAAAGAGAGTCTCTGTAAACTAGGCATTTTCCAAATCACTTAAAGTGCTCATCATTCCCGGAGTCAGGGGGCTTTGGAGAGGTATCACCAAATTCCAACGACTATGATGAAAAAATGTTGTGAGGGAGCCTCTAAGCACTGGGACCACGATATTCACTTTTTACGGTTTGCTTCAAGGGAAATACCTACTGAATCTTTAGGTTTCTCCCCTAATGAGCTGATCTTTGGACACTCGGTATGTGGTCCCCTACAATTTCTAAAGGAAGCCTGGGTGGGACAGAAAGGAGAGAGTAACTTAATGCAGTATGACAGTAATAAAAAAAAAAAAACCCGGTTAAGACAGGCTAAGCATTTTGCAAGGAAAATGTTGAAAACTGCACAGCAAGGAATTAAAACTTGATATGACTGGCGGTCCCGCTCAAGGGAGTTTAAACAAGGAGATGAAGTCTTAATTTTGCTTCCTCTTTCTGGTTAGCCTTTGTGGTCAAAGTTCAGTGGGCCGTATAAAGTGATAAAAAGAGTTGGTGAAACAGCCTATCTAGTGGCCATTCCAGACCGGAAGAAGACTCATCAGTTATGCCATATGAATATGCTAAAACAATACCTGCGTATTTCCGGTACAGATCCGTCATCATCGGTCGCTGCTGTATCAGTATCCCCTGCTAGGAGTGTACAACACTGTAACTTGGCAGATCTAGCACAGGGCTTAAATATCTCTGATCTTGACAATACAATGATTTATTCTTTTGGTGAGAAATGCCTGCTTCTCTGTCTCGCCTGACCCCTACTCAGAGGGATGAATTAATTAGTGTTTTTTCATAATTTTCCCTGGTGTACCAGGACACCCCAGGCTTGACTACCTTGGTCCAACATAATATCGATGTTGGCTAAGCTCGACCGGTCAAACTAAGCCCTTACCGAGTGTCCCCCCAACGACAAAGTATTCTGCAGGTAGAGCTCGATTATTTGCTTTCGCATCGCTTGATAGAGTAAACAGTAAGTGACTCTTGCCCCAAAACCAGGCGGTAAATTCAGGTTCTGTATCGATTACCGTAAAGTGATTCTTACCCCTTACCTGTATTGATCAGATTGGGACTTCTACTTATATAACCAAGATTTATTTATTGAAAGGCTGTTGGCATGTTTCTCTCACCCCCCCGAGCACAGGAGATTTTGACCTTTGTTGTCAATGACCAAACCTACAAATGTAATGTAATGCCATTTGGCCTCAAGAATGCGTCAGCTACCTTTCAAAGGCTTATGCATAATATAACACAGGGTATACCCGGATGTGCTATTTATATAGATGATCCTGTATAGCTACTCCTGGCAGTAACACTTCATCAAATTTATGTCATTTTCCTGCTTATCTGTGGCAAACTTAGTGATTAACCTATCCAAATGTGAATTTGTCAAGGGTCGGGTAAAATACCTCGGGTTCGTTGTGGGTCAAGGAGAGGTTTTACCACCATCTGCTAAAGTACTAGCCATTTTAGTGTTCCCGGTTCCACAAAATAAGGATGTTCAAAGGTATTTAGGAATTGTTGGTTATTATCGCAGATTCATGGAGAGTTTCTCTAAGATCACTGCCCCTTTTACAAACCTCTTAAGGAAGGGCAGACGATTTGCTTGGGACGATGAATGTAGCAGGGCCTTCCAAGCAGTTAAAGACGTCCTTTCCACTTTTCCCATCCTCCGTACTCCCAACTTTGACAAACCATTTTCCATAGCTGTGGACGCTTGTGACGTTGGAACTGGAGCAGTCCTGCTAGAGGAAAGTGATGATGGTGTCCTACATCCGGTCTCCTATTGTTCTAAGAAATTTATTCCCTCATAACGTCATTACTGTATTGTGGAAAAATAACTCTTAGCCTGGATTTTGTCCTTACAGCATTTTTGTGTTTACATACAGTCAGCTCCATGTCCAACTATAGTATATAGTGATCATCATGCTGCTCTAAGAATATAATCCGACTGTAAAGCATATGAAAGGTTCTAACAATGTTCTAGCTCAGGGGTCAGCAACCTATGGCACTCGTGCCAAACTTGGCACGCTGAGTGCTTGCTTATGGCACACGTGATTCGAGGGAGCAGTGAAAAAATAGGTAAACAAAATAATGAGAGAGAGAGAGAGAGAGAGAGAGAGAGAGAGAGAGAGAGAGAGAGAGAGAGAGAGAGAGAGACTGTACGTATTTGCATCCTTACTTTTATCCCAGCTAAAATTTCCGCATGATTCAGAATAATTCTTTCCTACAATACAATAGCGCCGCCACGGTGCAGTGGCTAGCGCGTCTGGCTACGAATCCGTGGGCCCGAGTTCGATCCCGGACGAGGACGGCGCGGACCTCACCCAGGTTTTCATCCTTCACTGGTCGATAAATGGGTACCTAGGGCAACCTAGGGAAGGTAAACTGTGGAAACCCGGATTTCATGCTGGCCCCATGTCCCGGGGTAAGGGACTATTCCACCACAGGCTCAAAGGCCAAGGAGACGGGAGATGAGCGCCCGCAGCTACGCGCTGATACAGCGTAAGCCCCCCACTTTACTTTTACTTTTACAATACACAAAATTAAAACGAAAATGTATCGTACCCGCGACGAGGAGTACGGTCGGTACGTGGACACGACGAAATGTAGACGCGAATGAGACCCGTAGGTCCCAGCTGCTGCAATGGTCACACTCACACCGCGCTGCGGCGGCCGCGGCGCTGCCGTTTCGATTACTGTTTAGCCGCCGTGCGCGAGTGATATTCTTTCTAGTTAATCTTCAACCCCCTTCGCAACAGGCGCACAGTGAACCATTCTAGGGGTTGTGATAAGCTCAATCTTTAGATATTAGCCTGAAATTACAACTTTGGCTAAAGGGAAGCAAGGGCAATGATCGCATAAATATGGTGAGTATAAATTAAATATATGAAATATTTTTACTTACGAGGAATACTATAGCATTTAATAATGATGCAAAAAATGTTACATTTATGTGATTCATGTGCAGGAAAATATTTTATTTTTATTACAATGGTCACTATACTTATGATTTTGATTTTCATAGGCTATGGTCGCTATTTGGTGCTGAAAAAAATTACACATGGCACGCAAGGTAGTAACAAAGATGGTATTTATTATCAACTGGCACACTTTGCTCAGAAGGTTGCCGACCCCTGTTCTAGCTGATTGTCTATCTCGCACATAAAGAATAAGCGAATTATCCTTCCTCGAACTCTTTCTTGCAGTGGGGGTGTTACGTACGTGGTACCAACCCGCAAATACAGCACAAGACAACATCGAGCAAGAGGGAACAGTAGTGAACTAGGAGACGAATGGTGGCAGCCCAACGTCAACAACCACTACTTTTTTTAGTCAAAAACCTACCTCGACTTATTGTTTAACTGCTTCAGCGTCCATTACGACCTGTAGAGGTTTGCCGCCCATACGAGACAGGCAGAAACAGCCTGTCAGTGAACCTGGGAGGAAGTGGTGCAGCAGCAATTTGGAGGAGACTGTCTGCCCTGGTTGCACTTCCCGTTCCCTCACTTGAAGTGTCAACCTTAGTATTTTATAGTTTTCCAGCATTAACGCGGACATTTAGTGTTCAGTCTAAGTCATTCATTTACGACCAGGATCTCAGTGATGTGGTCTTGGTTCTCCTCAGTTATCAGAATTGGTGGTAGAACTACGGGTGTTATATCTTCATGTGGTTGGTTGGTGTGCCTACCTGGTGTATTATTATGGGAGTTTCTCGTGCTCGGTGTTCATGTGGTTGGTTAGTGTGCCTATTGGGTGTAATATTATGTGAATGTTTCGTGCTCGGTGTGCTTGTGGTTGGTTGGTGTGCCTATCGGGTATATTATTATGCGAGTGTTTCGTGCTCGGTGCTCATGTGGTTGGGAGATGTGCCCATTGTGTGTATTTTTATGCGAGTGTTCCCTGTTCTGTGTTCATGCGGCTGTCAGATATAATTATTGAGAATTAGGGTGAATAAGATGTTTCTTCTGGGCTTGTAGGTATCGCCACAAATCCCGTGACCTTAAATTCCAAATGAAGAACTGATTGTGCACTTCTGAGATTTCTCTCAAAGAGTCAGAAGTCAAAGCCAGATGGTGAAAACTCTAAAGATTCAAGGGCATGGGTACGAGAGCATGTCAAGTCGTTGCGGACATAGACTCAACATCCAGCTTTGTAACGAAATGAGGTTAGAAAAAGTAGGAGGGAACTGAAAAAGGGCTACTGTCAGTTGCCTCAGACACCTGTGTTTCATTGAGGAAAAGAAGATGAGGTGGTGTTCTACAGATTGAAAATTAGATCGAAAACCGCGAATGTTGCAGAAGGTGATAGAAAAAAATGTGAGAGGGAGTGTTAAGACACTTGGGGTCGATATATATATATATATATATATATATATATATATATATATATATATATATATATATATATATATATATATATATATATATATATATATATATATATATATATATTGTTACGACCATCAGGTATTGACGTTAAATATTATTATTGGTGTCCTGCGAGCAATGTTTGTTTTTATGTAACTATATGTAATGTTCCCAGGACAGCCCACTCTTTATATATATATATATATATATAT
>CM035185.1:19473282-19493282 GCA_020233015.1 Callinectes sapidus | reverse complement strand
TATACACTCATGTTTTGGTTGAACATCTTCCTTGCATCACAAGGCTGAGTGAAGGCACACAATGTAAGGGGGCGCATACTTAACAGAAGTGTTATGCCACATGCGTCTTCTTATCCCTGGGGTACTCTTTGAGCTGCAATAAGCTATTTTTTTTCTTTATTCATATATAGATAGGTGCAGCTCGTGACAAATGTAGATGAGATATGTGTAAAGAAAACATAAAAATACGAATGATAGAGTTGCCAGTCACAATTAATTTTACCTTTACCACGAAAAGAAAATAGCATTCAAGGTCTATATGCAGCACGTGGTTTCCATCACTACTAAGCTTAGCACATATATTACACAGCGTAGTGTAGTGGGTAGCACGCTCGGCTCACTACCAAGAGGGCCAAGGTTCGAGTTCCGGGCGCGGTGAGGCAAATCGGCAAGCCTCTTAATGTGCATCTAGCCCCTATTAACCTAGCAGCAAGTAAATATGGGGCGTAGCAACACGACGGGTTGTGGCCTCGCTGTCCCTGTGTGTAATGTAGTCTAAGCCTTATCCGAAGATCGGTCTATGAGCTCTGAGCTCGCTCCGTTGAGAAAAGGCAAGCTGGGTGACCAGTAAGCGACCGCGAAAGTGAATATATATATATATATATATATATATATATATATATATATATATATATATATATATATATATATATATATATATATATATATATATATCAGTTTTAACTGATGTAAAAATAGTATTTTCTCTCTGGTTCTGTCTTGTGGTGTAACTGTAGGTTATATGTTTAGTGAGAATTAGTAGGATGAATAAATCACTAAAGTGTCAGTGTATTTACAAGTTATTCACACGGAGGCAAGACTGCCTACCGGACAAACTAGATACGTATCGCAGCCTTAGGTCTCTCTGGCTCTGCTGGCACTCACTGCCACTGTGACCGTGGCTGAAAAAAGTTGACATGTTATCAAATAAGTTTATTCATATAAAATCGCTGTATCAAAAAAGTAATTATGGTACTGCATAGGCAATGAAGAAGGTAGTCTTCCCTGTTCATATACTGTCTTTCCTTTTCCCTCTACATCCTCCAGACAGGAATATTAAAAAAAAGAAAAGAAAAAAACCTACCTGATATTTATATTAGTCTGAACTTAACAAGCACATGCTAGATGGACTGGAGGAAAAAGAGAAGGGAAATGTAATACAAAATAGTAATAGTAGTAATAACAACTGACTGTACTTTGCTATATATATATATATATATATATATATATATATATATATATATATATATATATATATATATATATATATATATATATATATAGAGAGAGAGAGAGAGAGAGAGAGAGAGAGAGATTCATGGAATGCTGAGAAATGAATGTTCTATGAAAATATATGAAAGATATCTGGAATGTAGCAATTTGACGACGGGATGCACTGTACAAAGTGGTGTAAACATAAATAAATTTCAACAAATAAGAATGCAAAACACAATGAACTAAAATATGCTATCACAAAATTTGTATAGATTGTCGAATTAATTCCTGAATTCCGATTGGACACAATGTGTAACGAAGGTATGTATTAATTTATCTATCAGTTTTGTTCTTTATCTATTATTCTATCTATCTGTCTATCTTTCTATCTAACTATCTATCTATCTATATTTATCTTTCTACCTATCCTCTGACTTTCTATCTGCATCTGTTTATGTATATATGTATGTATGCATTTAGCTTTGTATCTATCTGTTTATTCATTTATCTATCTATTCATCTATCTACCTATCTACTTATTTACCTATAGGTATATATGTATATGTGTATCTGTCTGTCTATCTATCTATCTATCTAACTATCCATCAATTTATCTATCTTGTATATATAAGCATTATCTTTAATCGTAAAGAAATGAATAAAAATGGTTGGAAATTTTACAAAATTCGTAATAATCCTCCTCCTCAATACCTCAATAGTATTTATTATACCCAATGTTGTCCCCAGCTGACATGACATATTGTGTTATAATCTGGGCATGTACTTGTTAGTTCATCATAAAATAAACAAACAAAGCAAAATTGTCAAACATATGTTGCATGTGAATAGATTTCAGTCAACACAATAAATGCACATTTTCTTTTTTTTTTAGTTTTACGGATATATACAAATATGTCCTATTGTTAAGTATCTCGGAATATCGAATTTTATGCGACTAATCACAGGCTTGTTGTTGCCACACTTAATCTTCATATCAAGAGCAGAAAGCTTCCAAGATGTGACCACACTGTGTTTCATCTAGAGAAACTGAAGGACTTGACATGTGGTCAAGAGCATGCAGTGACAGTCTCCAATCGGTTTAGAGTGCTTGACACCCTTGAGGACCATGGAGATCTATGGCAACCCTTCAAACATAAGACGGAGGACTAGAATCCTCCTGAGAAGAGAGGATGTTGAGTGTCATTCAAAAGCTAATGACCTCAGATTTGCTTATCGAACCC
Organism: Callinectes sapidus; assembly: GCA_020233015.1. Lineage (NCBI taxonomy): Eukaryota > Metazoa > Arthropoda > Malacostraca > Decapoda > Portunidae > Callinectes > Callinectes sapidus. Next base: position 19,490,787 of record CM035185.1, on the reverse strand, counting down.
TGAAGAAACTCCACTCCAAGTTTACATCTCAGGTGAGCGCTATTGGAACAACAGATAGTTGCCTCGTATCGGATGGGCAGATGGGCAGATGGCTCATTGGGCTGAGTACATTGAGCCGTAGTTCAAGTCGGATCCTCCAAGCGGTGAGCTCCAAAGTACAAGGCGTCAGATGCTGGATGATGATGGAACCATTGACGAAACTGGACCACATTGATGATGTCAAAGAGACCGTGGAAAAGTTGAGGGGTGGAAAGGCAGCTGGTATCTGTAACATCAGTGGGGACCTGCTCAAAACTGAGGGTGAAATCATAATTCGTGGTTTGCATGCTGTCTTGAATGTTGTATGGCATTCACTTTCCATTCCTCCTGACTGGAAAAAAGAAGTTGGTGGCCCCTATCTGGTAGGGGAAAGGGGACCGTCAAGACTGCAACAATCACCGTGGAATAACACTTGTCAGCGTACCAGGCAAGGTACTTGCCCATTTGCTGGTGATGTGGATCCACCGTCATCTGCTGAAACACCAGAGACCTGAATAGTCTGGGTTAACTCTTGGTAAGTCAACAATTGACCACATCCTATCGCTTCGCGTACTGGTGGAACGTCGGCGTGAGTTTTGATAAGGGATGCTTCCAGTCTATGGTGATCTTAAGAAGGCGTTTGACTCAGTGCATAGAGAGACACTCTGAGATCTTCTGCGTCGCCTTGGGATTCCTGCAAGGACTATTGGTCTATTAACTGGCCTATACTTCCGGACTGAGAGTGCTGTGAATTGTGAAGGAGGCGTGGCCAGCTTCTTCCCTGTGAATATCGGTGTGAGGTAGGGTTGCGTGCTTGCTCCATTACATTTCAACACATGCATGGACTGGGTACAACGCAGCGTTGTGGAATAAAGTCATTGTAGAGTATCTGTCAGGAAGACTGAGATTACAGAACTTGTTTTTGCCGATGATGCATTAATCTTTCCCGAGTCACTGGAGGCTGTGGTAATGGCTCTAGAGGCACTGCACGAGGAGGCGAAGTAGCCCTTGAGACATTATGTTTCCTGGCCCAAGTTCAAGTCTCAGGTGTTTGGAGGCGTACTGGATGAAAAGTACAGTCTGTCCATACATGTGGCGAGGACATTGGGATCTTGGAAAACCTCACATACTTTGATAGTGCAGTGTACGTATAACAATGATGGGTCGTGCCATGAAGTCATACAGTGGATTGGCATGGCCCACGGTGTTATAGACTCGCTCAACACGAGTATTTGGCGTTGTCAATATTTATGCGGACAGACTAAGATTTGGATCTTCACGTCACTGGTGATCCTTGTCTAACTCTATGGTAGTGAAACATGGACACTGAACACCGACCTGAAGAGACAAATTGATGTCTTTGGTTGTAGATGCCTTCATAGGATCACGGCATACCGCTGGTATGACTGTGTCAAATCAGCGATTGTTCCGGAACACTGATTCGAGGCCTATTACCAGATTATTCCGTCAACCCCAACTGCAGCTATATGGGCATGTGACCCGGAAGCCGATCTTACTTATAGGGTGACATCCGAAAGAGATAACCCAGCATGGAGGACAAGTGGACGCCCACAGAAGTCATGGCTGCGCCAAGTCGATACCTCCTGCTGGGAGTTACTCAATATGGGAAGGGAGCCTGCGTAGAGACTCTCGAGGTGTGCTTCCCAGGAGTGGCGTCTTAGGGCAGGCGAGACAACATGTCCCTCGGCGTGTGACCCCCATGATTGATTAATTTATTGATTTAAGTATTTTATACAATATTTTTGAGTTCAACCTTACAGACATGTACGCACACCATACGATAATCGAACTAATGATGTCATCCTTATCTGTCTACAGTTTAGAACCACTCTTTTTAAACAAAATGCATTATGGAATATTCTCTTTTTGTAGGACACTTCTTCATAATGTTAAGTTATCTATTTTTTTAGAAATTTGATATTGATGTTGCAATGTAGTATGTGGTACGAATTTTCGTTCACAAGTGTTTTGCTGTTTTAGTGAGACTTATTTGCTAATGCACAAGCTACAGTGGTCGTTCGCAAGGGATTGGATATCACTTGAGGGGTTGCTTACCCCTCGTTGGGTACTCTATCCTTGCGATTTACCACACCCCTTGACTGATTTCTTCTTCTCTTTCCCTTATATTTCAAGTGGTTCCTCCATCTAATACTGGGTCCGTCACTCTCCTCCGATGTTTTGGGCGTGTGCTTACGCATATGTTTGGCATATATTGCGTCTGATTTTTTTTTCCATTGGTTTAGTGATTCACCTCTAGCTGGCAGCGTGATTTACCGCCAAAGCGTGGTGTGTGTTTCATCGCTTCCTTCCTAGCTTAGTGTCTCCTCACCACTTTTCTGGTTGAGTGATTTACCTTTCGCTGGCTGCTTGATTAACCACCATTTAAGGCATGGGTTTCATCTCCTTTCCCCTAGCTAAGTTTCTCCTAACATGGACCCAAGTAGTGTCTAGAAGCCACTCTTGGTAAGTGAGGGATCTGCTTTTTTGTGCTATCTCAACAATTTCCTATAACCTTGACTCACCAATAACTGTGTAGAGACCGGACCGAGGATTCCACTGCCACTCCATAAGCTAGTCCAGATGCATAGTGACCTGACTCCACTCTTCGGCTGGGAGACCACATTGTCTAACCTTTGTGTGGCAGGACAGGTGAGATCAGTAAAGATGATCGTGGATGACAGGCGGCAGTACACCTTCCACCTCCGACTCTGACGGTCATCGCACTTTCCGCTCGACCTGCGTCCCCGTGTGTACTCAAAATAAACACTAAACTTAGAAACTATAATTGTCTTTATTCTCCTGTGTCGAACCTATAATTTTTTTTTTATCTATACAAAGTGGGCATTTTTCATGGGAATTTATGGGCTAAAGGAGACCACCTAATGGAGGTCTCCTATCTGAAAGCCCACCCTCTAGAGGGCCGTTACCCCGAGTGGACGCCCAATTTCCACTCAGACCGTAGTCAGTATTCGAACCTATGTGCTCGGGGATCCCAAGGCCCCCGGAGCGCAAAAGGTTCCACTGTACCACGGCATACAACTGCCTTGGTTTCCTCCACCAATTCAAATGTGAGTTACAGTAGACATGGAGGAGGCAGTAAACACCTTCCAAAACGAAAATTACACTCAGGGAGGTCTAATGGCACTGGATCAAGGGGTGTTGTGAGCTTATCATCATAACCAGTGTGACCTCGCTGAACGTTTTCCTTTGTGTTTCATAACACAAGGGGGTAGTCACAGCCTGCTCTCTAAAGAAAACCTCCTCCTCAACACAAAACTACATGCACCTAGTTACACACACATCCTTCACCTAAAATTTTAACTAAATATGGTGACTCCTACACCAGCTTTGGAGTCCCCTTCTGGGGAGGAGGATCAAAAATGTCCCCAGATCGGACTGCTCTTCTGGTATCAACCCTAAGTGTCTTGACATCCCCCTCACATTTTTTTCCATCAACTTCTGCAACATTCGCGGTCTTTGATCTAATTTTCAATCTGTAGAACACCACCTCTCCTCCACTAAACCTCATCTTCTTTTCCTCACTAAAACACAGGCGTCTGAGGCAACTGACAATAACCCCTTTTCTGTTCCCTCCTACTTTTTCTATCCTCATTTTCGTTCCAAAGCTGGATGTTGTGTCTATGTCCGCAACGACTTAACTTGTCGTGCCTACGCTCTTGAATCTTCTGAGTTTTCCACCATCTGGCTTCGACTTTAGAGTCACTCTCCCTCCAATGAATCGGCAAGAATAATGGCATCATTGGCAAAATAAGATCCGTAATCTAAGTATTGGCAACAGATGCTCAACGATGACTTTGGTTTAAAACTTTACCTAATACCCAGTTAATGCAAGTGTTAGAAAATGATCACGCATCCCCGTCTCACTCCTGTGTTCACGGGAAAGAAGCTGAACACTTCACAACGTTCAAAGTCCCTGAGTACAGGCCAATTGATAAACCAATAATCCTATCTGGAATCCCAAGGAGACGTAAAAGATCCCAGAGTGTTTCTTAATGCACTGAATTAAACGCCTTCTTAAGATAAATATAGATTGCAAGCATCCCTTATCAAAATTCAAGTCAGCGCTCCACCAGTATGCGAAGCTGTAGGATACAGTTCTTGACTTACTAGGCGTGAACCTAGACTGTTCAGGTATCTGGTTTTTCAGCATATGACTGTGGATCTGTATCAATGGGCAACGCAAATGGGCAAGTACGTTGTCTGGTACACGGAGCAGTGTCATATAGCGTTAGCTGTTGCAGTTCTGATGGTCCCCTTCCAGGTAAGAAGAACCTTCCCTTTTCTCCAGTCAGTCAACATAGCATGCAACCCACACATCATGGCCTCACACACAGTTTTCAGCAGCTTCGCACTGATGTTACAGATACCAGCTTTCTTTCCACACCTGCATTTTGCCACAGCTACTTTGACATTGTCAACGGAGGGTGCAGTTTCGTGAATGGGTGGAACATCATCCAGCATCTTTAACCTTGTAGTTCATAGCTGTCAGTTCGGAGGATCCACCTTGAAAAGTTGCTCAAAGTACTCAGATCAACGAGGCATCTGCTGATCCGTATTCGATAAGAGCCAACCATCTACTGTTTGGATAACGCTCGCTTGAGGTGTTGACTTATAGCGGAGTTTCTTTAGAGCTTGATCAGGAGGTTGGAGATCATTAACATTTAAATGACATTTGACATCTTCAGTGACACCCGTGATATATCTTTCCTTAGCTCAGCCTCAAGAGAGCTCTAATCTTAAGTGACAGAATCCTGGACTTTCAGCGTTTCCCAAGAAGTCTGGCAGAGGAACTTTCCTCAATACTGTCCAGCATCACCGCTGAGGCGAAGGCACACCGTGACCTCAGGCTCTCCCAAACACAATGCTTGACAGCCTCAAGAATCTCATGTTTTGAAGGTATCTCATTGCTCTACAGGATCCTTAGGGGTTTCGAGCACTCAAAACCGATTGCAAACTGTCATTGCATACTTGTGAGCATATGTCTAGTAATTCAGTTTTTCAAGATAAAATACAGTGTGGTCACATCTTGTTGGCTTTCTGGATTTGATATGAAGCTCGAGTGTAGTAACAACAAACCTGTGAGTACTCTGAAAACCCCTGCAATTCTTCAGGATTTCTTGAGTACTAAGAATGATGTGATCGATCTCCTTTGCTACCTTTCTAACATTGCTATACCAAATCCAACAATGCAGCGCTGGTCTTTGATACCACGAAACTGCAATTCTTAACCTGGTTCTTACAAGATTCATAAAGAAAGAGCTGTTGTCATCCCTGGTACCAGAGCAATGGGGGCCAACACATAGGTCATAGCCAGCTCTCTCAGTGCCAGTGACAACATTAAAGTCACCCAAGACAATGACTGCATCACGACAGGGACACTGGTCCAGTATAGGCGAGTTTGGAATAGAACATCTCTTCTTCAGCTTCACACACCTCAGTAGGATTGTACACTGCAACAACAGACATGAAGTGTAGACTATGATTCAGCCTTAGTTGCACTATACGCTTGTCAACTAGAGTAACTTCTACAACGGACGGCCTGAGTCTACTGTAGATGCCCATGGCTACCCTCTTGACATGGTGACCATTGTTCATGCTGGACCAGTAGTAAGCAAAATCCTTGCTACTAATCTCACCACTCCAGTAAAAGTGTCGTGGCTGGACGCTCGCCCGTGCCTAGAGCCTCGATCCCAACCTCTACCTCTGGTGACAGCTGGGAAGGCTTTTTATAGGGAGAGATTGTAAGCCTCACTCCAACCAGCTTGGTCAGCCATGGTCATTGACACTTAGAGAAGAACCATATATATATATATATATATATATATATATATATATATATATATATATATATAGTATATATATATATATATATATATATATATATATATATATATATATATATATATATATATATATATATATATATATATATATATTGTAATAGCTCATAATCGATCATTTCTTCTGAAACCCAGGTTGGGAATCACTGTTATACACTGTAGCACTGGCCTGGCTTAGCACATTATCCCTCAATCTACTCTTTTCACGAGAGGGCAGTGGGTTACAGATTGAACCTTAGCACGATCTTCTTCAAGATCCTTATTGTCCAGGTTTTTTTCCGAGTTGATACTTCATACGGCGTTGGCTTTCTAGCTTCTGGTCTTTGAAATAATCATATCAACGGCCCCTTTTTCTCTCCTGAGGACTCTGAAGAGTGCTGTTCAGTCTCGTGATGTTGGCTGAGATTTTTACCTTCTTGGCCTTTGCATGTGGCCATGCATGTGTTGAAAAGTGATGGAGGAAGCACACAGGCCTGCCTCATACCTGTATTCACAGGGAAGAAGCTTGACACGCCTCCTCCACACTTAACAGCACTTACAGTCCCGGAGTATAGGCCAGTTAATAGATCAATAATCCTTGCAGGAATCCCACAGAGACGCAGAAGAACACAGAGTGTCTCTCGATGCACTGAGAGGACCCTGACTGCCCAAAAAGGAGGAAGAGGAGGCGCAGATGAGGAGAGACAGAGGGGGGAGTGAGCTATTGGAGTTAGAGGGCACAGATATCGACAACGCCAAATACTCGTGTTGAGTGAGTCCATAACGCCGTGGGCTAGGCCAATCCGCCGTGTGACTTCTTGGCTCGACCCACCATCGTTATGTACTACACTACCAAGGTATGTGAAGTTTTTCAAGATCTCATTGTCCTCACCACACTTATGGACAGACTGTACTGTTTCATCCGGTACGCCTCCAAACACCTGGACCTTGGTCTTGGCCCAAGAAACCCTTAAGTCCCAAGGGCTTCACCTCCTCGTGCAGTGCCTCTAGAGCCATTACCAGAACCTCAAGTGACTCAGCGAAGATTGCTGCATCATCAGCCAAAGAAAAAAAAATCTGTAAGCTTGGTATTGCCGACAAATGCTTCATAATGACTTTCTTCCACAACTCTGCCTAGTACCCAATCCATGCATGTGTTGAAAAGTGATGGAGCAAGCACACAGCCCTGCCTCACACCTGTATTCACAGGGAAGAAGTTGGACACGCCTCCTCCACAATTCACAGCACTTATAGTCCCTGAGTACAGGCCAGTTAAGAGACCAATAATCCTTGCAGGAATCCCACGGAGACATAGAAGATTCCAGAGTGTCTCTCGATGCACTGAGTCAAACGCCTTCTTGAAACCGATATAGGCGGCGAGCATTCCCTGTCGAAACTCACGTCGGCGCTCCCCCAGTACGAAAAGCGCTAGGATACGGTCAGTTTTTGCACCGGGCGTGAATCCTGACTGTTCAAGTCTCTGATGCTTCAACAGGTGAGTACGGATCCGCGTCAGAAGGAAATGGGCTAGTACCTTGCCTAGTACGCTGAGCAGTGTTATTCCACGGTAGATGTTGCAGTATTGATGGCCCCCTATCCCCTTCCAGATAGGGACGACCATCCCCTTCTTCCAGTCAGGAGGAATGGTTCCTGAATGCCATATAGCAGTCAAGACAGCATGCAACCCACTGATCATGGCTTCATCCTGAGCTTTGAACAGCTCCGCACTGATGTTGCAAATTCCAGCTGCATTTCCACCCATCAATTTTCCCACAGCCTCTTTGACATCGCCAATGGAGGGTGCAGTTTCGTCAATGGGTGGACCAGCATCCAGCATGTGCAACCCTGCAGCTTTGAGCCATGATCAGCGCTCAAAGTAATCAGCCCAACGAGTCATCTCCCCATTTGCGTCCGATACGAGGCAGCCATCTGCTGTTCGGATAGCACTCACCTGAGAAGTAGACCTGGAGCGGAGTTTCTTCAGAGCTCAATAGCCAGGTCTGAGGTCATTAGCATTTAAATGACACTCGACATCCTCAGCGAGACCCCTGACATACCTCTCCTTGTCTCTTCTCAGGAGACTTCTACTCCTACGTGACAGACCCCTGTATTGGTCATGATCTCCAGCAAGTATGGCAGCACGACATTCCTCAATACTTTCCAGTGTCTACCAAGGTGAAGCCATTGCGTGACCTCGGGTGCTCCCTAATGCATTCTTTGGCAGCCTCAAGAGTCTCACGTTTGAAGGTATCCTACAGTTCTCCAGGGTCCTCGAGGGTGTCAAGCGCTCCAAACCGATTGGAGACTGTCACTGCATACTCTACACTTTCTCAAGATGAAATGTAGTGTGGTTAGATCTTAGAGGCTTTCTGGACTTGACATGAAGCTTGAGTTAAGCAACAACAGCCTGTGATCGGTCGCAGAGAACGCGGCATTCCGAAAAACCCTGCAGTTCTGGAGGATTCTCCAACGAGTACTGAGAAGGATATGGTCGATCTTCTTTTCTACCCCTCCGGCATTGCTATACCAAATCCAGCGGTGCAGCGCTGGTCTCTGATACCAGGAACCTGCAATTCTCAGCCTTCTGAATATTGCAAAATTCAGAAGGAAATACTTGTTGTCATTTCTGGTACCAGAACCATGGGGACCAACACATATTTCATAGCCAGCCCTTTCAGTGCCACACAGTGGGGACACTGGTCCATTACAGAGTCGAGTTTGGCGTAGAACATCTCCTTCTCTTCAGTTTCACCCATCTCGGTATGAGCATACATTGCAACAACAGACAAAAGCCTAAACTATTCTTCAGCCGTAATCGCATTATACGCTCATCAACCGGAGTAACCCCTGCAACAGATGGCTGCAGTCTGCTGGAGACGCCTATGGCTAACCCCTTGACATGGTGACCATTGCTCATGCCGGACCAGTAGTAAGTAAAACCCTTACTACTGGTCTCGCCACTACCAGTCCTCCTTGTTTCAGAGAGCCCCACCTTATCCACCCTCAGCCTATTGAGCTCATACGATAAATGAGGCAGTCGGTGATCCTCTGAGAGACTCAGCACATTCCAGGAGCCCACACGCCGAACCCTTCGAAGGTTCACCCCAGGAGTGGTCCAACGTGTAGGTGCCACATCTACAACCCCACCGGCACCCCCAAAATTAGAAATAGGGCTAGCGGGTCCTTCCGCTTCTCTCATGACACAGGGCTCCCGCAGGCTTTCCCCTACATCCGTCATACCAGTAGGCAGGCCCCTCTGGTGCCTCTGCACCCGAGAGGTCTGCACGGTCGGACCCCCCAGCATACTTGGATCAGGGCGGTGGCCAGAGGCTCGCCCGCCCCTATAGCTCCTACCCCGAGGAAGACGCACGGTATCTAAGATGAGAAAGCTAGCCATTGGCAACCAAAACTATTAACAAAATGGCTCATTGAAATGCCAGTCCCTGAACAAGGTCAAAAGAATTAGCCAAAAGAATAGGATAAATGTCATTAAACCCTCTTCTTACGAGAGAGAGAGAGAGAGAGAGAGAGAGAGAGAGAGAGAGAGAGAGAGAGAGAGAGAGAGAGAGAGAGAGAGAGAGAGAGAGAGAGAATTTGTATCTCTACTTATATCGTGGTAAAATGTTCCATATGATTCTAAGTGATTCTTTCCTATAATACACTGAATTAAAACGGAAATGTATCGTATCCACAATGAGGAGTACGGTACGTGAATACAACGGTATGTAGATGAGTATAAAACCGTTTGCTGTAACAATGCAACTATGGTCAGTGTTTTAATGACTGTTTAGCCGTTGTATATGTTAACTGTCAGAATGGCTACGTCGAAAAAAAATATATATATTACAGCCATGGGCTGTGTTTCACTGACTGTTAGCCACCGTGTAGGTTCTCTATCGACGTCGCTACTATGAAAAGAAAAAAAGCCAAATTTCATGTCTCAATGTTAATAAAAACAAAGCAACTGAGGTTAGCTACAAGCTATTTCAGTGTATTGTTAAGGTTTATAAGCCTTTTACTGATAGAGATTTTATATAAAAATCACCTTTCATAGAGTGCTCTGAGGTGTTATTTCATGGCATATCAAAACTTTTGGTCTCATCAACTCCTCTCTTAAGACTGACTCTTCGATGGAATGTTGCATATCTTCCTATCTTCTATCGCTAATGTTCATGCTATCTGCCTAACTGCTAACTGCCTAACTGCTAACTGCATGCCTCTCCCCGTCCTGCGGCTTCGCCTTTTTCTCACCCCTATTCTGTTCAACTCTCTAACATAAGAGATAACTAGTACTCTCAATCATTTATTCCTTTCACTGTTAAATTCTAAAACTGTTTACCTGGCTCTGTATTTCCAAGCTCTTAAGACTTGACTCTTTTAAGAGGGAGGTTTCAATACACTTGTCCCTGTAGGTATATATATATATATATATATATATATATATATATATATATATATATATATATATATATATATATATATACCATTTAGTTAGGCAAACAACACCTAACATGATACATATCCTGCACAGGCAATCTAGCTACGTCTGGCAACTGTACATTTATCCAGAATGCACCAGAGAGAGCCCCAGACTGTAACGTAGGACAGGCGACGCTAGAGAGCTGAGGTATTTATGTCCTACTGTAGCCGGAGAAGAACAATATACGTGAGTGTCTGTCTCCAAGACTTTCCTTCAAGCCCCTAACGTTGACAGCCTTCACGTACGTGGATTACCTCCTCAACTACTGAAGAGAGCGTAAGAACACACAGTCCCTAGCTTTCGGCTATCTCTATTGACCTTCCAGGGACTGGCAATTAGTGGGCTTTTTATTTTCACTTCGCAAAAAAAAAAAAAAAAAAAAAAAAAATCCATCTGAATGATTAAAGACATGCCTGTCTCAACCAGAACTGTTAAGGGACGTATTTCGTAAATGGCTGATAATGTACGTGAGGAGCAAATTCATGCTTTAACAAATATGGCTGTGTTTAGTTTGGCCCTGGATATAAGTGTGAATACACGAAGAGCTGTCCTTTCTTTAACTTATGTATGCCATAGACAAACTGAAGACTTTCACGAATCGTTTTGAGGACAAAAAGATTGATATAAGAAAGACTTTTGCAATTATAACTGATGGTGGCTTTGCTATAGTAAGAAAACAAGGGTTTTGTTAGGATGGATGAGGATAAATTTACATTGTACAATATCATTTATCAAGTAAATTTATGCATCAAGATCTCGAGCTCTGATCTCAACAAGGTGATGTAACTATTACAAAAGTAGTGAATGTTCATGTTGCTCATTCTTCTCTTGCCCGCAGGCAGTTTTAAGCTTTCTTTAAAAAGGTGAATACTGGTGACAAAGATATAAGGGAAAAGATGAAACAGACAATATCCTACCTGATCTGCCTACCATCTCTATCAACCACATCTATTACTTAAGTCTACTGCCACCAAAGTATGGTGTTGTCACTTACTCAAAGTATGGGGCACTGAGAAAATGCTGTTTACTTTTTGCCTTGTGAAACTTTATTCTAGGTAATGTTCACTTTTGTTTACACACATATACACACACACACACACACACACACACACACACACACACACACACACACACATATATATATATATATCTATATATATATATATATATATATATATATATATATATATATATATATATATATATATATATATATATATATATATATATATATATAAATATTATAGTATATTAATATATAATATTGTATATATATATATTATATATATATATATATATAGATAGATAGATAGATAGATAGATAGATAGATAGATAGATAGATAGATAGATATAGATAGATAGATAGATAGATAGATATGAGTTACGCAATGTGATGTGTTGATTACGTGTTGGATCAGCTGTGAAAATAGAATAGGTAATTTTGTAGAAACTATTCTTTGTTTAGAATTTCTGCGGACTTAATATGAAAATGGCGTGGGGCGTATGGGACAGCCTGCTCCAGGCCCATCAAAAGCAGGATGTCCATACATCGCATCACCATAAATCATTTACCCACTTACAAGGCAAACAGAACCGTGGCAATTCAGAGGTTGCAAAGGTTTAAAGGCATGTGTTTTAAACTGATCTCCATTCAAGGAGTCACTAAAGACCTCATTAGAAAACAATATTCATAAGTAAAAGTAAGAAGGTGCTCGCATCAGGAAACACCTTAGAGTTAAACAGACCCATAAAGACGGTAAATGTGTTGGTGGAGCAAAAAAAATAAACAAGAAGAATTTTCTGAGAGATGATGAAGTTTTTAGTGAAAAGCTGAAAGTAGGCACTTTAATCAATGCTCTGGAAGTTCATTCGAGTGAATTATGATAGAGGCAAATAATCCCTTACGGAAAAATGCAAAATGCATTTTTCTTTTTTTTTTAAGAAATTATCAAATTTCCATTTTCAAAATTTTACTTCTATTTTCACAGAACGGAATATTATTTTTAGCTAAATTCTAAACATTTTCATATTACCACCCCAGTTGCAAAGATTTTTCTTTTTTGTGTGTGTATATTTTTTGATAAACATTTGTAGCATTTACTTGGTTTTACTTGTGTCAATAAAGATATGCATTTGCTATAAGAATGACATTTGCTGATATTTATGACAGTTATTGATGCAGTTTTTGCAATTGAAAACTGGTGTTTTTACCAGACAAAAAAATAGTGGTCCCTATTACCACCTTCTTTCCTACCCTTGCATAGCAATGATAGATGGCTAAGCTGTATGAAGATATTGGAGAGATTTGAAGAATTTTTTAAAGAGCTAGAAGGTGGTTAAGAAATGTAATGTTTGGTGCTAACCTGAAGGAAGAAGGTATTGGAGAGATTTGTGGACTGTTTTGCTAAAATCAAGATTTTTTTCCATAGCTGTGTGCGTTACTGTTAAACAGGTAGTTTATTACCCTTAATGAGTTACTGAAAGAAATAAAGGGTGGTTTACTTTGAATGGTTACTGATTTTATATTTTTTGGAGCGGTCCGCGTTACTGCATTACTGTTGCCAAAAGTTATATTGCATTACTAGCGTTGCCAAAATTGATTAGTGTATTGCCGCCCAAAATCAAACAAAACAGTTTTATAACAGTACAACACGGACATTTCTGAAGAAACACACCTGCTCTTGTCTTCTTTCTTCACAAACGATCCATTGTCCAATAGTCACTAGTCACCTATTGATAAATAAGAAGAAAATGAAGATAATGAACGTTAGTTGTTGGATGGTTATGAGAGCGCTGAAAACTGAGCAAACAATGACGCTTTGCTGAGAAATCCTGCAGAACAGTTTCTTTACTTTTGAAAATTACGATAACGCAAAGGTAACGCTAAAATCTTTTGATATATTACTGGCAGTGCATTACTCTGAATTTTTTTTTCGTTACCACCGTACTGTGTTACTCATCTGTTAGCGGGTTAGTAACACAGTAATGCAAGTGTCCGGCTCTGCATTCTCCCAGCACAAAAACAGCAATTTCCATATCCAAGATAACTGTCTGAGACCTATGCTAGTTTTTATGCTTTTAGTGAACATCACTAAGCACGCATGAACGCATCGTCTACAAAATATCGACATGAAATATATCAACTAAAACACGATTTTACGAATATTTTCTTTGTTCTTTTGGTGTATAAATGATCAATAGATACTACATAGATAAAACGAACACTTATTACGAGAGAGAGAGAGAGAGAGAGAGAGAGAGAGAGAGAGAGAGAGAGAGAGAGAGAGAGAGAGAGAGAGAGAGAGAGAGACTTCCGGTTAAACAAGTAATTTTAATTTAATAACTGTCGATCAAACTGAGAGAGCCACAGTCATGGGAATTCCGGAATCACACATGTAGAACGGATTTCATATATATATATATATATATATATATATATATATATATATATATATATATATATATATATATATATATATATATATATATACATATACAGTCAGCCCTTGTTTCTTCAGTTCATCGGACTTTAAATTCTTCGGTCAATATCATGGGTTGGGACGATTGTCCAATGCGGTTGTTTTTGTCCAGAGCATGACAACTTTGACTAGTACGTAGCTCTCGCGGAAGAGGACGCAGGCGATGCGTGAGTTTCCTGCGCTAGCTACCATATTTCTAAACAATTTTCACCACAAAAAGGGATTTCTGGCAGTATCTGAAGCCATTGTGGAGAGTGGGGTGTGGAGAGGGAGGTATGGGGAGGTGGCAGGGGGGATACACACAGACGACTTGTTGCAATGGTGACGACCATGTGGCAGTGTTGTCAATGTCACATGTGAATACACACAACCATGTTCACTCTGTGCATGTGTGTGTGTGTGTGTGTGTATGTGTGTGAATCTATAACACACACACACACACACACACACACTCTCTCTCTCTCTCTGTCTCTCTCTCTCTCTCTCTCTCTCTCTCTCTCTCTCTCTCTCTCTCTCTCTCTCTCTCTCTCTCTCTCTCTCTCTTGCTTCAAAAGAAATAAATGATAAAATAAAAATATTTTCTTTCTATAATGGCAATCTCCGTATAAGTAATATTCCTTCCATTACCCAGACACTAATATTTTGAATCGCAAATAAAGTAAATGGCATCAAAGTGCATGGAGTAAAGTACATACATATGGAAACACCAATTAATATATATATATATATATATATATATATATATATATATATATATATATATATATATATATATATATATATATATATATACCACCAAGTAACAAATAGTTAAACAATAGATAATGGGCCAAATAAAACTAGATATACGTTGGTAATGGTAATGCGAAATAGATAAGACATAGTAAACATAGCGTCCTATTATTAAATAAATGAAACGAAAATACCCTCTTCTGCTTGGTTCACAATAAATAAAGTACCGAAATATTAGTTCCGTGTAAGCCACAATAATATACACACCACACTATACAGCTGTGTGTGTGTGTGTGTGTGTGTGTGTGTGTGTGTGTGTGTGTGTGTGTGTGTGTGTGTGTGCAAGTGTGTATGAAGCGAGGTGCAGGCCAACCACCCTTGGCTCATCACGTCTGACAGTGCTACTAACGTCTTGTGAAGAAGCATTTGTTTCCATAATCTTGTTCGCTTCATTTTTTTCATATAAAAACAACTTCTATACAACTAAATTATACCTTCCTCTTACCATACATGAGACCCAAACTCTAATATCTTTGAGAGGAGTGCAATGTCGACTATAAAAAAAAAAAAAAAAAAAAAAAAAAAAATATATATATATATATATATATATATATATATATATATATATATATATATATATATATATATATATATATATATATATATAGTATTTTCATTGTTTCCTTTATAAGTATGATATGAATAACTAAATTCATATTAGGAGGATAAAAATGATTAAAAAAAAGATTATTACGATACAGAAGAAAATAATTCAAAGAAATACGAATCAAAGGAACTTTATGGTGCCTGTTTCAAAAGTGTGCTTCAGAAGCGTAAAACAGTTTACCGCTAAGCCACCTAGAAGGCGAATAGCAGTTTTCTGGTTAATATTATACTGTACCCTATTGCAGGTATAACCATATTTTACTCTCTCATGTACACTGTATATGCATATTGTAACATATTGTAGCTTACGAGTATGTTTGCGAGACAATATAGGCTGTTTACTGTACAGTACAGAACTGTATTGTACTCAGTTTTCAATGTCCGGACTTTTTCACTCTCCGGACATGGCCCAAAATGTATTAGTCCGAAGAAACGAAGGCTGACTGTGTGTGTGTGTGTGTGTGTGTGTGTGTGTTTATATATATATATATATATATATATATATATATATATATATATATATATATATATATATATATATATATATATATATATATACATATTACGGACACTGCGAAATTGGTCTTTTGACAGAAAGATTGATATAAGAAAGACTTTACAATTATAACTGATGGTTACTTTGCTATGGTAAGAAAATAAGGGTTTTATTAAGATCGATGAGTTTTTGAGTTTTAAGCTTTCTAAATTTAAAAAGGTGAATATTGGTGACAAAGACATAAGGGAAAAGATGAAACAGGAAATATCTTACCTGATCTGCCTACCATCTCTGTCAACCACATCTATTACTTACGTCTACTGCCATCAAAGTATGCTGTTGTCACTTACTCAAAGTATGGGGCACCGAAAAATGCTGTTTACTTTTTGCCTTTACTTTATTCTAGGTAATGTTCACTTTTGTTTACACAGACACACACACACACACACACACACACACATACACACACACATGGCTCGGCCATGTTGATTGTTTACGTTTAGTTCCGTTGTTTCTAGCTCTGCTAAAATATGATAGAGCCGGTCCTAGCACTAAGCACAATTGAAGACCGTCGAAAATTTTTCAGTTCGTTTCCAGGCGATTTAAGTAAGACGACCGCCATTTTGGTTGGCCAAGGACGACGGCGAAGAGTGTGGTTGCCGCTGGTTGACGTTACAAAGCCTGCCCATAGGCCACGAAAGAAGTGTAAGGTGTGTGTGTTGGTCCAAGCCTGCCGCCTTGCTGTGTGCCACCTTGTTGTGTGTCTGCCCTGTGTGTGTTGTCGTGTCGTGGTCCCCCTGTGTTATGTGTCCTGCTTTACTCAGCAAATTACCCAAAGTGAACCCTGTGTGTTCCTTGTCTCCCCATTTGATCTGCTATAGGTTTACTTCCTTACACTTACTCGTCCGAACAATGGATGTTACACCTCCCCTGGCCTGCTGTGAGTGCCTGATTCACGGGCGCCTGTGGCCCGAGACGTGTGGGGATGGAGACGCGGGCGTGAAATTATATATATATATATATATATATATATATATATATATATATATATATATATATATATATATATATATATATATATATATATATATATTGTAGCTCCTTGGAATAGGGAAAAATTATTACAAGGATCCTTCTGAAGCATAATGGTTGGGCGTCAATGAGTTGAAAAGTCAATTTATACACAACACAGATAAATGCAGTTTGAAAATTACTTGTCGTAGCCAGGTTGTAGAAAAATTCAATTTAAAAAATGTTGAATGGAACAAACTCAATCTTTTAAAATTAAATGTTAAGAAAACTAAGAAAATGATAAACTGTAAATCCAAAAACTAAGAATAGACCTGACTTAATGACAATGAGGGGGAAAATAAAGAGAGTCAACCCATAAAAATATATTTGCGTATTGATCAACGACGAAATAAAGGACAGTTTTTAAAACTGAAGTTGTATTTTAGAAAATTCAACCAAAGACTAGACTTTTTACGCAGCTTCAACAATCACAAGTAGGAAAATATACTATTATTCTTTCATGTACATGATCAGTGGAATCAATATTAAACTTTTCAATTACTTCGTAGTATGGAAAACTTACTTAAAATATTCTGAAAAAAAACTAGAAAACTTGGTGCAAAGGCCATACCACTAGAGGAGCTCTATCAGGTATATATATATATATATATATATATATATATATATATATATATATATATATATAGTATATATATATATATATATATATATATATATATATATATATATATATATATATA
>CM035185.1:19461306-19473182 GCA_020233015.1 Callinectes sapidus | reverse complement strand
TATATATATATATATATATATATATATATATATATATTGTAATGTGTGGGTTTTGTGAAAACTTTTTAAAGATAATTATGTAACATAATTTCGGATAAATGGTAGGGGTAGCTTTGTTAAGGCACTGGTTACATTTTCACATTTCGGTTCAATAAGTTCAATTAAAGAAAAGAACTTGTTATGATTTTTTTTTTTTTTTATCTATCACTTACATTACAGTTTAATACAACGGAAGAGGATAGATATATCACTCATTACAAAAGTAATTTCTGAAAAACTTCACACTTCCTTACAGTTTGAGGGGAGGAATGTCTTGAATAGGTGGTGCCATATCCTCCTTACCCTTTCAAACAATGGCACTCACTATATTTTTCATATTAATATATATATATATATATATATATATATATATATATATATATATATATATATATATATATATATATATATATATATATATATATATATATTACTTGCTTAAAAAGGCAATGAAGAACAAAACTTTAAAATTAAGACCGTGGCTAAGAAGATCACCCGAGAGTCGGTTGCAATATGAACTGGCAAGGAAAGAGGCACAACAAGTAAACAATCTAGCTAAGACAGAGACATGGAAAGATTTAGGAGAGAGATTGACAGAAGATTTGTAAAAAGGAAAGAAGTTGTTTTACGGTGTAGCAAGATCATATAGAAAAAGTAAGGCTAAACAATATAACATTAAGGATAAGGACGGGAATATTCTCACAGAACAAGAAGATATAGATAACAGATGGAGATAATATTCTGATGAGCTTCTAAATACAGGAAGTGAACAGAAGTATCAAGAAGAAGAGAATCTAGAGGAGGAAAACGATGAAATTAAGAGAGAACAGTATGAATGGGCCCTGAAAGAATGTAAGAATTCCAAGACACCGGGAATCGATGAAATACAAATAGAACTTATAAACTTAGGAGGAGGACTTTTCCAACAAAATATATTGAAACTCTTAAATCGCTTTTATTCTTAAGGGGCAGTACCAGAGGAGTGGTATAAAACCCTAGTAATCCCAAATTTCAAAGGCAAGTTTGATGCTGGAAGTTGTCACAATTATAAAGGGATCTCTCTCATACCACACATCACAAGATTATATGAGAGAATACCTGAGAGAAGAGTAAGATTTCTAGTGGAGTCACTACTAGGAGAGGAAAAACATAGCTATAGAGCCAACAAAACAATAACAGACCTGACTTTTGGAATACGGATGGTGATAGAAAAACCATGGGAGTACAATCAAAGCCAATATATAGCATTCATCGATTTTCAGAAGGTCTTTGATTCAATACCCCGTGAAGAGGTATGGAGATGTGTGGTATTGTTTGTTAATAGAAAATTATAAGAATGTATTAATTGTACTTAAGCATGCTTTGAAATAGTTTAAAGAATAGGTTTGAGTGAAAGGGATAGTGATTCGGATCGTGCTCCGGAAGTGAAGCCGTTCCTTGGACGAGGGCGTGTGTGTCATTCTCACTGAGGGAGCTGGATAGTAAAGGTGTGTATACTACCAAACTGTTAACTTGGGTTTTTGTGTATTAACTGGTTATATGGGCTGTTCTTAAATGATATTGTATGTATTACAAATGATATTCCTGTTGTTACAGACTGTCCTACTGTTTTTGTTGAGTAAAGCCTACAAAATGGTTTGATGTGTATCTGTATCACATCATTTTGCTCAACAAAAACCACACTCCAAACATTCCTGCCGAGTGGGGGCGACGTGGCTGTCAGGACACCATGGACCGTGTACTGAGACCTGAACGACTGGACACCGATCCCAGCTCACCTACGGCAACATTAGAGTGGAAATACTGGTTTCAAACTTTTGAAAATTTTATCAGAGTATTACCTCAGGATAACCTGAATAAGTTGTCAGTTCTTACGAACCATGTGTGTACCAGAATCTACCAGACAATTTCGGACTGTGATTCATATGCAGATGCTATCGAGGTACTTAAATCCCAAAACGTGAAACCCCCTAACCAAGTGTTCGCACGCCACCATCTAGCAACTCGGCGGCAGCAAAGTGGAGAGACTGAACGAGTATTTCTGGGCGCTGAAAACACTGAGCAAAGACTGTAATTTTCAGGCCGTGTCTGCGACCCAACATTGTGAGGAGTATATTAAGGACGCATTCATTAGTGGCCTACTTTCTCAGTCCATTCGACAGCGTCTACTGGAAAATAAGACGCTAGACCTCTCCACTATGGTCGATCAGGCTCGAACACTTGACTTGGCTCAAAGAAACTCTGAGCTGTACGACTGTGCTTCATCCTCTCGTGTGCTCGGTGCTACCTGTGAGGAAGTGGAAAGTGACAAAAGTTCGGAAGCTACTCCGGTAATGGCTGATGTGAGTGCAAAGTGTTTCTTTTGTGGTTTGTCAAAGCATCCGCGGTTCAAATGTCCTGCTCGCGACGCAAACTGCAATAAGTGTCGTAAGAAAGGACATTACGTTAAGGTATGTCGTAGTGCACCCACCAACGTTGCCAACTGTTCCACTCTAGTAGCGACTCCAAGTGTATTGAGTAAGGCGGTGACGAAAATTATCATTAACGGATCAGAAGTGGACTGTCTGATAGATAGTGGTAGCTCAGAAAGTTTTATTCACCCGGACTTAATTGAGCGCCACTCCTTAGCCGTCAACAGTTCTCGGAGTGCAGTTACTATGGCGGCAACTTCTCTTAGTACTGAAACTACCGGGTTTTGTGAAGTGGACTTGAAGGTTGATGGACAAGACTATAGTGGCGTACGTTTGACGGTACTCCCCAAGCTATGCGCTGATATGTGATACTCGGGCAAGATTTTCAAAGCTGCACAACAGTGTCACTGTAAAGTATGGTGGTGCCCTACCTCCCCTAGTGATTTGTGGTGGAATGAGTGAACTTCGTGTTAACCCCCCGGAATTATTCGGAAGACTCACCGCAGACTGTCAACCAATAGCCGCTCGGTCGCGGCGCTACTCTACTGAGGATAAACATTTTATTGAAACAGAAATCCAAAGATTGCTCGAGGAAGGAATTATTGAGGAAAGCAATTCTCCATGGTGTGCGCAGGTAGTTGTGGTTAAAAGTGAGACTCGCAAGAAACGCCTGGCTCTTGACTACTCTCAAACTATAAACAAGTTTACCTTGCTAGATGCTTTTCCTTTACCACGCATTGATGACACTGTCAACCAGATTGCGAAGTATAGTGTATTCAGCACAATTGATCTTAGAAGTGCTTATCATCAAGTCCCACTGAAACCTGAGGAGAAGCACTATACTGCATTTGAAGCTTGTGGGAGACTATATCAGTTTACACGTGTCCCCTTTGGTGTGACTAATGGAGTAGCCTGTTTTCAACGTATCATGGACACATTCATCAAAGAAGAGAAACTTGCTGGTACTTACGCTTATTTGGACAACGTGACTATATGTGGCAAGACGCAGGAAGAACACGATAGAAACCTCAAGAAATTCCTGGAAGCTGCCGGAAGACGTAACATAAGCTACAATAAAGAAAAATGTGTGTTTTCAACCCGTAACCTTCACATTCTGGGTCATGTAATCGAAGGAGGAGAGATTAGACCAGACCCAGAAAGGTTAAAACCACTGCATGATTTAAAGGTGCCAGACGACCTCAAATCACTACGCCGAGCCCTTGGTCTGTTCAGCTATTACTCTCAGTGGATCTATGACTATTCTAGAAAAATTTGTTCTCTGGCCGCCACCACTACTTTTCCTGTAACGGAAGAAGCTGCTGAAGCTTTCTATCAACTGAAGAAAGACATAGAATCCTCGGTCGTCAGTGCGATCAACGAGTCAATGCCGTTTGAAGTGGAAACAGACGCCTCAGATGGGGCCATCGCAGCAGTACTTTCCCAAGCGGAGCGTCCTGTTGCCTTCTTCTCCCGCACACTTCAAGGGTCAGAGAAGAAGCATGCTGCTGTAGAAAACGAAGCTCAGGCAATAATTGAGGCCGTCCGCCACTGGAGACAGTATCTGTCATGCAAACATTTCGCGATAAAGACAGATCAACGCTCAGTCACATTTGATAAGCATCACAATAACAAGATCAAGAACGATAAGCTGCTCAAATGGAGGATGGAGTTGTCTTGCTATGATTTCGACATCGTTTACAGGCCCGGCAAGCAGAATATTCCTCCTGATGTCCTATCAAGGTCATACTGCAGCATGACCAGCCCTGACGGACAGACACTCTACACACTACATGATGCTCTGTGTCATCCTGGTGTCACGAGATTATTCCTTTTCGTGAGATCGAAGAATCTGCCGTATTCGATGGAAGAAGTCAGGCAAGTGATGAGGTCATGCAGAATATGTGCAGAATGTAAACCAAGATTTCATCACCCACCCAAGGCACCACTTGTGAAAGCTACTCGACCTTTCGAACGACTCAGCCTGGATTTTAAGGGTCCCTTGCCAAGCACAGACCACAACCGCTACTTTCTGAATATTGTTGATGAGTACTCAAGATTTCCATTTGTATTTCCTTGTGCTATCCTGACTACTGCAACTGTTATTAACTGTTTGTGTCAACTGTTCTCCATCTTTGGAATGCCAGCGTACATACACACCGACCGGGGCACATCATTTATGAGTAAAGAGCTACAGGACTTTCTCAATAGTAAAGGGATAGCTAGTAGTCGAACGACTAGTTATAACCCATAAGGAAATGGACAAGCAGAAAAATTTAATGGTACTATCTGGAAGGCTGTCACATTAGCGCTGAAATCACGTGATTTGCCCATCCAGTATTGGCAATGCGTATTGCCCGACGTCCTACACTCCATTCGCTCTCTGCTTTGCACCGCCACCAATGAGACTCCTCACGAACGATTATTCAGTTACGTCCACCGGTCATCAACTGGATCCTCTGTCCCCTCTTGGCTATGTCAGCCAGGTCCCATACTGCTAAGACGACATGCACGTATGAGCAAGAATGAACCTCTTGCGGACGAAGTGGAGCTTCTCCAAGCAAATACGCATTATGCTCACATAAGGTACCCTGACGGCAAGGAAGACAGTGTCCCTCAAGCACCTTGCCCCGTTACCCTATCATAAAACACCGAAAGAAGATAACGCTCAGTTGCGCGGTGAATATAAAGAACTGAATCCCGATACTGTGAAAGATGCAGTGTCTGAATCAAACTTCCCTGAAGCAGTAGTGAAGGCAAACGAAGCCTCACCGGACGATGAGGCAGTTATTCCGCCGCGAACACAGTGTGATGAGGACAATACGGTGTTGAGGAGGTCCAGCCGTATTAAATGCCTTCCCATTCGGTACGAAGCGACATAGGCTTACTTTTATGAACAAGGGGTGAATGTGGTATTGTTTGTTAATAGAAAATTATAAGAATGTATTAATTGTACTTAAGCATTCTTTGAAATAGTTTAAAGAATAGGTTTGAGTGAAAGGGATAGTGATTCGGATCGTGCTCCGGAAGTGAAGCCGTTCCTTGGACGAGGGCGTGTGTGTCATTCTCACTGAGGGAGCTGGATAGTAAAGGTGTGTATACTACCAAACTGTTAACTTGGGTTTTTGTGTATTAACTGGTTATATGGGCTGTTCTTAAATGATATTGTATGTATTACAAATGATATTCCTGTTGTTACAGACTGTCCTACTGTTTTTGTTGAGTAAAGCCTACAAAATGGTTTGATGTGTATCTGTATCACATCAAGATGCATGGAAGAGAGGTATGGTGTCAAAGGAAGGCTAAAGAGGGCAGTTAAGAGCTTGTACCAATCTTGTGTATGCAGTGTGAAAACTACACAGGGATCAGAAAAATGGTTTCCAGTGAAGACAGAAGTGAAGCAAGGAACTGTTCTATCCCGGCTGCTCTTCCTAGCATACATAGAAACAGTGATAGAGGATTTTAAGGAAGGTAGAGAGGATTACAAGAATAGAATACTGGTATATGCAGATGATCTAGCGGAATGGAGCACCATCTGAGAAGAAATTGAAGAAGACTCAACACGGTGGAATGTTTTTTTTATTTTTTTTAGAAAAGGTATGAAAATGAATGTTGAAAAGACTGAAATACTGACTGTGAGTAGAACTGAAGAAGAGGATTTCAACATTAACACGTTGTTACTGAAGAGGGCGAAAATGGGAGAGATATTTCAGAAAGAATAAACAAATTTAATGCCAGTGCTGGAACTCTATGACCAATAATAATAATAATAATAATAATAATAATAATAATAATAATAATAATAATAATAATAATAATAATAAAAGCAAGTTCCGCTAGAAGTAAAAAGGATAATTTTCAATACTGTTTGAACACCAACTTTAACATATGGATCTGAGAGTTGGGTGATGAAATCAGCAGACAGAAGCAGGATTCAAGCAGCAGAAATGAGACCACTCAGAGCAATGGTAGGAAAGACTAGGAGAGATAGAATAAAAAAAATGAATATATAAGGAAAAGCGTTGGCGTCTGCTCTGTGCTGAACAAAATAGATGCAAGTCAACTGAAATGGCTGGGACACCTAGAAAGAATGGAAGAGGAAAGAGTTGCTCGGGGATGCTGGGAGTGGATGTCAGGTGGAAGAAGACAAAGAGGAAGGCCGAAAAAGAGATGGAAAGAAACCGAGAACAGACGCTGAGCAGACATGATTTACCGAACATCCGACGATTAAGAGAGGAAAGAATATTTCAAGACCGAACCGAATGGAGGAAGATGCTGGCTCCACTGACAGGCGTCTGAAGCCTACTCTGGGAGCTGGAGTAAGAAGTAAGTAATTACTTGGTTTTATAAAACTTCGGTAATTTCAAAAGCTAAGCGAGCAATGATAAATCCAGATGAAGACAAAGATGTATCTGTCCTGGGAAGGTGCCGTTCCTTAGTTAGTGTCCAACCAATCTAGACCCCTAGGCATCCTGTCATCCTTCCTCTCTCTGAATTATTGTCAGTCGTGACAATGTGTCTAGTGTGGACGTAATTAACCAGGATTTGATTAATATTATCATTGACATTAGATGCATGGAAGACATTCTTTCGAACAGCTCAGTCATCCCTCTGCCAAGTGATGCAAGAAGTTTGTGTGTTAAATTTCTAACTACGTAGCAAATGAATCCAATACTTTTAATTCACATCTTGACAATCTCTCTCTCTCTCTCTCTCTCTCTCTCTCTCTCTCTCTCTCTCTCTCTCTCTCTCTCTCTCTCTCTCTCTCTCTCTGCTTGGAAAAAGAGGCTTTCGTCTGTCTGTCTGTATGAAGGTCTATATATATGTATGTCTGATGTCCATGTATTGCAATTAGATTTGTAACTTGATAATTGATAACTTCATCTCATGTTTCTCTTTGGCAGTACACAAGATTTTCCTTCCTAAAAAAGAGGTTTTCGCTCAACCTTAACATAGTTTTTCCTTCTACGTAGGGAAGTGGTTTTTAATCTGGTAACAATATGCTTCAAAAGTTCCTCCATCCATGGACGGGACTATGAATTTCACTTGAACCTTTACACATTCTTCTTCTTATTCATTCTACCTCTCACTCGACAAGTATCCCACGTCCTATAGTAAATTAACTGCAGTATGACGCATGTTGAATGTGAACGTGCAATAAATCAGTCCGTGAAATAAAGTAGTAACAACATCTCTTTACCCTCACTTACTTTGTCTCTGGGTCTTTTTCCATACTAATATCTCTACCAGGAAGATGTGACTTAATGACGAGTTATTATTTACCTTGCAATCTACAGTTTATCATTCCTTCATTTCTCTCCTAACATTTTTCGATTTACCGTCTTGGTGGTCTACGTACGCTGGGAGTAACACTTTACTCTCTTAATCTGAATGAAAAGCAGTATCTTGGGGTTCTATGAGGTATTGTTCCTCTCCATAGAAGGGTTCAACTTTCTCTGTGTCCCTCTGCAACAGCTGTCTCGTGAAGGTGTCTTTTAACACATAATTTCTACCACATGCTAACACTTCTACCACTCTACATGGTCCATACCATCCGACACATAGTTTCTTACACACCCCGGAGTCGGTGGTCTTTCACTCCTCCCACACCAACATAATCAGATCCACCCCTCGTTCCTTCCACTTTTCGTTTGCGACACTCAGATACTTTCGGGTCACTTTCCCATGAGTTTCCAGAGTAACATGCCGGGCGATGTCAAAATTATTCTCCTCACCGTCTATAGCAGGTAATCTGTTCCTACTGTTAGGTTATTAGTTTAAGTTGAACCAGTTTGAATGTATGCAAACTTCAAGCAAGAACGAAATATGGATGTTGACAAACGTAGTTGCAAACACTGAGGCATAGTTTCGAAGAACAACTGAAGGACCTCAGTATGTACACAAGTCTTTCATTTTTCTATGATAGAGAACAGGAAGAGCACGGAAAACATCACTGCGGAGAGTTAATAGATAACATGAAGCAATTGGTTGGTGGAAGGAAAATAGGAACGAACCAAGAATCATCTAAGAATATGTAACAAAGATTTGAGCGTAGCATTCAGCTTTAGAAATATATCAGATGACAGTTGTGCCAATAAGATTAAATCAAGAAAGGAAAGGTGAAAAATAAATTTGTTGCATATATTTGGGGGAAGGGGGGAATCTGGAGGAGTTAGTTCTTGACAAATTTTGATACTTAAATAATGATGGAGTTTGAGGCTAGTCGAAGAACAGACGGGATTTTCTTGGAAAAAAAAAAAAAAATCGAAGCACTTGAGATTCAAGTGATGAAAGTCTAAAATTCATCATGTGGGTCAGCTCTTTATCATGTATAGCACGAGCTCAAATCAAAGTACGTTGTGCAAGATTTAAAATGGGTAAATGAGTGAGGAATTTACGCATTCCTCTCTGCCAAACACCGTCACCTGTTATGAATTCCGCAGACAGAGACCGATCTCAAGACTATAATAAGTAGTAATTGCAAGGAAAATCATAATAATACCTCCTCTGATTCACAAAACTAGAGGAAGCAAAACACCAAGGGAACTTCCTCTTTGGAGGATCCTGAGGAAATATTGGAGGATAGGACAAGATTGTGATCAGTGCCCTAAGAGAGAAGATAGGGTAAAACCTAACCAGAAAAAGAAATATAAAAAGTAGGAAAATATCAAGAATGTTGTTTCTCCAAGACAGTCTGGAATATGAGAAGGGTACTCCACTCTATATCATGGATGTTACAAAAATTAAAGGCGTGATCATAGTGATAGTGAAAAGCCGAATCCAGTGATGAAGAATGGGGTCTCCAAGAATGGAAATCTTTGCAATAGAAAATAAAGTCAGTATGTGGTTCACTTTGAAAGTAGTTGAATGACCATTTATAGTCAAAAGCTTTACATGAGTGGTAGACAGCTCATACAAATTTAGATTAGGAGTAATGTTGAAGTAATAGCCAACTAGTGGAAAACTCGAAAGATTTAAAAAACGTTGACACAAGAGCAGACCAAGTCGTTAAACACATAATCACACCATCCAGCTTTGGATATTTAATTAGGATAGAGTAGGTAAGATGTAACAGAGGAAAGGTAGATGAGATTTAGTAGAGAGGAATTGGTGTTTTACCGACTGAAAATTAGATCGACTAAAACTGAAAATGCTGCATAGGTTGACAAAAAAAAAAAAAAAAAAAATGTTGAGGGTGTCAAGACATTTAGTTTCTATACCGGACGACTTCCCGGCCTGGGGACATTTGTAATCCTTTGCCTAGACATGAATTCCAAGATTGATGTAGCAGTCACCGTATTTTATTTAGAATTTCACTGAAGCGTGTTTGTATTATTAGATAAATGTAACTTTGTGTGGAGGGAGAGAATTTTCTTGAGAGGGCAGATGTGACTGTCCCTTTGTGTTATGAAACAAAGGGAAACATTCAATAAAGTCACAGCTAGTTTATTGATAAGTACACGGCTCCTGATCCAGATACTATCCGCAGTGATAATTTCTCTCAGGTCTGAAGACCTGAGAGAAATTAACCCACACACACACACACACACACACACACACGGAGAATAGTTATGGTCGCAAAGTAGTTTGGTGCCCGTGGCCAGGCTAATGCACCACCACTATTAACACACACACACACACACACACACACACAGTGTCATATTTTACAGAACACAATATATACAATTTAGAATACTGAATGATTTAAAGGGATTTACAAGGTGACAGGGACATCAACAGGTTAGAGACTGCATCCGGGAGATAGTCATCGTGAAGGTGGTGAGTTGCCATGTAGTATGTTTAGAGAGTAACACTTGAAACCACTGTATTGCAGTGTTAATTGTACAATTTCTAGTCTAACACATGCAAAATTTTAATCTGTGGTCTGCTATCTGTTTACCGTAAGGTAAATTCGAGTGTAATTCGAGAGTAATTCGAGGCTGTTTTGAGTGCCTAGATTGTACAAGAGAAAAAATAGTTAACATCGCATGACACCACTGGAGTATTTAACGCGCCGGCTGGGGAAGGAAAGACCTCAGGTTCCGACTGTCGACTCAGACATCTGTCTTTTCTGCTGAAATTTTTGCCATTGATAAAGCCATAGAGTATGCCTTAAATTAACCTCATTATTCTATTGTTATTTTTTTGGGACTCTATGTCGGCCTTTCAGGCAATGTAATCCGGTCGAACGGATACAAATTAAATCCAGGCCAACATAATTAATAAATAAAATTCAAGTCGTAAATCCTTCTCACTGATTTGGGTGCCTGGACATTCCAGTATACGCGAGAATGAATAGGCTGACACACAAGCTCGGTCTGCTGCAGAACTCGAGGGAGCGTGGAACCTCCGTCGGGATCTGCAATCATGTCTCTCAGTTATAAATCATCAGCGAAACTTATGTGGCAGAGACACTGGGACAACTTCCAACTACACACCATCAAACTTATCCTAGGCGAGTGGACTTCTTCCAATCGCTCCACAAGGCGGGGGGAAGTAGTCCTCACACGCCTCAGGATGGGCTGCCCCCTCTACCCAGATGCTTCCCTACATAGCCAACACCTTCCCACTATAATACAATGTTCCACATGCAATGTCACCCTCTCTGTCAAGCAGATCCTGCTTCACTGTGTGCGTTATCTTAAGGAGAGACGACCCTTGGCGGCGTATTGCCGGAGTCGCGGCCTCGCGCTAACGCAGACCACTCTTCTGGGTGAGAAGACCCGGATGTGTTTGATACACTGATGATTTACCTGACTGGGACCAACTTAATCACCCGGATGTGGTTGATACACTGATGATTTGCGTAACTGGGACCAACTTAATCAGAGAGTCATGATTTATGTGTATATATTATATGATGTATTATGCACTTTGTAAATTTTCCACTTTAATATATGTAAATAAAAGTATGGAAGTGTGTATGATTTCAGTCCAGCGGGATTTGATATGAATGCCTTCCCTTATCTTGCATATAAGCAATACGTAGTAATACTACGTACTCACGCTGTGTGCTTGTGTTTACCCCTACCTCACCTTGCCCTGACAAAGGACAATAGTTTTGTGGTAGGAATGGGTAACCTGCGTGAATAAAGTGTGTGTGAAGGTGTGACTGTTGTTATTTTTACTGTAAGTGGTCATATACTGCTAAATTTAGAAAAAAATAATGATAATTAAATTAATGGAAACCAAAATAAATAAATAAATAAATAAATACAAATCATAAAAATGACAAAAAAGCTACAAGGAACAAACAAAAGAAGTACACATCTAAATAAACAAAACAAATACATAAATGAAAATGAAATAAAGTACCTAATACCCACGTTATGATAATATATGTGTGTGTGTGTGTGTGTATGTGTGTGTGTGTGTGTGTGTGTGTGTGTGTGTGTGTGTGTGCGTGTGTGTATATATATATATATATAT
>CM035185.1:19440611-19454520 GCA_020233015.1 Callinectes sapidus | reverse complement strand
ATTTGAACTGTCTTACCAGTGTTCTCTTCTCGCAATCCAGCGAATTCGTTGTAGGAATCGTTGTAGGAATCACTTTTTCACTGTGTCAAGAGTTTTCATCATATTCTTTATCGTCCGGACCTCAAAACCATACATTGATGTTGACCATACGTATCATGTGTGGATTCGTCCTCTTAATTATATGTTCATGTTAATATTCGTCAATATCTTCGTTAATTTTTTTTTCTTCCGAATGCTGGATTTATTCTCTTTTTTTATATATATTTTTTGTCAGAATCTGCATTTTCTGTAACAATACTTCCCAAATATCTAAAGCCCTCCTTTTACTTTATTATTTGTCCTTGAATGATTATACATTGATATAAGTAATGTGGAAACGTCGAATTATTAACACGTAAGAAATAGAAATCATAAACGTTACAATTATATCAAGTGACATCTTAGAAGGACATATTCATTAAAAGTTTATTGAAAGACAAAATCGATTTCCATTTCGATATAATAAGGTAGAGAGACGACTAGAAGTGTGTGTGTGTGTGTGTGTCTGTGTGTGTGTGTGTGTGTGTGTGTGTGTGTGTGTGTGTGCGTGCGTGCGTGTGTGTGTGCCTGTGCGTGTGCGTGTATGCGTGTGTGTGTGTGTGTGTGTTTCATCAGCAACAGAGATTATAAAGAAATAGAGGAATGGGAATTGGAGACCGATAGGAAAATATACAAGAAAGAGTGTGTGTGTGTATGTGTGTGTAATAATAATAATAATAATAATAATAATAATAATAATAATAATAATAATAATAATAATAATAATAATAATAATAATAATAATATAATAGTAGTGATAATAGTAATGACAATAATAATAATAATAATAATAATAATAATAATAATAATAATAATATAATAGTAGTGATAATAGTAATGACAATAATAATAATAATAATAATAATAATAATAATAATAATAATAATAATAATAATAATAATAATATTAATAACAATTACAATATTTAGAATAATAATGATAACAAGAAAAACAACAATAATGTTAATGATGATATTTTGAATATTTCGTTATTTTTTGTTCCCATTCTTAGAAAAAAAAAAAAAAAAAATTTAAATTCTTCTCTGCCAATGCGGAATATCCAGCTCGGACACTG
Source organism: Callinectes sapidus (assembly GCA_020233015.1). Lineage (NCBI taxonomy): Eukaryota > Metazoa > Arthropoda > Malacostraca > Decapoda > Portunidae > Callinectes > Callinectes sapidus. Next base: position 19,453,367 of record CM035185.1, on the reverse strand, counting down.
TGATCACCATGTATACAGTCAAGTTGTTGTGGTGATTAAATTGATGATGATAATGACTGTTAAAAGTAGCATTTGTAATAATAATAAAATAGTAATAATAATAATAATAATAATAATAATAATAATAATAATAATGATAATAATAATATTTATTATTATTATTATTATTATTATTATTATTATTATTATTATTATTATTATTATAATGATAACAAGAATAGCGATATTAATATTGATAGTAATGATAATAATAATAATAATAATAATAATAATAATAATAATAATAATAATAATAATAATATTAATAATAATAATAATAATAATAATAACAACAACAACATTAACAACAACAACAATAATAATAAATAATAAATGGAAAAAATAATAAGAAGTGATAATAATGAGCAAACATCAACAACAACAACAACGACAACAACAATAATAATAATAATAATAATAATAATAATAATAATAATATGATAATAATAATAATAATAATAATAATAATAATAATAATAATAATAATAATAATAATAATAATAATAATAACAATAATTATAATAATAATATAGTAATGATAATAGTAATGATAATAATAATAATAATAATAATAATAATAATAATAATAATAATAATAATAGTAATAATAATAATAATAATAATAATAATAATAATAATAATGATAATAATAATAATAATAATAATAATAATAATAATAATAATAACAATATTTAGAATGATAATGATAATAAGAACAACAACAATAATGATATTGATAATAATGATACTAATAAAAAAAGGGAAAAAAAGAAGAAAAATAATAATAACATATATTAAAAAACGCAAAAAAATGCCAGCTTACTATAAGACTGGAATCACTGTGTGTGTGTGTGTGTGTGTGTGTGTGTGGGTGGGTGGGTGTGTGAGTGAGTGTAACTCAATGTCGCGGTCGCCTGCTGGTTATCCAGCTGACTTTTTCCCTACCAAGCGAGCTCAGAGCTCAAAGACCGAACTTCGGGTAGGACTGAATTCACATCAAAGACTACACATCGAAACAATGAGGCCACAGCCCATCAAGCTGCATCCTCTACCTACTTGTGTGTGTGTGTGTGTGTGTGTGTGTGTGTGTGTGTGTGTGTGTGTTGTATTGTGTGTGCATGTCACCCCATATACATATATACAGTACTGGAAAAAATTATTATGGATTTTTCTGATGACCTACTATTTTTAAGTTTGAATTGCAGTGAAACACGTTGCGGCCCTCGGTTCTTTTTTATTTTGCTGTATCTACATACTCTTGTTGCCTAGTACTTATTTTGTTTACCGTTTGCTGAAAAAAAGTGCCTGGATACATTTAGACATGCTACAAATATATGACTGACACAATTCTTTGATTTTTCCTGAATGGAACCAAAAATATATCAGTCTCTCAATGAGGTGAGTTTTGTTTGTTACTGGCACTTGATTTATTTCATCCTTCAGTTCATTCCCCAAACTCTGAATTGAGTTCATATCCGGTGAATTGCCAGCCCATGATGACAATTGAACATCGTTTTACTTGCACCATATCTTAACTTTCTTTGATGTATGGCATGGGGCTGAGTCCTGCTGGAAAATGTATGGTCTTTCTCTATACCATTCCCTAATTTGAGGCAGAATTCGGGCTTCTAGGACCGTAATGTACTTGTCTTGGTTCATGGTGCCATCCACAATATGCAATCGATTTGTACCATAAATTGAAATGGCACCCCGCACCATGATTTTCTGAGGAAACTTGACAGTTTTCTTCAAACATTCTGGTTTGAACTCCACTCCAGATCTTCGTCGCACTGTTTGGACACGACCATCAAGTACTTGAATGGTATATTCGTCAGAAAACACAATTTGAACCCCCCCCCAAAAAAAAAAAAGAAAAAAAAGAAAGAAAGAAAAAAAAAAAAACAGCAATCCTTAGAATGTAGGCTAAGAACGCAGTTGTGTGTCAACACCAACGACAAGAGCAACAACAGAAATTTGACATAAGATTTTTTTTCAGATGCATAAATATGTTCTGATAGTTTATTGTCACAACTCGGAATGGTATTACTACTTACATACCTTCTTCCAGTCATCTGAAGTCCATTGAACATGTGGTTTGGCCCATTCATACCTGGACTAGATCATGGCTTTCGTGAGTCTAAGTTTCTTCCTTGGCCGATGAGCTTTCAATCCAACTTCCAGAAGCCTGTTATTCACTGTCCTGGGATGCAAATTTATTTTATTTTAACTAACAAGGTTGCAATCTTTCTGCAGGACATTCTTCGGTTTCCAAGAGCCAATTTAACAATCTTTCTATCAATTCTGATTGTACTTTTCATCTTTCTGCTGCATTTACCTTTCCTTTTAGTGTCCAAATCATGATGATTTTCTTCCTTTTTCTTGATTAAACTAACACTCTGAGGTGAAGTTTTAGTTTCTTTGCAATCTCTTTCTGTTTCATGTATGTTTCATGTAAAAGACTTTGATTTGTCCAACCTTTCTAGGACACAAATCTTTTTCTTACCCATTATCAATACAACCTGCAAAACAATGATCATGAGATAAAAACCTTGAGAAAATACAAAAAAGATTAGAATGGCAATTGCGAAACCCACAAGGAAAAAAAAAAAAAAAAAAAAAATCTAAATCCAGGCAATTCGTTAAAGTGAATACTTTTTTCTTTTCAGGCAATTTGTGAATTGCCCGATTCACCTAACCTAAGTTAGGTTAGGTTAGGTTAGGTGAGTCAAGCAATTAATAAATTGCCTGAAAAAAACAGTCACTTTACAAATTGTCTGGATTTAGATAATGACTGTAATATATATATATATATATATATATATATATATATATATATATATATATATATATATATATATTACAGTGAATCTGTATAATCAGGGAATATGTATATTCTCTGAAATTTTCAGGAAATGTGTATAATCAGGGAATATGTATATTCTCTGAAATTTTCAGGGAATGTGTATAACCTAACCTAACATAACCTAACCTAACCTAACCTAACCTACCATATTCCCTGAGTGAATCAAACATTAGGTTAGGTTAGGTTAGGTTAGGTTAGGTTAGGTTATACACATTCCCTGAAAATTTCAGAGAATATACATATTCCCTGATTATACAGATTCACTGTAACATATATATATATATATATATATATATATATATATATATATATATATATATATATATATATATATATATATATATATATATATTACAGAAAAATCTTCAAAACAGTAAATTTGTAAATTTCCTTGATTTTTCAGTAAATTTACAAAGTTGACTGTTTCAATCAGTAAATTTACAAAATTACTAAGATTTTTAGGAAGTTTACAAATTTACTGATTTTAGGAGTCGGGAATTTTCCAAAATTGCTAACATAACTGTTTCAATCAGTAAATTTTCAAAATTATTAAGATTTCTAGGAAATTTACAAATTTACTGATTTTAGGAGCCAGGAATTTTACAAAATTACTAACCTAACCTAACCTAACCTAACCTATTCTAACCTAACCTAGGTTAGGATAGATTTTTTTGCACTTGGTCAAATCTGCGAAGCAGTTCGAAGCAGTTTAATGATCCATCGATAACGATCAGTAAATTTGTAAATTTCCTACAAATCTTAGTAATTTTGTAAATTTACTGATTGAAACAGTAACTTTGTAAATTTACTGAAATATCAAGGAAATTTACTAATTTACTGTTTTGAAGATTTTACTGTAATATATATATATATATATATATATATATATATATATATATATATATATATATAGTATATATATATATATATATATATATATATATATATATATATATATATATATATATATATATATATATATATATATATATATATATATATATTTATAGTAAAGTCTTCAAAACAGTAAATTTGTAAATTTCCTTGATTTTTCAGTAAATTTACAAAATTAATAAGATTTGTAGGAAATTTACAAATTTACTGATCGTTATCGATGGATCTTTAAACTGCTTCGAACTGCTTCGCAGATTTTACCAACTGCAAAAAAAATTCTGCTTCGCAAACCAAAGCAATATTCAAGGTTAGGTTAGGTTAGGTTTGTGTAAAAAATCACAATAAAAATTATAATCGATGAATCAGTAATTTTGTAAAATTCCTGGCTCCTAAAATTAGTATATTTGTAAATTTCCTACAAATTTTAGTACTCGTAATTTTGTAAATTTACTGATTGAAACAGTCACTTTGTAAATTTTCTGAAAAATCAAGGAAATTTACAAATTTACTGTTTTGAAGATTTTACTGTAATATATATATATATATATATATATATATATATATATATATATATATATATATATATATATATATATATATATATATATATATATATATATATATAGTATCTATATATTATATATATCTATCTATATATATACTCTATATCTATATATATATATATATATATATATATTATCGTCAAGGACCAAAGCAGTTGGCTAAGGCCCTCTCCGATGTGACTACGACTACTTTGGATTACCACTGAATCACCATTATCATTACACGGGGATGAGTATCTCACCCCTTTAGTTTCCCCTTTATTTGTCTCAGGATAGATAGGAATATTCATCTGTGTGTTTTCATGTGTGTTTTTCTGTGTATGTTTTTTCCCATATTTTCGTTTTCATGTTTTGTTTTGGAATGTTTAGTAATTAAAGTAATAGGTAAGTTTACTTCCAATATTATTCCCCTCAACCTGCACTAAGTTTTTTTTTTTTTTTTTTTCATTTCTTTACGACACTCACACGGTCTTTAACTTACAGTAACGTAACCATATATATATATATATATATATATATATCATGTATAAGATAAATATCTCTCTCTAATATGCTATATCTCTATATATATAGGCGGATCGAGAGAGAGCGAGCGAGAGAGAGAGAGAGAGAGAGAGAGAGAGAGAGAGAGAGCGTGCGCGCGCATGTGTGTGTGTGTGTGTGTGTGTGTGTGTGTGTGTGTGTGTAACACCGGGGAAGGGGGCCATTATGCCAAGGGGTGCGTTGCCTCACACCTACCTTATGGCGCCACTCCTGGCAGTCACGGCTTGCTTGTCTCCATGCAGGCTCCTTTCCTGCATCAAGTAACTCCCAACCAGAGGCACTGACTTCCCGCAGCTATCAGTTCCTTGGCATCTACCATGCTGGGTTATCTCTTTCGAAGGCAACCCGGTAAGCAAGATCAATTTCTGGGTGCCGAGCCACATGCTGCAGTTGGCTTTGACAGACTATGGTGGTAATTGGCCGCAAATCAGTCTCACGCAAGAATCGTTGATTTGATACAGTCATACCAGCGGTATCCAATGATCCTGCGAAGGCATCTACTTTCATAGACATCAAATCGCCTCTTCAGTTTGGTGTTCATTTTTCATGCCTCGCAGCCATAAAGTAAGAAAAGGATCACCAACGACATGAAGATCCAAATCTTAGTCCGTCTGCACAGAAACCGACAACGCCAAACACGGAGCGAGCTTATAACTCCGTGGGATATGCCAATGCGCCGTACAACTTCCTGGCTTGACCCACTGTCGTTTTGCGGTGCACTACTAAGGTATGTGAAGTTTCCGAGATCTCAATGTATCCCATAGCTCTACTGGGTCCTCAAACTCATGTAGTATCCTAAATTCATTGTAGGGTGTCATCGCATATTCCTAAGTACATGTCAAGATCTTCAGTTTCTTAAGATGATGGTCACATATTGGAGGCTTTCTGAACTTTATATGAAGCTTGAGTGAAGCAACAAAAAGCTTGTGATCAGTCGCAAAGAACTCAGAAATACCCTGCAGTTCTGGAGGATACTCTGACAAGTACTAACAATGATGTTGTCCATCTCCTTTGCTACCCCTCCAGCATTGTTATACTAAGTCCAGCGGTGTAGAGCTGGTCTCTGATACTAAGGACCTGCAATTCCCTCTTCAGTTTCACACGTCTCGGTACGAACGTACCCTGCAACTATAGACATGAAGCCTAGACAGTGTTTTAGACTAAGTCGCATTAAACATTCATCAACCAGAGTAACCTCTACAACAGATGGCTGCAATCTGGTGGAGATGATTATGGCAATCCCCTCGATATGGTGAACGTTACTCATGCCAGACCAGTAGTGGATAAGATAAACCCTTGCTACAAATCTCGCCACTGCCAGGCCTTCTTGTCTCAGAGAGCCCATCCTATCCTTCTGAGCTACCCCGATAGATTGGTTATCCTCTAAAAGGCTCAGACGTTCCAGGAACCCACAACTAGAACCCTCTGAAGGTTTACTCCAGGAATGATCCGATAGCCTGGCACCACGTCTGCTACCCCATTGGCACCTGCAAAACTAAAAGCAAGGCAAGAGGATCTTCCCTTCCCTCTTAGAATGTAGGGGTCCCACAGCTTTGCTCTACATTCATCATTGTGTATGACATGCCCCTCTGATGCCTGTTTGTACAGCTTGACCCCCAATCAAAATCTTGTAGTTGTGCCTTGTCCATGCCAAGAAACCCCAAACCCAGGCTCTACCTCTAAATCTACTGGTTGCTGACAAGGTTTTTTCACAAGGAGGGTTTGCAATCCTCACCCCAACAAGCTATGCCAACAGTCGTAACAGGCACTGATATCCCTGAGCAAAAAACCCTGGGTACCCCAAAAGACAGGAGAGGCAAAGAAAGCAGAAACAAAAATGGGACTGAGCTATCGGATGTAGAGGACACTCACTTCTCACTTGGAGAGAACCCACCCATCAAATACACACACACACACACACACACACACACACACACACACACACACACACACACACACACACACACACACATATATATATATATATCTATATATATATATATATATATATATATATATATATATATATATATATATATATATATATATATATATATATATATATATATAGCGTCAGAGGTAGACTAAATGTTAAGTTATCAATTGTTAAATTTAACTTTATAACAGGCCGTGGATATTAGACATACACACGTACATACATACAGGCGTAACCTAGGCAGACAATCTGTTACCAAGTAGAAAAGAGAGAAGGTTTTCAGTGGTACAGTGGAACCTTTTGCGCTCTGGAGGTCTTGGGATCCCCGAGCGCATGGGTTCGAATACTGGCTATGGTCTGAGTGGAAATTGGGCGTACACTCGGGGTAATGGTTCTCTTTCAGATACGAGGGCACCATTAGGTGGTCTCCTTTAGCCCATAGATGCCCATAAGAAGCCCATTTTGTATAGTTAGAAAAAAAGAATGGAATTACAATTATGAAATTCTGTGGCTTCGTAATTAGACACTTAATACGTGATTTTTTACACCAGTCGAAAAAGGGGGAATTGAGCTGTTTGGAAGAGGGCAATCCATTGATCTAATGTCTATGTTAAGATTAATCAAATCCTTGTTAATTAAGTCCGCGCCAGTCATATTGTGACGAATGACAGTAATTCAGAGATGGGAAGGATGAGAAGGCTTAGCTTGGTGGGAGACAAAGATAGGCTCGCTCTAAAGGGCAGTAAATTCTTTATCCTTTTTTTTAATTAATTAATTTTTTTATTTAAACAATGTGGACTTTTTACGGGAATTTATGGGCTAAAGAAGACCACCTAACGGAGACTTCCTATCTGAAAGCCCACCCATTTGGGAACCGTTACCCCCGAATGGATGCTCAATCTCCACTCACCCTGGCGCGTATTCGAACCCGTGCGCTTGGGGATCCCAAGGCCCCCAAAGCGTAAACGGTTCCACTCTACCTCGGCGGCCCCACAGATCGTTTAAATTCTCTCTCTCTCTCTGTGCTGAAATTTATGTGTGTGGTTATTGATAGGATTTTCTTTGGGTGAATATAAGAGTTGTGAATGTGTCAGCGGTGGTGTTGAAGTAAGAAGAGAGCCATTTGCCCATCTGGGTTCGATAAGAGGCAACCATCTGTTGTTCAGATAGCGCTCACCTAAGACGTACAATTGAAGCGGAGTTTCTTCATGGCTTGATAGGTAAGTCTGAGGTCATTAGCATTTAAATGACACGGGGTTCTGTCACGTAGGACTAGAGCTTTCCTGAGAAGAGACAGGGAGAGGTATGTCAGGGGTCTCGCTGAGATGTCGAATGTCACAGTCCTATGAAAAAAAAAAAAAAAAAAAAAAATCCCTTCTCTAACAGAATATTAACTTCACTTGCAGGACAGCATTTAGCAGTTCCACGAAGACGAAGAATATCATCCAGACACGGTAATTCCCAAAGAAAGAAATAGACTGTTGCTCTATGACAATAAAATTATGATACATAATGTCCAAAGTTCTTAAAAGAACTATGGAGCCAAGTGGCATTTAATGTCACAAAAGACGACAAACCAGATACAACCCAACATACAGAAACTGACGATGATGGATAAGTACAACATTTCTTAATACTGCCACTAGGTCATAGGTAATACGAACAAATAAGAGCAATCTGAGATATAAATTTACCACTTCTTGCTACCGCTAGTGCTAGTGTAAAAGGTAAAGTGGGGGGCTTACGCTGTATCAGCGCGTAGCTACGGGCGCTCATCTCCCGTCTCTTTGGCCTTTGAGCCTGTGGTGGAATAGTCCCTTACCCCGGGACATGGGGCCAGCATGAAATCCGGGTTTCCACAGTTTACCTTCCCTAGGTTGCCCTAGGTACCCATTTATCGACCAGTGAAGGATGAAAACCTGGGTGAGGTCTGCGCCGTCCTCGTCCGGGATCGAACTCGGGCCCACAGATTCGTAGCCAGACGCGCTAGCCACTGCACCGTGGCGGCGCATAGTGTACAACAATGAAACTTTGATGTTCAGGGATAAAAACCCTTACAAAATAGGACGAACTGAACATAACAGCAGACAGGATATAGGCTAAAAAATAATCGGTGCCACTACTTCCCTGACTGCCACAGAACAACCAGGAAGTTTAGTAACTAGAAATTCTCCTAAATAAATAAAGTTAAGTATCACATCATAATCAATGTAAGCAATTCTGTCGAGTTGAAGCTCTTTGACTATTTCTAGTATACGGACAAAATATTAAGCTAGTATATGACTGAAAGTATTAACTGAGCACTCAGCGTTCGCGTGTGGTGTGGCGTGTGACGCATCACTGACATGGGATGAGATGTGTTTATATGGCATCTAAAAGTCTGCTGTGACGTTGGCCATGATTAACCGTTTATTAAATCATATCAATATATGTGTGTGTGTGTGTGTGTGTGTGTGTGTGTGTGTGTGTGTGTGTGTGTGTGTGTGTGTGTGATGCTCTTGTGCCCACGCACTTGAATCTTCCGAATTTTCCACCCACCAGTCTCTTCGGAGGCGTGGGTTCGAATCCCACCGCTGCCACCATTTTATGTATGACTGGAGGGTATTTCACGAACGTAAATGGTTTAAGTGAGATTGAATATTTGTGGCGAGCGGTCAACTGGTTAATATTTGTATTATAGTTCTCAAACTCATGTTTGAGAGGAAAACGCAGATTATAAAAGTTAATATATTAGGAATGATATTTACAATGATTTCACGACACACGGTTAGAACGTAATGTCACTGTCTTTCTCGGAGAAGTGTTTAGTCTGCCTCTTGGGAGATAACTTAGAGAACACTTCAGAGTCTCGAGAACATACGTTAGGACACACACCTGTGGGCACACACAGTTCGTTCCCTCAACCACCACACGAGCCGGCTGTCTTGCGTCTGCCTTCTCCGCCAGACGACCGGCGGCGGCCCTGTTGGGTCACCCCAAGCGCCTCTCACCGCCGCTCGTTTTCTTCTCTCCTCTGGTGCGGCTTGCCGCGCCTCACGCCGCAGGAAACTGCTGACTCCGAGGCGTGGTCATGTGATGCAGGGATGGGTGTGTGTGTGTGATGCCTCAGTGTTCAAGCACATCATTTTATCTCATATAGTCATGTCTTTTAAACTACATCCTACTTAGAGAGTTTATATCATTATATTTTAGTAACTGTAACATCCTATAGATACAATAATAATGGAAATGCCTAGTTATATTTATAAACACATGCAACTCCTTGTAGAGGACAAAGCTTTGTCAGCATTTCTGAAGTATTGCACCATCTTATAGAGATGTTGCATCAGATTATATCTACATATATAAATACAATGAATTTCTACCTATCAAGTCCCTAACAACCATATGGTTTCGACTTACAAGTCTGTCTCTAACTAAATGTATCTGTGTTGTCTACCCCTTTCCTAACTCCTCTGACCATAGTAAATTCTTTAACTATTTAACTTCCAAAATGGAGCACATTCTGTCCCTCTATCCCTTCACAGAGATCTATCCCTTCCCAGAGATCTTCATCTTTGGAGATTTCAATGTTCACCACCAGCTTTGGTTTTCCTCTACTTTCACTGACCATTTTGGTGAACTAGCCTTTAACTTAGGTATCCTCCATAACCTTGAGCAACTGGTGCAACACCCTATCCATATTCCTGACCGTCCTGTATAAACTCCCAACATACTCGATTTTTTCCTCACCTTTAATCCTTTTGCTTATGGTGTTATCCTCTCTTCTTGGTTGAGCTCCTCCTTTGGATTCCCCAATGTGGAGACGCGGCTGGCGTTTTAGTTCTGCCAATTTTGGGTTACTGAGAAAATATTATGCTGACCTTCCTTGAAATGCTTACTATTTCCGTATCATAGACCCATCTCTTTATGCTGAGAGCATAACAGAAGTGATAGTGTTTGGCATGGAGGCGCACATTCCTTACTCTTTTTTTCAACCTAAATCTTTGAAACCATGGTTTAGCCCTGTTTTCCTTCTATACATGATAGCGATGCTGCCTACAAAAGGTATTTTGGCTTTCCATTTCCTTAATTTCGTCCACTTTATCTTTCCGGCTGGAATCATGCCAGATTTGCTCTTGAACATGCTAAACACTCATTTATTAATAGACCATGTCAAAAACGTTCAAACTCCAACTCCGATCAATATTTCTGGCATTTGGTCAAAAACACCTCCATTAACTTCACTTCTTTTTCTCCTTTGTTTCACCCTGATGTCAATACTGCAATCACATATGTCTGTACAGCTGAACTCTTCTCTCAAACCTTTGCTAATAACTCTACTTTGAGGTAATTCTGGGCTTGTTCCTCCGTCTCCTCCTCCCTCAGACTATTTCATGCCTTTGGTTATAATTCTTCACACTGATGTTTTCCATGCCTTTGCTGGCCTAAATCCTCGGAAGGGTTATGTACCTCATGGGGTCTCTCCTATTGTTTTCAAAAACTGTGCTTCCGTGCTAGCACCTTGCCTGGCCAAACTCATTTAACTCTGTCTATCGACTTCTACCTTTCCTTCTGTTGGAAATTTGCTTACATTCAGCCTGTCCCTGAAAAGGGTGACTGTTTTAATCCCTGTTGGTCTAAATTTTTAAAATCAATCCTCAATAGGAAGATTCTTAAATATGATCGCCAGTTTGGCTTCCATCAAGGTCGCTCAGCTGGTGATCTTCCGGCTTTTCTCACCGTCTTGGTAATCTGTTAAAGATTGCTGTCAGACTTTTGTTGTTGCCTTAGATATATAAAAAGCTTTTGATAGAGTTTGGCACAAAGTTTTGATTTAAATACTGCCCTCATTCAGTTTTTAATTTTCCCTCTGCAACCTTATCTCAAGTTTCCTTTGCCACCTAAATCTATTAACAGTGCTGTTCCTCAGGGTTCTGTCCTATCGCCCACTCTCTTTTCATTATTCGTTAATGATCTTCTAAACAAAATTTTTTGCCCTTTCCCTTCCTACGCTCATGATACCATCCTACACATTTCTACGTCTTTTCATAAACTACCAATCCTATAGGAAGTTAACAAATCACTCAGGGATGCCACAGAGCGCCTGCCTTCTGATCTCTCTAATATTCCTAATTGGGGTACAGAAAACTAAGTGAAGTTTAATGTTTCCAATTTTTTATTTTATTTATCAAGTCAGACAACTATTTCAGACAACTATTCCCTCTTCTTCATTGACACCCAACGTTCCTTTCCTTCTACAATTAATATTCTCGGTCTGTCCTTTACTAGCAATCTAAATTGGAAACTTCAAATCTCTTCCCTAACTAAAGCCGCTTCTATCACGTCAGGTATTCAAATGCGTTATGTTCAGTTTTCTTTACACTCTCAACTGCTAACTCTGTATAAGAGCGTTGTCTGTCCATGTATGCGGTACTATTTGCGTATATGTGAGAAGGGTTCCACTCACACAGTTATTAGATAGTAGAATCAAAAGCTTTTTGTCTAATCACCTTCACTCCTCTGATTATCTTGAGGATCTTTCTCTTCCTATTTTGTATGGCTATTTTCATGCTAACTGTTCTATAGGTCTTTGTAATTGCATGCCTCCCATCCTCCTGCGGCCTCGCAGCACAACAACACTTTCTTTTTCCTCACATCCCCATTATGTCCAACTCTCTAATGCATTCATTCCCTTTTCTGGTAGTCTCTGGAACTCTCTACCTGATTCTGTATTTCCAACTTCTGATTATTTGACTTTGTTTAAGATAAAGGTTTCAAGACATTTATTTATCGTAATCTTTTGGTTATTTATTTATATATTTATTTATTTATTTTTTACCGTTAAGAGGACTGGCAAATTAGTAGGCTTTTTCTTTTCTTTGTCTTGTCACCCTGGCCACCTTTCCTCTCTTAACCATATATATATATATATATAT
>CM035185.1:19427753-19438292 GCA_020233015.1 Callinectes sapidus | reverse complement strand
TGTGTGTGTGTTTACATGCGAGAGAGAGAGAGAGAGAGAGAGAGAGAGAGAGAGAGAGAGAGAGAGAGAGAGAGAGAGAGAGAGAGAGAGAGAGAGAGAGAGAGAGAGAGAGAGAGAGAGAGAGAGAGAGAAAGTGTTTGTGTCTGTGTGTACGTGCAAGTATTTGAGTCTGTCGTAGTCACTCTACCAATCCACCCGTTTTCTTTTCTGGTAAACATGCTCACCTTTTCCCTACCCGTCCATGCTCACCTTTTCCCTACCCGTCCCCCGTACCCAACCAACCTCCCAGCCACCACCCACCCGGCAGCCACGTGACGTCAGAGGGTGCGCAGAACTCAAAGCGGGCCAAACCTGTATTCTCTTAATCCTATTCTCTTAATCCTGGCGATGGAGGTGAGATGGTTCACTGTCGTGGCTGATGAAGTCAGTTGTACATTGTGCACACGTGTGATGTGTCCATGGGCCACTTTTTTGGCCATAGCGGTGTTACTTGTGTGTGGGGACGATGAGTATTATATATATATATATATATATATATATATATATATATATATATATATATATATATATATATATATATATATATATATATATATAATGTCGCTTACTCAGAGAGCAGTGCATATACTTTTTTGCGCACGTGTAATCTATTGATACTCTTTTGTTTTTAACCTATGATTAATGGTATTGATGACATATAGGTAATATAGTTGATGTTCTTGATATGAGTGAGGTTGATGATTTAATAATTATGGTGCTAAAAGTTAATCTTCTTGTATATAGTAAAACTAATCTTATATAGTAGGGGAAAGTATCACGAGATTGGGTATTGGTGATCGTGGTGTACCGTGTTTTTAGGGTGATATTTCTACTATAGGTGGTAGTTCATGAAATATTTACTTCATATCATTGTTGAGCTTTGCATTGTCACTGGATTGTTCTCATAATATTTGCTAAATCTTGTCATACACTTTCATTAACTGGCCATTACCGTAGTCTTGAAAGTATGCTTTTTTTTCATATTTTGACGATGCTCGTACCCTGAGAATCTGTCTCTGTCTCTTCTTTACCAAGGCGAACTACGGAAGGCACTGTGTGAGTTGATTATTATATTGATTGTTATGATTTAATGTTAGGTGCTATCAATATTTCTCGTGTTTATTATCATTTAGATTTATTTAGTATTAACTTGAAGGATCGCCCTAGGTTGACCAGCAAATGGAGGGTGCTTCAAGCGTGAAACAAGTGTGAGTGAATACATATGAAACATACTATATACATGAACAGTTGAGGGCACAATACACAGTTAGCAGATAGAGAGAAGAGAAAGTTTTCAATTTAGCCTGTAAGTGAAATTTCTAGCTTAGAATATAAATAAATTATTGACCACAGATGTTCTGTTCAGAAGTGTAGATGGTTAGTTGTTTGCCTCTTGAAGATGAGGGACGAGTTGACTAGAAGGTTATGTTTATGTTGAATTGATAGATGGAGGAATTGAATTTTGGAGGGAATAATCAATACTATGTGTCCCAATCAGAAATTTAGAGATAAATATTTAACGTTATGTGGCTTCCCTGAGTGATATGTTTACTTCGTGGAGGGTTGGTTGTCTACGAAGGGACGTGAAATGTGCATAGTGGTATCATCAGTGTAGAAATGTATAACACAAGAAATTGGTTTGAAATAATTGATGAGATGATTGTGTTCCCTGAAGAACACCACTGTTAATAGATCCAAGAGAAGGACAATAGCCATCTACTATGGCAGCAATAGAAAAGTCAGAAAGGGAATTTGAGATTAGTTTCAAAGGGAAGGATATAGCCAAAGGAGGGTAGTTTGGAAGTTAAAGCTTTGTGTCAGACTCTTTCAAAAGCTCTTCATAATATGTTCCTTCACTTACTGTCTGTAATAAATTCTTTTGTTTTGAAAAATGTCCCAGATAAGCCTTTCTTTGCATCTTTAGCCAAATTCTCCTGTAGTCTTCAGCAAAGCCCTCCACTGCATCTTTACCAGCTAGATCACAGAATCCTCATACAAAAGCTCGTACGGCAGAAGTCAGTGACACCATGGGTTCTTAGCCACGAGCGACTTTCAAGACGAGCTATCACAGGAACATACTACCAGGTCTCCCGCACTTACTCCCCAGTCACACCAGAAAAAAGTTCTTGGGAATCTGCTGAGTTCCCTTTGGGAACGTCAGATCACCTCCTTTCCCCTCCCACATAAAAACACACATTATCGATCAAAGTGATTCCTCCACAACAGTAGAGGGCATACACAGTTTCTCTGCCCTTATTCCCAACAAGGGCAGATAGTTATATCAATTATGTCTAGGTCAAGGATTCCTCCTCTTGTGTTGATGCTGTGGTGTGCCGATGGTGTACTATCTCAAACCAAATACTCTCTCTCTCTCTCTCTCTCTCTCTCTCTCTCTCTCTCTCTCTCTCTCTCTCTCTCTCTCTCTCTCTCTCTCTCTCTCTCTCAAAACTTAGTGCCTCCGCTATCTCATTATAAGAAAAATTGTCTTTAGGCTGCAACAAGTGTCACTGATGTCATGCCTTCCACTTCTCTTCATGCCGTGCCTATGATATGTGGTTGGTTTCATAAACTTTCTGTTCCCTGGTTAAATGCCGATCGTATTGTGCATTTGACATTGTGGGGACGTCCACTGTTTGAAGGCGTTTTGACAAGCATATGACAGTGCCCGTCGCACCTTTAAGATGAATCGGTGTGATTCTTGGAAGTTTTTTTTTTTCATTTCCATTACAGTTTTTATCCATCTTTCCCAGGTCGTCAAAAGAGTCCGCAAAATATTAAGGAAGTATTCAGTACCTCTCCTACTTGGTATGGTGGTAGATCCCAAGGCAATTGCCGATTCAACTGGAACTATCTTCATGTTCTGCTTTTGGAATCTATTGGCATCAGCTTTGATTCACCAGGTGGAGAGTCTTATAATGTTCCCATTCCAACACGTTTTTTTTTTTTTTTTTTTTTTTTTTTTTTTTTTTTTT
Organism: Callinectes sapidus; assembly: GCA_020233015.1. Lineage (NCBI taxonomy): Eukaryota > Metazoa > Arthropoda > Malacostraca > Decapoda > Portunidae > Callinectes > Callinectes sapidus. Next base: position 19,435,281 of record CM035185.1, on the reverse strand, counting down.
TTTTTTTTTTACTGTGCTGTGATTCATCCCTAGGTTTCAATGATATTCCATACTCTTTTTTGCGCTATATGTCCGAAGTAGCTTTTACCTTTTTACTTCATCTCTACAACTTTTTTGGGAATCTTCCATCTTCTTGAAGTGTTACCGATCAATTATCGTCAGCCTTCCATTATTTCATGTGTTTGTGATTTATTAGGAAAGGACGGTAAATGCTAGACTTTAGAAACTACATGTCCTCTATATGGCATAGTTTTAGGGAAATGGGAACTATGTCCAGTATTCTTTTATCTCTAGAATCTTTTATATTTAAATCATTTGTCAGTAAATTGATTGGAACAGCAGCATTTTACTCTGTTCAAGTTCTGTATCCGTGGCCGACTCCCTATTTTCATGCATCAGTTTCTATCTCATAGTATTTTATAGGTACGAATTCTAGGCATCCTGTCTAAAGCTCGACCTTTTGAGATTGGTGTGCCCCAAGTAAGCATATTCATTGTTACCCTTTTTGTTGCGACTATAAATCGTGCCGTTGGTGTACTTCCAGTGGTTTGTCCAGGAGATATCCACACCCAGTGTCCGTCACATAAGTGACCTTCCAGTTGGGATCTCTGTGCGTTCTTTTGCTCCCCCTTTCACTATATGGCGCCAATTAGCCGGCGTCTAGTCAATCCAGGCCTCGGGAGTAGTTGCTGGAGTTGTTGGTTCTTTCTGCATTACTAGTTATTCATAATATACTCCAGCCTTGTACAACTGCCTTTCTTCGGCACCTTCATGGGTGCCTCCTGATCACCCTAGCAGCATCTCAAAGATCATATAGCTGCTATTGGTGAGGAGATATCATGGTGTCCCGTGCGGTGTTTGTCTTTTGCCGAATTAAAATCCCTACACACCTTCGGCTGCTACTAGCTACCATGCCTGTCTATGTATACCCAGTTTGTATAAATTTCAGGCAGCTTTTCCTTTACGTTGTTTGTTTGGTACGTTTTCAAAGTATGTAGAGTACCACCCCCTTTTAAACACGAAATACTACTCCAAACCAACAGGAAGCAAAATAACAAGAATTCGTGGTAACCTATATATGTTAATGACTTGCCAGTCTCTTCTTCTGAGCTACAGATGCCCTTGATTGTTAAGAAGTTCCTGTTAACAATTAACTTAATTTCTCAGAGGACAGCAACTCCAGAATTACATTTATCTGCTTCAAAGAGTGTGGCCATCTATTTTTGTTGCCGTCTTGGTGTTCACTTGATCCAGATTTGTAACTATATTATGGAAGAATATCTTGTATGGAAGAAACTCCTTACTTTTCTTAAAACCTAAACCTTTCAAACCTTGATTTAATGCAGCATGTCCTCGTCCTATACATGATCAGCCCATAAGATCCTTGAACCTTTCCTCACCTGAACCTCATGCACTTTATATTCAGATCTCTTCTCCATCTATCCAAACACTCCATTAATAGAAAGTGTCAAAATCTTTCAAGATTAAACTCCCGTCATGACTTCTGGCACATAGCTAGAAACATCTCCAATAACTTTTCATATCTATTTTTCCCTTCTTTTATTTGATCCTGATGACCCCATTGTCATCACATCTATTTCAGAAGCTGAACTCTTCCTTCAAACCTTTGCTACTTTGGATGACTCAGGGCTTGTTCCTCACTCTCCTCCATCCTCTGTCTATTTCATGATTCATCAAAATCCTTTGCAATGACATTTTCCATGCTCTCGTTGGCCTTAATCCTTGGAAGACTTATTGATCTGATAATGTCTATTCTATTGTTTTCCGAAACTGTGCTTTCATGCTTGCACTTTGCCTAGTCAAATTCTTTCAACTCTGTATGGAGCATGCTTTTGTTCATTCCAATTGCTTTTGTGGTGGAATAAAGAAAACCTTTTCGTCTTATCATAATCTCTCTCTTCTCACCAATAGCCTTCAGCATCTTTTTATCATCGTCATAATATTTCATATTTTGTTCACTAAACGGTCACTACACGCTTAGCCGACCCTTTGCAGCCACCCGTTACGGACTTTATCGCTCCTTGCTACTACTCCCGTCCAACACCGAGTTCCTGAGTGTACTTAATAGTAAACACACTGACTTGGGAACAAACCTTGAGTTCTTCATCTTCCATCTCTGTCTCAGCTAAAGTGAACACTACATTGTTATCTTTTACCGTTGTTTTCATACGAACTACTCCGATCTTACTTGCTGCATGCCTCTCCTTCTCCCATGGTATCACTGTACGATGGTTTCTTCTTTCTGTCATTCCTATTCTGTCCACCTCTGTCCAACCTCTATTAACCGTTGTTCCTGTATCGCTCATCACTCTCAGTCTGGTAAATTCTTGAACTTTTTTCCTGGTTCTATATCTGCATCTTCCCACGACTAAACCTATTCAGGAGAAAGGTTTCACATCTGCAGCGTATTGTTTCCTGTTTCGAAACCGGCCCTCCAGAAGCTTTTTTCAAATGACCCTGTTACATACAATCAGGAGGAGGCAGTAGACACCTGCCGAAACGATAATTACTCCCAGGGAGGTCTAAAACACTGGAACAGGGGAGTGCTGTGAGCTTATCATCAAAACCAGTTGTGACCTCACTGAATGTTTCCTTTTGTGTCTCATAACACAAGGGGGTAGTCACAGCCTACCCTCTAAAGACAACCTCTTCCTCCACACAAAACTACCTGCACCTAGTTGCACACACATCCTTCACTCAAAATTTTTCCTAAATATGGCGACTCCTACACCAGCCTCGGAGTCCCCCTCTGGGGAGGGGACCATAAATGTACCCAGGTCGGACTGCTCTTCTGGTATCGACCCTAAGTGTCTTGACACACCCCTCACAATTTTCTCCATCAACTTCTAAACATTCGCGGTCTTCAATCTAATTTTCAATCTGTAGAACACCACCTCTCCTCCCCTAAACCTCATCTTCTTTTCCTCACTGAAACACAGGTGTCTGAGGCAACTGACAGTAACCCCTTTTCTGTTCCCTCCTACTTTCTCTATCCTCATTTTCATTCCAAAGGTGGACTTTGCGTCTATGTCCACAACGACATAACATGCTCTCGTGCCCACGCTCTTGAATCTTCTGAGTTTTCCACCACCTGGCTTCGATTTCAGAGTCACTCTCTAACTAATTTTTTCTGTGATGTATATCTCTCACCTAACTTCTCTGATTATAGAAAATTTTTTGACTACGTAACTTCTAAAGTGGAACACATTCTGACTCTCCAATTCCTCCTCGTGATCCTCCAAAGCGGAGGTACCTTTGGTGTTTTGCCTCTGCTAGTTGGGAAGGCCTGAAGAGGTATTATGCTGATTTTCCTTGAAATGATTACTGCTTCCGTGACAAAGACCCGTCTCTGCGTTGCGAGCGCATAATAGAGGTGATAATGTCTTGCATGGAGGCGTACATTCCTCACTCTTTTTCTCGACCAAAAGCTTGTAAACCCTGGTTTAACACAAGCTGCTCTCGTGTTATCCATGATAGAGAGGTGGCCCACGAAAGGTACTTGAGCCTTCCATCACCCGAGTCTCATACGGTATATATTTCTGCCCGAAGTCATGCCAAGTCTATTCTTCAACTTGCCAAAAACTCCTTCATTCATAGAAGGTGTCAAAATCTTTCCAGATATAACTCATCTCGAGACTTCTGGCATGTAGCCCAAAACCATTTTCTCTCCAAAAACAACTCTCCAACTAATTTACTTCTTCATCTTTCCCTCCTTTAGTTCAACCTGATGGCACCAATGCCATCTCATTTATCTTTAAAGCTCTTTGCTCAAATCTTTGCTAATAACTCTACTTTGGACGATTCCGGGCTTGTTTCTCCCCTTCCCCCCTCTGACTACTTCATGCTACCTATTAAAATCCCTCGAAATGATGTTTTCTATGCCCTCGCTGACCTCGTCCTATTACTTTAATCTCCTGTTTATCTAAAGTTTTTGAATCTATTCTCGATCTATTCTTAAACATCTATCACTTCACAATCTTCTATCTGACCGCCAGTATGGCTTCCGTCAAGGCCGCTCTACTGGTGACCTTCTGGCTTTCCTTACTGAGTCTTGGTCATCCTCTTTTAGGGATTTTGGTGAAACTTTTGCTGTAGCCCTAGACATATATCAAAAGCTCTTGATAGAGGCTGGCACAATGCTTTAATTTCCAAACTACCCTCCTATGGCTTCTGTCCTTCTCTCTGCAACTCCATCTCTAGTTTCCTTTATGATCATTCTATTGCTGTTGTGGTAGACGGTCATCTATCAATAGTGGTGCTCCTCAAGGGTGTGTCCTATCACCCACTTTCTTCCTAATATTCATCAATGATCTTCTAAACCAAACTTCTTGCCCTATCCACTCCTATGCTGATGATACCACCCTGCACTTTTTCACGTCTTTCCATAGATGACCAACCCTTCAGGAAGTGCACAGCTCACGCAGGGAAGCATCAGAACGCTTCACTTCTGATCTCTCTAAAATTTCTGATTGGGGCAAAACAAACCTTCAATGCCTCAAAAACTCAATTCCTCCACCTATCAACTCGACACAACCTTCCAAATAACTATCCCCTCTTCTTCAATGACACTCAACTGTCCCCTTCTCCAACACTAAACATTATAGGTCTATCCTTTACTTGTAATCTAAACTGGAAACTTCACATCTCCTCTCTAGCTAAAACAGCTTCCATGAAGTTAGGTGTTCTGAGCCGTCTCCGCCAGTTTTATTCACCTCCCCAACTGCTAACTCTATTCCGGGGGCTCATCCGCCCATGTATGGAGTATGCTTCTCATGTTTGCGAAGTCTTCACTCATACAGCTCTTTTGAACAGGGTGCAATCAAAAGCTTTTTGTCTTGTCAACTCCTCTCCTCTGATTGTCTTTAGCCTCTTTCTCATCGCCGCAACGTTGCCTCTCTTGGTCACTTTTACCGCTATTTTCATGCTAACTGCTCTTCTAATATTGCTAACTGCGTGCCTCTCCTGCTCCCGCGGCCTCGCTGCACAAGACTTGCTTCTTCCTCTCACCCCTATTCTGTCCACCTCTCTAATGCAAGAGTTAACCAGTATTCTCAGTCTTTCATCCCTTTCTCTGGTAAACTCTGGAACTCTCTCCCTGCTTCTGTATTTTCACCTGCCTATGACTTGAACTGTTTCAAGAGAGAGAGGTATGAAGACACTTATCCCATTCTTTTGGCTACTGAATCTGGACTTTCGGGGGACCGGCACTACAGTGACCTATTTCGTTTAATTTTTTTAGCCCTTGGCTGCCTCCCTTCTACATAAATCAAAATATACACTTAAACTAGAATAGATAGATAAATAAGGCAGGTTAATTAGGGAAAGATATAGAATATTAGATATATTTTTAAGACGCTGAGGAATACATGTAGGATGTTGCACCAGTTGCTCTCGATCACGAAAGATGGCAACGTTAAAGGTTAGTTTATCTAGGTGGTCAGCGAAGGGAAAAGGGAAAGATGGCAACGTTAAAGGTTAGTTTATCTAGGTGGTCAGCGAAGGGAAAAGAAACCCAAAGATTGGTGGTAAACACTAAGTTCTCACACACAAAAGTTTGTTTCCACAAAAGGGAAGTTGAATAGTCAATCTATTTTAGTCAGGGAAGTTATAGTAGGTAAGAAATATACAGCAATTTGGTTTGAGACTAACAAGTCGTATCCAGATGGCAGAAAATATGGAGATTCAAAAGCATGAGGACGAGAGCAAGTCAAGTCGCTGAGCAACATCGAGCTTTTAATTGAAAATTATCATAGAGAAGATAGGAAAGAGCGGAAAAAGTAATACCTTAATTTTCCTCAGACACCTCAATGAGAGTTCTACGGATTGAAGACTAGATCTAAGTCAACGAAAGCTGCAAATGGTAATGAAGAAAGATGAGTTGGGTCAAGACACTCGGGGTCGATACCGGAAGAGCAGTCCAATCGGAGAACAATTGTGATCCCTTCCCCGAGATGAGGACAACAAGGATTGTGTAGCAGTTATCTTAGTAATTAAGAATTTTGAGTGAAGGGTGTGTATATGATTATGTTTGTATCGTTCTTTTTTCTTTTTTTTAAGGAGCAATAAACTTTGACTCTCTCCTTATGTTGTGAGGTACATAAGGAAACGTTGAGTGATATTATATGATAAGTTCACATTACTCACTAATTGAGTGCTACAAACCTCACTGAAAGTAATGATCGTTTCGGCAAGTGTCTATTTATCTATATACACACACGCGCGCGTGCTCACACACACACACACACACACACACACACACACACACACACACACACACACATATATATATATATATATATATATATATATATATATATATATATATATATATATATATATATATATATATATATATATATATATACAGTGCTTTGCAATGTTTTGCATTCACGCTGGAATTGCATAGTTGTGTAATACTATAACTCAATAGTAATAAACACGAGGTGTGATAACATGTATTGATTTTTTTTTCATTTAGTTAACTTAATAATTAAATACACTAGTTATTAAGCTAAACGTTACTTCAGCAACTAGCTGATGAACTTCTAATGTACTTGACACACAATATCACCAAAGTTTCTCATCGAATCTCTCATCAAATTCAACTCAAGATAATTCAATATCAATGTCAAGTACAGTCCACACTAAAATACGTATCACACAACAGTATCAAAGTTTCTCTCCTCAAGATTCAACTTAAAATAATTCAACATCAATGTCGAAGTACAGCCCACACCAATATACATAATACACAATATTAGCAAAGTTTCTCATCAAATCTCTCATCAAAATTCAACTAAAAATAATTCAATATCAATGTCGAAGTACCGTTCACACCATTTTACGTAACACAAAATAATATCAAAGTTTCTCATCAAATATCTCTCTTCAAAATTTAACTCAAAATAATTCAGTATCATTGTCACAGTAAAATCCACACAAACACATAAAATCAAGCACATCTTAACTCTAAACATCCTTATAATATAACATCCTGGCCACTATTATTCTCCTCACACTTCATGACACCACAATTAATTTAGGCTGCATTACCAACATTTAAAGCTCCACTTATTGATACAAAATTATTTTTATCCATGACGCTCCTGACCCTCCACCGGTCAGGAACCTGCAACCTCTCAGCTTCTGCTCTCTCTCTCTCTCTCTCTCTCTCTCTCTCTCTCTCTCTCTCTCTCTGAACTCTCCAATTCCTCAACAATCTCCATCTTCTCCGTTACATCACATTTTTTACTCCAACTGTTACATATTTCACTCACAAAAAAAAGCTATCCTTATTAGTAAGGTCGATGTTTCTATACATTTCACATATTCAATCAATCAATCATGAGCGGCATACGCCGGGGGGCGCGTTGCCTCACCTACCGTACAGCACCACCCATACTGAGTGACTCCATATTCCACATGCAGTGATTACTTCTCTTACATACCCCTCCCCCCCCCTAGGCGTGACATACCCAGCTTGGGTATCATGGCAATGATCAACACT
>CM035185.1:19405789-19419397 GCA_020233015.1 Callinectes sapidus | reverse complement strand
ATATATATATATATACACACACACACACACACACACACACATACATCATGGGTTTTTCTACATCAATACCGCGTTAGGGAGGTACTACTAAAAAAAAAAATCAAAAATATAAAAAAGTGCCGTCATCCTACCATACTTTCCAAGATCTAGTTTGGACCTATACATATGTCTCTAGAAGTTCGTTGCCTATGATGTCACTCTATTGAGTGGAAAATTAATTAAAGCTGCCAAATATTCTATTGTGAGGCGGTAGAACAGTATCGCTACACATTCATCGGCAACATCGCTCTCCTGCTTCAACGAAACAAATAAAATCTTAGAAAAATAGATATCAGGACGTGATTTATGCAATCCTATTACTCATATTTGTATGATTATTTTCACATATATTTTTACCTTATGAAGTCCTATGCTGATTGTTCCAACGTGAATTTTTCTTAGACTTTCTTGTGATTTCAAATGCAATAAGGAATTAAATAATTCATGAAAAGAAACAATAGAAAGTTAACGTGTGATTTTTTATATTTTTTCAAACATCCCAGAAATAAACTCTGTCTCTGGAATTGCTGCAACATGTCAGATAACCATGCGCTCTCCTTCAATGACACTTAAAGAGAAGTAGCAAGACACCCTTGGATCTAAATTACCAACTTTTAAAAAACTTTTTACATTTAACTTTTTGGGAGCGGTAATTGAGTGAGCTTTTCTTCATTGTATTTGTTCCCTTGGTCAGCATCACTGACGAGAGAGAGAGAGAGAGAGAGAGAGAGAGAGAGAGAGAGAGAGAGAGAGAGAGAGAGAGAGAGTGTGTGTGTGTGTGCGCGCGCACGTGCGTGGGCGCACCAAGCCAGCCTCTTCACTACGGAGCAAGTTCGGAGCTCAAAGACCGAACTTCGGGTAGGGTTGAGACCACATCACATACTATGCACCGGGACAGCGAGGCCACAGTTCCTCGAGTTACACCTCGCACCTACTTGCTGCTAGTGAACACGGGCTAGAAACACCTTAAGAGGCTTGCCTATATGCCTCACCAAGCCTGGAACTTGAACCTGAACCCTCGCGGTTGTGAGCTGAGTGTGATAACCACTGTACCAAGCGTGCGCGCGCGGGTGTGTGTGTGTGTGTGTGTCTGTAAACAAAAGGTCGCAGCAAGACGACTTCCAAGTTTTTTCGTATTTTCTTGTCAACAAGTTGCTCCAGGTGTCCTAGGATGGCATACCAAGTACATGAAGGTATGGTGCATGCAGTGATGGGACAGTGAAGTGGCAGGTGTTTGTGGACTTCGACAAAAATTCGCTGATATTCCGTGAATCACCTGGCCCCATCCCTCCCTTCGAAACTGTTTCCAAGGCTCGCGCATGCGCAGAGGAGTCGTCACTATCTACGACGCCATCACCATAATAACAGGGGTGCCAGCTACTATTCACACACTACAGACCTACCCCGCGCGGTCCTCCTCTGTACTCTGTCTTGCTCAGCGAGTTGTGGACTCCGTTACAGAGAAAGGATTTATAGGACTGCGTGCCTTCAAAATAAGTGTACCTCCTCATGATATCAGAACATAAATTTTAATTCCAATCACACGCGGTATGCGTTGCTCGGGCATCACTACACGTTCCTCGAGCATCACTACACCAGAGATTGCCCAAAAAGTTTAACCTATAAAGTATGCTTAGAGTGTAGTGAAGAAGGCCACTTATGGCATGAATGTAAAGGAAGTAGTAAAAGATGTCTGAACTGTGATGAAGAACACTCAACATTAGCAATGAAATGTCCTAAGAGGAAGATGATCATGAAAGTAAAAAGAAAGCAGGAGGCAGAAAGACAAAACATGACTTACTCAGATATGACTAGAGCTCAAATCAACACTTCATCTAAGGCAAAATCACCTCAACATAATGCTTCCCAAATAACTAGAGAGGAATGACTAAAAATCAACATCTGTATATCACATGCTCATCACAAAAGCTTAATAGATCCAGGAACGTATGGTGAAGAGCTGAATAAAATTTTAAAAGCCAATAACCTCCCAACAGTGATAATTCCTGACTGTCCTGAAATCAGCAAGCTATACATAGAACCACAGCCCCAGGCTCAGGCATAGGCTCAGGCTCAGCCCGAGGCTCAAACAGAAGTAATAAAACATAAAACTTTGCCAAGAGCAAGAAGTAGGAGTTCAGAAAGGAAAGGAAAAGTTGTCACTAGCGAGGCAAAGCACCCAAAACAAGAAAGAAAGGAAGACGTAGTGGATTGTAAAGATTTGGGTTTGAAATTATATACAACAAAGGAAATGGGATAGCCTGTAGAGAATTACATGGTCACAGACTTTATATCTGATGTACGAAGTAACATATGTAAATTTACCTTTGAAGAAGAAAGACTGGATGAGGATGACATATATAAAATGGCTAATACAACAATTCTGAAAGGATGCTGGAACACACTTAACAATGATGAATACAGAAAAATAACATCCGGTTTACAGAAAGCAAGATCTCCTCCCGAAGAGAGGGATCCTAAGAAATACACCCACTATGATAAATAGTCTCACAAAACTTACAATAATACAGCATAATGTAATGAATTGGAAAACCAATAAAAATTCTTTGATTGACAGCTATTTAAAAGTTCAACCAGACTTGATTTTAATGAACAGCCATGGTTTAAAATCTACAGAAGCTCTTAGAATTCCGGGATACAAAATACACAAACTTAACTACAGTGAGAACTATGCGGACGGATCAGCTATAGCAATTAAGTATAACATCCCCCATAAAATTTATGATGATTATGAAACAGATGTGCTAGCCGTAGAAATTGGAACTATAGTCTTGGGCCTATAATTATATCCACAACCTACCTTCCACCAAGACGTCCTTACTTACCATTCCCGGATATATGTAGACTTTTAAACAATAATATTCCAACATATATCATTGGTGACTTTAATGGTAGACATTTTCATTTCGGAAATAAAGACAATAATACAATTGGAAAAAGTTTAGTAAATCTAATAAATCAAGGGACCTTACTTCCCAACTTTCATAGGCATAAACTCTGCTACAATACCTGATAAAATTTTTTGCAACAAATATCATCTTAATTGCTTTTCTGAACCTGGGGAAATTACAACTTCTGACCATATTCCAATAATTTTCCGATTATCTAAAAAGCCATTCATTATGGATGCACTACAAGTCTATAAAACTAATAAAGCAAACTGGAATTTATTTAAAGAAACACTGAATAAAAACATAATTCTAAAGAACTTAAACATCTGTAGCACAGAAAGACTAGAGCAAGCAACTAAAGAATGGATGGAAACAGTAAAGCAAACAATGGATAAGGCAATTCCTAAAACCAATCATAAATAAATAAATAAATAAATGAATATATATATATATATATATATATATATATATATATCTTATTATATATATATCTACTATTATTATATATATTATATATATATATATAATTTTTATCTATATATAGATAGATATATATATATATAGATATATACTATATATATATATATATATATATATATATATATCAATTAAAATCTACCCCTGAAATAAGGAACTTGGTAAACCAATTTCAAGTATTAAAACAAAATGCTCTAACCAATGGATGGACAAATAACTGTTACCGACAGTACATTAAAATAAGGCATGAAATAAGAGAAAGATGCAGGGAGAATTACAACAAGAACTGCGAAGATAAAATTACAGATTTAATGGACCAAAGTAAAAATAGCAAATAATTTGGGAATAAAATTAAAGTATTAAAAGGGAAAAATATAATAGTACAACCTATAAACTACAGACCAATATCTTTATTGGAGGTTCCTGGAAAACTATTTGAGAGAATAATACAAGGGAGATTAGATTCATTTTTGACTGAAAACAATGTAATACTCGTACATGAGCGACAGCACGGATTTAGAGCATACAAGGGAACTCACACAGCCATTTCCACAACTTATGAAACCATAGCAAACTCGTTAGCAAACAAACACCAAGTCTATATAATCTTAAGAGACGTGGCCAAAGCTTTTGATAAGGTGTGGCATAATGGATTGATATATAAGCTATTAAGACTTCCAATGCCCACTATCTTAGAGAAAATCCTATGCAATTTTTTAAATGATAGAACAGCTAAAATTGTAATTGGCAAGGATAGCAGTAAAGATATAAAGTTACAAAATGGAGTACCTCAAGGGAGCGTACTCTCTCCTACATTATACTCTTTATTTACTAATGACTTACCTCCAGCTGGTCCAGGTTGTCTAGACACTATATTTGGAGATGACATCACTCAAGTCATCAAAACACCCAGCAAATCGAAAGCCATGGTGAAATTAAAGATTGAAAGGGAGATCAAAAGAATTAATAAATATGAAAGGAAATGGAAAATACAAACTAGTGAAGGGAAATTTAAAATTATTCCCATAGCCCAAATAAAACCTACGAAAATAAGGGTAAACGGAAAAGAACTCGATACATGCAGAGAAGGAAAATTTCTAGGATTAAAGCTACAAAGCAATGGAATGACTGGTCACTGCGCAACTGTTAAAAACAAGGGAAATGCAGTCCTTACCAACTTAAGAAGGTTCCGAAACTTATCACCTAAAGTAAAAAGTACATTAGTAAAAACGCTCCTAATACCCATCTTAGAGTACCCACCAATACCAATATGTTCAGTTTCACTTACTCAAAAGAGAAGTATGCAAACAGTGATAAATAAGGCACTGAAGTTCATCAACTGTAATGAAAACAACAAAGAAACATTGGAAGAATTACACAGGAAATACAATTTTACTCCACTAAATATCTCAATCGACCAAAGAGCAAAAAAGATCTGGGAAGCTGGCAAAGCAACAAAGCCTGAGCACTACAATAATTTAACGATCAACTACGAAAGAGAGCATACATGGTTTGCAAAATCAAGTAAAGTAATAAATCGATGTACACCCGAGGCAATAATTACCAGACAGCAGTAATTTGTTTAAGTCTTTTCAGGGATCCACAGTTCCAGAGTGCTCAGGGCACCAGGACGAGAGCAGCGAGTCATCGTGCAGAACCTTATTCTTTCCCTATCCAATCCTCTAACAACAAACTAATAAACTGCTAATACGGAAAACACTAATATATTCTATTAACAACAATTAACATCAACATCAAAACTAACTTAATATTAACATATATTGTACCAAATATATTGATATTGTATCAAACATATTGATATAAACTTATAACATTTTATGAATTGTTAAGAAGATTTGCCATATTACATTGTCCAAAGCAATGTAAATACCACAACTAAGGGGCCACAGCTGAAGCAGTCTTAAAAATTATAGGGTTTAGATGTGTTTCTGTTGGGGAAGTCTGTCCCACTAAAGTTACGCACAATGGAAAAAGAAAGAAAAAAAATAAAAGCACACATGCACTCTCCCCTACACAGTGAGACAGAACAAGCTTCCCCAACAGTCTGTGTTCTAGGGAAAGCTGCGGTCCTGCCAATGCATTTGCGACACCCGAGTTATGAGTATAGTACGAATGTGTGAATGAATGCGGGATAATGTCTGTACTTGTTTAAAGGAAAAATAATAATAATACACAAAATAAAAGTAAAAAATAGCACTGTGGTCAAGCCCACAGACTGTTCCTCTTACTACTTTCTTTCACCAATTCCCTTCACACCCACTTTCTCTTTAGCTAGCTACCTCCTTTTCTTCATCCCCCTTTATAAAAAAAATAAATAAATAAATAAAAAAAACTCAGAATGGTACGGCAATGGTCAGATTTAAGAAAACTGCAAAAGCACCAACTGAGCAAAACAAACAAGGATGATTTGATTGAGAGCATTTTATCAAGTGAAGATCTTGATATATCTGACAAGCTTTCCTCTGTAACGAGGGAGCTTAACGAGCTTAAAAGCGCCCTGTGAACAAGAGGATCACCGAGTTGGAGGTAAAGATGGACAGGTAAAAAATCAGGTGATTGCTGCACAACAACAATTTCTTGAAGCTGTTGATAGAAGAGAGAGAGAGGCCACTTTGGTCATCCTTGGAGTACCAGACGAGAACGAATCTCTAGATGGCACAACAACAGACGGAGATAAGCTGGACATCATCTGGAGAAAGATCGGCGTGCCGCTGGAGATCGAAGGAACACACCAAAGGCTGGGACGCGTCACGAATGAAGACGGGACGCAGAAACGACGCCCTATCCTGCTTGTCCTTGCTTATAAGAATAAACGCAGTGGCATCCTGGAGAAAAGCAAGCAACTCAAGACGGCGGAAGATAATTATAAGAAGATATTCATAAAGAAAGATGTGCATCCATGTGTGAGAAAGGAGTGGAAGAGGCTCCGAGATGTACAATAGGCTGAAAAAGTAGGTCCGGAAAACGTGGGATGCGTAATCAATCTGGATACACGTGAAGGCAAGCTCTACAAGGACGGTGTGGTGATTGACGGATGGAGCCCGCTGATTTTTTTTAATAGCCCACAGCTGGAGTCACTCTTAGATATAAGTAGGATAAGTTTGGTATCTTAGAATGTAAGTAGTGTGTATACTAAGTTAGGAAAAAGTATTGTTCAACAACTGTTATTGGGCTTTGATATAATTTCTTTTATGTGAAGTTAAAACGTCTCTACTATTATGTTTCCCTGGATATGTGAGTTACAAGAGTATGGTGGTGGGTTCACATGACAGAGGCGGTACTGTGTTGCTTATCAAAATTACTTGTCAGAATTTGTGCAAAATGTGGACACTAATGTTGAAGATCAGATCTGGGTAGAGTTTAGACATATTCCAAGAGTTATGTTTGGATTTTGTTACATTCCTCCCTGTGATTCCCAGTACTACTCTCGCGAATTCTTTGCTGCAACACAGGAAAGAATTCGTGAAGTTAAGTATGTTATTATGGGGGATCTGAATTCTAGATCTGGTATTTCAGTAAGAAATTTATTCCCAATTTCTGATGTAGGTAATTCTTGTCACCGGTCATATCCTGTCATTAATGATTCTATAAATGCATGTAATACCAATGCCGAGATTTTGTCAACAATATGTAAGGATAACAAGTTGATAGTAATCAATAATTTGAAGACCCCTGATTATCATTTTATTAGCAATCTAACATATAAAAAACGTGATACATGGATTTCAGAATTGGACACGTGTATTGTATCACTAGAATTTTTGGATAAAGTTTGTGATTTTCATGTGTTATAGCGTGGTGACCTCCCGTCAGACCATGCTCCTATTGCGATGAGTATTTCAACCAAAAGCATTGATCTACAAAGTCTGCTATGTAGAGCAGCATCCCTTAGAGGTCATGCTATGTTATGTAACAAAGATGTGAGATCAAGACATGTGAAGAAATCATTGAATTTTCATGTACTAGACAAACAGATTTTCAAGGACTGCGTCTCCCAAGTGAATATGACAAGTGATGAAGTTAGTGCTTTATATATCAATGAGTTGGCAGAAAAGGTGTCTGATGTTCTGCACGAGAATGCTGAAAAATGTCAGAGAACTACACTAGAAATTTATGCTGAGGATGGCTATGGACGTTGGGAAAGAATAATGGATGATAAAGATGACATGAGAGTATGGAAGGCAGTCAATTGGAAGGACGAGTATAGTGTATCAGGAAAAAGTGAAAAATGCCCAAGTGACTCAGAATTTAAGAAACTCTTCAAAACTGTGCTTAACCCAACGAACGTGCCAGATCTTTCAAGAATTGACGTAACTACAATCACAACTGTACCTGTGTTAGATGAGCCTATCACACCTATGTAAGTTGATGCTCAAATTCATAAGATGAAAGTTGATAAAGTATGTGGTCCTGATGGGCTCTCACCTGGTGTATTAACTTTGTTACCAGCACAGTGGATTGTGACACTAACAACTCTTTTCAATAATGTACATTATTCTATTTTGGTGTATATCCGAGTCCTGGAGGAAAGCTAAACTGTTTACTATCTTCAAGCGAGTGGACAAGTTTGACACGAACAACTACCGTGGAATTAGTGTTATGAATGCTTTGTCTAAATTGGATGATATGGTTCTGGGCGACAGGTTGAATCAGTGGTTCGAACCTTATCGGGAGCAGGCTGGAGCACAGAGTAAGAGAGGTTGTTTGGAACATATTGTGACATTACGTTTGCCAACAGAGACAGCTCGTCGGAAGAAGTTTAAATTATTTGTGATGTTTGTCGATTTCTCAAAAGCGTATGACGTAGTCCCACGTTAGATTTTGTTTAAAGTGATGAAAAGGCTTGGCTGTGGACTTGTCATGTTAGCTGCATTAAAAGCAATGTATCAGAGGACGGAGAATGTTATAGGTGACGCTGTCATAACAGAAACGTTCGGGGTGAGGCAAGGTTCACCCTCCTCATGTATCATGTTTATTCTATTTGTAAATGACTTAATTAAGCTTGTGAAGGACCGGTGTCAGCCAGATGGTTTTCTTCAGTAGCTACACGTCTTAATATTAATGGATGACATAGAATTGCTATCTACAAGTAAAAAGGCTATGATACAAAAAAAATGTTAATTGTACAATAATTATGTGAAAATTACGGAATGAAGGTAAACCAAAGTAAAACTAATTTTTTTTGTCATCAACGGCGAGACAAACATGCATAACTATATATATTTGGGTAGGAGGCCATTCTGTATACATGTTTTATTAAAGTCTACAGCAGTAACTGCATTATTGAGTTTATATGAGGTTTTCTCTATCCTCCGGATGAGAGAACGTAAGTTCTGGTTTACTGAGTTTAGGAGATTTTCAAAGTCCATTAGAATTCTCTTTTAGTAGCAGGTGGGGGTGTTGTTTGCCTTTTTCTCAAGATATCTTTCGGTCTCTCTTGGACCATCTTCAGGAGAGGAGTGAAGAATGTTTTTTTTTTTTTTTTTTTTTTTATAAAGGGTGAAGAAAAACGAAGATAGCTAGCTAAAGTAAAAGTGGGTGGGAAGAGAAGGGTGAAAGAAAGTAAGAAGAGAGATAGATTGTGGGCTTAACCACATTGCTGTATATATATATATATATATATATATATATATATATATATATATATATATATATATATATATATATATATATATATATATATATATAATTTTTTATTTTATTTATTTATTTATTCTTTTTTATTCCAGTCAATCTTCACCCACCCTACACTCGCGTAAATCATTCATTCTTGCATCCTGGGACCACAAATGCTTCGGCAGAACCACAGCTTTCCACTATGCCACAGACTTTTGGGAAAGGTGAATCTGCTCCACTGTGAAAGGTAAAGAGGTTGTGCTTTTGTGCTGTTCCCATGTGCAGTAACTGTAGTGGAAAAAGTCTTCCCCAAAAGGAACACAGCTAATCCTATCAAATTTCAGACTGTCCGGTGCTGTGGCCCCGGTGTTGCGACTAAACATTCACTCTGTTCACATTCGTTGTATATTCAGGGTCAAAAGTTTTATTGTTATGTCCTTTGTCAATTTAATTATTTATATTTTGGTGAAAGTAAATTGTGACTCAATCTCAAGGTTATTTACTTATTATTCAGCTGTTTGTTCTGTAATTTTGTAGGACAAATTGTTAGCAGTTAGTTAGTTATTGTTAACAGGTTTTGGTTAGTTTTAGACGAAAGTTAGTTAATTAGTTAGTTAAGGATTTTAGGATAGTTTTAAGAAGGACTGTTAGTTACTTTTAGGTGATTATTGGTTCTGGTGGTTCCATTGAAATTATTATGCTGCTTTTCGGAAACCAAGAGTGGGCGTTGTTATGTTGAATTACAAGAATATTATACTGTTCTCTTTCGCTTATATTTATTGTTTCCCATGTATTGAGAGCCTTTTGATAGTTAATGATATTTAATGGGGCAATATTATATTTATGATGTAATTCTTCCGTATTCAAGTTCTGTTGCTCATTGCAGTGGATGAATCTTAGTGCTTTATTTAGTACAACTTGCATTTTCTTTTTTTGTGTCTTTGAAGCCATGACCATGGGTATGTATAGGTGGGTATGAAATAACAGGGATCAAAAGTGTTTTAATTAGTGTAGCTTTTATTTTTGGGGTTAGATTGCTAAATCTTCTTAAGTTTGATAGAATTCCTTTTCCTTTATTCGTATTTTTCCTGATATGTGTGACAAACCCATTTGAAGTTAGATTTAAACCAAGAAGTTTTCCTGATTTGCAGGTGCCAATCTCTTTATCGTTTACTTTAATTTTCTTTATTTTAACTTGAGCTATAGGTATTATTTTGAATTTTTCTTCACTAGTCTTAATTTTCCATTTCCTTTCAAACTTGCTAATTCTTTCAATTTCTCGTTCCACTTTTACTTGCATCATACGTTTTGATTTGCTTGGTGAAGTAATGATTTGTGTCACATCATCGGCATACATTATGTCTAGGCAGCCATGTTCAGGTAAAGGGAGGTCATTCGTAAATAATGTATATAATGTGGGAGATAAAACGCTCCCCTGTGGGACGCCACTAAGAAGGTTGATGTCATTACTATAGTCTATTCCAGAATTTATTCTTGCCTTACCATAATCTAAAAAATTGCACAGTATCTTTGATAGTATGTCAGGCAGCCCAAGTCTTATTATTTTATATTTAAGTCCATGATGCCAGACTTTATCAAAAGCCTTTGCGACATCTCTAAGGACCAGATACACCTGTTTCTTTTCGGCCAGGGCATTCGCAATTGTTTCATATGCTGTTGTGATTGCCGTATGTGTGCCTTTGTAGGTTCTAAAGCCATGTTGTCTTTCATTGATAATGTTATTTTCAGTTAAAAAGGTATTAAGTCTTGGTAATATAGTCCTCTCAAAAATTTTATCTAGTACCTCAAGAAGTGATATAGGACGATAGTTAATTGGATTTGTCGGGGCTTTATCTTTTTTGGTATGAATTTAATAATGGCTTCTTTAAAACATTTTGGAAAGTAACCAGCCGAATAGCAAGCGTTAAATATATTTTTAAGTTGATTTAGTGTTTTTTCTGTGCATTTTTCAAGTATTACTTTACTTATTTTGGTGGAACCCGGAGTTTTCCTTTTAGTTCTTTTGATAAGTGTTTTTATTTCTTCTAGAGTTATTGCTCTTGTATGGTAATTGTCTGTATTAATTCTGTCCAAGTTAACAATAGGGAAGGGATTTACTCTATCATTAAATATATTTATATATCGTTCAATGTGTTCTGAATGGTTTTTGTCAAAGTTATTTTCTTCTTCTTCAGTAATTCTAAATACATTTTTCCAAGTATTCTCCATTAGATTACATTTTTCTTTATCAGTGAAGTACTTTTTACCATCGTCATCTTTCATATAATTAGTATGTGTAGTGGTTTTACTTTTTAATATTTTAATCTTATTCCAGAATTCTTTACTATCTTTACTATTTTCGGATATATAATTAATTTTCTCTTCCCAATTTTTGTTGTATGCTTCTTTACAGCGTTCTCTTAATTCTAACTTGATTCTCTGACACTCCCTGTAAGTCTGCAATGTCCAGCCGAAATGTGAAGCAAATTCTCTTATTATTTTATATTGGTTTTCTAAGTGTTTTACTTCAGGTGTTGTTTTTAATTGATATATGTACTGATAGTTTGATTTCGGTATAGCTACATCTATGGCATTTTCAACCGCTTTTATCCAGGTCGAAGTAGCAACTTCTATTTGTTCAGGAGTATCGCCTTCAAGATCGGATACATTTATTTGTTGATCTAGTTTATGTTGAAATAGATCCCAATCAGCTTTATGTATTTTAAGTGTCTTTGGTTTTTCTTTCAAAATTGGTACAGTGGAAAGTTTAAATATTATGGGTAAATGATCGGAGGTTGTGACATCACCTGGCTCGCAAATACAATTTAAATAATTATGTTTATTAGAGAAGACTTTATCAGGGCTCGATGTTGAGTTATGTGTGAAAAAAGTTGGAAAGTTAGGTCCGAGATGAATCATCTTTCCTTGATTAATGAGGTTTATTAGACTTTTTTCCTACTGTATTATTATCTCTATTTCCAAAAGTGGTGTGTCTGCCATTAAAATTGCCTAGGATGTATGATGGAATGGTATTGCTTAAAAGTTTATGCATATCTCTGTATGGCAAAAAAGGTCTTCTAGGAGGTAAATATGTAGTGGCTATTATAATCGGACCAAGGCTCGTTTCTATCTCTATTGCCAGGAAGTCTGTATCAAAATCATCCATGAGCTTATGTTTTATGTCATATTTTACTGAGATGGCAGAACCGTCTGAAAGGTTCTCGCTGTAGTTAACTTTGTATACTTTGTAGCCAGGGATCTTCAGCTCCTCATTGGGTTTCAAACCGTGGCTGTTAAGAAGAAGGATGTAAGGGTTAGTGGATAGATAGTTAGATATTAGTGACTGCTTATTTGTCCTCCAGTTCAGAACATTATGTTGTAAAATTTTTAGTAGATACTGGAATGAAAAGATTTTTTAATGGTACGTGGATCTCTAGCATCTGCTGGCGAACGGTCCTGAATAAGGCCACTTCGAGTTTTTCTGAATTCAGCCTTATCTACTGCATAAAAACTTTTATGCAGTTTGATCTCCCCCTTACTAATTTTCCTTAGTATCTGGTCCTCAGATAAGCTTGCATTATTGTACTTCCATTTATATCTTTTATTTTCAATTCCTTTAACTAATTCTTCGGTGGTAAAGTTTACAGGCCATCCTTGCTCTGTGTGTGTATAGATCTCTATGCCAAGATCAGTAGCATCAAATATGTCGTCTTTTTCAGTACTTTTTCCAGGTGTCGGCTGAGTTTCTTTTACCTCTGATTTTTTTTTACTTTTGTAGCCCCTGCCACATCAGCTGCTTGATCGTAGGTACACTCATTGATTTCATCAGAGTCATCGGGAATTATAATGGTTGGGAAGTTATTTGGTTTAAGTACTTTATCAAGTTCAGTCTTATAAGTGCCAGGCTTCTTTTGGTCTTTACCCTGAGCGTGGGCAATACATGTATGAATTTTTAATATTTCTTCCTTTATAATTGATGGAACTTTCATGTTAGGCATTGTGACTTTAGGAGTGACTTGGCCGATACTTGCATATGTCAAGTTCTGTTTTTTATTAATCTGTTTTCTTTTCTCCTTCAAAATTTCCTTCATTTTATTGCACCTCATAGCAAGTGCATTGTGATCTCCACCACAATTAAGGCACTTCTCAGATAGATCCTGGCATTGATGCCATACATGTCCTACATTGCTGCATCTCGAACAGATTTTATACTCCTTTGGAAGTGGGCATTCAGTTATATAGTGCTCCTCAAGAGCGTAGCACCTCATACAGCATTTAATTGGAATGTATGTTTCATGTTTGATCTCATAAGACGGTATACTAATGTTGCTACTAAAAGAGAATTCTAATGGACTTTGGAAATCTCCTGAACTCAGTAAACCAGAACTTACGTTCTCTCATCCGGAGGATAGAGAAAACCACATATAAACTCAATAATGAAGTTACTGCTGTAGAATATATATATATATATATATATATATATATATATATATATATATATATATATATATATATATCTATATATATATATATATATATATAT
>CM035185.1:19381844-19394525 GCA_020233015.1 Callinectes sapidus | reverse complement strand
AATCTATAACATCCTTGAGGGGATGATAAATCTTGAGTAGGCGGACATGAGCTCCTTTTGCGAACGGCCATTTTTGTTATGTTTGTTTCAGCTGAATTTCTTGTAGATAATCTACCTCCGATATCTCAAATCCAGTAAGAAAATTCACGAGGTTAAGATCAAAACGAAGTCAAAGAGCTCGTTTTAGACGAAATTTACATACTTAGGAGTGAGCCGATCAGCAACGCAGATGGCAGGGAAGCAGATGCAAGTGAACCACCATTGCGAGAACATAGGCGGAGACACACATAAGACTGGGTGCGAAGCCTGGCTAACCTGTCCAGTGGGAGATGGGCATTAATGTGGAAAGAGGGAGAAGTCGCACCCGGGCCCTCTCATACCCAACTGTAAATACCTCTGTTACCTGGACTGATCAACTATGGGGGACGACCAAAGATGGCAATTGGGAGATACTTTCATACATGAAACATTTATGAGAGGAAAATTAATACTATAGGTAGGAGAGTAAATAAATATATTTAAGAGAAAAATACAGTTAATCTTAATGTGACGGAGCAGGATAATGTACGTGAGGTTTCCACGCAAAAGGAAATTGTTCATGAACGTCACTAGTGCGAGAACACAATCGTTGATATCAGTTGGTGTTGATTTCGAAACGCTTCAACAAAACTGGGAAAAAAAGTACTGGACGAAACAAGTTTGTAAAAAAACTGGAGTGGACGATGTCTTAACACTGTCAGAGAAATATTGGAGAGTGTAACACAGGCAAATAAAACGGGTGACTTACAATCGCTTCATGGATCAGTGTAAACTGAAGGTACTATGTCACTAATTATTCTAGTGAAGTTATATTAAGACAAGAGGGTCTAGAGAAGAATGAGCCAGGCTGGAATCTTAACGGTTATTAGTGTCATCACCGCCCAGCTGATGCGGGAGTTAGCGACTCAACAGTTAAGTGAAAAAAAAAAAAAAAAAAAAAAAAAATAATTGCCATCGGAGCTTCTTGGGCGGCCGGCAAGGGAAGGGGGAACTGAGAGCTTAGTTATACAAGTTTACACTAGGGATGCAGTGCTATATGTTGCTAATCTATAATTATTCAAGGATTGTTTTGATGTGACTTACCTCCTTAACTTTATTTTCAGTTAAGTGACATTTTTAGCTCGAGATTTAAACGCTAAGCATAATCAACTTGGAAATTTAAATGATAAATTTCTGAAAGGTTATGAACATGACGCTTACTGAAAGATTCTAACGCTTTTTAGTAAGGGTGGAAGACTCTATTATGGGTGTATTTTCAATGGTCAAGGATTGACTGGTCAGTGTCAGCTGCAAACTGAATTTCTTTTTGATAATTAAATGGATAGCACGAAACTGATATTGGAGTGAATACTGCAGTGAGACAGGGATGCGTGTTTAACCAATCACTTTTCAACACTTGTTTAGATTCGGTACTAGGCAGTATTGTAAATCAAATTCATTGTTGAACATCTGTCGGCATACAGATCATGTTTCTTGCTGATGATGCAGTAATCTTGCTGAGTCGCTGAATGGTAATGGCTCTTGAAGCATTTGCAAAAATAATCACTGTGTACTGATTTCCATAATTTTTGGGGTACACCATCCTTAATTATTGCTATGTTGAATTTCAGACAAACAGCAGAATTGTCAATAAATACGTTTTCAGAAGCATAACATATAATGAAAACTAGATCATACATAGGTGATCCATTCTTTTGAAAGTAAAGAAGCACTTACGCTAACTTGAGCATGTTCTGTGTAATCATAATTTTAAAACCAAACTGTGTGTTACTAGTGGAAATGGTGAGAATTTTGACATTAATGTTATAAAATGATGGTGTAAAAGCAAAGATATGCATATTATACTTGAAAATTAAAGTAATTTTCTCTCTAAAATATAAGAAAGTAAAAACAAGGCCAGACTTAAACAAATCACCTTTAATTTTAACAAAATAAATTCTCATAAGTAAGACTTTTCAAATATGTATATGAATCACAAATATTTTAGCTTCCAATCATAATGAAAACAAAAAAAATTGTTTAGAGACACTGGAAAGCGTAAAAAGCCACAGTAGGATGACCGTCGTCGTCCTGTAAATAAATAAATAAATAAATAAAATAAATACAAATAAAATAATAATTATAGTAAAATAAAAATAAATAAATAAATAAATCAGTGCATGTCACAACTTAATCATTAATTTACCATCCCATCGGTTGTTATTTTCAGTGATAATTTCACATTTCAGTGATAATTTCACATATGCATTAGTCTAGTATATTTGAGAGCAGGCTTATCATGGCAAATAATAGCTCCTAGCAGGCAACTGCTTTCATTAATTTTGTGCAACACCTTATCTATCTTAGTACATACTTCTAGCACAATTGTTGAACCTCTTGATTTTGGCTGGGACTACTGTCATTTAACTGGCATGCCATAGGTCTCTAAAATATTATTTCTTTTGGTTTAACCTATTTTTTCCCCCCTGGAAAAAATATATATATTCTTCTGAAGTGAATGTTGGCTGCTCTCTCCTCCCCATTCTAACATACATTTCCACGTCACCCGCAACTTGGTCCACATGTGTACTAACAACTGTTTTTCTTTATGGGAAGATGTTACACTGGTGGTACAAAGATGAGTTAACAGGAATATGTATTTTAAGTAGTTTTTCTCCTTTCTATATGTAAATAGACCATGTTTCTTATTTTCATACAGTAGCAAGGGACATGAATAAGTTGAAAATTAAAAATCTCAAAATGCAATTGAATTCATTTTCAATGCAGCATGTTGATACTCCAAATTTTGGAATAGAGTTTAGTTTCATAAGTAAAAGCAAAAAAAAGTACAATATTCCATATAGGACTGATATCATGAATAGTAAAATGGGGGAAGAAAAATCCAGGGGTGTGTGGGGTAAGAACAAATCAATCCATTACCAGTGCTGTGTCAAAGCAGTCGCTGTTTTGCCCTTTATATAAAGTGTGCTTTTGTAGTGTTAAGTTAATATACATTTTGTAATATTTGTCTTATATATGTACTTGTTTAGCGCAAAAGTGTGGAAAACGTAGAAAAAAGTTTTGCAAAATTTTATGGTGACATTTGTAAACTTTGATTTATTCTTCCCCCGTGAACGATGACAAGCTCAGATAGAGGTAAGTCAGTAATACCCTACCAGTCCCTCTGTAGGCCCCTCCCCCAGTAACCCCACCCCCCTGAGGATGGGGGTGTGTGTTTTCTTCTTACACCTTAGGATAGTCTTTACAAGGAGTAAGAAAATATCAAATGCCTATATTTTCTCTTACCCCAAACATGATTTTTTTTCTTACCTTAAATAGATTTTTTTCATCCCATCTTGATTCCACATTATCCCTTGATTAAATATGTTTGAATTTTTTACTGTTATGTGGCGTTACTAGAGTGGCAGTTTGTCTAACTTGTTGAAACACGTTGCTAAACCGACTTATTAAGAGTAACAATGCCCAGGACATACAAAAAAGTTGAAAAGCCATATACGAAAGCAACAATTGAACTTGCTGTAAAAATATGCAGTCTTCGTGGGTTGGGACAGATGCATTGCCAGTAACTCAAAATGCTGTGTTTGAATCAGGATGGATGACACGTGGTATTTTTGATGATTTTTTCAAAACTTTTGTTGAAAAAACTAAAGATGTACGTCCTCTTCTATTAATACTGGATGGCCATCTTAGCCATACATCAGTAGCAACAGTAGATAAAGCAATTCAAGAGAATATCTCCATTATTAATCTATCTGCTCATCGTAAAGATCTGTTGCAACCATTAGATGTTGCTTGCTTTGGCCCACTAAAATCTTACTATGATTCAGCATAGATACGCTATGTGCATCAAGCATGGGCACGAGCACCCTTGCAAAAGAGAGGTTTTGTGAATATGTTGTGTCAAGTTTAGCAAAAAAGATTTTCCCAGGAGAACATAAGGGCAGGATTTTATACAACTGGAGTATATCCACTAAGCCCAGAAAAGTACCAGACTGGTCGTCTCTGGCCCTTGAAAATGCAAATGTTCAAAAAGTGGATTGAGAGAGGCAGTTTGGCAATTGTGGATTTTATAACAAGAAATATAGGTGTACATTTGGCATTTTTTATGTTGGGAAACCTTAATAGGAACCTTGTGTATCATCCTATGAAGAATGATATATATATATATATATATATATATATATATATATATATATATATATATATATATATATATATATATATATATATATATATATATATTAATATTTATTTATTTATTTATTTATTTGCAGATGCACAAATATCACATATCAGTTATGTTTATAACTGAAATTATTCAATTCTTATTTATTTTTTATTAAAATGATGATGATTTTGTTTCCCCCCTACATGATTTGTTTTTACCGGTGAAGAAAAAAATCACCAAATTATAAAAAAAACTATTTGACTCTGACTTAAGAACAGATGATGAACAATACTAAAATGCCAAATGAATGTAAGAAGCTATGTTGTGTGAAAATTCAAACCTATTCTGCTGGGAAAAGCAAAGTTTTCCATTTTGCAACTTTCTTACCCCATTTTATTAAATTTGAAAATTATATGTGTAAATGGAATATACTCCTATACATGAGAAAACAATATTTTCATAAGTATATATAAGAAATGGCAAAGAAAAATACAATATTCTATATAGAACTGGATTTACTAATTTTTAAAAAGAAAATCAACAAATCACGCTAATGAAAATAAAATTTATTAGCATTTCCGTATAAAATCTAATCAATTTTATTTATTACTGCCATGTGGCCCATATATGGTGCTGGTATAATTTTTGTTCTTTAAGAATTGTATAATACTGTAACAATAATAAATAATAAATTTATAACAATAATATAATAACAATCATAAATTGGATATATATATATATATATATATATATATATATATATATATATATAATAGTAGTACACCACCTCCCACCTATCAGTCAAACAGGAAACTGAACCTATAGACCTACAAATTAAAACAAGTCATCACACGGCTATACA
Organism: Callinectes sapidus; assembly: GCA_020233015.1. Taxonomy (NCBI): domain Eukaryota; kingdom Metazoa; phylum Arthropoda; class Malacostraca; order Decapoda; family Portunidae; genus Callinectes; species Callinectes sapidus. The sequence continues at coordinate 19,389,456 of CM035185.1, read as the reverse complement.
CTCTACTTCAGATCAAACTGTGCCTGCCATTTGTGTTACACTAGTGGCGCAAGACGCAAAAGAATAATAATATTCTAGTAAAACGAGTTGAAGCACCGGTGAGTTGTACACCGGTGGCAAACTTTGCCATGGGAGAAGAAAATATACCGATACATCGTGCTGGGTCACCGGTGACCTATCACTTTCATGATAGCATACGACTCATCTAGATGTAGAGGTGGTGCCTAGGTGTTTTCGTCTTCATAACTTCACTTGGCGTGAGAGCACTGTGAAGGTTGTTGAATAGTTCGTTCGTTGTGAATAGTTCTATTAGACTTCTGTACGAGTAGGTTATCGTGTCGGCAGGTGTCTACTGCCTCCTCTTGTGTGTGTGTGTGTGTGTGTGTGTGTGTGTGTGTGTGTGTGTGAGAGAGAGAGAGAGAGAGAGAGAGAGAGAGAGAGAGAGAGAGAGAGAGAGATTTCAGTTATATAACTTGAGTAGCAGGAAATTACTAGTAGTCGTAGTTAGTTAGTAGAAGTGGTAATAACAGCAGCAGGTGTAATAATGTTATCAGAAAATCAGTATTAGTAGTAAAGGTAAAAATCACTGTACAAGTATTATCGAGTTGTTAATAGGAACATTAATAGTGACAGACTTCAATAAATTAATAGCAGCAGCAGCCATCGTAGCGTTACTGAAAAACAACAACTTATATGTTGTACTTTTGTAGTGGGAGCAGTAGCTAATAATGCAGTATCAGAGACCTTGAAAATATCCATTGCAATGTTGTAGGTATATCAATGACCTGCAAATTGCAGATTATGCTGGAGTGGGTGATACATTATTTAAACTACAATCAAATGTTTGGATCCCTTGATTACATAAAACATTAAATATGTGAAGAAGTTTTGTGTTGATTATAGGAAGTTACAAGTCAAAGAATCACTATCGAACACTATTTTTATGGATGGAAAGTCAGGTACAGGACAGAGTAATTATTTCTGGGTAAATCAGTATAGCATCTCAAATACTCCCAACTAGCAGGCGCGAAACACCAGAGGAACCTCCACTTTTGTGGATCCAGAAGAGGGATTGAGGAAAAAGGACAAAATTAATATGAGATTTTGAACGAAGAAATCAAACGAAGAATACATGTAGCAACATAAGTAGAAGTTAATCTTAGAAAAAAAGTCAAGAAGGTTGCGATAATCTAAGACAGGCAGGAATTCGAGTAGGGTGTTACACCAGTTGCTCTACATCATGGAGCATAGTTCACCTGAATGGTCAATGGAGGGAGAAAAGAGCCAAAGCTGGTGGTAAACAGTGAAATATCTAAGCATGTAGATCTCCGTGATGGAATAGAGAATAGAGATACATAATATGTTCCACTTTGGAAGTCAAATAGTCAAGAAATTTACTATAGTCAAATGAGTTAGGATAAGATAGATATCTATCTAGCTTGACAGTTTTGAGTCGAAACCAGATGGTGGAGAAATCGGAAGATTGACGAACTTGGGCAAGAGAGCAAGGCAAACGTTACGCACACAGATGCAACATGTCGGCGTGTGAGGGTCTGTGTGTGTCTGTAGACAAATTTCCACAACACTGCTTCGTCCACACTAGAGCTACCAACATATCGCCCAACAGTTCTACCAACATGTCTTCAGCAATTTATTGTGGGGCGACTTAACAACTTGTTGCTCAACTTGTTAGTTTCCATGTCGACAACAATGTTTCGTCGTTAGTGTGGACGCACCATTATAGTATGTGTGTGAAGGATTCCCTTCAGCACTTAACGAATGACGCCAGATATCTGGATTAATTGGATAAGTGTCCTAGGCCCGTAACGAACAACGCCATTATCTAAATCAGTTCTCGTGTCTTTGGTACTGAACGCCAGACACAATGATCGGGGTTGTGTGGTTGTGACTTCACTTCAAAACAGTGTGAATTATTTCATATTCAATTGATTTATTCTGTATTCAATCAATTTAAATGATTTTAACAAAATTTTCACGTTTCATCAATCAATTTAACATACATATAAGTTAATTTAAAATCAAATATTTCCACCTACACTTCTGGGTGCTTTTACAGTTTATTTTAGCGACGTTATGATCACCACTGTTACTGAGCCTAACATAAATTAATCAATCTGGTTCACTTTTTGTGTGCTGCTGAGGTACATGGGTTTCTTTTCCTCCTCACAGAACTACATGCACCTTGTTATACACACACATCCTTCATTCAAAATTTTAAATAAATATGGCCACTCCTACACCAGCCTCGGAGTCCCCTTCTATGGAGGGGACCATAAATGTCCCCAGGTCGGACTGCTCTTCTGGTATCAACTCTAAGTGTCTTGACACCTCCCCCCCCCCCATTTTTTTCTATCAATTTCTGCAATATTCGCGGTCTTCGATCTAATTTTCAATCTGTAGAACACTACCTCTCCTCCACTAAACCTCATCTTCTTTTCCTCACTGAAATAAAGGTGTTTGAGGCAACTGACAGTAACACCTTTTCTGTTCCCTCCTACTATCTCTATCCTCTTTTGCGTTCCAAAGCTGGATGCTGTGTCTATGTCCGCAACGACTTAACTTGCTCTCGTGCCCACGCACTTGAATTTTCTGAGATATCCACCATCTGGCTTCGACTTCAGAGTCACTCTCTAACTATTTTTTTCTGTGTTGTACATCTCTCACCTAACTCCTCTGACTATAGAGAATTCTTTGACTACTTAACTTCTAAAGTGGAGCACATTCTCACTCTCCTTCCTTTTGCAGAGATCTCCATTCTTGTATTTCCTCTCCCTTCACTGACCATCCTGGTGAACTTGCCTATAACTTTGCTATCCTACATGACCTAGAGCAACTGGTGCAACAGCCTACTCGTATTCCTGACCGTCTTGGAGATACGTTCAATATTCTTGACTTTTTCCTAATCTCTAATCCTTCTGCTTATGCTGTCACCTTTTTTTCCCGTTGGGTTGCTCCGATCACAATCTCATATCTGTATCTTGCCCTATTTCCCCAATCCTTCCTCAGGATCCCCCAAAGCGAAGTTCCCTTTGCCATTTTGCCTCTGCTAGTTGGGGAGACCTGACGAGGTATTATAATGATTTTCCTTGGAATGATTACTGCTTCCGTGACAGAGACCGGTCTTTGTGTGCTGAGTGCATAACAGAGGTGATAGTGTCTGGCATGGAAGCGTACATTCTTCATTCTTTTTCTCAACTTAAACCTTCCAGACCCTGGTTTAACACTGCTTGCTCTCGTGCTATCCATGATAGAGAGGTGGCCCACAAAAAGAACTTGAGCCTTCCATCACCTCAGTCTCACGCGCTTTATATTTCTGCCCGAAACCATGCAAAGTCTGTTCTTCAACTAGCCAAAAACTCCTTTATTCATAGAAAGTGTCAAAATCTTTCCAGATATAACTCACCTAGAGTCTTCTGGCATCTAGCCAAAAACATCTCCAAAAACTTTACTTCTTCATCTTTCCCTCCTTTAGCTCAACCTGATGGAACTAATGCCATCTCATCTATCTCTAAAGCTGAACTCTTTGCTCAAACCTTTGCTAAAAACTCTACCTTGGACGATTCCTGGCTTTTTCCTCCTTCTCCTCCCCCCTCTGACTACTTTATACTACCTATTAAAATCCTACGTAATGATTTTTTCCATGCCCTCGCTGGCCTAAACCCTCGGAAGGCTTTTGGACCTGATGGGATCCCTTCTCTTGTTCTCCGAAACTTTGTCAACGTGCTTGTACCTTGCCTAGTCAAACTCTTTCAACTCTGACTATCTACATGTACCTTTCCTTCTTGCTGGAAGTTTGCCTACATTCAGCCTGTTCCTAAAAAGGGTGACCGTTCTAATCCTTCAAACTACCGTCCTATTGTTTTAATCACTTGCTTATCTAAAGTTTTTAAATCTATTCTCAACAAGAAGATTTTTAAACATACATCACTTCACAATCTTCTATATGATCGCCAGTATGGCTTCCTCTTTAGAGATTTTGATGAAACTTTTGCTGTAGCTCTAGACTTATGAAAAACTTTTTATAGAGTCTGGCACAAAGCTTTAATTTCCAAACTACCCTCCTACGGCTTTTATCCTCTCTGCCACTTCATCTCAAGTTTCTTTTCTGATCGTTCTATTGCTGCTGTGGTAGACGGTCACTGTTCTTCCCCTAAATCTATTAACAGTGGTGTTCCTCAAGGGTCTGTCCTATCACCCACTCTCTTCCCATTATTCTTCAATGATCTTCTAAATCAAACTTCTTGTCCTATCCACTCCTATGCTGAATACTATCTTGCACTTTTCCACATCTTTCCATAGACGACCAACCTTTCAGAAAGTACACAGGTCACGCAGGGAATCCTCAGAACGCCTAACTTCTGATCTCTCTCAAATTTCTGGTTAGGGCAAATCAAACCATGTGTTGTTCAATGCCTCAAAAACTCAATTCCTCCACCTTTCAACTCGACAAAACCTTCCAAATAACTATCCCCTCTTTTTTAATGACACTCAACTGTCCCCTTCTCCTACACTAAACATATTTGGTCTATCCTTTACTAGTAATCTAAACTGGAAACTTCACATCTCCTCTCTAGCTAAAACAGCTTCTATGAAGTTAGGTGTTCTGAGCCGTCTCCGGCAGTTTACTCACCTCCCCAACTGCTAGCTCTATACAGGGGCCTCATCCGTCCATGTATGGAGCATGCTTCACATGTTTGGGGAGGTTCCACTCATACAACTCTATTGAACAGGGTGGAATCAAAAGCTTTTCGTCTTATCAACTCCTCTCTTCTGACTGACTGTCTTCAGCCTCTTTTTCATCGCAATGTTGCCTCTTTTGCTCTCTTTTACCGCTATTTTCATGCTAACTGCTCTTTTGATCTTGCTAACTGCATGCCTCCCTTGCTTCCGCGGCCTCGCTACACAAGATTTGCTTCTTCCTCTCACCCCTATTCTCTCCACCTCTCTAATGCATGAGTTAACCATTATTCTCAGTTTTTCATCCCATTCTCTGGTAAACTCTGGAAATCTCTTCCTGCTTTTATATATCCACCTGCCTGTGACCTGAACTATTTCAAAAGAGAGGTATCAAGACACTTATCCCATTCTTTTGGCTCGTGAATCTGAACTTTCCAGAGACCGGCACTACAGTGAACTTTTACTTTTGTTGCTCTTTTTTTTTTAACTCTCTTTGGGTAGTTTTGGTAAGAATAGTCATATGTTCGTTTCGAGGTACTCTTCGTTCTCCGCTCCTGCTGGAAATGAGCTATGTATGATTCGGTACGTTGTGGTGTTGAGTGCTTAGGTTTTGGATTTTTGTGAATGGGTTCTTTTCTCCTTTTCTGATGCCAACCAGTCTTTTTAACAATGTGAGCTTTTGGGGGGTATTTTTTGGGCTAAAGGATGTATTTTGGTTATCTTCTATCTAAAGGTTCACCAGTTTAGGAACCCCGAGTGGAAGGTCTTCATGTCATCGGACAGTTGCTAGGGTTAGTTATGCATTTGGGGACCCTTCAGTTCCCAAACCGTGCATGTGGTTCCGCTTTTCCATGGCGGCCCCTATTGATTTGTCCGGTTTCGGGAAGTATCATGACTTTATCGTATCCGGCCTGATCGTCAAGAGAGTCGTTATCTGCAGTGGGTAGTTTTCTGGAACATATTCATGAGCTTCATTATCCATGTCATAATCTTGGTTTGGTTCTGCAGTACCATGATAGTGTAAGAATTTTGGTGATTTTTTTGGCGTTTTGTCAGTGTTGGGTTTAATTTTATCAGTCGTTCCAGAATAGCCTTAAATTCCGCTAGTGCTTGTTCCCACTGCTGTAATAGGAGGTGTGATATGTGCATTCATGTGTTTAATTACCGTATTTTTCATTCGGGAAAGATTCCCCTCGCCGTTTGCCACCCTATTCCTGGCTTTGGTCCCAGTTCAGTGTTGATCCCTGCCTTGGATGTGTTCTGTCTTTCATTTTTTTTATTTTATCCAGTATACAAAAGACTTGTGTCCAATACTTTTTGGGGGAATTCAATGCTATTTCTGAGTTTTCAATTCTATTCAATGGAAAATAAATAAAAAAAACTTATTTAATGTGCATTAAGTATTTGTTAATGATTATAATCAACAACAACAACAACAACAACAACAACAACAACAACAACAACAATAAATAGTCATAAAGAGTTAGTAACATCTTCAGCGTCAGAATCAAAGGTTTATTCGTGCGGGTTGAATTCTGAGCCTACATTGGTTATGTGTGCTCTGAGTTTACATAGGAATATAAGAAAGTAAAGAAAATAAAGAGGGAAGCTGGGGCCGTTAAACCAATTCGTTGCAATCTCTGAATGAGCATCGCTACCTAATTTTTATCCATGAACTTGTCCAATCTTCTTTCAAAGCTCTCCATTGTCTCAATACTATCAATATGAGTACTGAGTTAATTAGTGTAACGGGTATAAATACGTTGTGGCATATTGGAGTGGAGTGTTATCAAACTCTCTCTCTCTCCCCATAATAACTCAGAATTTGACCCGCACAACTGGACCTTTGATCCTAACGCTGAAAAAAAAAAAAAAAATCCTTATCCGGTATTTCTGTCGTTAATAATTTTGTTATCTACTGAAAATAATATCTTCCTTCCCATTATATATCTATGATGGAGCATTTCATCAACACAATAACTTTTCATCATTTGGCTAAAAAAAGTGGCACAAGTGACTATCCTATGCATTACCAGCAGCCATTCTCCAACCCCTCTCCAATCTAAAGCACTGCCTGCACTCCTCCTTCTTTGCTCCAGTGCATGCCTCCTCCATAAAATTTCTTCCGCACCAGTGCACTGTCCGCACCCCTCTCCTCTTCGTCTACCCCAGCTCCGGTCCCGTACTCTTCTCCCTCTGCCTCCACGCAGAATACTTTTTCACTGAACAGCTAGATAAATGACTAACCTGATTACTTGAGGCAACTGTAACTGTTCTCTCTCTCTCTCTCTCTCTCTCTCTCTCTCTCTCTCTCTCTCTCTCTCTCTCTCTCTCTCTCTCTCTCTCTCTCTCTCTCTGCTAACAGATACTAGAATTACATCTGACATCACTTCCATCACCCCTTGAACACATGTCAAGAACTTTATTGTGTTAATGGATCACCACATTAACTTTGATTTTCACATTAATACAATTTATAAAACCATGCTCTACTTATGAATAAAGTAAGAGATAAATTCTAAAGTGAAACTCGGATGAAAGTGGTAGAGTAGATCGCTCTCACCACAATGAACTATTGCTTCCCAATATATTGCTTAGCAACTAAAGAATTTCACTGCAAAGATTTGTGCTGGCGGAACGAGGTCTGACGATGCCACTCCCTACAGAACCAAAAGTTAAAAGGGTAAAAAAAAAAAAATAATAATAATAAGTTTGACGTTACCGTCTATATATTTAAGATAAGAAAAAAAAACCTGAATGGTACATGCACCTCTCTACACACAAATAAGTCTTTGGCCTCACCAACAAAATATCACCATCATTAATTACTACTACTACGACTACTTCTACTACTACTACTACTACTACTACTACTACTACTACTACTACTACTACTACTACTACTACTACTACT
>CM035185.1:19369340-19381744 GCA_020233015.1 Callinectes sapidus | reverse complement strand
CAGGCGCGTGGTGACATAGGGAGCTAAGCGCCATCCAGGTCGAAATTGAGTTAAGTACATCATGTTCTTCCCCAAAGCCTCTACTTTCCAAGGATGTAACTGCCAGAACCATCCGACAACTACAACATAGTCGAAAATCGCGGGAAAGGGAAGGATTATCGCCCGCGGCGTATGAAGGTTTGTCATGGCGCGCCGGGTCTCAACCCAGGAACTAAACGCCAGATTTTCTCTTGTCCCACATTGAAGTGGGAAGCAGAACAAAGTACCATTATAGCATTATCTTCTCCCAAGCCTCTAGTTCCAGAGATTGTAACCGACAGTACTAAACGCCAACACCAACAAGGTCGAAAATGACGGAAAAGAGAAGGTAAAATCGCCCTTAACATGTGCGGGTCTGTCGCGTCCCCAGTGAGTCAGGAGCGGGAACTAAGCGTCATGTGATTGTTATGGTGTTGGTGGTAAGGATGGCCGCCCGGGCTGACCAATGGCAGCCTGTCTACAGTACCGCCTCGGCAAAATTGGGCCAATTAGAGCTCGCCATTCTTCCCTCACCCTCCCTCCCGGCCAGTCTCCACGCTAAACCCACGCGGCGCGACTGGATTATTCTTGTCCGTGTATTTTCCTTTTTTTTTGTGTTTACGCTTGGATTATTACCTTCTACACTACCTATTTACCTACTCTGACATTCCCTACATTAATATTAATGCATTCAAGGTGAATAACATGTTTCTATTATCTTTATTGTTATTATCGTATTTTTATTAAAGAAATCTGATGTGAACGAAACCTAACGTAACCACTGATAGAATTATAGTGTCTGATATCAAGGAAGGTAATAAAATGTATAATTAAAAAAAGTTTCTGGGGATTAGGGACGTATTATTAAGCGTTATAAAAAAAAAAATATAATAAAATAGGATAAAAACGCGTTCATAGTTTGCTCTTTCAGAAAGTGTTAGGATAACAAGCTAAATGTTATGGCAGACTTAAAGTAGACATCCTAAGCTTTCATTTAAGACATAAATGAGCTTTCTATCTTAATCCGTTCCGGAGATATCACATTCTGAAAGTCGCAAAACTTTGATCGCGTGTTTCTCCGTTTTTTATTTTCGGCGCTTAGCTCCCTATGTCACCACGCGTCCTCAATCTAAAGTGAAACTCGGATGAAAGTGGTAGAGTAGATCGCTCTCACCACAATGAACTATTGCTTCCCAATATATTGCTTAGCAACTAAAGAATTTCACTGCAAAGATTTGTGCTGGCGGAACGAGGTCTGACGATGCCACTCCCTACAGAACCAAAAGTTAAAAGGGTAAAAAAAAAAAAATAATAATAATAAGTTTGACGTTACCGTCTATATATTTAAGATAAGAAAAAAAAACCTGAATGGTACATGCACCTCTCTACACACAAATAAGTCTTTGGCCTCACCAACAAAATATCACCATCATTAATTACTACTACTACGACTACTTCTACTACTACTACTACTACTACTACTACTACTACTACTACTACTACTACTACTACTACTACTACTACTGCTGCTGCTGCTGCTGCTACTGGTACTACTAATACTACCACTACTACTACTACTAATGTTAATAATAATATTACCAATTTTTATTATCATAATTTTTAAAAGCTGCATAAGTTTGAGTTATCTTGTACATTATGATTTATATAGAAATCAACCATCGTTATAGAAACAAAGTGATTCTGATTCTCTCTCTCTCTCTCTCTCTCTCTCTCTCTCTCTCTCTCTCTCTCTCTACTATGACACTTCATTTCATCACCTCAATATGGCCTCAGCCAAGATTGATGAACTACTGAAATCTCAAGAAAGGGCTCATAAAGGTGCTATGGAGGTAATGGCAACGCACTTGATGGAACTAATACGAACACTCGAGTCCACTGTATCTGATCTCACTGTCAGCGTTCAATTCAGTGAACGTGATACTTGCAAGCAAAAAACAATAGAAAAACACCTTGACCAATTTGAACCTTCACAAAACATAATTAAAAGCATGCATGATCTCATACACTACCAGGAAGATTACAGTGGGATAAACAACATTCGAACCAGTGGTATGTCGGAGTCAGTGACGCGGGAAACATGCGGTTAAACCGCGGTGAGATAACCCTGATGCTGGCTGACAACTTCCAACTACCTTGTGTGGAACTGAAACGAGCACATCGGGTGGGACAGCGCCGGGAATACCTCGACCCATCCTGACACGCTTCTCTGGTTACTACGATCGCGAGGCGGTCGTGAGGAACCCGAGGAAGCTGCGAGGAACAAACATCTTCCTCAAGGATGACCTATGTGCTGCTTCACAATCTATAAAAAAAAAAAACCGCACAAATACCACAGATGAAACAGGTAAGAGCATCAGGCAGGATCGCCTATTTTCGGCATACTAAGTTTATAGTGAAGGACAGACGAGCTCAAACATCTTTGAACACGGCTCCATCGAACTCCGACCGGGATCAACAGCAACAGATGAATGCAAGCACCGTTCTTAATCGTAAAACACTTGATGGTATAGTAAATGAAGATTGAGATGCTGTGAATGGAGCGGGGTCACTGAGTGGCAGGGGGGCCTGGGCGGACCGACGAAATGCATGCCAGCTTCACCCCACCCACAGGGCCGGAACGCTGCGTCCCCACTACATACACAGGAAGCTAGATGAAATCCCAGTAGGAACACGAAAAGACGGTACACTTCAAGGAAGATATGTTGCTAATCTTTAGCAATATATATATATATATATATATATATATATATATATATATATATATATATATATATATATATATATATATATATATATATATATATAATTTTCATTGAACCTCGGTTGAAGAGTTGCAACTCACCAATTTATTAAATAGTAATACTATTGCTCACAATTTTCCCTTTAGTGTTATAGACATTATGATGTATAATCTTTTTAAATATTTTCACGCTAATAACCATGTTTCTGACAATTCATCTATTCAGTATAATGTTAATGAGCTTTCTTGTGATTATGTATTCGATGAATCAGTTAAACATGTCGGAATGCTTAAATCTTCTAGGTTTTAATATTAGCAGTATTCTACTTCGTCTTGCCAGTTGTTTTACTCAGTGTATTAATGTTAGTCATACTAAGTTTGATGTTTTAGCTTTTTGAGAAACTCGCTTCAATTATGCAATTTCTTCCATTTATTCGATAACTGGATATGAAAGTTATTTTGATAACAAAAGCACGATAGCAAGTGGATCAGCAATCTATGTTAACAGCAATTTCGACGTTAGAATACCTTCTACATTATCTCTTCAGTTACCATACCTTGAATGACTACATCTGAAAATCACCAAACCAGAACAATTCTTGATTAGTATAATTTACCGTCCGCCAAATTCAGAAGTTGGCACTTATTTCTACATTAGACAATATCATAACTACAACACTAAATGTTAGAATACCTGTTTATAATATGGGTGACTTTAATATGAATATCTTGAATTACAGTCATAAAAAAACACAATTACTTGTAAACCTTTTTCACAAAAAAGGATAAATAAATAAATAAATAAATAAGCCAATGCGTGTGACCAGTCATTCAGTAACTCTAACATCTGGACGAGCAATAATGACAATTATGTACGGAGTAGCATTATTTTCTATTCAATTATTGATCACTTCTCTTTAACAAGTTCATTTTCATCATCAAAATTAGATTTCACGCCCAAACCCATAACTTTTGCAATTAAAATTTTTCAGAAAAAAAAACATTATTGTATTAAGATCGCAACTAAAGGATTATAATTAGGATATTAAAAAAAAATGACGATAATTATATTTTTGAGAAATATCCTCCTCAGTTTTTGGAAATATATAATAGACACTTCCATAAACAACATAATTACAATTAGGACATTGAAAAAAATGACGATAATTATATTTTGGAGAAATATGCTCTCCAGTTTTTTGTAAATATATAATAGACACTTTGTATAATCAATGCTATAGTTGCTGAATAGCAAGAAATAACAGTTTTTTTGTGATCTAACAAAGGCTTTTGATTCCATATCTTACAATAATTTGCTACATAAATTGCTTGTATACGGAATACGAGGTAATGCACTTACATGGTTTCAGAGTTATTTATCACACAGGAAACCCACACAGGAAACTCCACACAGGAAATGCTCCTCTAACAGTGACATTTCATGTGGTGCTCCCCAAGGATCTGTTCTCAGCCTATTACTCTTTTTAATTTCCGTAAATGATATTTACTATTCCACTGATAAAGTAAAATTAATTCCATATGCAGATGGCACAACAGTTTTCTTACAAGGTAATAATATTGAAAGCATGGTTCCCGATTTAAATTCTGAATTTAAAAAAGATCTCTTTTGATAAAATGTAACAAACTAACATTAAACTTAAATAAAACAAAATTTATGGTGACAAGTCCTCTCATGGCTTACCTCTATGTCCAGCAATAAGAATAGATAATGTTGCAATAGACAAAGTTACAGAAATATTTGTTATAGGAGTTACAATTGACAATAAGTTGAAATGGAAACATCATATTGATATCATATTTTCTAAAATATCTGTTTTGACCGGTGTTTTTGTTCAGATTCAGAGAAAATATAAATGAAAAGTGTTTGAGGCAAATCTATCTTTCGTTAACATATCCCCATTTACAGTACTGCAGTGCAATCTGGGGAGGAGCATACAATATATACATAGATAATATTTTGGTCTCTCAAAAGAAACTACTTCGTTTAATGTATACCAATAGTCGATGTGCATATACAAAGGAGTTGTTCAATAAGCATGAATTACAACTTATGTTTATTGAATAATTCAAAATTAGACTCTCCAAAAAATTATTGTAGTAATATGAAATGTGTATTTAAACATTTCGAGGCTGCAGAATCACCCTGTCATTATATATTAATGGATTGAATAAAATAATAAAAAATTTGCCTGATAATTTTTTTAGAGAAGATTAAATAAAAGAAATATAAATCCAACTTATGAGAATTAAGGATAAAAACCGCATAAAACAAAGCACATAAGCGGTACACTGTAAAAATAATTATAAGATAAGAAATGCTATATTGATGCGAACTTCATGGGATGCAGGATCGAAGGAAATACAAAATTGAATATTGTGAAAAAAAAAAACTTCATGTGATACAGCAATTTCGGTGGTAGATTTGAAATCAGCGTGTGATATATTATAAAGTTCACCTATCAAATAAAAAATAAAAAATTGGTTGCAGGCCTGTGTTATTAACTGTCCCTGATATTATTAGAGTTCAAACCTGTCTATTTACTTATAAGTACTGATGCGAACTTCATGGGATGCAGGATCAAAGGAAATACAAAATTGAATATTGTGAAAAAAAAAAAAAAACTTTATGTGATACAGCAATTTCGGTGGTAGATTTGAAATCAGTGTGTGATATATTATAAAGTTCACCTATTAAATTAAAAAAAAATCTTTGGTTGCAGGCCTGTGTTATTAACTGTCCCTGACATTATTAAAGTGCAAACCTGTTTATTTATTCATAAGTCTATACACTTCATCACCACAGACCAAGGTTTCACACTTCTTCCTCATAATGTTACACGCAGACCTTTCCACCTTTGCTTACCACTGTGTAGAACTTCCCACGCAGAACAAAGTATTCCCTTCAGAGGCTCTCCACTTTGGAATACTTTGTCAGAAGCAATCATACCGATACTACTCATATCTCATAAAAAAAAAAAAAATAAATAAATAAAAAAAACAAGAAATAGCCAATTAATATTAGCATCTTTAGTTTCTAGGGTTAGTAATATCCTGACTATCAAATTATAAGCTTTTATCAGATATATATAGTATATGATAAATATGTCATGTCTAGTTGTACATAATTATCAGTTATGATTATTATTATTATTATTATTATTATTATTATTATTATTATTATTATTATTATTATTATTATTTATTTATTTATTTATTTATTTTTTATTTATTTATTTTTTTATTATCATTATTGTTGTTGTTGTTATTATTATTATTATTATTATTATTATTATTATTATTATTATTATTATTATTATTATCGTTATTATTATTATTATTATTATTATTATTATTATTATTATTATTATTATTATTATCATTATTATTGTTATTACAATTGCTTTCATTATCAGCATACTTATTGTTATATACTGTCAATACTCATCTACTTAGTCATATATCATTATTACTTTTTTCTTCTATATCTATTATTATTACCATGATAGTTATTAGTGTTTTCATTACTATTCTTCTTCTTCTCATTATTATTATCATTATTATTATTATTATTTTTTTTATTATTATTATTATTATTATTATAATTATTATTATTATTATTATTATTATTATTATTATTATTATTATTATTATCATTATTATTATTATTATGGTTATTATTTTTTTGTTATTATTATTATTATTATTATTATTATTATTATTATTATTATTATTATTATTATCATTATTATCACCATCATCATTATCGTCATCATCATCATCATCATTGATGTATTCATAAACATTATTTCTATTAAAGTTGTCATTATCCATATTATTGATATTTGTGCTGTTCTTATAATCATCATGATATATACACTATTGCTTTTGTCTCAAGCAATAGTATGTGTTATATACTATATTTATTTATTTATTCTATTTTTTTCTAACTTGTATACCACTTATTCACTAAACATATGTATGCATATGTATAATCTATTCTCATAAAAAGTTCGTCGGCCTTCATTGTCAAGCCATTTTGTAAAACTGATGTTCAATACTAGTCCATAAAGAGCAGTAGCTCAATGGATGAATGGCTCACCAAGTAAATGTATATATGCCAAACTTGTATAATGCTATAACGCCACTCTCTCTCTCTCTCTCTCTCTCTCTCTCTCTCTCTCTCTCTCTCTCTCTCTCTCTCTCTCTCTCTCTCTCTCTCTCTCTCCTCCTCCTCCTTCTTCCTCTACTTTTTCTTCACACACACACACACACACACACACACACACACACACACACACACACACACACACACACACACAGTCAGTTAGGGGAGAGGAAATTCCAAAAAACACTTTACCTTCCGCTTTCCACCATATCTGTTATTATCCTATTTGAAAAATAAATTTTACCTCGAGCGCAGCAACTACAAAGTTTCACTCCAAAGATTTGTGCTGCAGGGATAAGGTTTGACGACGCCACTCCCTTCAAAATCCCAAGTTAAATGGCAGATTTTTTTTTTAAAGTTACGTTTTATATTGCCGTCTATGCGATGAAGATAAAAAAAAAAAAAAAAAAAAACTGACACGTCTGGCTCCTTCAGGAGCCAGTAAACACCTGCCAAAACGGTAATTACTCCCAGGGAGGTCTAAGGCACTGGATCTGGGGCTGCTGTGAGCTTACCATCAAAACAAGTGTGACCTCACTCAACGTTTCCCGTGTCTCATAAAACAAGGGGGTAGTCACAGCTTGCCCTGTAAAAGAAAATCTATTCCTCCACACAAAACTACATACATATAGTTACACATACATTCTTCACTCAAAATTCTAATTAAATATGGCGACTCCTACACCAGCCTTGGAGTCCCCTTCTGGGGAGGGGTCTCTAAATGTCTCCAGGTCGGACTGCTCTTCTGGTATTGAGCCTAAGTGTCTTGACACCCCCCTCACATTTTTCTCTATCAGCTTCTGCAACATTCTCAGTCTTCGATCTAATTTTCAATCTGTAGAACACCACCTCTTTTCTACTAAACCTCAGCTTCTTTTCCTCACTGAAACACAGGTGTGTTATGGCCGTAACAACCAACATCCTTCTCCATTCAACTACCACTACTAGCACCGGCTCCAGGGCTTTGTCTTACTAGTGGAGCACCGACACTTCACTTCACTCGAACCGAAACACTGCTCACTGGTTCGGAGCAAGTTTCAGAAGATGGAAAGCGAGCTTCGACCGAGGTTATATATATATATATATATATATATATATATATATATATATATATATATATATATATATATATACCTCATCGTCAAGAATCACGGACTGAGCCCAGACACAGTGCTGAAAACACGTGATCTGACGCTTCTGTCCTTCTTCCACCTTTGCGTGGATTTTTTGATCGCCCATCTGGCCTAGGGTCCTAGTTACATAAAGTTAGGTTTCCCATTGCCCCGTGAATTTTAGTTTTGCTGTTCCCTTCCTTGTCCTTAGCGGTAACAGAAAGTGTATGTTTCCACCGAGTCAGATTGTCTTTCCTCTCTCACCTTTGGAGGATCCGCCTCAGTGAGCGTGCTTTTGGGGTGAATTGACATCGTCCGGCCCTCCTAGAGTGGTTTGGCAGGACAATCTGACCTTAGAAAACTCCTCCCTGACCTCCTCCCACTTGCGTCACGCTCCCCTCCTGTAGGAGTGGGGTGTACCCCCTCAATGCCAGACGGCCTCTCCTCCCCTCCCCCTCCAAGGGGGAGGGAGGATACTGATCGACGACCCCTGACTACCAGGCCGAACATTGACCCCAATAAAGCGACATATGTGACTCTACATTCAAAGACTTCCACTCGCCTCTCAAATGTAAATTCTTTTTATTATAAAGAAAGTTATTGATTGTTATATCGGAAACATTGTCAATGTTAAAAAACTTATCAGTGGTGACTTGCTAGTGCAGACTCTTAACATACGTCAAGTTAAATCACTGTTGAAGCTCCGGTTCAACCATGACATCGAGATCGAGGCTTTCATTCCAGTGTCTATGAACTCGTGTCGGGGAGTTGCCTCCCACCGCGATTTTGTGGATATGGATGAGGAAGAGATTACTGATTGCATGGCTGACCAGGATGTAATTGAAGGTCGTAAGATAACTAAGAATGTTGACGGCACCAGAAGGAGCACAGCATCTGTCATTTTAACATTGTGCTGCTAAATTGCCGGATAGAGTTCATGTAGGATACGAGTCGGTTTCCGTTCGTCCCTACATTCCGAATCCTCTCCGTTGCTTCAATTGTCAACTTTATGGTCATCATGGAAATGCTTGTTGGTCTTCCCACCTCTACTGCAGTAGATGCTCAGATGAGGGTAATTCTGCAGACCAATGTACATCTCTTGTCCAAAAGTGCCGTAACTGTGAGGATGCTCATTCCACTTTCTCGCACGATTGCCCCGCGTGGAAATTGGAAAACGAGATCTGCACAGTGAAAGCTACTGAAGGGATTTCTTACTATGAAGCAAGGATGAGAGTGAAGCAAACGAAGTCCGCTCCTGCTTCAAACGCTTCTTATGCTTCAGCAGTAAGGGCTCCTCCCAAGGTGTGCACTATTGGTATTCAGACTGATCCGTTGCCTGCCTCATCTACCTCACAGTTTCCTCTTCAACATCTGCCTCATCACCTGCTAAAACTACATCCACTTCAACTAAAACTTCTACTGCTATCACTTCCTCTGCTCCATATATGTCCGCTATCTCTCGTGTTCCCAGTAAGGGTGAAAATACTGACAAGGCTGATAAACTAAATTTAACAAAACTTCAACGCACTCGCCCTCCTCATATCGTCACAGCTCCCGCGCCCTCGAGGAGGAGTTCTCACGCTCGCTACCTCTCGACAAGCTCCGGGGAGTTAACGATTGATGACCCAATGGATGTCACCACTTGTAAGGGCCGGGAGAGGTCCCCCGGTAGCTCCCCAGAGTGCAAAAGGACCAAGAAACACGGCCGCCACTTCCACTCTTAAGCCATAATGTTCAAGGTGTTACAGTGGAACTGCAGAAATATTCGGAATACAGTTTCATATTTCTCACTTTTAGTAAACAAACACAGGCTGTTATTTCTCTACAGGAGACGAGACTGCAGGATAAGCCTGATCCAACAGTGCTAAAACACTACCATCCGTATAGAAGATATGAGGGACACGGTGGTGCCATATACATACACATAACACTAACACAAACAGAAGTGACGTTGAATACACCTCTGGAAGCGGTCGCGTGCAGGGTGAGATTCAAAAACACGTATCTGGCTATCTGTTCCCTCTACTTGCCTCCCAATATCCCCATTGTTGATGACGACATTACATCACTGATTAGACAGCTTCCGGGCAACAGGCTAGTATTGGGCGACTTTAACGCCCATTATCAGCAATGGGGAAGTGAGAGGTCAAGTGTACGTGGGGAGCAGATAGTTGACATTATGTTGCAGACAAACATCTGTCTTCTGAACGATAGAAGTGCGACTCGTGTAGATGATCGGACTGGTAACGCGGCTGCCATTGATCTGTCATTGTTATCGCCAGGTATACTCCCTGACTTCTCCTGGGAAGTCATCGACGACTCCCACGGAAGTGACCATCTACCCATATGTATCTCTTACTCATGCGACATCCCGCCCACACCCCGCACTCCCAAGTTCAGCTTTAAGAGAGCAGATTGGGCAACCTTCCGTGCGATTGCCGACGTGGATATATCTGGCGAAGACATTGGCACGATGGTCAATAACGCAACACGATCCATATTACACGCCGCCGAGGCTTGTATTCCGAAAGCTTCTACAGTTCACACTAAGCATGGAGTTTCATGGTGGACAACGGATTGCCGACAAGCACTTCGTGAGCGTAATAGGCGATACAGGCATTTCAGCCAGCAGCCCAGTCAAGCAAACTTCATAGCCTATAAAAAGGCAAGGGCTCAGGCAAGGAAAGTCATCCGTAATGCAAAAACAGACAATTCATTTCATATGTGAACCGCACCACACCCCTGTCAAAAGTGTGGCAAACAATAAACATATTTAATAATAAAAAAAAACATACATCCCAATAAATACTCTAAATATAAATAACAATATAATTGACAACAAACAAGAAATAGCAAATGCAATAGCCCAGCATTTTTATCAGGAAAGCAGTTCCGCCTTCTATACCCCTGCCTTCCTCCCCCGCAAGGAGGCAGCCCAAACTTTGCCACGGGAGGCGTAAACTCGGACTACAACACAGAATTTACGTTGGATGAACTCCTTCTTGCCCTGAAGTACTGTAAAGGCTCCAGTCCAGGTCCAGATTATATTTCATATATTATGTTACAACATCTCGGCCACCATTCTATCACTAAATTATTATTCCTATACAACAAAATATGGACCACCCACACATTTCCCAACTCTTGGGGCTTTGCTCATACCATCCCAATCCCCCAAAAGACTGGACGCCTTACGGACCCCAGTGCGTTTCGCCCTATTCACAAGCTGTCTATGTAAGGTCATGGAACGTATGGTAAAGCAAAGGCTGCTTTTTGTTTTAGAAGCGAAGGGTTTGTTAGGTGACGAACAGTCGGGGTTTCGGAAGTACCGAAGCATGATGGATCACCTAACACACCTGGAGGATTGCATTTTAGAGGCATTTGCCAAAAAACAGTTCATGATAGGGGTGTTCCTAGACATCCACAAAGCCTTCGACGTGACATGGCGACACGGTATCCTCATGAAACTCTACGCTCATGGGTTCAGAGGTAACTTGCCCATTCTTGTTTATAATTTCGTACATGACAGAACATTCTCTGTCAAGCTTCCTGGTAACGTAATCTCGGACGTTTTCGTCCAGGAAAACGGGGTGCCGCAGGATAGTGTTCTTAGTCCTATATCATTTTGTATTATGATTTATGATATTCTGTCCACAACTCCCGTCCCCAGGAATCTTAAATACTCACTGTACGCTGACGACTGTGCGTTATAGCACTCTTCGCCTAACGCTCAGTTCTCGGCGGAGCGGATTCAAGACGCGCTTGATTCCGTTCAGCATTGGGCCTCTTTGTGGGGATTTAAGTTTTCCGTTGCTAAGTGTATCGGCTTTCTTTTTACTAGACGTAACGTACCTAATTTGCAATTAAGTCTTCAAGGCCAGCCGATACCATTTCAAAATTCAGTCAAACTCTTGGGTCTGCATTTTGACAGCAGACTCAATTGGAAGACTCACATTAATGAACTACTCATCCGTTGCCGTAAAAAAATCAGTGTCCTCAAATACCTCCGTGGTACTTCATGGGGAGCAGACAGAAAATCTTTGTTAATGGTGTACAAGTCCTTAATTCGCTCTCATTTAGACTATGGCTCGGAACCAACATTGAGGAGGTTGGATGTTTTGCAGAATGAATGTTTGAGAATGTGTCTTGGAGCCTTGCGCTGCAATCGTGTGGCGAGGATGGAGGTTGAGGCCAATATACCACCACTGCAACACCGCCGCGATGACCTGTTATCATCTTATGGGATAAAAACCGCCCGGAAAGCTCCCCTCGGCAACGCAGCAAGCAAGGTCATCTGGCAGCACGACCACCTCCACACTGCGGTCCA
>CM035185.1:19361840-19366840 GCA_020233015.1 Callinectes sapidus | reverse complement strand
AATGTGTTGCATTACCAAAGAACAGTAGCTTGAAAGAGAGAAGAGGATTCACAAACACCTTTAACTCTGCTCAGATGTATGATGGAAGGCTTAAACATAGAAAAAAATAGTGGTGTGACGTGCTTAAGTCACTCACTAGATAATATTCCACTTTTGCCTGAATTCTATTTAGTTTCATAGAAAAAATATAATAAATGGCTAATATGACGATCTTGAGATTAGAATTAATACAGGATTATATATATATATATATATATATATATATATATATATATATATATATATATATATATATATATATATATATATATATTATAATGGCCCTCGGGCTTTCGTGGAGCTTCACTGCCAGCCTTCGAGCTGATGACGAGACAACAAACTTCCTTCATTCAACATTCGGTGAGCCGAGGCTTCGACTCACCGCCTCATCACCACAGGGCTCACCAACCGGGCCGAGCCGCTTTCTCGAAGCACCAACCCCGAGCTTCACTGTCACGCCAGTCACCAACCCCAAGCTCAGCTCTTGCCACCCGACTTTCACTTCGGCAGTCTAAACCTAAACAGCAGAGGACTCACTCCTCTCTCCCGGGAGCAAGTGCAGACTCACCAACCTCACGCTCTCACCTGTGATACACCTACCGTAGACAACATATCCCGTGTCACAGTAACATTATTTTCATTGTGTGTTTTCATGTTCATTTTTATAAGTTAAGTTCTTTTAATATAATAATTGTTGTGTTTGCCTTCAACCCTTAACTTTCATTTGTGTGTTTGAGCGTCGCCATCCCCTAGCATACTCCAGTACTGCTCGTGACAATATATATATATATATATATATATATATATATATATATATATATATATATATATATATATATATATATATATATATATATATATATATTATTAATTATTTATGTATAGATATACATTTATTTATTTATGTATAGATATACAGTTATTAATTTATGTATAGATATACAATTATTTATGTATACATATACAGTTATTTGATTATGTATAGATATACAGTTATTTATTTAAGTATAGATATACAGTTATTTGATTATGTATAGATATGCATTTATTTATTTAATTATGTATAAATATGCATTTATTTATTTAAATATGTATAAATATGCATTTATTTATTTAATTATGTATAGATATGCATTTATTTATTTAATTATGTATAGATATGCATTTATTTATTTAATTATGTATAGATATGCATTTATTTATTTATTTATTTATATTTATTTGTTTATATATGTATCATTTAGTTATTTATTTGTTTATTTATTTGTTTTTTTGTTTATGTACGTTTCATTTGTTTATTTATTTGTTTTTTTTGTTTATGTATGTTTCATTTGTTTATCTATTTGTTTATTTGTTTATGTATGTTTCATTTGGTTATCTATTTGTTTATTTGTTTATGCATGTATCATTTGACATATATTTGTATATTTGTTTATGTATGTATCACTTGTTATCTATTTGTTTATTTGTTTATGTATGTATTATTTATTTATGTATGTATTATTTATTTATGTATGTATTATTTATTTATGTATATTATTTATTTATGTATGTATTCTTTATTTATTTATTTATGTATGTATTCTTTATTTGTTTATTTATGTGTGTATTCTTTATTTGTTTGTTTATTTATGTGTGTATTCTTTATTTGTTTATTTAGGTATGTGTGTATTCTTTGTTTATTTATGTATGTGTGTATTCTTTCTTTATTTTTTTATGTATGTATTCTTTTTTTATTTATTTATGCATGTATGTATTATTTATTCATTTATGTATGTCATATTTATTGATTTATTTATCTATGTATTCTTTATTGATTTATTTACGTATGTATTCTTTATTGATTTATTTATGTATGTATTCTTTATTGATTTATTTATGTATGTATTCTTTATTGATTTATTTATGTATGTATTCTTTATTGATTTATTTATGTATGTATTCTTTATTGATTTATTTACGTATGTATTCTTTATTGATTTATTTATGTATGTATTCTTTATTGATTGATTTATGTATGTATTCTTTATTGATTGATTTATGTATGTTTTCTTTATTGATTTATTTATGTATGTATTCTTTATTTATTTATTTATGTATGTATTCTTTATTGATTTATTTATGTGTGTATTCTTTCTTTCTTTATTTATGTGTGGATTTTTTATTGATTTATTTGTGTATGTATTCTTTATTGATTTATTTGTGTATGCATTCTTTATTGATTGATTTGTGTATGCATTCTTTATTGATCTATTTATGTATGTATTCCTTTTTTATTTATTTATGTATGTATTCCTTCTTTATTTATTTATGTATGCATTCCTTCTTTCTTTCTTTATGTATGTATTCCTTCTTTTTTTATTTATGTATGTGTTCTTTCTTTCTTTCTTTATGTATGTGTTCTTTCTTTATCTATTTATGTATGTATTATTTCTTTCTTTATGTATGTATTCTTTCTTTACTTATGTATGTATTCTTTCTTTATTTATGTATGTATGTATTCTTTTTTTATTTATGTATGTATGTATTCTTTCTTTATGTATGTATGTATTCTTTCTTTCTTTATGTATGTATTAATTCTTTATTTATTTATTTATGTATTTATTCTTTCTTTCTTTATTAATGTATGTATTCTTTCTTTATTTATTTATGTATGTATTCTTTCTTTATTTCTTTAAGTATGTATTCTTTCTTTCTTTATTTATGTATGTATTCTTTCTTTCTTTCTTTATGTATGTATTCTTTCTTTATTTATTTAAGTATGTATTCTTTATTTATTTATGTATGTATTCTTTTTTTATTTATTTATGTATGTATTCTTTCTTTCTTTATTTATGTATGTATTCTTTCTTTCTTTATTTATGTATGTATACTTTATTAGTTTATTTATGTATGTATTATTTATTTATTTATTTATGTATGTATGCTTTCTTTCTTTCTTTATGTATGTATACTTTCTTTCTTGATTTATGTATGTATTCTTTATTTATTTATTTATGTATGTATTCTTTATTTATTTATTTATGTATATATTCTTTACTTATTTATTTATGTATGTATTCTTTACTTATTTATTTATGTATGTATTCTTTACTTATTTATTTTTGTATGTATTATTTACTTATCTATTTATGTATGTATTCTTTAGTTTTTTTATGTATGTATTCTTTACTTATTTATGTATGTATTCTTCACTTATTTATTTATGTATGTATTCTTCACTTATCTAATTATGTATGTATTCTTCACTTATTTATTTATGTACGTATTTTTTCACTTATTTATTTATGTCTGTATTCTGCATTTATTTATTTATGTATTTATTCTTCATTTATTTATTTATGTATATATTCTTCATTCATTTATTTATGTATATATGTATTCTTCATTTATTTATTGATGTATGTATTCTTTATTTATTTATTTATATATGTATTCTTTTTTATTTATTTATGTATGTATTCTTTATTCATTTATTTATGTATGTATTCTTTATTCATATATTTATGTATGTATTCTTTATTCATTTATTTATGTATGTATTCTTTATTCATTTATTTATGTATGTATTCTTTCTTTCTTTATTTATTTATGTGCGTATTCTTTCTTTCTTTATTTATGCATGTATTCTTTCTTTATTTATTTTTGTATATATTCTTTCTTTCTTTCTTTCTTTATGTATGTATTCTTTATTTATTTATTTTTGTATGTATTCTTTATTTATTTATTTTTGTATGCATTCTTTATTTAATTATTTATGTATGTATTCTTTGTTTATTTTTTTTTTGTATGTGTTCTTTCTTTATTTTTTTGTACGAATTCTTTCTTTATTTATTCATGTATGTATTCTTTATTTATGTATGTATTAATTTATAACAAAGAAATGAAGGTAGACCTTGTCACTCACCCAATGACCAAAGACTTTGGATTACAAATGCAAAATTGAAGAAAGTATACAAACAAGAACATAGATTACTGTAAGTCTAAATACATAATTCTTTTTCTTTTTTTGGGGGGGGGGCTTTTTTTTTTTTTTTAACAAACGTGAGTATATGTTTCTCATCTTGCTTTGGTATTTCTCACCCTAACCATGAGTTAGAGTTAGTCATTGCTCTATTCCTTACCCTTTCACAGCTAATAGAACATCATCATCATCATTACAGGTTGAGCCACGAAAAAAAAAAAAAACTACAGAGAAACAAAGGCAGCTAATAAGTATCTGGCAAAATAGGAAACAAAAAAAAAGTTAAGAAGACACTCACACAAGTCTTGAATATAGATTTGTCTACATAACAGATAATCTTTATATAATTTATAATAATCCAGTGTAGGAAGAGCACATCGACATAACTGAACCATACAAACCTTCACAGTATTTAAAGCAAGATCATTATTACAGAGCACCTCATTTACATAAACATGAGTAAAAAAATCAGGCAAAGTACTATGTTAAAGGCACTGCATAAAAAAGCCTAACTGAATTAGGTTTTCTCTCAAGTAACTATAAACGATATCCAGAAAAGTACACAATACTCAAAGTGAGGTAGAATGAAAGCATGAATGGTGTAACTTTGTAATGGTGGATTACATTTAAGGGGTATTGCTTGTAGAGAAAGCTTGATCATCGACTGTTAGTATGAGGCAAAGGAAAATTTCAGCATTATTATGATGCGCCTTATTTACCAAATAATATAAAAAGTCGTCTCAATTGAACATCGAGTCCACTAGCCTCGAGATACGTGAGTGCACTTTTTTTTTCAAATAGACGTATTTTTCACATTTCTTTTAACACTGTACGAAAGAAAAACTCAGGCGTCTCCACCCTTATATTTAGTGATAAACATACTCTACTGATAAGCCAAAAATAATACACTATTAAAACAAAATAGGTTTGCTTTTTTTTTTCTCTCTCTCTCTGAACACGCCATATAATGTGTATATATATATATATATATATATAT
>CM035185.1:19342266-19361740 GCA_020233015.1 Callinectes sapidus | reverse complement strand
TTTTTATTCATGCTAAGTAAAATTATATCATGTGTTTTTCTTTGTATGACTATTTTATCAAAATTTCACTGGCACGAGGGCTAATGTTCAAGGGCCACTGTATACTTTTGGCTCGATTCTTTCTGCTGTCAATATTAGAACTGCCTCTAAACGAATCTAGCTCATTCTTTGACAGTTGAGAGAGAGTGCCAATTATTATTTATTCAGTAAAGTTTATTTTCTATTCGGATACACTGAAAATCTGCCTTACTGAATATTTATAGAACACACTAACACTGTCATATAATGAGCATGTGTCTTTCTCTAGTTAGATGATCTTATATTTTGCTTTCCCCTTTACAGGGAAACCACTTGTTATTTGAACCCCAAGGAACCAATAACCATTCAATACTCCCGGAAATCAGTTGATAGCAATTAACAACTATAGGTTAATCTAGTACCAAGAAAGTTCTACCTGGACTTCAGGAAAGCCGTCTTTCAGTTCTGAGACCTCTTTCAAGACCAATTCTTCATGTAAGCTGCACAGAATATTATGCACTGATAGCAACTTCACTGCTCCTTGTAAGCACCTTTGTATCCTTGGTTTTGAAACATGAAAAATGTAGCGATTAACGGCAGACTGAAGATGAAGGTATTATTTGGTATCTCCATTAGAGAATCTTGAACTCCAGATTTTTTTGTAAATAGTTGTTGCCTTTTGTGTTGTATATAAAGTAAAGATAAATTTCATTTTTCTGCTGTATTTTTCATATAGGTTAGGTTCCATCAGATATCAGTCGTCCTCAATCTCATTTATACAGCATTTGTGACCTAGATGGTGACATTCATGTGGTTTGTGTGTGTTCTTTGTACTACAGACTCAGTGCTTGCTCTTGATCTGCACGACTGTTAAGTAAGAGACGGATGGATTGTAGAATGATAGGGCATTTGTACATGTACAACAATTGTTTTTACCATGATGTATGACAGTGGAATGAATAAATACATTTCAAGTAATGCTTTGTACTATCTTTTAGGTGTTCCTTCATTTATGACCTTGGCATTAGCCCTCTTGCCTTATTTGATTTTATTATGTTTATTTTTATTATTATTACTATTATTACAGATCATTAACATACATCTTATTTTAATTTTTGCTTTGCATGGCATTTTCTCCTTAAGAATGAAGAAGAAACTTGAATTTTGCACCACATTTTGTTCTCATGAAGCTTCCTCTGTTTTGTTTTTGCACATTGTGAGTGACTTCAGTGCAGGTGAAGTCCAAGGCTTTCTACTTTGTATTGACGAGTGTGGCAAATCTTTACTAAACAGGTCTTTTCATCTACAGGGTTGATGTAACTTTTAGGACAGTACTGTAGTCATAAACTTGTGATGTTAGATTTTAAGAGCAAAGGATAGAAATTTATTCATATACTTTTCTAAAAACCTTTTTAGAATCTACTTGCATTAAATCATGTTATATATACTTGGATTTCTAAATATTGGAGAACATTGTCAATCAGAACCAGCATATATGTAACTAGAATTTGTTAACTGTTCTTTACAATAAGAAAATGATGTAATTAACTTTTACTATCTTGTGTAGGATTTCATACCATAGGTTTGAATATTTACATAAGTTCAGTTCCTCTGATAATCCTCTCAATATTTATATATTACAAGCTTACTAAACAAATACTAGCCATACTTTCATTTCATTCTGATAATGCTTTCCTTCCACAGTGGCCAGTCACAACTTATCATGATGCTCTTCACCTCATAACTGTACTGTTTGTGTGGGATCATTTATTCTTCATGCATTGTCTACTCTTTACTGATGTTCATACACATCTTCATGTAGACAGTCAAGTGTAATCACAATACATTAGAAAAAATTTGTAGAAAGAAACAGATGTCCAGTATGATTACAAATTATATGGTTTTCATATGTTCAGGTTTAAGGTATATTTACTTGTGTATAATGTTTTCACACAAATTATTCAAAACTGGAAGAACTACAGTTGCCATAACACTAATCTAAGCCATGCTGCTTCTCCCTTTCTCCTCTCAATACAGCAACCCATTAGTGCACCTGTTGCTTCACAAGGTTTTATGTGCTGTAGGATATTTTAATCATGTTAATTAGCTCATCATCAGCTGATTTCTTTTTTTCTGCAAAATGATACTATCAAAAATTAATCTTTAGAAAATATTAAATATTTGCATAAATTAATTTGTCAACACATATTGCACCTCCAGTAGCACGAGTGTTCTTAATGCACCAGTCATCTGCCACAGAGAGGCTTTATTAATAGGGTATATAGATTAACTTATTGTACAGTGATTTATTGTTTTATGTATATATGTATTCTTTTTTTATTTATTTATGTATGTATTCTTTATTGATTTATTTATGTGTGTATTCTTTCTTTATTTATTTATGTGTGGATTTTTTATTGATTTATTTGTGTATGTATTCTTTATTGATTTATTTGTGTATGCATTCTTTATTGATTGATTTGTGTATGCATTCTTTATTGATCTATTTATGTATGTATTCCTTTTTTATTTATTTATGTATGTATTCCTTCTTTATTTATTTATGTATGCATTCCTTCTTTCTTTCTTTATGTATGTATTCCTTCTTTTTTTATTTATGTATGTGTTCTTTCTTTCTTTCTTTATGTATGTGTTCTTTCTTTATCTATTTATGTATGTATTATTTCTTTCTTTATGTATGTATTCTTTCTTTACTTATGTATGTATTCTTTCTTTATTTATGTATGTATGTATTCTTTTTTTATTTATGTATGTATGTATTCTTTCTTTATGTATGTATGTATTCTTTCTTTCTTTATGTATGTATTAATTCTTTATTTATTTATTTATGTATTTATTCTTTCTTTCTTTATTAATGTATGTATTCTTTCTTTATTTATTTATGTATGTATTCTTTCTTTATTTCTTTAAGTATGTATTCTTTCTTTCTTTATTTATGTATGTATTCTTTCTTTCTTTCTTTATGTATGTATTCTTTCTTTATTTATTTAAGTATGTATTCTTTATTTATTTATGTATGTATTCTTTTTTTATTTATTTATGTATGTATTCTTTCTTTCTTTATTTATGTATGTATTCTTTCTTTCTTTATTTATGTATGTATACTTTATTAGTTTATTTATGTATGTATTATTTATTTATTTATTTATGTATGTATGCTTTCTTTCTTTCTTTATGTATGTATACTTTCTTTCTTGATTTATGTATGTATTCTTTATTTATTTATTTATGTATGTATTCTTTATTTATTTATTTATGTATATATTCTTTACTTATTTATTTATGTATGTATTCTTTACTTATTTATTTATGTATGTATTCTTTACTTATTTATTTTTGTATGTATTATTTACTTATCTATTTATGTATGTATTCTTTAGTTTTTTTATGTATGTATTCTTTACTTATTTATGTATGTATTCTTCACTTATTTATTTATGTATGTATTCTTCACTTATCTAATTATGTATGTATTCTTCACTTATTTATTTATGTACGTATTTTTTCACTTATTTATTTATGTCTGTATTCTGCATTTATTTATTTATGTATTTATTCTTCATTTATTTATTTATGTATATATTCTTCATTCATTTATTTATGTATATATGTATTCTTCATTTATTTATTGATGTATGTATTCTTTATTTATTTATTTATATATGTATTCTTTTTTATTTATTTATGTATGTATTCTTTATTCATTTATTTATGTATGTATTCTTTATTCATATATTTATGTATGTATTCTTTATTCATTTATTTATGTATGTATTCTTTATTCATTTATTTATGTATGTATTCTTTCTTTCTTTATTTATTTATGTGCGTATTCTTTCTTTCTTTATTTATGCATGTATTCTTTCTTTATTTATTTTTGTATATATTCTTTCTTTCTTTCTTTCTTTATGTATGTATTCTTTATTTATTTATTTTTGTATGTATTCTTTATTTATTTATTTTTGTATGCATTCTTTATTTAATTATTTATGTATGTATTCTTTGTTTATTTTTTTTTTGTATGTGTTCTTTCTTTATTTTTTTGTACGAATTCTTTCTTTATTTATTCATGTATGTATTCTTTATTTATGTATGTATTAATTTATAACAAAGAAATGAAGGTAGACCTTGTCACTCACCCAATGACCAAAGACTTTGGATTACAAATGCAAAATTGAAGAAAGTATACAAACAAGAACATAGATTACTGTAAGTCTAAATACATAATTCTTTTTCTTTTTTTTTGGGGGGGGCTTTTTTTTTTTTTTTTAACAAACGTGAGTATATGTTTCTCATCTTGCTTTGGTATTTCTCACCCTAACCATGAGTTAGAGTTAGTCATTGCTCTATTCCTTACCCTTTCACAGCTAATAGAACATCATCATCATCATTACAGGTTGAGCCACGAAAAAAAAAAAAAAACTACAGAGAAACAAAGGCAGCTAATAAGTATCTGGCAAAATAGGAAACAAAAAAAAAGTTAAGAAGACACTCACACAAGTCTTGAATATAGATTTGTCTACATAACAGATAATCTTTATATAATTTATAATAATCCAGTGTAGGAAGAGCACATCGACATAACTGAACCATACAAACCTTCACAGTATTTAAAGCAAGATCATTATTACAGAGCACCTCATTTACATAAACATGAGTAAAAAAATCAGGCAAAGTACTATGTTAAAGGCACTGCATAAAAAAGCCTAACTGAATTAGGTTTTCTCTCAAGTAACTATAAACGATATCCAGAAAAGTACACAATACTCAAAGTGAGGTAGAATGAAAGCATGAATGGTGTAACTTTGTAATGGTGGATTACATTTAAGGGGTATTGCTTGTAGAGAAAGCTTGATCATCGACTGTTAGTATGAGGCAAAGGAAAATTTCAGCATTATTATGATGCGCCTTATTTACCAAATAATATAAAAAGTCGTCTCAATTGAACATCGAGTCCACTAGCCTCGAGATACGTGAGTGCACTTTTTTTTTCAAATAGACGTATTTTTCACATTTCTTTTAACACTGTACGAAAGAAAAACTCAGGCGTCTCCACCCTTATATTTAGTGATAAACATACTCTACTGATAAGCCAAAAATAATACACTATTAAAACAAAATAGGTTTGCTTTTTTTTTTCTCTCTCTCTCTGAACACGCCATATATATATATATATATATATTGTTTTCAATTTGCCTAATCAAGTCTTTTTCTACGGTGTTTAGTACTCCTAAGAGCTGTCAAAAATTTAAGTCGTTTGCAACGTTTCGTTCCAATCTATGGAACATCAGGCGAAGGGTAAGGGTGGAATGACTAGATGCGCTCTATATATAATACACCTTGTGTGGAACAGGTGAGGTGAGGGAGCACAATGATTGGCTGGTACCGGGCGGCGGTGTGGCGCGCTGTTGTTGGCTGAGGCTTGTCTGAGCGTTCTGTGTTTTCAGTTTCCTATTCGGGAGAATTTGCAAATCCTCGTTTGTTGCTTAATGGTAGGTTTCATGTCTTCTATATAGATGGCTTCCAGGAACATCAGCCGTCTTGTAGGTATATATATATATATATATATATATATATATATATATATATATATATATATATATATATATATATATATATATATATATATATATATATATATATATATATATATTGCCACATCTCTATATCTTTTGTCATTTGCAATATATGTACAACTTTCCTTCCACCTCCTACTGTTCTTATTATTCCATCCATATTCTTTTCCCTTTGTCTTCCTCTTGCTTTACAACTTCTGATTTTACCTGGTAAACTTAGGCCTTCTATTTTCTCTCTTCTCATAATATATCCTACAAACCTCATATGTCTTGCTCTTATCTTTACCAGTAATTCTCTATCACTACCCAATCTTTTTAGCACTTCTTCATTCGATATTCTCTCTATCCAAGATATTTTCAAAAGCCTTCGCCAACACCACATTTCTAATGCTTTTATCTTCTGTTTATTCATCGTCCAGGCTTTTGATCCAAACAACAACACTGAGCATACATATGTTTTAACTACTATTTGTCTTGTTTTTAGTGATAGGTGGCTGTTGGTAAAAATATTTATCATCTGAAAAGCATTTATTGCCTCACACGTTCTTCTTTGAATATCTTCTATCCATCTTCCATCTTCAGTAATGTAGCTTCCCAGGTAGCAGAATCTTCTCACCTGTTTTGTGATCTTGTCGTTCACTTTTACACTAAACCTTGGAACCTGTGTCTTTTTACTAATAACCATCACCTCAGTTTTATCTACGTTAACTGTCAAACCTTTCTCTTGACTCGCCTCCTTCACTGTTGTTACAATATCCTGCAGTTTCTCCTCTGAGTCAGCAATCAAAAATGTATAATCAGTATATCTTATATTATTTGTATTTCTTCCACCAATAGGAAAACCTTTCTTTCTTTCTATCGATCTCATTATCATCTCACTGTATAGAGAGAACAGATCTGGAGAAAGAACACCCCTGTCTTACACCTCTTCTAACGCTCATCCAGTCACTTTGATCCGCCCCCACTCTTACAGCCGCTTTCTGATTCCAATATAGTTTGTACACCATCCTTATTATTTTTTCCATCCACTCCTGTTCCATTTAATATTTCAAATAAATATTCATACTTAACTCCGTCAAAATCTTTCTCATAATCTATGAAAGACAAATACATATATCTTTTTGCATCTCTATACTTCTTTCACTTAACATCATTAGTATGAATATAGCATTTCACGTTCCTTTTCTTTCCACGAAGGCGTATTGTTCTTTTTCTATGTCTTATTTGCAATATTTGTTATCTTTTTAGTACTAAAACTATCGAGAACACGCAGCTTCTCTATTGCCACACCGTTTTCCCCAACTGCTTTTCCTCCCTTCATCCTTTTCATTGGCTTCTTTACTTCAATCAATCAATCATGGGGGGCATACGTCAGGGGGCGCGTTTCCTCGCCTACCCTACGGCGTCACTCCTGGCGGCCACGCCTCGCGAGTCTCCATGCAGGCTCCCTTCCTATACCGAGTAACTCCCAGCAGGAGGCATCGACTTGCCGCAGCCAAGAGTTCTGTGGGCGTCCCCTAGGCCTCCTCCAGGTTGGGTTGTCCCTTACGGAAACAACCCGACAAGCAGGGTCGGCTTCCGGGTATCGTGCCACATGCCCATATAGCCGCAGTTGGCGCTGACGGACTATGCTAGTAATAGGCCTCGAATCGGTCTCGTGGAACAATCGCTGATTTGACACAAAGTCATACCAGCGGTATCCCATGATCCTGCGAAGGCATCTAGTACCAAAGACATCAATTCGCCTCTTCAGGTCGGTGTTCAGCGTCCATGTCTCACAACCATAGAGTAAGACAGGGATCACCAGCGACTTGAAGATCCGAATCTTTGTCCGTCTGCACAGGTATCGACAACAACGCCAAATACTCGTGTTGAGCGAATCCATAACGCCGTGGGCCAGGCCAATCCGCCGTGTGACTTCTTGGCTCGACCCACCATCGTTATGTACTACACTACCAAGGTATGTGAAACTTTTCAAGATCTCAATGTCCTCGCCACACGCATGGACAGACTGTACTGTTTCATCCAGCACACCTCCAAACACCTGGACCTTGGTCTTGGCCCAGGAAACCTTAAGTCCCAAGGGCTTCACCTCCTCGTGCCGTGCATCTAGAGCCATTACCAGAACCCCTAGTGACTCAGCGAAGATTGCTGCATCATCAGCAAAACAAGATCTGTGTTGGTGTTGCCGACAGATGCTCCACAATGACTTTGTTCCACAACTCGGCCTAGTACCCAATCCATGCATGTGTTGAAAAGTGATGGAGCAAGCACACAGCCCTGCCTCACACCTGTATTCACAGGGAAGAAGCTGGACTCGCCTCCTCCACACTTCACAGCACTTACAGTCCCGGAGTACAGGCCAGTTAATAGACCAATAATCCTTGCAGGAATCCCACGGAGACGCAGAAGAGCCCAGAGTGTCTCTCGATGCACTGAGTCAAACGCCTTCTTGAGATCGACATAGGCTGCAAGCATTCCCTGTCGAAACTCACGTCGGCGCTCCACCAGGACGCGAAGCGCTAGGATACGGTCAGTTGTTGACTTACCGGGCGTGAACCCTGACTGTTCAGGTCTCTGATACTTCAGCAGGTGAGTGCGGATCCGTGTCAGCAGCAAATGGGCAAGCACCTTGCCTGGCACGCTGAGCAGCGTTATTCCACGGTAGTTGCTGCAGTCTTGACGGTCCCCTTTCCCTTCCAGATAGGGACGACCAACCCCTTCTTCCAGTCAGGGGGAATGGTACCTGAATGCCATACAGCAGTCAAGACAGCATGCAACCCACGTATCATGGCTTCACCCCCAGCTTTGAGCAGCTCCGCACTGATGTTGCAGATGCCAGCTGCCTTTCCACCCCTCAACTTTGCCACAGCCTCCTTGACATCGCCAATGGAGGGTGCAGTTTCGTCAATGGGTGGATCAGCATCCAGCGTCTGCAACCCTGCAGTCCGGAGCTGTCCGCTTGGAGGATCCACCGTGAACAGCTGCTCAAAGTACTCAGCCCAACGAGCCATCTGCCCATCTGCGTCCGATACGAGGCAACCATCTGCTGTTCGGATAGCACTCACCTGAGAAGTAGACTTGGAGCGGAGTTTCTTCAAAGCTCGATAGGCAGGTCTGAGGTCATTAGCATTTAAATGACACTCGACATCCTCAGCGAGACCCCTGACGTACCTCTCCTTGTCTCTTCTCAGAAGAGTTCTAGTCCTACGTGACAGAGCCCTGTACTGGTCATGGTTCCCAGCAAGTCTGGCAGCGCGACTCTCCTCAATACTTTCCAGCGTCTCTACCGAGGTGAAGCCACTCCGTGACCTCGGGCGCTCCCCAATGCATTCCTTGGCAGCTTCAAGAGTCTCACGTTTGAAGGTATCCCATAGCTCCTCAGGGTCCTCAAGGGTGTCGAGCACTCCAAACCGATTGGAGACTGTCACTGCATACTCTTGTGCACATGTCAAGTCCTTCAGCTTCTCAAGATGAAACACAGTGTGGTTGCATCTTGGAGGCTTTCTGGACTTGATATGAAGCTTCCCTAATATCAGATCCAGTCATTTCTACACCAAGTTCTATCTCCTCTGGTAGCTCATCACAGAACAATTCTTGTATATACTCTTGCCATCTGTCAAGTACCTCCTGTTTTTCCATTGCCATCTCGCCATTCTTCTTCATTATTACTTCCCCGTACGCACCCTTCTTTTTCCAGAAAGTTTCACTCTTTCATGCATCATCTGCTAACTCTTTTATCTCATCACATTGTACATTTAACCATCGTTCTTTTGCATCAGAACATTTCCTCTTTATGTCTATGTTTATTTCTCAATATCCTATTACCTTCCTATGTTTAAACTTCCTTTTTTCTTCAATCAAATCCAGTATATCTTCTGTCATCCAATTTTGTCTTGCTCGCATTTCTTTCCTTGCTATTATTTCCACATCCACTTCCACATATGTTTTTTGTAAACAGGTCCATTCCTTTACCAAAACATCCATGTCGCATTCATCTACAATTTCTTCGTATCTATTTTTTACTGCTATACTATAACGTTTGTTATGTCTTTTTTCCTCAATTCTTTTAAATTCATTATAGGTTCCCTTTTTCTTTTCTTCATGTTCATTAATCTAACTATTGCCACGACTGGGTTATGGTCGCTGTCACAATCTGCACCAGGGTACCTTTTGGTAAATAGAAGAGAGTTTCTAGATCTCTTATCTAAAGTTATATAATCTATTTTATTCCTGTAGTTATCTCACGGGCTCTTCCAAGTGTATAGTCTCCTTGGATGTAAGAGAAACCAAATGTTTGCAATCATCTGGTTGTTTTCTTCGCACCATTCGATCCAGAGGTTACCTCATTGAAAGCTCCAGTGCGAGTGAAATCTTGCCTGGGGAGGCTTGAGTGGAGACATACAGCGCACGCTCGTCGGATTATCCTTATGCAAAATGTCGGAGCGCATCGAGCAGCGCTACTGCATTAAGTTTTGCCGGAACTTGATGATACGCAAATGCAAACTATCCAAGAGATTCAACAAGCCTCTTGGAGATGAATATCACAGATTAAGGAGTGATATAAGCACTTCAAAGATTTCAACTGAGAGCAAGCCACGGTCTGGAGGGCGATCCACCAGCGGAAACGGATAATTCATTGCGAATGCTCGTCGAGTATTGAAGGATGACCGTCGTATAACCATCAACAAGATTGTCGGACAAGTAGGAATAAGTACATGATCAGTTTATACAATTTTAACAGAGGTGTCCCCGAAATTCGTTTCCGATTTGCTGGTGGAAAACCAGAAACAATTCTAGTTTGAAATTGCACACGACTTGCTTGACTGTATTAACAGTGACTCTAACTCCTTGAATACCATCATCACTGGTGATGATACTGTTGTATGGATACTACCCGGGAAGATAATTTCAGACATTACAATGGAAGCAGCAGACATCACCAAGGCCCCCAAAGCAAGACAGTTTCGCAGCAACATCAAGATAAAACTGACATGTCTTTTTTGACGTCCGTGGTATTGTGCATCATGAATACGCACCAACAGGACAAATAATTAATATGGAGTATTATCTGAAGGTTATGCAACACTTTTATGATGCTACGCAACACAAATGATGGGAACTTTGGGCACTCCGAATTTGGCAACCACAATGACAATGCATCTGCCCATTCTGGTCACTTGATCCAAGCTTATCTGTTCCAAAACAACACTACACTTGTTCGGCACCCTCACTACTCTCCAGACACGGCAGCTTGTGACTTCTGGCTGTCTCTTAGATTTAAAACAATCCTGAAAGGGAAGCACTTTGAGTCGAAAGAGAAAATTATGAGAAAGACGACAGAAGAACTCTAAATCTTCCAATCTCTCCATGTCATTCATCCAACATCTGCCCTCTAGACTCCATCGTCCTTCATAAACAACCAGATTGAGCGCACGTTCTCTTGAGCTAGTCCCAAAGAAAAGAAAAGAAAAAAAAGAAGAAAACGATAAAAGACCTTGATACTCAATTTTTGAACTCCACCTTATGTACAGTAACGTGAGAATTTATTTACATAGTTTTACTATATTCGATTCTCCGTCATATAGCTACCGTGGAATTTGAATGGCGTTGTAATGTGAAGTGAGACAATAAATTATATGAATCCCTTTCTTATTACCTTACATTTAACTTTTTTCATGCATAAATAAGGCAAAATAAGAACTTGAATGTAAAAGGAAAAAAATTCTTAACGTCACAAAAAAGGGGAAAATAAAGAAATCGGAATTGAAGCAGCCTTAAAATAGTTCTCTTAAATTAAATCATGTTATAGGAAAGAAAAAATGTAAATTCAGGCTGAGTTCCAAATCTTATAAGTTAAAAAAATATTAAAAAAGGGTTAGCTCTCACATTGGCGCAGTGGATAGAATAGTGATAATTAGAACCCCCTGTACAACAGTGCCACAGAAGGGAGAGAGGGAGGCATGCAGTTAACAAGTTCAGTATTCGACATAAAAATATTTGAAGAATATTGTAGGAGATATAATACTGCAGCTAACTCAAGGAATTTGAAGAGATATAGTTAAGGGAGAAGCGTCAATAAGGCGAAAAAGTTTTGACTTGGCCTTCAAGAATTGTGAGAGTGGATCTCTCTCCTCGTGTCAAGATAGATATTATCCATACCGGGGGCATATGAACTCCTTATGATATAGAGCACATTAATGAGGGAAAACATCACAAACAACTAATTTTCTTTGAATTTATTTTAGCAAGAGAAGAAATCTAAAACTTCTAGTTCAGAGTTGTAATAAAGGATGGACAAAGATTATGACCAATAGAGAGGTGGATGGATTGTAATTTTTGAGACGTTCATCAAAACACGCTAAAACGTAAACATAATCGTCAGGCTGAAGTAGGATAAGAATACTGAGAATACGTGCCCAGTTATGACGAAATGAACATCAATAACATTGTAAATATAACTTGCATACAAAGTGGTATAAAAGGAAAAAAGTAAATAGATTAAATGAATGAATAATTAGAAAGTTAGAACAAAAAAAGAGTGAGGGATTAGTTCATAACAAAAGCCATAAACAAGACTTGGACGAACTTAATTCATGCCTTATTCAAGACACTTGATACTAAGACCAAAACGTAGAGATATGTGTTTTGTTTTGTTTTTTCTTCTTCTTTTCTTCTTCTTCTTCTTCCTTCACGAGATGCAACTTTCATGACTAGTATAAAGTAAAACTCACAAATCTATATTTTTTATCCCGTGTATGATTATTTTATCATAATTACAGACAACACTATAACCCTATGCAAAAAAAAAAAAAAAAAAAAAAAAAAAAAAAAATCTAATTAATTCAAACTTCATTGATATCACTGTGTAAGAGCATTATTTCTGTTTTTGGTAAGTGAATATTATTTTCTATTTCCTTTCATCTACAAAACGAAAAAACATATATATATATATATATATATATATATATATATATATATATATATATATATATATATATATATATATATATATATATATGATCATTCTCTTTAAACTTGGATTTTTTAATTGACCAATGATGTTTTGAAACTAACTTACTATCCCCTGTAATCCAGACAAATTCCTAACTAATTTGGTAAAGGAAAATTTAAAAGAACCTTCTAGATAACTCCAGAAGCTTCGAAATTATTCTAGATGTTCCACGAATTTCTACACGCATCTGGCAACGTTGATGGTAACATAAATGCAGGGAGCTATGCTCAAGAGATCAGTCTACTTCAAGCCATCACAGTGTAGATAAGTCGATCGTCATCAGTCATTACTATTTTCATTAATCACGCATGGGATCAAGAGGTAAGCATCCAGCAGATGCATTTTGTTACATCTGTGGAGAGTTTATGAAAACTAGAGCTAGAAAGTACTCGGTGGAAAGATATCCAAAAAATGTGTTAGACCTACAATGCATATATCGGTATACCTGTCGGGGATCAGGACATAATTTGGGAATCTCATTTCACATGCGATTTATGCAAAAGAACTCTGGAAGGAAGGAAACACACACACACACACACACACACACACACACACACACACACACACACACACACACACACACACACACAAACAAACACAACACATATAATATATATATATATATATATATATATATATATATATATATATATATATATATATATATATATATATATATATATATATATATATATATATATTCTTATTTTAACATTTTCAATGACACTGAATGAAATGTATAGGTATTTCTGAACATGTTTTCATCCTGTTTTCTTACAGGTTGGTACAGAGGGAGATTTGCAATCTCCTGAATTTGGAGGGAACCAACTGATCATTCAAGTTGACCTTCTGTCATCCATTGCGACAGTGCCACACTACTCTGAGATCCCCGTACTCACTCCTCCTAAGAGAGAGAAACACTGTTTACAAAGAAAAAAGTAGTTCAAAAGGAGATAAAGACATTGATCCAGAGTTCAGAGGTGCAACTGAGGAGAGAAATCCATACTGCCCACACCAAGAACACGTCAACAACCTGATCAGAGATATTGGTCTCACCAAGTCAAACGGGGAGCTTTTGTCGTCGAAACTCAAGCAGTGGAATTTGCTAGATGAAAATGTGCACATAACAGGTCAGAGAAAGCATCACCAGCATTTTAGAAGCTTTTCCAGTCGACAAGATGAGCTGATTCGTGAACGTAATCTACAGAATAATCGTCAATCTGGAAGAACTTCTTATTTCTGTTTCAATTGTCTTCTTTGTGTAATTCTAGAATAAATAAATGCCATTATGCTACTACTACATATGTCATTTTGTATCTACTTTGTGTAAATCAAGCTTCAAATTTGCTACTTTGTCTCTACGAGAATAGGTACATTTTATTAATATTATTATTTTTAACAAAAAATGGAAATCAATACAAATTTCTCATGTGTTAGGTGGTGGGTGGATTCTTTCCAAGTGAGGAGTGAGTGCCCTCTACCTCCCATAGCTCATTCCCCCTTCTGTCTCTCCTCATCTGTGCCTCCTCTTCTTCCTTTTTGGGCAGCCAGGGTTCTTTCCCCCACGGATACCAGTGTCCCTGGCCATGGCTGACCTAGCTGATTGAGATGGGGCTTGCAACCCCTCCCCGTAAAAAAATATCCACAGCCACCACCAAAGTTAGAGGCAGAGGTCATGATAGGGGCTATAGGTGCGGGCGAGCCTCTGGCCACTGTCCGTATCCAAGTATGCTGGGGGTCCGACCGTGCAGACCACTCGGGTGCCGAGGCACCAGAGGGGTCTGCCTACCGGTATGATGGATGCAGGGAAAGCCTGCGGCAGCCCTGTGTCCTGAGAGGGGAGGGAGAACCCCCTAGCCTTATTTCTAATCTTGGGGATGCCGGTGCGGCTGCAGATGTGGGACCTAAACGTTGGACCACTCCTGGGGTGAACCTTCGAAGGGTTCTGAGTGTGGGCTCCTGGAATGTCCTGAGTCTCTCAGAGGATCACCGACTGCCTCATTTATCGGATGAGCTCCTCTCTGAGACAAGGAGGCCTGGTAGTGGTGAGACCAGAAGTAAGGGCTTTACTTACTACTGGTCCGGCATGAGCAATGGTCACCATGTCAAGGGGGTAGCCATAGGCGTCTCCAGCAGACTGCTGCCGTCTGTTGTTGAGGTTACTCCGGTTGATGAGCGTATAATGCATTTAAGGCTGAAACACAGTTTAGGCTTCATGTCTGTTGTTAGAGTGTATGCTCCTGCCGAGGTGTGTGGAACTGAAGAGAAGGAGATATTCTACGCCAAACTCGATTCTGTACTGGACCAGTGTCCGTCTTGATGCACTCATTGTCCTGGGCAACTTTAATGCTGTCACTGGCACTGAAAGTGCTGGCTATGAAATGTATGTTGGTCCCCATGGTACCAGAATGGTACCAGAAATGACAACAGCTCTTTCCTTCTGAATTTTGCAAGATCCAGAAGGCTGAGAATTGCGGGTTCCTGGTATCAGAGACCAGCGCTACACCGCTGGACTTGGTATAGCAATGCCGGAGGGGTAGCGAAAAAGATCGACCATATCCTTGACAGTACTCGTTGGAGGATCCTCCAGAACTGGAGGGTTTTTCGGAGTGCCAAGTTCTTTGCAACCGACCATAGACTTGTTGTTGCTTCACTCAAGATTCATGTTAAGTCCAGAAAGCCTTCAAGATGTAACCACACTGTGTTTCATCTTGAAAAACTGAAGGACTTGACATGTGCACAACAGTATGCAGTGACAGTCTCCAATCGGTTTGAAGCGCTCGACACCCTTGAGGACCCTGAAAAACTGTGGGATACCTTCATACGTGAGACTCTTGAGGCTGCCAGTGAATGTATTGGGGAGCACCCGAGGTCACGGAATGGCTTCACCTCGGTAGAGACACTGGAAAGTATTGAGGAGAGTCACGCTGCCAGACTTGCTGGGGACCATGACCAGTACAGGGCTCTGTCACGTAGGACTAGAACTCTCCTGAGAAGAGACAAAGAGGGGTATGTCAGGGGTCTCGCTGAGGATGCCGAGTGTCATTTAAATGCTAATGACCTAACCTGCCTATCGAGCTCTGAAGAAACTCCGCTCCAAGTCTGCTTCTCAGGTGAGTGCTATCCGAACAGCAGATGGTTGCCTCGTATCGGACGCAGATGGGCAGATGGCTCGTTGGGCTGAGTACTTTGAGCAGCTGTTCACGGTGGATCCTCCAAACGGACAGCTCCAGACTGCAGTGTTGCAGAAGCAGGATGCTGATCCACCCACTGACGAAACTGTACCCTCCATTGGCGATGTCAAAGAGGCTATGGCAAAGTTGAGGGGTGGAAAGGCAGCTGGCATCTGGAACATCATTGCGGAGCTGCTCAAAGCTGGGGGTGAAGCCATGATCCGTGGGTTGCATGCTGTCTTGACTGCTGTGTGGCATTCAGGTACCATTCCTTCTGACTGGTAGAAGGGGTTGGTCGTCCCTATCTGGAAGGGTAAAGGGGACCGTCAAGACTGCAACAACTACCGTGGAATAACACTACTCAGCGTACCAGGCAAAGTGCTTGCCCATTTGCTGCTGACACGGATCCCCACTCACCTGCTGAAGCATCAGAGACCTGAAAAGTCAGGGTTCACACTCGGTAAGTCAACAACTGACCGTATCCTATCGCTTCGCGTACTGGTGGAGCGCCGACGTGAGTTTCTACAGGGAATGCTTGCAGCCTATGTCGATCTCAAGAAGGCGTTTGACTCAGTGCATCGACAGACACTCTGGGATCTTCTGCGTCTCCATAGGATTCCTGCAAGGATTATTGGTCTATTAACTGGTCTGTACTCCGGGACTGTAAGTGCTGTGAAGTGTGGAGGAGGCGTGTCCAGCGTCTTTCCTGTGAATACAGGTGTGAGGCAGGGCTGTGTGCTTGCTCCATCACTTTTCAACACATGCATTGATTGGGTACTAGGTAGAGTTGTGAAACAAAGTCATTGTGGAGCATCTGTCGGCAACACCGAGATTACAGATCTTGTTTTTGCTGATGATGCAGCAATCTTCGCTGAGTCACTGGAGGTTCTGGTAATGGCTCTAGAGGCACTGCACGAGGAGGTGAAGCCCTTGGGACTCAAGGATTCTTGGGCCAAGGTGTTTGGAGGTGTATGGGATGAAACAGTACAGTCCATGCGTGTGGTGAGGACATTGAGATCTTGAAAAACTTCCCATACCTTAGTAGTG
This sequence comes from Callinectes sapidus, assembly GCA_020233015.1. Lineage (NCBI taxonomy): Eukaryota > Metazoa > Arthropoda > Malacostraca > Decapoda > Portunidae > Callinectes > Callinectes sapidus. Next base: position 19,344,890 of record CM035185.1, on the reverse strand, counting down.
TAGTGCATAACGATGGTGGGTCGAGCCAAGAAGTCACACGGCGGATTGGGCTGGCCCACGGCGTTATGGACTCGCTCAACACGAGTATTTGGCGTTGTCGATACCTGTGCAGACAAAGATTCGGATCTTCAAGTCGCTGATGATCCCTGTCTTACTCTATTGTTGTAAGACATGGACACTGAACACCCACCTGAAGAGGCGAATTGATGTCTTTGGTACTATATGCCTTCGCAGGATCATGGGATGCCGCTGGTATGACTTTGTGTCAAATCAGCGATTGTTCCGTGAGACCGATTCGAGGCCTATTACTAGCATGGTCCGTCAGCGCCAACTGCGGCTATATGGGCATGTGGCGCGATACCCAGAAGCCGATCCTGCTTATTGGGTTGTTTCCGTAAGGGACAACCCGACTCAGAGGAGGCCAAGGGTACGCCCACAGAACTCTTGGCTGCGGCAAGTCGATGCCACCTGCTGGGAGTCACTCGGTATGGGAAGGGAGCCTGCATGGAGACCCGCGAGGCGTGATGGCCATGAGTGGCGCCGTAGGGTAGGCGAGGCAACGCGCCCCCCGGCGTATGCCCCCATGATTGATTGATTGATTGCTTTCAAGACATAAGCAAATAAAAAATAAGTTCCAACTCAAGGGCAGAATCTTTGTTACACGATGTATTTTATGACGGAATCCTGAAAATTTTTCTGGTTGTCAGAAAAGAATGAATATTTCATCTATTATATGTAGAGAAGAAAGAGCACCAACTCATCCACACATAAGTAGTAAAACTGTGCTTGGCTCCTACTTTAGACTTACGGAAGCCTAATACGGCCGATTCACACACAAAAGTACCTATCAGTACCGCGTCATTCTACTCACTTTTCGCAACCCTCGTCATCAACGCAATACAACACCCTGTCATACTTCCCTTCACCACATCCTTCTTTCTAATCGCATCGCGGAACGATCTTTTTTTCTCCCCAGCAGGTTGTTGTTGCGGGATCCTGTGCTGCCAGCAACGAATCCAGCAACATCGACAGCAGACGACATGGCAGAAGAAGCAACCGATGCCATCATCCCCACATACCCCCCTTCTAATAACACCTCTCCACTCCACATCACCAGTCTAACAAAGTGGTTCGGACACCACGAAAAGCTGTAGGGCCCTCTGCTATACGGAGTACTTTTTTTTCAAACTTGTCCCTCTCTCTCTAAAATAATAAAATACAACAAAAAAACTGTTAAATTTGGCTGTCTTTCCTCTCCCACTTCCCTCCTTCACTCCTTATTTGTATGTTGTTAGTTTTTGCGCAGGTGTGAGGGTTGGGGCTAGCTGTCGTCCGTACAGATGCAGTACATGTACGCTTTGGCTGGTGACGGTCTTGTGATTTTCTTATTATGCTCCGTGTGGAGGCGGTTGGCTTGGCTCCCCGTTCCTGGTCGCTGTCTCCCTCACTGCGTCGGTCATCAAACATTTACACAAAAGCGAGCAATAGCACACGCTTTACACATCACAAAACACACTATCTCGCACCTGGGTTAAGCCCCAGTGACTTTACTAATAAAATTCCCTTCTTTTCACCCCCCTATTCTTCCCTCTATCCCCACTTACCCCTTCCCTCCTTTTCCTATATTTTTCGTATTCGTCCGCTCAGTGTTAGTGATATCCTTGTTGTTACCAGCGACATCTCTGCACACTTCTTGGTGATGCCGTACAACATGAAATGAGTGTTTTCCAAGATGACAAAGTTTTCAGACGTTGAATTGGAAATGATTGTCATAATTGTTGACGGAAAGGAAGAGGTGTGGTGGTGTGGTGTGATGTGACTGACTACATTAATAAAAAATAGTAGGCTGCTTAGCATGTACTTTAATTTCTTCTGTTTCATTTCATATATCTTGCTTAAAACAACAATCCATATATTTCTGTTGTGACAAATCATAAAGAACAGGATGTTTCCGCTCCAATCAATGAATACGTCATATACCAGTCAGCTTAACTTCAGTTGTAGGGAAATATATGGAGTCAATAATAAGGAAAGTAATCAGATAGCATCTTCACAAGCGTAATTTTGATCAATCACTCTGAACATGCATTCACAGAAGGAAAGTTGCGCCTTGGAAACTTGTTGAGTTTCTATAGTAAAGTGTATGATGCAATGGATAATGGTGAGAGTTTTGACATGCTTTACCTACATTTTAGTAAAGCATTTGATAAGGAATCCCATCAGAGGCTCTTAAATGAGGTTACAACGCACGGGATAGACGGAAAGATATTAGGATGGATAAAAGCATGGTTAAGCGATAGGCGTCACAAAGTTGTAAAAAACAGCTCTAATTCAGGGTGGGATCATGTAATTAGCCGCATCGCAGTGATGATTTGATACCAGACAGCACCAGATATTGCAATTCTTGTTAAAAAAAAATAAGTACTTTAGGGGCAAGGCTTACAAGCTTACAAAGACGTATCAAAGCACATTAATGCTTCTGAAATTTAAGTCAGCTAATTTCATAATAACTGATGGCATATGACATGGTTTGAGCCTGTATTCATAATTTCAGATGATATTCATAAAACCACCTGTTACTATACATAAGGATATATATATATATATATATATATATATATATA
>CM035185.1:19327515-19342166 GCA_020233015.1 Callinectes sapidus | reverse complement strand
TAGATCCTATATGGAACCTTGAGTCGATGTGTACTTGTTAGTGGATGCGGTTTCACTACAATCACTACCCCACCAACACACGCAGGAAGGTGAGATAAATTCATAATTTTAAAGAATAAACTAAATGTCATAGTGCCTTGTTGTTTACATGTGTTGCTTACGTATAACCAGTGTAATATTTTAAGAGTGTTTAGTACTAGCATATAATGTTAAATTATAAGGAAATTGAAACCGAAAATCTGTTTGCAATTTTTACGGTCACTGCTTATCATCGAATAAACGTCAGAGCAAGAACTGACTTTCCTCGACCCTATGATGATGGTTGTGATCAGTACAACAAATCACCAGTGAGTCATTAGATATATATCTGCTGGGTGCGGCTACGGTAAAAACTCATACCTAGGAGTAAAAACTCAAACCCAAGAGTAAAAACTCAAGAAGTTGTCGGCTCACCTGAAGGGTAGAGCAAAAGATGGGCGGCCGATTGGAATTTCATAAGTCAGCAATTCTTCACTTGACGACAGCCACTCCCCACACTAAGCATCTCACCCACCATTTTGTAGACCCATGGTCAAAGGCAAGAATTTCTCATTTACTGTATATTTAACTCAGTATTGACAGAATTGTCTTAAATATGGCAGTTCCTGAGGAAATAAGTGCCATAGGTGGCCTTAGGGAAAGTGAGGAAGAGCAAGTGGGCAAGAATCAAGCCAGAGAAGCTAGTGTCAGGAAAAAAGTGCTGACTGATAAAGGAAAGAAATATGAAGTTAGTAAGGTAAAGGAAAGAAATATGAAGTTAGTAGGGTAAATAAAAGAGCAGAATCTTTCAAAAGTAAATGGAACCGTGATAGCCACAAAATTATAAAAACCCTGAAGTCTGTAGTTAACCCCTTTGAATTACAGTCTTTATCAGGCGAAGAAGAAGAGTAATCTAATCAGTATGTTGAAGCATACTTAAAACTAGCTAAATTAGAACCAGAAAGATCTGAGGAGCTAAATCAAGGGTTGGAATTCAATCAAGAAATCCACTATGAACTGTTAAAAAGTATAAAATATAAGAGGAAGGAATTTAGAAGTGAAAAGGGTCCAATTTGCTCTACTAAACAATCTAGATATTTTAGGGTGTCATCTGCTTTACGTTCATCTGAGGAAAGAAAGAAATAGTAGCAAAGGTAGCCAGACTTAGGAAGGAAATGGAATATCATGATTGTTTAGTAGAAGAAGCCATGTTAGCTAAAGAAAGGGCAGAGGCAGAAGCTGCATTGTCAAGAAGACAGGCAGTGATAGCACAGTAGAGGAGAGAAATTGATCTAGACATAGCCAATGCTGAACTCAATGCAATTGGATTAGTTGAAAGAGAAGGAAAAAGACTTCCAAATGATGATGAAAGAATAGGGAAGCAAAGTTATACTCAACAAATTGAGGTCACCAAGGTGGTAAAACCCTGCCTTCCTTGCAAATATGTTACACTCCATGACCTAAAGGAACCTGGTTCTGGTGTACAAAATCATGAATTGATGATATGTGAAGTAGATAAACAAATAGATGATGAACCTCAAGCAATGAACCTCAACCCTAGAGCTCAAAGTTTTTTACCATATTTCTATAGATCCATTGATAATGCAAGACAGATTCGTCTAGATCCTTCCCAGCCTGCGGGAAACATTTCAACAAACACACATGGTTTCAAGTGTAATCCTTCTCCTATAGAGGAAATTTTCTAGCTTGTCTGAAAAATTTTGAACCCTTTGTAAATTCTAGAACTAATTTCAATTCAGATAAGCTAGCTTACCTATATAAGTATCTAAATTGTGTAGCAAAGGATTCCATCAGAATGGCCATAGAATGTAATTCTGAGGATAACTACACAATGGCAAAGAATATTATCGGGGAAAGGTTTGGGAATAAACGTATCATAGCCGATGCTTACAAAAAAAAAAAAAAAAAAAAAACTAATGAAACGGCCACCGATCATTAAGGGTAATACGTAGCTCAGCCTTAACAGCATTTCCAGACTTTTTGCAGCGCTGTCAGGGTCTGAAGACACACAATGTTTACTTGTCATTTCTAGATGATCCTAGGGAACGGAAAAAAAAACTCCTGGCAAAACTCCCCAGGGAAATAGCAACTAAACGGATAGATAAAGCTTTGCAGTATATTGAAAGTAAGAAAGATATCAACAATTCTAATAGTGATGAGGAGAATGCATCCTTTAAGATGCTTTGTGATTTTACTTACGAGGTAGCAGACTGTTGGTGTAGCACTAAAACAAAGATAACCAAATGGAAACAAAGGGAATAAAACGCTATGACAAAGAATATAGTAGGACGGTCATGGCTAAAGCAATTGAAGAAAAACCCATGTGTTCCTTTCAAAGTAAAGTAGATGTACAAGCCAGTACAAGACAGTATCCCAAGGAGCAGGAAAGAAAAAGATAGATTTGTCTTTATTGTTCAAAGGATCATGACTTGAATGATTGCAAGGAATATGCTAAACTTGATGGTAGCACCAGGTATACATTCATTAAAGAAAGAAAGTTATGTACAGGATGTTTAATACTTGGTCATAAAAAGATGTACTGTAGGAGAAAGAGAATGTGTAAAGTATGTCAGAGATACCACCCCACAACTCTCCACAACAGTGATATGATGGGAACTATGAACCAAGAGGTGCCAAAACAACTGTTGTAGCAAATAAAGTTAAAGTAACAGAATCAGTAATACATGGCATGCACAGTACGATAGTCCCTGTGTGGCTTCATCATGTCAGTAATGAAGAGCACAAAATTCTAGTGTATGCATTACTGGATGAGCAGTCAACCGCTTCATTCATTAAAGAAGACACTTTGAACAAGTTAGGGGTTGGAGGCCCACCAGTGTCACTTGATGTTCATAAAATACGTGGAAAGGACACTACTAGTGCCATCAAAGTTCATGGACTTGAAGTAAGGGGCTATAATGAGGAAATGGAAATATCAATTCCTTCAGCATATTCTACAGATGTAATTAATACTGAGAGGAATCAAATACCAAGGTCTGAGACTGCTTCTAATTGGCCCCACTTGAATGTAATCTCTGACAAACTGATGAAATATAATCCAAATGTTGACATACGGCTTCTCATTGGTCTTAATTGCACAGGTCTTATTGGTCTAATTGGTCTTAATTGCAAAGGCGGCAGATGATAAAGTTGATCACCCCTGTGCACGTAAGACAAGACTTGGATGGGGAATAATTGGTGGGACATCTCCACCAATAGGAGGTACATTGGTAGTGTACAGAACAGTAGCACAAGAAGTAAAAATTAGGAATGAAAGGGAGGTGAATTTCTTAGTTGTTCCCACTAAAACTAAAGAGTTGATCAGTCCTTCTCAAGATATGTTGGAACTTGACTTCAATGACAAAGGATCAGCTGGACACTCCACTATCATATGAAGATAAAATGTTCATAAAAAAAAGATAAAAGGAGTTCACCAGCTGGAGGATGGGCATTATGAGTTACCCCTTCCTCTTAAGAATGATAACGTCAAACTTCCAAATAACAAAGTAGCATAACAAAGATTGAAAAAAATAAAGACTAAACTTTAAAGGGACAATCAACATGAGAGTGACTATAGACTATGACTATGTTTATAAAAGATATGATAACTAAAGGCTATGCAGAGGCTGTACCAGCCTAAGATTTAGTTAGGAATGATGGTATGGTATATCCCACATCATGGAGTCTATCATCCAAGAAAGCCAAAAAGTTGAGAGCTGTATTTGACTGTAGTGCAAACCACAGAAATCATTCACTAAACAGTCATCTGTTACAAGGCCTAGACCTTACCAACAAACTTGTTGGAGTGTTATGCAGGTTCAGGCAGGAAAACGTAGCACTTGTTTGTTATATAGAAGCAATGTATCATCAAGTTAAGGTTAACCCAGAGCATAGACATATGTTGAGATTTCTGTGGTGGAAGAATGGTATCCATAAGGATGAGATAGTTGAATACAGAATGACAGCTCACTTGTTTGGGGCTACATCATCTCCAAGTGTAGCTAACTTTGCATTAAAGAAAGCTGCAGATGACTATGAGTGTGAATCTGATGCACCTAAGTTTATATGAAATAACTTTTATGTTGATGATGGTTTTAAGTCCGTAGTCACCAAAGAGAAAACTGTCACTCTCATTGAACAGAGCAAAGAGTTGTGTAAAAGAGGAGGTTTTAACTTTCACAAGTTCCTGTCAAACAACAAAGAAGTACTAGCTGCAATCTCTCCCCATGAAAGGGCAGACGGGGTTAAAAGCCTTGATTCTGGTAAAAGTTAAGACACACTGCCTATAGAGAGAACTGTGGGAGTTGAATGGTGCATAGAATCTGACACATTTCAATTCAGAATAAAACTGAAAGACAAGCCACTCACTAGGAGGGGTATTTTGTCAACCCTTTGGGTCTAGTGTCACCTCTTGAACTTAGAGGAAAGCAAATCTTACAAGAATTATGCAGGAATGCTGTTGATTGGGATGATGAGGTGCCTGATCATATTCAGCCTAAATGGATCAAATGGAGAAGAGAATTGTACAAACTGGATCAGCTTAGGGTACATAGATGTTATAAACCTGACAACTTTGATGAAATAGAGAGAGTTGAACTTCATCATTTCTCAGATGCATGTCAAGAAGGATATGGTCTTATATTAAGTTGATTAGTAAGACTGGCGAAGTTCATTCTGCATTAGTAATGACAAAGTCACGTGTAACACCTTTGAAAACCATAACAATTCCCAGACTTGTACTAACAGCAGCAATGGTGTCAGTTACAAACCATAAGCTTCTAAAGGGAGAACTTGAATATGACAACATTTCAGAAATATTTTGGGCAGATAGTAAGATGGTCCTTGGTTACATTGATTTCATGTATATGTAGCAAATAGAGTGCAAACAATTAGAGACCATACCTCACCAGATCAATGGAGATTTGTAGAAACCCACAACAATCCAGCAGATCATGCACAACAATCCAGCAGATCTAGAGGCATGACAGCTGATGAACTTTGTGATAGTAAGATCTGGTGGAATGGCCCTGAATTTTTTTGGCAGCATAATGAATTAAATACTTGTCATTTACAGTACAATGTCATAAATGAAAATGATCCTGAGGTGAAGAAAGTTGTATGCCATGCTGTAGGTGCACAGCAGCCACTGAGCATATTAGAAAGAGTAGAATATTTTTTTGATTGGTTCAAAGCAAAGAGGGCAGTTGCTGTATGCCTCAAGCACCAAAGAAATTTCAAGGTAAAGAATGGTGTCTGTATCAAAGATAACAAAAAAAGTAAATTCCAGTAAATGTAGCAGAGGTTGAAGAAGCAGAAAGGGAAATAATAAAGCAACTGCAAAGGAAAGCATTCCAGACTGAAATTAATGTGCTGAAATCAACAGCTAAGCAAAATTCACTAATTAAAGAGAACAATGGCAAAAGAACAAAGGCGATAGATAGGACCAGTTCTGTATATAAACTAGATCCCTTTATTGATGAGTATGGTATTATGAGAGTAGGAAGTAGATTTAGATTTGCCAATTTAGAAAGTGCATCTACACATCCAGTGATCTTCCCTAAGGCTTCACACATAACCAGCCTGATAATATGCCATCACTATAAAAGGACAAATTATCAAGGCAGAGGAATGACTAAATGAAATAAGATCATGTGGATACTAGATAGTTAGATGATCATCTCTTGTCTCTAAACACATTTCAAGGTGCATTACATGTCGTAAAGTAAGAAGTGCGACATAAGGGCAGAAGGTGGCAGACCTGCCCTTTGACAGATTAAAAACCATCACCTCCATTCTCATACTCAGCAGTAGATTTTGGGGGGCCATTTCATGTCAATAAAGGCCGCAAAGAATTTTAAAAATATGGAGCGCCCTTCACTTGCATAGCATGTAGGGCAGAGCATATAGAAACAGCCAACAGCTTGGATACAAGTTCCTTCCTCAGTGCTCATCGTCGCTTTATTGGAAGAAGAGGGCCTGTTAGACAGTTAAGATGTGACCAAGCTACTACTAACTTTGTAGGGGCCAAGTCAGAGTATGAAAGGAACAGGGAAATTATAAACAATGATAAAATTAGACAAGAACTTATGAAAGACCAATGTGACTGGATTGTACTTAAAATGAATGTACTCAATGCCAGTCACATGGGATGTGTGTGGGAGAGACAAATACGCACAGTGAGAAATGTGCTCACTGTGTTGCTTGATCAAAATGGTGCACAGTTAGATGATCAAGATTTGAGAACCTTCCTGGTAGAAGCAGGAAATATAGTTAATGGCCGTCCTCTAAATGTGGACCATCTAAATTCCTCAGAAAATCCCACACCACCAACACCCAATGACTTGCTAACCATGAAAACAAAGACGCTACTGCCTCCCCCCAAGCATCTTTTGTTAAGGAAGATCTGTATTGTACAAAGAGATGGCTCAGGGCACAATTTCTGTGTGATCAGTTCTGGTCCAGATGGAGAAAAGAATATGTGCAATCCTTAAACATTAGAAATAAATGAATAACACCACAAAAATTTCGGTGTAGATGACATAGTTATCATAAATGACCAGAACACAGCCCCTAATCAGTGGAAACTGAGTAAGATAACATAAGCTCATCCAGACAATAATGGGTTAGTAAGAAAGGTTAAGGTGCTGGTGTCGGACTCGGGAAAACATATAAAGACCAAAAGAACCATCTTGGAGAGGCCAGTACATAATTTGATATTGTTGCTAGAGTATAATGATGTATAATGTAGATCGGAGCATCCCCGCCAAGGAGCCAGTGTAATAAAGCATTATTAAGTGCCAATATTAGATTTAAGGAGAATGGTATTGTTAAATTTAAGGTAAATTGTTAAAACAATTTAGGGGACCCATGTTACTATACGTAGGGGTTTATATATATATATATATATATATATATCTATATAATCTCTTATATAATATATATATATATATATATATATATATATATATATATTACAGTCAAACTGTGAAATCAGTCATTTCGTGAAATTACTAAAATTCTTTAGTCATTACGTGAAATGGCTGACAAAAAATTCAGTCATTTCACGAAATGACTGATTTCACAGTTTGACTGTAATATATATATATATATATATATATCATAATATCATTATATCTATATATATATTATTATATATATCTAATATATATATTATGATATATATATATATATATATAATCATTATGCTTCTATAATCAGAAAGTAAATGTTCGATAGTTTTCTATGAACAGGAAAAATCTATGTAATGTACTTTAAGATCAATCCTAAATGGAACCTCGAGTCGATAGGTGCTTGTTAGTGGGTGCGGTTTCACTACGAACACTGCCTCAAGGCGTTACTCACACCCTAGACGCTGCCCCACAAATACACGCAGGACGGTGACTGAGGTAAATTCATAATTTTAAAGTATAAACTAAATGTCATAGTGCCTAGTTATTTACATGTGTTGCTTATAACCAGTGTAACATTTCAAGAGTGTTTTGGACTAGCATATATATATATATATATATATATATATATATATATATATATATATATATATATATATATATATATATATATATATATATATATATATATATATATCATTATTCCTCTATAATCATAAAATAAATGTTTGATAGTTTTTGTAGGAACATGATATTACATTTGTGTAATGTAATTTAAGATCAATATTAGATCCTTCATGGAACCTCGAGTCGATGCGTACTTGTTAGTGGGTGCGGTTTCACTACAATCACTGCCCCACCAACACACGCAGGAAGGTGACTGAGATAAATTCCTAATTTTAAAATATAAACTATGAGTCATAGTGCCTTGTTGTTTACATGTGTTGCTTATAACCAGTGTAATATTTTAAGAGTGTTTTGTACTAGCATATAATGTTAATTTATAAGGAAATTGAGACCGAAAATCTGTTTGCGATTTTTACGGTCACTGCTTGTCATCGAATAAACGTCAGAGCCAAGAACTAACTTTCCTCGACCTTACGATGATGGTTGTGATCAGTACAACAAATCATCAGTGAGTCATTAGATACCTGCTGTCACCTACTATAGAGTTAGGGAAGCTTAATCAAGCCGATTCACACACAGAAGTACCTATGAGTACCGCGTCCGCTTAGTTTTAGTGATATCTTTGTTTTTACCAGTGATGTCTCGGTACACTTCTTGGTGATGCCGTACAACGCGAAATAAGTGTTTTCCAAGATGGCAAAGTTTACGGACGTTGAGTTGGGAATGACTGTCATAATTATTGACGAAGAGGAAGAGGTGTGGTGGTGGTGTGGTGTGATGTTATTGACTACATTAATAAAAAAAATAGTAGGCTGCTTAGCATGTACTTTAATTTCTTCTGTTTTATTTCATATATTTTGCTTAAAACAGCTATCCATATATTTATGTTTTGACAAATCATAAAGAACAGGATGGTTTCGCACCAATGGGCCATTTATGAAATCGGCGGCCACCAGATGTCACTGGCCGGTTAAGAGATAGCCGAGCCAAGCAAGATATTAACTATCGCGATTTTTCTGTACGTAACCAAGCAGCTGTGTGGCATTGTATGATTATGTACAAGATGAGTACAAGTGAAGTAATATAATAGCATTACACTGGAAAACGTTTACCGTGATGTATCTTGAAACCAGGGCAAGAATTTTTAACATCTGGCAATTCCATTTCACATTTTTCTTACGATTATGAATAAGACTAAATTAATATTGTGTTTTTCACCCGTTTAGCATAATCAGTGTGCACAATTCAGCTAGAAAAGTACTCGTTTGGAGTGTATCAGTCTCTATTTTGACGAATATCAAAGTGAGGCAAATCTTGCCACTTAAGATGAGAAGACTGTCCCTAATCCAAGACCAGCAGCAAGGTGTGTTTACAACTTGACGTGTTTCAAGCTGGAGGGCGGGAGGACGCGGGAGGGCGCTTTGAACGCAGGACCACACGGGGTGTGTGGAAGCGGGGATACTGTAGCATGAAGTGATCGATGGTCTGTGGGAATGACAGCAGACAGCGCCGTGATGAGGTCCTCCTCGGATGAAATCAAAACAAATATGAGATGAGTCATATCTGATCTCAGATGACGGACGGTCTCTGAGCTCGGATATCCGCTGTTGAGCTATTCAATATTATTAACATTAAATATCCGCCAAAAGAGAAGTTGACAATTAAAACCTATGTTTATTTTCCATACTCTCATGTGAATAAAATATCGAGAGAGGCCTGGAAGTGCTGATCTTGCATTTTTATTGTTTATAAACGCCAAAAAAGTTGAGATGAGAGTGCCAGTTTGCCAACTTTGGCTTCACATCTCAGGAAAATATATTAAGGAGAATAATGTTTTCTCTTATGCTATATTTTTCTTGCGAAGTTTTTTCATTACCCAACTCGTGCATGAAGTTACTTTGACACGTAACTGCTTTTATAACAGTAGCTAAATCACGGTAAGGATGAAGTAATTTTTTGGCTCACTTAACTTGTAGAGCCATCTGGTGACTAAGTTTCATAAATAGCCCATTCAATGAGTACGTCATAGACCAGTCAACTAACTTCAGTTGTAGGGATATATATGGAGTCAATGATAGCGAAAGTAATCAGATAGCATCTTGACAAACGTAATTTGATCAATTACTCTCAACATGGATTCACAGAAAGAAAGTTACGCCTTGCAAACTTGTTGAGTTTCTATAGTGAAGTGTATGAGGCAATGGATAATGGTGATAATTTTGACATCAGCTTGATCCTGCAGTACTAAAACACTACCATCCGTATAGAAGATATGAGGGACACGGCGTTGCCATATACGTACACATAACATTGACAGAAGTGACGTTGAATACACCTCTGGAAGCTGTCGCGTGCAGGTTGAGATTCAAGAACACGTATTTGGCTATCTGTTACCTATACTTATCTCCCAATGTCCCCATTGTTGATGATGACATTACATCTCTTACTAGTCTGGTTCCGGGCAACAAGTCTTCTCGGGGCGACTTCAACGCCCATCATCAACAATGGAGAAGTGAAAGTGAAAGGTCAACTGTACGTGGGTAGCAGACAGTAAACACGCTGTTACAGACAAACCTGTCTTCTGAACGATGGAAGTACGACTCAAGTAGATTATCGGATTGGTAACGCGTCTTCCATTGATCTCTCGTTGTTCTCGTTAAATATGCTCCCTGACTTCTCCTGGGGAGTTATCGAGGACTCCCTCCTTAGTTCAATTTTAAGAGAGCAGATTTGACAATCTTCCGTGGGGTTGCCGACGTGGATATATATTTAGCGAGAACAGACACGATGGTCAGCAAAGTAACACGATCCATATTACACGCTGCCCAGGTTTGCATTCTGAAGACTTCTACAGTTCACATGGATTTTCATGGTGGACAGCGGATTGCTGAGAGGCACTTCGTGAACGGCATAGGCATTTCAACCAGCAGCCCAGTCAAGCAAAGTTCATAGCCTATAAAAAGGTAATGGCTCAGGCACGGGAAGTTATCCGTAATGCAAAGGCAGATTCATTCAGACAAATAATTTCATCCGTGAATCGTAACTCATCCCTCTCAAAAGTATGGCAAACAATAAATGTACTTAACAATATATATATTCTAATAAATACTCTTAATATAAACAATAATGTAATTGAAAACAAAGAAGAAATAGCAAATGTATTAGCCAATCACTTTTATCAGGCAAGCAGTTCTGCTTACTATAACCCTGCCTTCTTACCCCGCAAGGAGGTGGCAGAACTAAGTCCCAAAATTTTGCCACGGAAGTCGTAAACTCAGAGTTTACATTGGATGAATTCCTCCTTGCCCTGAAACACTGTAAAGGCCAGGTCCAGACAACGTTTCATGTATTATGCTACAGCGTCTCGGCCAACATTCCTTCACAAAAATATTAACCATATACAGTAGGATCTAGACCACTCACACCTTTCCTCAGTCTTGGAGTTTAGCCCACATAATCTTAATCCCCCCAAAGACTGTATGCCTTAAGGACCCCCGTGCGTTTCCCCCTATTGCGCTCACGAGCTTTCTATGTAAGGTCATGGAACGTATGGTAAAGCGAAGGCTGTTTTTTGTTTTAGAAGTGAAGGGTTTGTTTGGTGATGAGCAGTCGGGGTTTCTTTCGGAAGTACCGAAGCACGATGGATCACCTAACAAACACACTTGGAGCATTGCATGTCAGAGGCGTTTGCCAAAAAAGAATTCATGATTGGGGTGTTTCTAGACATCCACAAAACCTTCCCCCAACAAAAGTATATTTAATACTATATATATTAAGAATGCATTACCAAATGATAAAGTGGAAATACGCAGATAAGACACACCTAAATTTTCTATTTCCACCTTATTTTCGATGGAAGATGACAAAGCAAAACCGTTAAAACAATGCTAAATGCTCCCTTGTGTACCGTCATCAGTTATTTTGGTAAAGAGATATTCATGTCTAAAGGGTCATTGAAAATGCAGAAGCTGGTTGTTTTCCCTCTTGCATAGAAAAGAGTACCTAGGATGTACAGAACTGTGTAGATGTGATCGCCATATAGAATTATGTAAGAACAGTGAAAGTGAAGAGGAGTCTGAACTTTGGGGTTCAGATGATAACTTTTGAAATAACTTTGAGTTAACAGTTTATAAGCTTGTTCAAGTTTCATGTTCAGTACACATTAGTATGCACTGGTGATTTTCTTGTTTAAGAAAATAGTTAGAAATATGTGCTTTACAGTTTACTACATACGTGAATATTTCTTCTTGTGGAAGGTGAGATGTGAAAAATTTATATATATATATATATATATATATATATATATATATATATATATATATATATATATATATATATATATATATATATATATATATATTATTGTGGTGGTGTCTAGTGTGAAGATAGCGGTGGTAACGCTGTCGGAGATTGGCAATGTTGACATTGCTGTAGAAGTGGTAAAGATGGCCGTAATATGCGGCCAGGTGAATACCTCGTCCATGATTGGCCAGTAGAAGAAACGCGTCCTGGTCGAGAAAGAGACGAGACGCCGATCGGTTGTGAAAAGCGGGCCGCAGAGCTCAGAGACGTAGCCAGCCTTGCTAGAAGAGGACGTCTTCCTCTCCCGCTCTCCTTGAGAAGACGCTACCACTTTTTTTTTTTTTTTTTTTTTAATCTATACAAAGTGGGCTTTTCATGGGAATTTGTAGGCTAAAGGACACACCCTAGTGGAGGCCTCCTATTTGAAAGTCCATTCATTCTGGGACCGTTATCCCGAGTGGATGCCCAATCTCAGACCGTAGTCAGTATTCGAACCTATGCGCTCGGGGATACCAAGGCCCCCAGAGCGCAAGCGGTTCCACTGCACCACGGCGACCGCCTGCACTACTGAGGGCGCGATTCTGCCCTGCTTTGTCCTGTTAAATCCTGTGTGCCACCCTGTATTTACCCTGTTGTGTGTCAGTAAAGTAAGGAAGTTGTGCTGTGCCTTTTATTGTCTTCTTGCCTCTCTAAGTAAGTCTGGGGCCTGTGAGACTGTTACCTCGCTCCCCCTCGCTAGCCACGAAGCCTCGCCAAGAAGCGTCCTATGTCTAAGCCGCCCGTCCTGTGGGCTGCCGCTGTGGTAGGAGTGTACCTGTTGTTGGCCGTGGAAGCTGTGTATGTGGACGGTAGCCAACGTAACAATATAAACAAATTTATATTCATGTTTTTCATATGATAACTTTTAAACTTGGTGATGATATACATGTAAGAATATTGAGTTCCAATATATGTGTTGTGGAAATTCAAAACATTTTTTCACTTACTTCCAGCATATTTGTGGGGAAAAAATAACAACGATATATTTTGTAAAGGACATGAAATACAAAAATAAATATTCAATGTTTTCCTTTTTTTGTGCTTAAGAAATTGTTACTAGTGCATTTTTTTATTTAACCATTCTGGAATGAGGTACTGATGAAACTCTATACATATCTCCTTAACAGCGACCATCTTGGATTTTTAATGTCACATAGACCTTCTGCCACCAATTTTGTCAAATTCCTGGTAGTAAGTGCTAGTAGAATGTACACATTAGCTTTGTTTTCCTGGGAGTCTTTCCTTCACTTCATTCAAAATCCTACCGAGTGCGATATTGCTACGCATGTTCCTGGACTAACAGACAGTTAATTTGTCCGTGCCTGGTCAACAGGAGCATATTTCATCTGCAGTGCAGTCACCTGGTTCTTTTTCTCCTGCTGGACGAAAACAGTGCTTTCCAGGCTGAGTTGGTCGGCATTCTGGAGGTCGTAAATGTTCTGGAACAACATTCCAGCGAAATCAAGGTCTTTGTCGGCTCCTTAGCTGGATTTCAGTCCATCACTTCTGAGAGAATAACTGACAACAAACTGCTGCCTTCCTCTCTACTATAATATTTGCAGCTTCTACATCGGCAAGGGAAAACCATCAACTTTCCCTGAATCCCTGGGCACACCGGGGTGCTAGGGAATGAACGGGCTGATGCGGCAGCTCGAATAGATAGCAAGGGTACCTGCTGTTTACTTCGATATCTCTTCCACCTGGCTATTCCACCCTAAAGTTGACTGCAAACACCCCAACATTCCATGCGATGTTTCTTCCATATCTCTATGGAAGAAGAGTCCCACACGGCAACATGGTATTTCCCAACATCAGCGTTTCGTCCTCTTCCCCTCTCACCCGAGCGCCAAAAGACCCTGCTGTTTAGAGCAATCCGATGAAGAACATACATACTCCGTTATCCTGCCACAGTAATCTGCACGCTGGAACAGTCTTGACACCCTACGCAGACTGTGAAGTAGCCGCCCGAGTAAAAGGGAAGTGTCCAATCCCCACACTAGTCTCAGTGTTGTGCAATGATCTTTTTTTTTTTTTTTTTTTAGGATTTGTGCTACATTTAAAGGACCAAGAGTAATCTTAATTGCATATGATACACCCGTCATTCCCAACTGTTCCTTTATTTCTAGTTGTTTTACATATTCTCTCAAACTGTTCTCTCATAATCACCATATCACTTCCGTACCTTAGCCTATTATTCTACTTCCATCTCTGGATTCTTCAAAGCGCAGGTGCTTCTAGGACTACAATGCTGCAAAGATTTAGTGTGTAGAACGAAGGAAGGTGCATGAGACAGTGGTGTTCTAGTTTTTCTATGAATTACTGGTGTTTCATCATAGACCTTTCATCACCAGACCTCTATCCCTGTACCAATCACATGTAGGGCTTTTCAATTATTAAAAATTGTAAACTTTGGTTCAACGCGACTTCCTTTCATAAGTGATCCGACACCCCTCCACCGCCACTGAAGAAGGGTCTAGGACCCGAAATCGCGATCTGGCAAAAAAGTGACTTCCTACGGGGACACCATTAACAGATTATCTGAAGAGAATAAGAAACTCCTTAGATAAAGAGAAAGCATCTCAAAGAAAATAAATAATCAACGCTGAACTTACAATCACTTTCAACGAAATACATATATATATATATATATATATATATATATATATATATATATATATATATATATATATATATATATATATATTTCTATATATATATATATATATATATATATAT
>CM035185.1:19314186-19327415 GCA_020233015.1 Callinectes sapidus | reverse complement strand
TCTCTCTCTCTCTCTCTCTCTCTCTCATTCTCTCGTCTCTCTCTCTCTCTCTCTCTCTCTCTCTCTCTCTCTCTCTCTCTCTCTCTCTCTCTCTCTCTCTCTCTCTCTCTCTCTCTCTCTCTTGATGTTTTCTTGTTTGCTCGATATTACGTTTCCGTCATCGCAGTAATGGACCAGCCTCTTCCCCATGTATGGTTCCAAATATTTTTAGCCAATCTTCAGAAATGGGAAAGAGTGCTTTTAAGACTAGTAAACTTACAGAATGCGAGATATTTTACAAATATTATGAATATCACATTTTGATTTGGAGAAGGTATACGTATTAACTGGTAATACTTTTCAGGGTTTAATTCATTAGCGTATATTTTGCCGTAGTATCTAAATGTTGCAACTTTGGAGAGAGAGAGAGAGAGAGAGAGAGAGAGAGAGAGAGAGAGAGAGAGAGAGAGAGAGAGAGAGAGATGTGCCTTTTATCATAAATGTATAGATTCTTATGAAATTCATCGAATATATGCATGTATTTACGTTTTAAAGACTCATACAACTGCTGAAAATCTTTATAAAAATGCTTTTTACTTGATCTTAATCACGAATATATTGTAAATACGGTTAAATTGAATGTTGTGTTCATCAAATTAACATTTGCTTGGACTGGTTTCCATGCAATATTTTATAAAGTTTTTTATTAGCTGCACATGACCTTGCGATAAGAATAAGAATGTTTTGGTCTTCAAGAAGTGTGTGTACTTATATAATAAAGGTTAAATTATAAAACTAGATGGTAGGTGATTTTCGATGCGGAACAACTTATAAAAGAAAAAAACACACAATATTGGCTGGGGCTTCTACTTTTTGGTTAGGAAAAAGGACTACCTTAGTCTTCTTTAAAACTTAATTTGGTTAGTGAGCCTAAGTTGCTACATATAAAGTACAGTTCTCTTTAAAGCCCAACCTGATTAGAGAAGTTTGGTTATAGTGGTTTTGTTGATTAACTGATATAGGAAAAACAAAATTAAGGCCTATAAAATAATTTTGTAAAGAAAATATATAACTTCTCTTTAGAGAAGCAAAGATGTTTCATGTAATCGAGATTGTTCTAATATACTTCCTTTCAACATAAGTACACATCGTTATTTTGCAACAATTTCTAAGACTGTTCTAATATACTTCCTTTCAACATAAGTACACATCGTTATTTTGCAACAATTTCTAAACCACTTAGAAGTTCAAGTGCAAATTTTAGCTTTCTGCTAATCTTATGTTATAAACCGGGACGGCATACGGTGATGCGCCCCGTGATTAATTGATTGACGCCCCTAATTCCACTACATAGTAGACTAAGATCTATGTAGATACAGGCTAATCAATTCTGGCAAATACAAGATTCCAAGCAATACTTATTCCATCGCTGGTGTTAATACCCATGTTTGTGGGTAAAAACATCAACAGCGTTGCGTCTCCAGAACGAGAAACGCAAATTCTCTCTCTCTCTCTCTCTCTCTCTCTCTCTCTCTCTCTCTCTCTCTCTCTCTCTCTCTCTCTCTCTCTCTCTCTCTCTCTCTCTCTCTCTCTCTCTCTCTCTCTGGAAAATCTGTTGTCCTTAGTTTGTTTTCGTAAGACTGTATTATGGTTTTACAAGAATTACACCGGCCTGCGCTTCAAAACTTTTTTTTTAAAGGTCAAGGGCTTTCCAACTGTTTTAGGATCATTTCTTGCGTGATGAACTAAAAAGAAAAATCATTCATTTCCTTTGGTCTGGTCTGGTTTCTAAGATGCACTTTTTATTACAGCATAATTTCCCCAAATGACCCTATCATGCAAGCGTATAATTTTATGGGGTTTGCTTTTGCTACAGCTTATCATGGGTTACCTTGAATAACTACTAATTCGTTCTTTTTCAAGGTCTACATTTAATTATAATGGATCAGAAGTGTAAGAACCAACCTTATAGATTTTGTTACATCTCCATACATGTTTTTTTTTTTCTTTTTTTCCAGACCGTTAAGCAAAAATCACGGACATTGTGAAGAAGGCTATTCATGCTTATTTTGGAGTCAAACTAGGATACCAGGATAAAGTATTTTCCCTACCATTTCTGTTGAAAATATGTGTAAAGAACTTGCGGGACTGTAGAAATAGGGATAGGAAGCGTATGCCATTTGGTGTCCCAGTGGTGTGGAGGGAAGGGAAAAATCACGTTACCGGCTATTACCTCTGCATGATTAATATAAAAGGCATAAATCGTAAGTATAAGCACCATGTTCAATACCCTGACGTTCCTTATGTCATAAAGCCAATCCCTCATGGACCAGATGTTCCTGTTTCTAAACCTGATATCACCATGGAATCTAGTTCTGATTCCAAATACACAGACATGACTGATACATGTGAGTGTGGTGCATACAAGCCAGAAGAGGACGACCGACCGGTGCCATTGACCAAAGCCGAGCTCAGTGACTTGACACTAGACCTGAACCTTTATAAGGACTCTGTCTAGCTGCTGTGTTCTTGTCTTTGAAAGAATCATCTACTTGTCCCAGGAACAACATTCAATTGGTATATGGAATGCGGGAGAAAATTCAGAATTTTTGTTTTATGTGCGATAAAGCACCTTCACTGATTTACTGTAACAATATTGCTTAAATGATGAAATTAATGGGTACTAAGTCTAAAGCCATGGAATGGAGACATTTTATTGACTCACCTAACAGAAGTATGAAGGCGGTTTTTTTTCTGAATAACGGAACTAAATTTTCATCAATCCCTGTTGGACACCCGGTTGAAATGAAAGAATCCCACAACAGCGTGAAACATCTGTTGTCTGCTCTCAATTACCAGAAATATAAATCATGTGATTTTTGGAGATCTTAAAGTTGTTAGAATCTTCCTAGGAATTTGAGGTAGGTACACAAAGTATTCATGCTTTTTTTGTGGTTGTAGGATATTCGGGCTCATGACCAGCATTATGTCAGATAAAAGTAGCCATCAAAACAAGGATTAGAATCTGAGTCACGAATTGTTCTGTCCTACTCTGTGATTGAACAGAACAGGGTTACTCCTAACCCTAAAAAACATCAAACTCGGCTCAATGAAGAACTTTGTAAAAGCACAGCAAAGGAAAGGTGGAAGATTTGCCTTCCTCCACCACACCTCCAAATGAATCAACATAGAGAAGTTTAAGGCAGGCATGTTTGATGGTTCTCAGATAAGTGAACTCATAATAACCGCTAATTTTGACGATTCATTAAATCCTATTGAACTCTCTGCCTGGTTGTCCCTTAAGTTAGTCTTCACAAACTTCCTTGGCAACACCATAACTCCTCTGTACAAGATGGTTGATGACTTAATGAAAAACTTTGGCAAACTTGGTGCGTGTAAGTCAATGGAAATGCACTTATTTCTGTCCTAAGTGAAGTATTTTCCCCAAAATTGCCGATATTTCAGGGAAGAAGAACGTGAGCGACTTTATCAAGACATCCGTGCCATGGAAGAACGCTATTAAGGGATAATAGAATGTGAACTTTGTACCTCACTACTGTTAGGATGTGGTGTCTTCTCGGCACAATCGGAGGTCTTTACTAGTGGCTTATCTTTTACGTTGTACTATTCTTGCAATATATTATGAATATTCTGTAAATCTTCTGTGGGTAAATCGGTGCCATATTTGCTATTATGTGTTTCATTCACAACAAATATTTGGAAATATAGGATTTTTTAGTACGCGCTTGGATAAAAATAAATAAATAAATAAATAGATAAATAAATTAAAAAACACTGAGCTGATCAGGTAGAATGAGCATGATTTTCATATTCAGTGAAAAAAAAAAAAAAAAAAATTAACTAAAACCGGGTTTGTATGTTTGACCTTGAAAACAACGCAGACCAGTGTTATTATTCGTTTTTTTCTTTTTTTCTCTCTTTTTTTTTATGTCAGCGTTACAATATTTTTTCTTACGGTTTCGTTTTTAACTTCAATGAGTTTTTTTTTTTTTAAATATCTGCAATATATACTTAAGATATGTATTGTCTTCACAGTTTATTTTAGATCCTTCTTTGTGAGTCTAGATACAACTGTAAAATAAATATTGTGTAACAGAGTAACGAAAACTTTTTATGCTGTAAGGTGATGTTAGTTATATCATACAACCTAATGCCATATTCAGATTATTCATTGAATATATATATATATATATATATATATATATATATATATATATATATATATATATATATATATATATATATATATATATATATATATATCAGTATTGTAATTTTGTCTTAACTTATGTGGAGGTCTTGGCATTTTCTTATATTTTTTTATGGATAGAGAAAACCAAGTTTTATTGCATCTTAAGATTTTACGCCACACTTAGCTTTACACACACACACACACACACACACACACACACACACACACACACACACACACACACACACACACACACACACACACACACACACACACACACACACACACACACACACACACACACACACACACACACACACACACACACAAGGTAAATTAGAGTAAATTTTGTGGCCCTCAAGAGAAATACAAAAAGCAAAATAAATTAATATAAACATTATCTACCGAGCAGAACTTTTTGACATTTATATCTTTTATCACATATGTATTATTTGCCGAGTAGCAGCAAAACATTATATACTGTATGTATGGGCTTATGAAATCAATGGATAAGACATAAACAATCCTACTATAATATATACATATTTTTTTTGTGTGTGTGTGTGTGTGTGTGTGTGTGTGTGTGTGTGTGTGTGTGTGTCATACACACGGATACTATGAAATATTATTCAGAGCATTTGTCATTGGATATCCATTTTTGAGTTTTGATTTGAATTCAACTCCTTTATGCCACTTGGGAGACTATCCCATAAATGATGGCCAAATTGAAAAAAATAAATAAATAAAAAACTAGGAGAGGGTTGTGTTGTACCGTGGAATGACCAGGTTACCATGATTACCTCTTGTGATGTTTCTCTGAACAAAAATATGTTTGATTTATTTGTGTGAATAAGATGTTTATAAGTTTTCAAAAGAAGAAAGTATTTGTGAATTGAAAAAAAAAATAATAATAATAATAAAGTTGATATTCAGTGCAAATATTTATGTTATAATAAAACTCTGAAAGGATATGGATCTTAAAATTTTGTTTTAAAATATTTATTTATTTTTTCATCTTTTAAGTACATCACCAAAATGAAACATAGTAAATCAAATAAGGATAACAAAGTATGTAGTATGATGCGTGTGTGTACCCTATTTTCCGAACATGAATGTGATATCTCACCTTTCTCAGTCATTGTTTTATGCAGTCTTTTGACACTACAGTACTGATGTATGTATATTATTTTCATAAAAAAGAAAGTCTAAGCTTGTTCTGCAGTTAATTGATTCAAGTTTTAGTTTGTATTAAATTAAGTTACTTATATTGTACTTTTGTTGTTTAAGATCACAACGTTTTTATCATAATTATTATTTGTTTATTACTGTTATATTTTCTATCAAGACTGAAATGTATCCGGGCCTCTCGCTGGGAAGTGTAATTTCTTTCACTAAGTTGGTAAAAAGAAACTTTAAAAGGTCGACTGCTTTTTATTTTATTTTATTTACTTATTTTTTCTCAAGTCTTAAATGTTGCCGCTGTCGGTGATGAAATATTTTTCTGAAACTAGTAGCATCTACTTCATTTCAGTTGCGTTCATATATGATGACACACATTAGTGAAACATATCTATTGGAGTGAAAAATAAGTACCTATGAATAGTCAAAATCAGATAGTTTTTCTACATGTTTCCCTCCGATCTCTCTCTCTCTCTCTCTCTCTCTCTCTCTCTCTCTCTCTCTCTGGGTTTGCTCCTAAACCTTCATCACATTGCCGAATCCTTGCAGTATATTCTCCACTATTACATTTCTCTTTTATAAGATAGAAATCAAAGGTTGTCACTTGAAAGTTATTCAATGAAGTTTCACACTTAATAAGTATCACGTCTTCTGCAACTGGAAAAAAAGTCTGGTCTAGGAAAAATAAATAAATAAATAAAATGAGATAAAATAAACACTAGAATATACTTACGCACGACGAGCAGCTGTCCTGTTCCGGAGTCAGTATGGAAGGACGGAGCTTCAGCAGAGACCTCACACTTGTACTTTCCGGAAGTCTTAAGGGACACCTCCTTGAGCGTTACTTTTCTGCTGGTACTCTTATCCGTCTGTGGAGAATCAGGTTTCAAATTATCAAGAGGAAAACTAAGAAATAATATATGTTTGTATATGACTGCAATCTTTGTTGCACCCATCTGTTGAAACTGCTTGGTAAAACATCTCGAAAAGCTCAAGCTTTTGCTCAATATACCTGTTAGCTAAGCTCTCTTGTTGGCACTACGATACCAGCCCATACTTTAAAATATAGTGGTTTTTTTTTCGTAATATCCTTTCACCTTACTGCTATACATAGGAAATCATCTATATAGTGATGTGAAATAGAGACAAACCATTAGTTTTATTATCTCATTCACTATAACAAATGTAGTGTTAGGAATTTAACTAGAAAAAAATAAAACCAGTATAATGCTTGTAAATAAAACAAGAATAATGCTTACAAATAAGAATATATACGAATAAATATATTTAATAATAAATAAATAAATAGTAATGTTTCCTTAATAAATGAGACAGGTAAAATCAAATAGCTAATTAAGTAGTTGAAGTTTACGGAAATATAAGACAGAGGGCGTTGGTGGCGCGGTATATAAATTACGACCGGCGTTCCTCACGTAAGAGTCTCGTCAGTTTCACGTCCGTAACAAGTCAGTCTACCTCCACTACACTACCTTACTGCTCCGATTTACTACATTCGGGCCATTCAAGAGAACTTTTTGCCTTGAAACCGCCAACTTTTGCTACCTCAGCTAAGTAGTATTATATTTTAGAGCATAGATGTGCTAGGCAATTTTGTTGCAACAACTTTGAGCCGTAGGCATGTCTGTGTGATTGAAATAAGTGCTGCTTGGCTGGTTATGGCAGCCCTGTAACCACTGTCTAGTGCAGGTGAGGGTGGTTTCCTCGTTTATGATTCTCTTGGGTGTTTAATTATTGTGAAGGGTCACTGCTAATTTTACTTTTTCACAATATATTTTCAAGGCAAAAAACTATTCTATTCTTAATTATTCCATATTCTTGTTTTATTTACAAGCATTATCGGGAATAAGCCTAATTAATAATTAATAATTATGTCAGTTATTAGTAGACAACCCTTTGTGGCAGTGGCCTTATTCAATTGAATAGCCAGTGACAACGATTGGGCTGACTAATTGAAATAATTCTAAATTGAAAACAAAATTTAATTGCCCTTAGTTTTTTAAATTAATTATTTTATTTATACCTTTAATTACACTGTAAAGAACCATGCCTCCTAAGGAAGACAGAGAAGCTATGGAAACTATAAAAATCTTAGAACAAGTAGGGGTATATACAGAAGAAAAATAACACTCATACTGAAACAATTGAAAGAAATGAAGAATAAAAATTCTTTGTCAGACTCTTTAACTAATAATTTGAGAAGTAAAATAGATAAAGAGATGAATCAGGTTCAGCAATTTAATGAAAAAATAAATGATGTAATGGTCCAGAGTGAATTGGAGAGTGTGGATGAAAGTTTCTATGTTTCAGAAGTTGAAGACCAAATCAAATATGATGTGGACATAGAAATTGAATTAGATCTATATGCAGTAACTAACCGAAATCAAGCTTCAGGACTGTCAGGAGTTGCACAAAGTAATGTAACCTCTCAAGATTTAATAAACCTAATGTCACAAATGTCTATTGGAGAAGGAAGACCACCTCCTTTAAATTGTGGAACATTTACAGGCAAGGAAAAAGACAAATTTGCATTCAATACTTTTTTAAATCAATTTAACAATGTCATTGGATCTAGAAAGCAGCTAACTGATGCAACTAAACTAGCCTATTTAGTTGGTTATCTGAGGGATTATGCCCTCTCTGTAGTTAAACATCTGTCTATCACTGACACAAACTATGATATTGCTATTCAGATGCTCAAGAATGAGTTTCTGGACAAAGAATTTATGGTAGATGAAACTTATAAGAATATCCTTAAGGCTTACCCTAATACCACCTTTGATCCAGAATATTCTTCTGTTAAAATCTATTTAAATGAAATGAGATCTTATTTGTCAGATTTGAAAACCCATGGATTTGACTTTCTGGAATCAGGAACTGCTGGTCATTCCCTCATTAGCCATATCATTTTTAATAAACTTCCTGTGGTAGTGAAAAAGGAATTCATTCATGTATTAGACAAGAATTACCCTAGCATAACTGAAATACTAGATAATTACCATAGAGTCATCACTACCTTAAGTAAAACTTCTTCTGTAAGACCAAAGACTTTTGGTAAAGCCAGCTATAAGCCACATCATACTGATTTCAAACCTTCCAAAACTTTTCGAGAAATTGAAGGGTTTAAAGGAACACTTCAAAACTTTAAGAATACCTCCTCTAAATTCACTTGCAAATTATGTGGAGGGCATGGACATTCCTTAGGCCAATGCAATAACTTCACTAATTATGAAGCTAAGATAGCCAGGTTAAATGAACTTTCCTTGTGTACCAGATGTGCTGGCTCTGGGCACAATGAGCATAATTGTTTCGGAAAGCAAGGTAAACTCAGATATGAGTGCAGAAACTGCCATGTTAAAGAACACATAACTCCTCTATGCCCATCTGCTCTTAAAGAAGACAAATTTAAATATCAAATGCAGACAAATGTTAGCCTATGTTTGGCTCAGAGAAGTTTTGATTCATGCCATATGCTTCCAACCATGACCTTAACCCTAAAGAATGGCAAAATGATGAGACAAGTTAGGTGCCTAGTAGATACTGGTAGCCAAAGATCATATATCTCTGAGTCTGTAGCACAAGACCTGTGTCCTAATGTAAGTGAACTGTTTTCTTTGGAATGTGATGTGAGTACATACATCGGAGAAGAAACTAAGGTTTTCAAGCAAATGAGTACAGGGATCAAGTTACATGATCGCATTGCCTTCGTTCCTCTATTGGTAGACAAGACCTTAGATATTAAATTTTATGTCCCTGGAATGAATGCAGTCATAAATAAATTCAAACTGAATAACATGAAATTGCTAGATGACTATTTCTATGAACCTGTAAATCATGAACACATCCAGGTGGATATGCTGTTGGGAATAGATGTTTTACAAAACATGACATCTGTATCATGGCAGGAAAAAATAGGTGGCAGTTGTTTAGTAATGCACAATAAAGCAGCACCTATAGGTAATGTCTTCAACTTTCTAGCACCTGCAGAGAGACAGTTTGTAATGCGACTTCTAGCTAAAAAAGATGAAGCTAAATTATGCAGTAAAACTAAGACCATGGTTAATGCAGTGATGGATCCTTTAAAGTCATACTATAACCCATTGGAACATTTGTTAGAGGATACAGATGTAGAAAACGGACTAGAACACCTTTTCAGCTTCGAATCAATGGGAATAAAAACCACTGAAGCAGATTTAGTCTCCCTTGAGAGTGAGCAAATAAAGAAGTTTGAGGAAGGAATTTCTTTCAAAGATGGTCATTATAATGTGGAACTGCCATGGTATCAAGATAAAATAGAATCTGTGCCATTTAATCATTTTGTTGCTTTAAAGGTGCTGGATAGGACTTTGGATTACTTAAAAAGAAAAAAAATTACTGGAAAATTATCAGGCTGTATTTGATCAACAGTTGGATGATGGCATAATAGAAGAAATTGAAGTAAAACCTGCACAGTATGATGAAAAGATCTGGATCCCTCATAGACCAGTCATCAAAATGGAAGAACAGGTTACCACTAAGATCAGGCCTGTCTTCAATTGCTCTTTGAAAACAAACAAAGATTTAACATCCTTGAATGAGGCTGCTTACCCAGGTGTTGATCTTATGAACAGCATTCTTCAATTACTTTTTTATTTTCGAACCAATAAGTTGGTCATGTTAAGTGATGTCAAACAAGCCTTTCTACTGATCAAATTAAAGGATGAAGTAGACCAAAATAGATTTTGTTTCTTTTGGAAGAGAGGAAATAAGTTAGTAACTTACAGGTTCAAGACTATAGTTTTTGGATTTACATTTTCTCCTTTCATGTTACATTATGTAATGAGACACCATGCTAATACCTTTCCTGATGACAAATTGAGTAAAATTTTGGCTAATAATTTTTATGTGGACAATTTGATTGTGACAGGAAATGAAACTAATGAAATGCAAGAGTTGTATCATCTGGCATATGAGAGAATGAAAGCAGGTGGATTTACCTTGAGATCTTGGAATTCTAATTCAACTGAATTGAGAACCCAAATGGCTAATGATGGAAGGTTAGTAGAACATACTAGTGAGGAAGAGAAGGTTCTAGGATATAGATATAATGTCCAGCAAGATTCAATGAACATTGCTCTTTGTAAAATAGATCCTGAAGCAAATACTAAAAGAAAAATCCTATCTCAAACATCCAAATTATTTGATCCCTTAAATTTCACTCTTCCTGTGACCATAAGAGGTAAACTTTTGATGAGAAAAATATGGAAGTTAGAAAAAGGTTGGGATGACACCCTGCCTGATGAAATTTGCAGTGAAATGAAAAAATTAAGTAGAGATTTAGAAATGCTGTCTGAAGTGACTTTCCCAAGACAAGCCTTAAATGAACAGAATTCATATGGGCTACATATATTTTGTGATAGTTCTGCTGAAGCATATGGGTTTGTGGCCTATGCTTTAGATGGAGAGGGTAAAAGCACATACCTACATTCTAAGTCAAAAGTAGCTCCACTAAATAAAGGAAAGGAACATAGTATTCCTACACTAGAACTTATGGCAGTAATATTAGCCTTAAAATGTTTACCTACTATTTTAGAGGCTTATAATAACATTCAAATTCAGTTCGTTAATATTTGTGTGGATGCTCAGGTGGTGTTAAACTGGCTTTTGACCAAGGACACTAAAGTAAAATCTAAATTCCTAAAAAACAGAGTGTCGGAAGCTGAAGGACTGAAGTCTGAAATAAATAAGAAATTCAAAATGCCTGTAGCATACCACTATGTAAACACTGAACATAACCCTGCAGACTTAATTACCAAGGGCTTGACCTATAGCAAATATGTAGAAAAAATAAAGTTCTGGCTGGAAGGACCTCAGTGGTTGACTAATGATTACCAACTGTGGCCTCAATATCCTCTGTTGAGCATAGCACCTTCCCTAAAGAGTAACATATGCACTGCTTGTACCTCTCAAACTCCTAAAATAAATACAGGAATACTTAATATAAATAAATATTCATCTTATGAGGACTTGTTGAAGTTCACCACCTACCTATTTAAATTTCTAAGTAAAATAAAGGATTGTAACCCAAAAAAGAAGGCCTTAGAATACTGGGTTAAGGTTGCTCAGACAGAATGCTATCAAGATGAATTAAAATTTTTGCAGAACCCAAGTCATGAAAATGAAAGAAATATCCCACTTCTGGTATCTAACCTTAACTTATTCCTTGATGACAGAGGCATTATAAGATCCAGAGGTAGAATTAGCAAATGCCAATATTTTAAATATGAAATACACCATCCTGTGTTACTCCCTAAGGATCACAGGTTAACTAAACTCATAATAAATGATTGTCATAATAAAATGCAGCACTTAGGCATAGGAACTACATTGAATTATTTACGGGAACAAGGGTACTGGATACCCAAGGGTAGAATGGCTGTGAAGCAGGTATTGAGCACATGCCATATATGTAAGAAGTACAATGCCTTAGCATTTAAATATCCCAAATTTACAGACATGCCCAAGCATCAAATGAACCTGGTTATACCTTTTCAGCATGTCGGGGTGGATTATACAGGCCATTTTTGGGTCAGAGATGAAAATAGTGGTCACTCGGTTAAGGTTTATGTCCTGATTTTCACATGCCTTAACATTAGAGCTGTCCACTTCGAATTATTACCCGACATGTCCACTAAGAATTTTTTGTTAGCCTTCCATAGATTTTGCAACCGCTACTCTATTCCACATTACTTGTACAGTGATAATGCCAAAGCTTTTCTGAAGGGTGGCAATATATTAGAAAGTTCCCTTCAGTCCAAAGAAGTACAGGAAGAGCTGGAAAAGATTAATATCAAGCATGTAAAAATTCCCTTGTACTCTGCATGGATTGGTGCTGCATGGGAAAGATTAATAAGGGTGCTTAAGACCTGTCTGTATTAGAGTTGGGTCGATTAACAAATTTTCGGAAACCATGATTATGATTATGATTATGATTAACTTTTTCTAGCCATGATTATGATTATGATTGATTAAAGTCCTCCGACTTGTGATTATGATTATGATTAATGATTAATTTTCTTTCGAGTGATTATGATTAATGAATGATTAACTTGGAATGATTCGAGAAGTCAACAAATTCATTTATTTTCAACGCCACATACAAGGAAAAAAACCTTGATAACGAAAGCTTTTAGCTTTCGTTATCAAGGTTTTTTTCAATAGTTAGGAACTTGTGGGAGGGGCCATGTTGCAACTTGCAAATATGGCACAGGCACAGCGATACCCGTCCAGGGTTAATCAACGATATTAATCACGGATCCACACGATTTTGATTAAGATTAATGATTGATTAATTTTTTGAAATGGTGATTATGATTATGATTATGATTAAGTCAAAAAAACGTTAATCAATTAACTTTTGATTGATTAACTTGATTGATTAACCCAGCTCTAGTCTGTATAAGGTAGTAGGAAGGGCTAAGTTAACATATTTTGAGATGTTGACTTCTCTATCTAACATCCAACTAGCCATAAATTCTAGACCTTTAACATACCGGTCCAGTTCTGAGAGCTTGAAGTTCATAACACCTAACTCCTTCCTGAAACTTCATGGGGACTCATCTCTGGTACTGAGGGGGGGTAATGGTGAAATATGGGTGGATGACCAAAGCCAGCCCTCCTTAGAAAAGACCATAGAAGAACAAGAACTAGTCCTTGAAAGTTTTAAAAAATTGTGGTACGAAAGTTAGCTCCTCAGCCTGAGAGAACACAGCAGAAACCTATACCAGTGCTCTTGGGAAAATAAAATTAAAGAAGGGGATATCGTACTAATAAGATCATTAAATAAACCCAGACCCTTCTG
>CM035185.1:19251377-19274808 GCA_020233015.1 Callinectes sapidus | reverse complement strand
ACAACAACAACAACAACTATAACAAAAACATTAAAAGAAAACCACTCTAAACACACACACACACACACACACACACACACACACACACACACAAACACTAACCAACAAACAAAGATACAAACAAACACAAAAAACAACACAATTAAAAACACATTAGGAACAATTGGAAGTCTACACGAATAAAAACTAACAAAAAAACACATAAAAAACATTCTTTCTATAGGCTCGCCTCCAACACTCATCATGGCGGACAGCGGCTGGACAGAGAGAGAGAGAGAGAGAGAGAGAGAGAGAGAGAGAGAGAGAGAGAGAGAGAGTATATTTCTTTCATTTTCTCTCCTATACATAACACATTCTAGTCGTTACCGAGTGAATATTAACGCTTAAACTTCCTTATTTCTTATTCCACATAAAATTCTGACTTTGAGAGCCCCTAAGAGTGAAAAATAAGAGAGGAAAGGATGACAGTAAAGGCAATAGGATACTTGTTGTTTTTGTTAAGAAGGTTCAGAGTAGACGATAGTTTCTTTAGTTTGCCTTAAAATATGTTGGTTTTCTATGACAAGTTACCGTTTTCTTTCTTACAGATTTTGATGGGAATATAAAGTATTTTGGGGAATATTGTTTTATACAGTTGTAGCAATAGAGAAGAGTAATTAATAAGTCAATGATACGTTTAAGACTACTAAAAAGGATATACTATTAGTGATTTCTTTCATCTCCCCCCCTCTCTCTCTCTCTCTCTCTCTCTCTCTCTCTCTCTCTCTCTCTCTCTCTCTCTCTCTCTCTCTGTGTGTGTGTGTGTGTGTGTGTGTGTGTGTTGTAAATATTTCCTTCTTATTACAACATTTACTCATGGATTTCACTTATTCTGGCAGGCCTCTACATTTTGTTGTCATCGCAAAGTTCCATGAGAACGAGTAAAGTATGAGGCAAGTAGCTACAGCTTTTCTCTCTCATATTACATCTAGTGTTAATACGATTAATACCTTGCATGTGACATTTATACAATATATCATCAAAGTTGATACCTTCATGCCTAAGGAAAGTTGTGGAAAATGCAACATGCCTCAAGTATTGCATCAGAGGACAATACCTTATACTCGTGTACAAAGTGCATCTACTAAGAACTTTTCGTGATAACCTTTTTTTTTTTTCTGCAGCTGCTTGTCGTGGCGGAAACTAGCCATAAATAAGTGGCTCGTGTGAACGTAGCCTAACCAGATATTCATAGAGGTTTCAGGGGCTGGTGTGAGCTCTTATTAAAGCCAGCTGTTAACTCGCTGAACGATTCCCTTTGTGTCTGAGACCTGAAGAGGATAGTTACAGCCTGCCCTCTAAAGACAACTCTTTTCCTCTACACTAAACCACATGCACTTACCACACAGAGACGCATCTCTGTGTGCTGAGCACATAAGAGATGTGATAGTGTCTGGCATGGAGGCGTACATTCCTCACTCTTTCTCTCAAAATAAATCTTCCAAACCTTGGTTTAATCCAGGGTGTCCTGGTACTTTACTTGATGAAAGATTTCCCACAAAGGGTAGTTAAGCGTTCCATCACATGAATCTCGTGCACTTTATATTTCTGCCATTAATCATGTCGTCAGTTCTACAACTTGTCTAATACTCTTTCATTAATAAAAAATGACAAAACCTTTAACCTCTAACTCCCCTCGAGATTTCTAGCAAGTGGCCAAAAATATCTCCAATAACTATACTTCTTCCTATTTCCCTCATCCATTTAATCCTGATGGCACTACTGCCATCACATCTATCTCTATAGCTGGACTCTTCTCTCAAACCTTTGCTAATAACACTAATTTGGATGATTCTGGGCTTCTTTCCACTTTTCCTCTCTATGACTAATTCATGCTTTGGGTTAAAAATTCCGCTGTATTTTTTCATGCCTTAGGACCTGATATATATATATATATATATATATATATATATATATATATATATATATATATATATATATATATATATATATATATATATATATTGTGGTGGTGGGTGGTAAGGAGTGAGTCTTTCCCCCAGGGATACCAGTGTCCCTGGCCATGGCTGACCAGCTGGTTGGGGTGGGGCTTGCAACCCCTCCCCGTAAAAAACACCCACAGCCACCAACAACGTTAAGGCAGAGGTCAGGGTGGGGGCTATAGGCGCGGGCGAGCCTCTGGCCACGGCCCCAATCCAAGTATGCTGGGGGGTCGTACCGTGCAGACCTCTGGGGTGCCGAGGCACCAGAGGGGCCTGCGGGAGCCCTGTGTCCTGAGAGGGGCGGGAGGACCCCTTAGCCCTACTTCTGATTTTGGGGGTGCCGGTAGGGCTGCAGATGTGGCGCCTGCACGTTGGACCACTCCTGTGGTGAACCTTCGAAGGGTTCTGCGTGTGGGCTCCTGGAATGTCCTGAGTCTCTCAGAGGATCACCGACTGCCTCATTTATCAGATGAGCTCAGTAGGCTGAGGGTGGATATGGTGGGGCTCTCTGAGACAAGGAGGCCTGGCAGTGGCGAGACCAGTAGTAAGGTTTTACTTACTACTGGTCCGGCATGAGCAATGGTCACCATGTCAAGGGGGTAGCCATAGGCGTCTCCAGCAGACTGCAGCCGTCTGCTGTAGAGGTTACTCCGGTTGATGAGCGTATGATGCGATTAAGGCTGAAGCACAGTTTAGGCTTCATGTCTGTTGTTGCAGTATATACTCCTACCGAGGTGTGTGAAACTGAAGAGAAGGAGATGTTCTACGCCAAACTCGGCTCTGTACTTGACCACTGTCCCCCTCGTAATGCACTCATTGTCCTGGGCGACTTTAATGCTGTCACTGGCACCGAAAGGGCTGGCTATGAAATATGTGTTGGTCCCCATGGATCTGGTACCAGGAATGACAACAGCTCTTTCCTTCTGAATTTTGCAAGATCCTGAAGGCTGAGAATTGCGGGTTCCTAGTTTCAGAGACCAACACTGAACCGCTGGACTTGGTATAGCAATGCTGGAGGGGTAGCGAAGGAGATCGACCATATCTTTGTGAGTACTCGTTGGAGGATCCTCCAGAACTGCAGGGTTTTTCAGAGTGCCGAATTCTTTGCGACCGATCACAGGCTTGGTGATTCACTCAAGCTTCATATTAAGTCGAGAAAGCCTCCAAGACGCAACCACGCTGTGTTTCATCTATAGAAACTGAAGGACTTGACATGTGCAAAAGTGTATGCAGTGACAGTCTCCAATCGGTTTGGAGTGCTCGACACCCTTGTGGACCATGAAGAGCTATGGGATACCTTCAAACGTGAGACTCTTGAGGCTGCCAAGGAATGCATTGGGGAGCACCCGAGGTCACGGTGTGGCTTCACTTCGGTAGAGACGCTGGAAAGTATTGAGGAGAGTCGCGCTGCCAGACTTCCTGGGGACCATGACCAGTACAGGGCTCTGTCACGTAGGACTAGAATTCTTCTGAGAAGAGACAAGGAGAGCTATGTCAGGGGTCTCGCTGAGGATGTCGAGTGTCATTTAAATGCGAATGACCTCAAACCTGCCTATCGAGCGCTGAAGAAACTCCGCTCCAAGTCTACTTCTCAGGTGAGTGCTATCCGAACAGCAGATGGTTGCCTCGTATCGGACGCAGATGGACAGATGGCTCGTTGGGCTGAGTACTTTGAGCAGCTGTTCATGGTGGATCCTCCAAGCGGACAGCTCCAATCTGCAGGATTGCAGACGCTGGATGCTGATCCACCCATTGACGGAACTGCACCCTCCATTGGTGATGTCAAAGAGGCTGAGGCAAAGTTGAGCGGTGGAAA
Source organism: Callinectes sapidus (assembly GCA_020233015.1). Taxonomy (NCBI): domain Eukaryota; kingdom Metazoa; phylum Arthropoda; class Malacostraca; order Decapoda; family Portunidae; genus Callinectes; species Callinectes sapidus. The sequence continues at coordinate 19,271,010 of CM035185.1, read as the reverse complement.
GGCAGCTGGCATCTGCAACATCAGTGCAGAGCTGCTCAAAGCTGGGGGTGAAGCCATGATCCGTGGGTTGCATGCTGTCTGCTGTATGGCATTCAGGTACCATTCCCCCTGACTGGAATAAGGGGTTGGTCGTCCCTATCTGGGAGGGGAAAGGGGACCGTCAAGACTGCAGCATCCACCGTGGAATAACGCTGTTCAGCGTACCAGGCAAGGTGCTTGCCCTTCTGCTGCTGACGCGGATCTGCACTCACCTGCTATCATAAGGCTAGGCATAAATATAATATCCGGAGAAATGAAGAACATAAAAAAGATATGATGGAAAAAAGTAAGAAATACAAGTTTGAGTTGAAAAGAGTGCAGAGTAAAGAAAAAGAAAACCTGGTAATTAAATTAAAAGAAAACAAAAATAAAGACCACAAAAAATACTGGAAAATACTAAAAGAAAAAAATGTCAATAAAAGTAAGATTTCACTAAGATTAGAAGATTTTTACCAACATTTTAAGAATCTGTCAGAAGATGATATTGTAATTGATGAAAGTATATTGGAAACAGAAAGTGTTACACATGAGGTGAGAGAAATGCAGGTACTGGATGAACATATAACAGAAAATGAAGTGCTGAAAGCCATTACAAAACTAAAAAATGATAAGGCAGCTGGTTATGATAATATTGTCATTGAATACATTAAAAGTACTAAACATATTCTTTGTAAACTGTATGTTAAACTTTTTAATAGAATTTTAGATACAGGGCATTTACCAGATGAATGGCTTATAGGTGTTATCATTCCTTTATATAAGAATAAAGGCAATATAGATGAACCACATAACTATATGGGTATAACTTTACTTAGCTGCTTAGGGAAACTATTTACATCAATATTGAATGAGAGGTTAACACATTTTTCAAACATTCATAGTATTGTAAATGAAACGCAAGCTGGATTCAGGCAAGGTTATAGTACTCTCGATCATATTTTTATGCTTAAAAGTGTTATTGATTTGTTTCTGTGGAGGAGGAAAAAATTGTTTTGTCTCTTTATTGATTACAAAAAGGCATTTGATACAATATGGAGGGATGGGCTTTGGTATAAGATGGTAAAAGAGAATATTGATAGTAAAGTACTTAATGTTATTAAAAATATGTATATGAATATAAAATCATGTGTAAAGTTTAACCAAAAAACATCTGACACTTTCATTTGTAGTAAAGGGGTAAGACAAGGTGAAACTCTCTCCCCAATGTTATTTGCTCTATATGTCAATGATATTGAAGATTCTCTGCTAGGAAATCATTGTAATTATTTGTTATTTGATGATGAGTTCCTTGATTTACACTTAAATTTGTTAGTTATGATGTATGCTGACGACACTGTTATTTTAGCCAATAGTGAAGAACAAATGCAAAATATTCTTAAGGCATTGGAATTATATTGTGAACAATGGAAGTTAGAGGTGAACAGCAGTAAAACAAAAGTTGTGGTATTTAGCAGAGGGAGAATAAATTATGACACTTATGATGTTATGTTCAGAGAAGAGAATTTGGAAACAATAAGTGAATACAAGTACCTCGGTATCACATTTAATTATAATGGGAGATTCAGAAATGGACAAACAGAATTAACAAAAAAGGCTACCAGGGCGATGTATTCACTTATTGGGAAATGTCGTAAATATGACCTACCGATTGATTTACAGCTTGAGCTGTTTAATACAATGGTAATGCCTATTATGACATATGCTTGTGAGATATGAGGTTATAGTGTTAATAGGGAGTTGAAACTGTTGCAAATGAAATTTTATAAACAAGTTTTACATGTTCATAGGAATACAAGTACCGATATTGTTTATGGTGAATTGGGAGAATATCCCCTTGATGCCATTATTAACACCAGAATGTTAGGTTTTTGGTCAAGGTTAATAACTGGTAAAGCCACTAAATTAAGTATGATTATGTATCAACATTTAGTATACCTAGACTCAACAAACAGATACTCATCTCCTTGGATATGTCATATAAGAAATATTTTGAACAGTTGTGGAATGTCAGGTATTTGGCTTAATCAACAGGTAGATAATACTGAATGGCAAAAAAAAGCAGTGGAAAGGAAATTAAAAGACCAGTGGATTTCAACATGGCATAGTAATATTTCGACAAAGGGAATTTGTAAGAGTTATAACATGTACAAAGAAATGTATGTTTTAGAAGCTTACTTGTTGAGACTTGGTAAAAGTATCAGAATACCGCTAACAAAAATAAGAGCAAATAATAATAGATTACCTGTTGTGACAGGAAGATATAATAATGTAAATAGAGAAGAGAGATTGTGTACCAAATGTAGAGGTAATGTAGTTGGTGGTGAATTTCATATTATGTTGGTATGTTCCAATGAAAATATTGTTGAACTACGGAACAGATTTATACCATTTTATTACAGAAATAATCCAACACTAAATAAAGTCAATGTTTTGATGCAAAGCAAGAATGTCAATATTCTAACCAAGATGTCTTATTTTCTCAAAGCTATTTATAAAATATTTAGGTGATCCACCTACAATGTTGTTTCAGGGTATTATTATTATTTTGTTATATTTGTTTTTCTTACATAGAATCATAATTGAAGTGTTATGAGGAGCTGTGCTCCATACTTTGTTTACAAAGTCTGAGCATAATAAAATGATTCTGATAAAATGATTCTGATTCTGATTCACACACACACACACACACACACACACACACACACACACACACACACATATATATATATATATATATATATATATATATATATATATATATATTTTTTTTTTTTTATTAAAGTCTACAGCAGTAACTGCGTTATTGAGTTTATAAGAGGTTTTCTCTATCCTCCGGATGAGAGAACGTAAGTTCTGGTTTACTGAGTTTAGGAGATTTCCAAAGTCCATTAGAATTCTCTTTTAGTAGCAGCTGTGGGTGTTGTTTGCCTTTTTCTCAAGATATCTTTCGGTCTCTCTTGGACCATCTTTAGGAGAGGAGTGAAGAATGTGGGTCGGTGGCGCTGTTTATATGCGCCAGGAGCGGACGTGGGACGGACTCAGCGTCGGCGGGTATGTGGACCAATCACAGAGCGCGCTGGTCTTCCTCAGTAAACCAGAACTTAGGTTCTCTCATCCGGAGGATAGAGAAAACCTCATATAAACTCAATAATGCAGTTACTGCTGTAGACTTTAACAAAACATATATATATATATATATATATATATATATATATATATATATATATATATATATATATATATATATATATATATATATATATACACACACACACACACACACACACACACACACACATAAACCCATGTACTAAAAAATATGAAATCAGCAAAAGGTCATAATGAAATTAAGCAAAAAAGAGCCTAAACGTTAATTACATAAAAAAAAGTCAGCTTTAGATCTATAAAACAGATGGAGAACCATAATTCCTCCTCCTCTATAACAATTTTTCATACGCTTTAGACGCTATTTTCTGTGTTAAAAAATATAAAGGAAAGTAAAAAAGGAAAGCAATGCAAAGGTGCAAGCAAGAATGACAGGGAGAAAGAAAAGAGGCAGATATTCATGAAAGTAGTGAGTGAGAATCAGGTTCTTTGTTTTTCGCTTATGGTGCAAGAGGCGTAGTACAGAAAATGAAAGTGTCCTTCGAGATTGAGTGCAAACTTGTGGTGAATGAAAAGTGCAGTATGAAAGAGAGTTTGAGTATATGTGTGCACATGGTCTCCTTGTAGGGCACATGAGTGAATGTGAATGCATGAGACAGTTTCAATATTAGCAGTAACACTGAATGTTAGGTATTTTCATATGCAACAGTGTCAATAATGTTAATGCAAGCTACCAGAACAATCACATATCCGTATCAAATTTTTTTTTCTTTTTTGAGAGGTTTATTGAGATTAGCAGATCATACAACGACAGATGAATACCTTCTTAAAGGGATGGAAGTACATATGTATCCGTCATCTTGAGCTTAGATTTTGTTTTGCTAACGTAATAGTGATAATCATGTAACAAAAAATGAGAACATATATACATGTAGATATACTCATAATACTGTATACTATGAATAATAGTAGGGTATATAATACTTAGCTGTTATATAATATCTATATATATCTATATCTATCAATCTTTCTATGTATCTATACATCAATATATATATATATATATATATATATATATATATATATATATATATATATATATATATATATATATATATATATATATATATATATATTTTTTTTTTTTTTAATTCTAATACATCCCTATAAGTTTCTTTATACATTTCTACATTTATTATTCATTTTTCAATTACATTCTTGTAATTTATCCATTATTCAACATCCATATGATTTGTTGAGTTATGGTGTAGATGATGTTATTTATGGCATATGTCAGCTTGGGGCAATGCAGCACCTAGCGGGCGAGTGTATTGGCGTTAGGCTCACAGCATAGATGAAACTCCTTGGCCAAAGCTTCACATGGCATGCCCAATTTCAAGTAATATTTATATCCAAACATCAATCTAGTACACACGCTGTCTTTCCATCTCATTCGATATTTATCATATCTGAAGTTGGCTTCACTTAGAACTTAAAGAAAAAGGGATTCATTGATTTACTTCGATTTTATGGCTTTCAATTTCAGCTTAAAATTGTACAACATGCAGAACTCTATTTTTCTTATTCACTTGTGTCGAGGTTGTTCTAAAGAATATTTCAAATTCGTCTCTTTCCTACAACAGTTTTTGCAAATTGATCACATTTTTCATTATATAATGAACCAACATGGGATGGTAAAAAAGTAAATTTCAAGTTCCTCTCCTCTCCTATCTTTACATTAGTTTTTTGCACTTGTGTGTGTGTGTGTGTGTGTGTGTGTGTGTGTGTGTGTGTGTGTGTGTGTGTGTGTGTGCGTGTGTGTGTGTGTGTGTGTGTGTGTGTGTGTGTGTGCGTGTGTGTGTGTGTGTGTGTGTGTGTGTGTATTTTGAAAGTTTTATTCAATTGAAGCTACCCCAAGAAGGTTATAAAAGTGCAAAAGATACAAACATGTCATTGCCGCACTAACATAGTAACATATTAATATCATCCGTTCAGGAAAAAAAAAAAAAAAAAAAAAAAATAGAAGCCTGGCTAAATTTAACAACATATTTAAGTTGATAGTACAGGAAAATTTTCTTATTTTTAGAGTATTAATATATTAATAGTATCTATTCATATATTTTTCCTATTTGTGAAATATAATAGAGGCTCAATACTCGAACCTCTCAAAAGTCGAACTTTTTAATATTCGAACGCGAAAGTTCGATTTAATTCTCGAAAAATATCTAGTACCTTGAACCACCACCACGCATTTGTTTGTAAACAAAGTAATCGGCACCTCCTCATCTGCTATATTTTCAACTTTACTGTTTGCATTATAAGTCCATGCTATCATGGAGGCAATGTTTGTAAACAGTCGATAAAGATGTTAGTTTATGAATATAAATGTATATTGTATTGTATAACGAAGTCTACAGTAGCCACCATACTAAGACACAAGGAGGCCATTAAGGTAGCTGATGTGGCAATGAATGTGAAAAACGAATTTAAGCGACCTGCAGCAGTGCGATAAATAATAATAATAATAATAATAATAATAATAATAATAATAAAATGTTACTATGAAAAACTGCATTGAAATTTGGATAAACTTGAGGTTTTGCTAAGGTAAGAATGAATTACCTGATTTATAGGTATCAACAGTGGAATTTTTCAACCTTTGAACAGCCATTTATAAGGAATTAACTTCAAGTATTTAGTCTCCACTCTACTAACAAATTATTTAAGGATACCAGTCATACTGTTGAAGTCACACACCATTACAAGCGATAAGTGATACTCATTGCGTAAAAAATATCTTTGGCAGAATCATCAAAACATTCAGTAGAATAATATTTCGAAGCTTCATGAGGCATGTAAACCGAACATAGGTAAACTTTTTTTTTTTACCTTAATCCATATAGTAGAGTTAAATAATATTTTCAACTACCTTGTCAACAATATTTGTGATATTAGGCACAAAAATATTAACACCATATGTCCTAGGACACGGATTCTCCGAGACATCATGGTTAAGTGCTAAACATTTTAATCCACCAAGGTGAATCTGTTATAATCTTAGTCACGGAAAAACACAAAAATATAAAATTTATCCATATAGTCTTCGAACACACCATTTAGCCACTCACTTTCAACCCATAAACACCGAGGCTGCATATTCTGATGACGCACTTATTAGTAGTCGTCGCTGGGAGCCGCAGTGTTTTATGTGTGCATTCACTGTTGTGGTCACCCAGCCAGCCTTTTTCCTACGGAGCGAGCTTAGAGGTCATACTGATCTTTGGGTAAGGCTACAACTACACATGTCAGTGTGTGTGTGTGTGTGTGTGTGTGTGTGTGTGTGTGTAATATATATATATATATATATATATATATATATATATATATATATATATATATATATATATATATATATATATATATATATATATATATACATTCATTGCTGTGTTAAAGAATAATCAAAGTGATCAACAATTTTTTTTAATGGTAGCGGAGAGTATTCAACCATAAATACTGAAAAGAAATAACAGATGGCGGTGGCATTTTCAATCATATCAAATGTTAATCATTGTGGTATGTTGAAAATACTCACCGATAGCTTCATGCATTGTACTGGAATAGAAAAAAAGCCGGAGGTTTGTTGTATGAAAACCATATATGACATCAACTACTATTGTGAAAAAGTAAAATTAACAGTGACCCTTCACAATAATTAAACACCCAAGAGAATCATAAACGAGGAAACCACCCTCACCTGCACTAGACAGTGGTTACAGGGCTGCCATAACCAGCCAAGCAGCACTTATTTCAATCACACAGACATGCCTACGGCTCAAAGTTGTTGCAACAAAATTGCCTAGCACATCTATGTTCTAAAATATAATACTACTTAGCTGAGGTAGCAGAAGTTGGCGGTTTCAAGGCAAAAAGTTCTCTTGAATGGCCCGAATGTAGTAAATCGGAGCAGTAAGGTAGTGTAGTGGAGGTAGACTGACTTGTTACGGACGTGAAACTGACGAGACTCTTACGTGAGGAACGCCGGTCGTGATTTATATACCGCGCCACCAACGCCCTCTGTCTTATATTTCCGTAAACTTCAACTACTTAATTAGCTATTTGATTTTACCTGTCTCATTTATTAAGGAAACATTACTATTTATTTATTTATTATTAAATATATTTATTCGTATATATTCTTATTTGTAAGCATTATTCTTGTTTTATTTACAAGCATTATACTGGTTTTATTTTTTTCTAGTTAAATTCCTAACATATTCCCCAGAGGAGATTGCGATTCCCCAAATCGCAATTAGGTAACTACTCTGGAGTTCAATTTATCTGTTTATTTATTTTAAATGAAGAGATGAAATGGGGATTTACTGTAGTAAGAGAGAGAGAGAAAAAGATGGAAATGCAACTCGGGGAGGTTGAGATCGCTGCTCATCTCATCCAAATAGTCATGCCCCTACCAAAATCCTCACCTTTAGGAAAGGTGTAGCATTTTATCCTAACCTACTTTATCTCACCTTAACCTAGTCTTAAATTTAAACCTTATCCCCACCTTAAGCTAATACCTTAATACTATTAATTGCATCACCTTTAGTGAAGGTGTTGCATTTTCCTCATATCCTCACCTTCAGTGAAGGTGTAGCATTTTTTGCTAACATCCTCACCTTCAGTGAAGGTGTAGCATTTTTTACTAACACTTGAACTTAAATCCTAGAAGTCCTCACCTTCATGGGTGTAGCAGAAATTTATATTTACAAGTACTCTAAATCATCCCTAAGCATCATATTTACAAGTACTCTAAATCATCCCTAAGCATCTTATTAAATCTATCAGTAGCCTTCCTTTTTGGCCTGGCCCCCCTGAGATGGTCACCGCCGTTCCGGACTGGGGTTACATCATTAGGGGTGTCTTCTTTGGCCCTATTTGAATCTCTACCAGCATGAGTTATGGTAAGTTCAAGGGGATAGAGATTACATATTGAGTGAAATTCTACTGCACCATTACTTTGTTTAAGTTGAACTGTTCTTATTTTGCCATCAAGCCCTTTCATTGTTTGCAATACTCTGCCCATTAACCAGCAGGGTCTGGGTTTATTTAATGATCTTATTAGTACGATATCCCCTTCTTTAATTTTATTTTCCCAAGAGCACGGGTATAGGTTTCTGCTGTGTTCTCTCAGGCTGAGGAGATAACTTTCGTACCACAATTTTTTAAAACTTTCAAGGACTAGTTCTTGTTCTTCTATGGTCTTTTCTAAGGAGGGCTGGCTTTGGTCGTCCACCCATAGTTCACCATTACCCCCCCTCAGTACCAGAGATGAGTCCCCATGAAGTTTCAGGAAGGAGTTAGGTGTTATGAACTCCAAGCGCTCAGAACTGGACCGGTATGTTAAAGGTCTAGAATTTATGGCTAGTTGGATGTTAGATAGAGAAGTCAACATCTCAAAATATGTTAACTTAGCCCTTCCTACTACCTTATACAGACTAGAGCTGGGTTAATCAATCAAGTTAATCAATCAAAAGTTAATTGATTAACGTTTTTTTGACTTAATCATAATCATAATCATAATCACCATTTCAAAAAATTAATCAATCATTAATCTTAATCAAAATCGTGTGGATCCGTGATTAATATCGTTGATTAACCCTGGACGGGTATCGCTGTGCCTGTGCCATATTTGCAAGTTGCAACATGGCCCCTCCCACAACGTGCTTTTGCGCCTGCGCGCGCCATTTCGCCTGCTAGAACTCGTGATCCTGGCATGCAACTCTGACCTTTTTGATTCTTTGTAATTACTAATTACATGATGTGATGTGATGCTAAATGGATAAAAATTGTTTCGTTTCTGTTTTTTGTTCATCCTAACTATTGAAAAAAACCTTGATAACGAAAGCTTTTAGCTTTCGTTATCAAGGTTTTTTTCCTTGTATGTGGCGTTGAAAATAAATGAATTTGTTGACTTCTCGAATCATTCCAAGTTAATCATTCATTAATCATAATCACTCAAAAGAAAATTAATCATTAATCATAATCATAATCACAAGTCGGAGGACTTTAATCAATCATAATCATAATCATGGCTAGAAAAAGTTAATCATAATCATAATCATAATCATGGTTTCCGAAAATTTGTTAATCGACCCAACTCTAATACAGACAGGTCTTAAGCACCCTTATTAATCTTTCCCATGCAGCACCAATCCATGCAGAGTACAAGGGAATTTTTACATGCTTGATATTAATCTTTTCCAGCTCTTTCTGTACTTCTTTGGACTGAAGGGAACTTTCTAATATATTGCCACCCTTCAGAAAAGCTTTGGCATTATCACTGTACAAGTAATGTGGAATAGAGTAGCGGTTGCAAAATCTAGGGAAGGCTAACAAAAAATTCTTAGTGGACATGTCGGGTAATAATTCAAAGTGGACAGCTCTAATGTTAAGGCATGTGAAAATCAGGACATAAACCTTAACCGAGTGACCACTATTTTCATCTCTGACCCAAAAATGGCCTGTATAATCAACCCCGACATGCTGAAAAGGTTTAACCAGGTTCATTTGATGCTTGGGCATGTCTGTAAATTTGGGATATTTAAATGCTAAGGCATTGTACTTCTTACATATATGGCATGTGGTCAATACCTGCTTCACAGCCATTCTACCCTTGGGTATCCAGTACCCTTGTTCCCTTAAATAATTCAATGTAGTTCCTATGCCTAAGTGCTGCATTTTATTATGACAATCATTTATTATGAGTTTAGTTAGCCTGTGATCCTTAGGGAGTAACACAGGATGGTGTATTTCATATTTAAAATATTGGCATTTGCTAATTCTACCTCTGTATCTTATAATGCCTCTGTCATCAAGGAATAAGTTAAGGTTAGATACCAGAAGTGGGATATTTCTTTCATTTTCATGACTTGGGTTCTGCAAAAATTTTAATTCAGCTTGATAGCATTCTGTCTGAGCAACCTTAACCCAGTATTCTAAGGCCTTCTTTTTTGGGTTACAATCCTTTATTTTACTTAGAAATTTAAATAGGTAGGTGGTGCACTTCAACAAGTCCTCATAAGATGAATATTTATTTATATTAAGTATTCCTGTATGTATTTTAGGAGTTTGAGAGGTACAAGCAGTGCATATTTTACTCTTTAGGGAAGGTGCTATGCTCAACAGAGGATATTGAGGCCACAGTTGGGAATCATTAGTCAACCACTGAGGTCCTTCCAGCCAGAACTTTATTTTTTCTAAATATTTGCTATAGGTCAAACCCTTGGTAATTAAGTCTGCAGGGTTATGTTCAGTGTTTACATAGTGGTATGCTACAGGCATTTGGAATTTCTTATTTATTTCAGACTTCAGTCCTTCAGCTTCCGACACTCTGTTTTTTAGGAATTTAGATTTTACTTTAGTGTCCTTGGTCAAAAGCCAGTTTAACACCACCGGAGCATCCACACAAATATTAACGAACTGAATTTGAATGTTATTATAAGCCTCTAAAATAGTAGGTAAACATTTTAAGGCTAATATTACTGCCATAAGTTCTAGTGTAGGAATACTAGGTTCCTTTCCTTTATTTAGTGGAGCTACTTTTGACTTAGAATGTAGGTATGTGCTTTTACCCTCTCCATCTAAAGCATAGGCCACAAACCCATATGCTTCAGCAGAACTATCACAAAATATATGTAGCCCATATGACTTCTGCTCATTTAAGGCTTGTCTTGGGAAAGTCACTTCAGACAGCATTTCTAAATCTCTACTTATTTTTTTCGTTTCACTGCAAATTTCATCAGGCAGGGTGTCATCCCAACCTTTTTCTAACTTCCATATTTTTCTCATCAAAAGTTTACCTCTTATGGTCACAGGAAGGGTGAAATTTAAGGGATCAAATAATTTGGATGTTTGAGATAGGATTTTTCTTTTAGTATTTGCTTCAGGATCTATTTTACAAAGAGCAATGTTCATTGAATCTTGCTGGACATTATATCTATATCCTAGAACCTTCTCTTCCTCACTAGTATGTTCTACTAATCTTCCATCAGTAGCCATTTGGGTTCTCAATTCAGTTGAATTAGAATTCCAAGATCTCAAGGTAAATCCACCTGCTTTCATTCTCTCATATGCCAGATGATACAACTCTTGCATTTCATTAGTTTCATTTCCTGTCACAAGCAAATTGTCCACAAAAATTATTAGCCAAAATTTTACTCAATTTGTCATCAGGAAAGGTATTAGCATGGTGTCTCATTACATAATGTAACATGAAAGGAGAAGATGTAAATCCAAAAACTATAGTCTTGAACCTGTAAGTTACTAACTTATTTCCTCGCTTCCAAAAGAAACAAAATCTATTTTGGTCTACTTCATCCTTTAATTTGATCATTAGAAAGGCTTGTTTGACATCACTTAACATGACCAACTTATTGGTTCGAAAATAAAAAAGTAATTGAAGAATGCTGTTCATAAGATCAACACCTGGGTAAGCAGCCTCATTCAAGGATGGTAAATCTGTGTTTGTTTTCAAAGAGCAATTGAAGACAGGCCTGATCTTAGTGGTAACCTGTTCTTCCATTTTGATGAATGGTCTATGAGGGATCCAGATCTTTTCATCATACTGTGCAGGTTTTACTTCAATTTCTTATATTATGCCATCATCCAACTGTTGATCAAATACAGCCTGATAATTTTCCAGTAATTTTTTTTCTTTTTAAGTAATCCAAAGTCCTATCCAGCACCTTTAAAGCAACAAAATGATTAAATGGCACAGATTCTATTTTATCTTGATACCATGGCAGTTCCACATTATAATGACCATCTTTGAAAGAAATTCCTTCCTCAAACTTCTTTATTTGCTCACTCTCAAGGGAGACTAAATCTGCTTCAGTGGTTTTTATTCCCATTGATTCGAAGCTGAAAAAGTGTTCTAGTCCGTTTTCTACATCTGTATCCTCTAACAAATGTTCCAATGGGTTATAGTATGACTTTAAAGGATCCATCACTGCATTAACCATGGTCTTAGTTTTACTGCATAATTTAGCTTCATCTTTTTTAGCTAGAAGTCGCATTACAAACTGTCTCTCTGCAGGTGCTAGAAAGTTGAAGACATTAACTATAGGTGCTGTTTTATTGTGCATTACTAAACAACTGCCACCTATTTTTTCCTGCCATGATACAGATGTCATGTTTTGTAAAACATCTATTCCCAACAGCATATCCACCTGGATGTGTTCATGATTTACAGGTTCATAGAAATAGTCATCTAGCAATTTCATGTTATTCAGTTTGAATTTATTTATGACTGCATTCATGCCAGGGACATAAAATTTAATATCTAAGGTCTTGTCTACCAATAGAGGAACGAAGGCAATGCGATCATGTAACTTGATCCCTGTACGCATTTGCTTGAAAACCTTAGTTTCTTCTCCGATGTATGTACTCACATCACATTCCAAAGAAAACAGTTCACTTACATTAGGACACAGGTCTTGTGCTACAGACTCCGAGATATATGATCTTTGGCTACCAGTATCTACTAGGCACCTAACTTGTCTCATCATTTTGCCATTCTTTAGGGTTAAGGTCATGGTTGGAAGCATATGGCATGAATCAAAACTTCTCTGAGCCAAACATAGGCTAACATTTGTCTGCATTTGATATTTAATTTTGTCTTCTTTAAGAGCAGATGGGCATAGAGGAGTTATGTGTTCTTTAACATGGCAGTTTCTGCACTCATATCTGAGTTTACCTTGCTTTCCGAAACAATTATGCTCATTGTGCCCAGAGCCAGCACATCTGGTACACAAGGAAAGCTCATTTAACCTGGCTATCTTAGCTTCATAATTAGTGAAGTTATTGCATTGCCCTAAGGAATGTCCATGCCCTCCACATAATTTACAAGTGAATTTAGAGGAGGTATTCTTAAAGTTTTGAAGTGTTCCTTTAAACCCTTCAATTTCTCGAAAAGTTTTGGAAGGTTTGAAATCAGTATGATGTGGCTTATAGCTGGCTTTACCAAAAGTCTTTGGTCTTACTGAAGAAGTTTTACTTAAGGTAGTGATGACTCTATGGTAATTATCTAGTATTTCAGTTATGCTAGGGTAATTCTTGTCTAATACATGAATGAATTCCTTTTTCACTACCACAGGAAGTTTATTAAAAATGATATGGCTAATGAGGGAATGACCAGCAGTTCCTGATTCCAGAAAGTCAAATCCATGGGTTTTCAAATCTGACAAATAAGATCTCATTTCATTTAAATAGATTTTAACAGAAGAATATTCTGGATCAAAGGTGGTATTAGGGTAAGCCTTAAGGATATTCTTATAAGTTTCATCTACAATAAATTCTTTGTCCAGAAACTCATTCTTGAGCATCTGAATAGCAATATCATAGTTTGTGTCAGTGATAGACAGATGTTTAACTACAGAGAGGGCATAATCCCTCAGATAACCAACTAAATAGGCTAGTTTAGTTGCATCAGTTAGCTGCTTTCTAGATCCAATGACATTGTTAAATTGATTTAAAAAAGTATTGAATGCAAATTTGTCCTTTTCTTTGCCTGTAAATGTGCCACAATTTAAAGGAGGTGGTCTTCCTTCTCCAACAGACATTTGTGACATTAGGTTTATTAAATCTTGAGAAGTTACATAACTTTGTGCAACTCCTGACAGTCCTGAAGCTTGATTTTGGTTTGTTACAGCATATAGATCTAATTCAATTTCTATGTCCACATCATATTTAATTTGGTCTTCAACTTCGGAAACATAGAAACTTTCATCCACACTCTCCAATTCACTCTGGACCATTACATCATTTATTTTTTCATTAAATTGTTGAACCTGATTCATCTCTTTTTCTATTTTACTTCTCAAATTATTAGTTAAAGAGTCTGACAAAGCATTTTTATTCTTCATTTCTTTTAATTGTTTCAGTAAGAGTGTAATTTTTCTTCTGTATACACCCCTACCTGTTCTCAGATTTTTTATAGTTTCCCTAGCTTCTCTGTCTTCCTTAGGAGGCATGGTTCTTTACGGTGTAATTAAACTAATTAATTAATTTAAAAAACTAAGGGCAATTAAATTTTGTTCTCAATTTAGAATTAATGCAATTAGTCAGCCCAATTGTTGTTACTGGCTATTCAATTGAATAAGGCCACTGCCACAAAGGGTTGACTACTAATTCCTGGCATTATTATGATTATTAATTAGGCTTATTCCCGATGGTTGAGGGCATATTTAAGCCCTCCCAACAATGCCTCCTTGTACCGGGCCAACCCTAAATTATTGAGGTGGACACCGTCTCTATAGTACTGAGGGTGGTTTAAGTAGTTGGCAGATCCCAGCTGGATAACCCGATCAATGTGACCCTGCTTTTTCAAGGTTTTGTTGAAGAAATTATTAATGACCTGCCGCCTCCTGTTAAATTCCTCGGCCTCAGGCACGCCGTGCCTGTTCCCACGTGCCACAAAGCGTGGCTCTACTTGCACTGCAAGTTTCAGGCAGCTGGGACGCACGGCTGCCTTCAACAGAAGATAGAAGGCGGCAGCCTTCTGCTTGATCTGAATATTAGTCAGGGACCCAACGATCGAGTTACCCCCCAGGACCACAATGACAACCTCAGGGTCTATTTCCTTGACCCTGTCCTGCCAGGCAGGGTGATCCAGAAAAAAATCAAAATCTTTACCAGGGTAGTCCAAAAAAGAAAAAGCCGGATTCACCCTCACACCGGTGGACAACGTCAGCTCCTGTTGCCACGGGCCATGAGTGGCCAGGTCACGCACATAACTATGGCCAACTACTAGTACTCGCATTGCCAAATTGCTTGTAAATAAACCAAGAATATGGGATAATTATGAATAGAATCGTGATGTTTTTTGCCTTGAAAATATATTGTGAAAAAGTAAATTTATCAGTGACCCTTCACAATAGTTTAGACACCCAAGAGAATCAAAAACGAGGAAACCACCCTCACCTGCACTAGACAGTGGTTACAGGGCTGCCATAACCAGCCAAGCAGCACTTATTTCAATCACACAGACATGCCTACGGCTCAAAGTTGTTGCAACAAAATTGCCTAGCACATCTATGATCTAAAATATAATACTACTTAGCTGAGGTAGCAGAAGTTGGCGGTTTCAAGGCAAAAAGTCCTCTTGAGTGGCCCGAATATAGTAAGTCGGAGCAGTAAGGTAGTGTAGTGGAGGTAGACTGACTGGTTACGGTCGTGAAACTGACGAGACTCTAACGTGAGGAACGCCGGTCGCGATTTTATATACTGCGCCACCAACGCCCTCTGTCTTATATTCCCGTAAACCTCAACTACTTAATTAGCTACTTGATTTTACATGTCTCATTTATTAAGGAAACATTATTTATTTATTTATTATTAAATATATTTATTCATGTATTTTTATTTGTAAGCATTATTCTTGTTTTATTTACAAGCATTATACTTGTTTTATTTTTTCCTAGTTAAATTCCTAACACCAGCACCTGAAAAAGGATCAACTGGATGACCCAGACATCGGACCAGTGGTAAGGTGACTGCAAGAAGATCAAGGTCGACCTATCTGGGAAGAAGTGGCAGCCACTAGTCCAGCAACAAAACATTACTGGGAACAGTGGGACACCTTGAGACTAGGATGAGGGGTACTCCTAAAGAGGTGGGTGCTTCCAGATGGGAGAGTGAGGTATTGGCAGACTGTAGTCCCACGTGTAAGGAGAGCGGAGCTGCTGCAGGAAGTCCATGCTGGTGTTACCAGTGGACACTTGGGCCAAAAGAAGACGCTGAGCCACCTGAGGCTACGCTTCTACTGGGTTAGAATGCGTAGTGACGTGCAAGAATGGTGTCGGGCATGTGACGCCTGCAGCGCCAAGAAGGGACCATCAAGGAAAACGAGAGTGCCCATGCAGCTGTATCAGGTGGGAGCACCAATGGAGCAGATAGCTATAGACATCGCTGGACCACTACCCATCACTACCCAAGGTAACCGTTACATCTGTGTTGTAATGGACTACTTCACTAAGTGGCCTGAAGCATATGCCCTTCCTAATCATGAAGCGGAAGTATTGGTAGACCAGTTCTTTACTAGATTTGGAGTTCCAGGTGAGCTGCACTCAGACCAGGGCCGAGAGTTTGAGTCCCAGGTGTTCCAGGAATGCTGCCAACTACTAGGCCTGCGCAAGACCAGGACGACGTCCCTACAGCCCCAATCTGACGGGATGGTAGAGAGATTCAACCGTACGCTCACGCAGGTGTTGGCTACGTATTGTGCAGAGGGACAGACTGACTGGGACCGCAGACTCCCAGCCCTTCTCATGGCCTACCGGTCAGCTGAACATGAAGCCACGTCCTACACTCCAGCCCAACTTATGTTAGGAAGGGAACTTCGGTTGCCAGTGGACCTTGCAACAGAATGGCCACCTGATGAGGACCTACCCACCATCACCACCAAATATGCTGTGGCTCTGAAGGAACGTATGGAGGAGGTCCACCATCAAGTACGAAACCAACTTAAGCTGGCTGGAGAGGCCATGAAGAGGCACTACGACAGAGGCGCCAGGCCTGCCAGTTTCTACACAGGTGTGTGGTTACACAATCCCCGCCGGAAGAAAGGTTTGTCGCCAAAACTCCAAAGTCCTTAGGAAGGGCCATTTAATGTAACCGAAAAGATTTCGGAGGTGACATACTGCATCCGGCGAGGACCCAGGGGAAGGCCTAAGGTAGTGCATATGGACCGGCTCTGGCGATACTACGGTCCTGGGCAGTTTACATGGGGCACAGCAGAACCTAGAGACTACTCATTCCCGGAAATGAGCGACGAGGAGGAAGTCGATGGCCAGGTGGCTGAGACGACCCAAGATTGTCAACCCGTATTCTCAGCGAGCCCTGAAATGGAACTTTGCGGAAATGAGCTGCCTGCTGATGAGAATCCGGTTCAGCAAGACATAATAGGTGGAGCAAGACCTCGCTGTCAGACGAGGAGACCGAGGAGGCTAGATGACTTCTACTTAGAAGCTTAAGTAGGCGTAAAGTTTGGGATAATGTCACTGTGTTAAATTGATTTACGATGGTACATGTTTTCTTTGGTCGGGATGACCAAACTTTTGAAGGAGGGGATAGTGTTACGAAGGTCAATTGTACAATTATGTGTGTGTGTGTGTGTGTGTGTGTGTGAGTGTTTTAATTATCCACACATGTAGGTAGTAGTTGGGCAGGTTTTACAAGCGCCGGCAAGATTGTTAAAGGATCAGTAGCTGCAGGGTGGAAGTAGTTGGTGGTTACCACTGCCCCTTCTCCCCTCCTACCTCCATGCTGGTTAGGAAGTGTCGAGCGAGGGTCCGGGATTCCACTCCGGCAGAACACCCTCCACCGCCTCGCTGTTAACACCTCTGCACCTTCCTTGTGATTACCGGCGCTTACCTCTACCTACACTTTGCCGCGGGACACTGTCTGTGAGCTATTAAGCCTGTTTCTTAATGAAAGACTAATGGTGGAAACTGTGTTTGGAGTTAGTGTTGCCTGTGCTACCACCAATGTCCCCGGCAGTGGGCACGACAAACCTCGCTGTGGTAAAGCTGCTCCAGAAAGCCCTGGTGTGTGATAAGGGGCTTCGCAGCAATACTTTATGTGCAGATCCTTTTAATATTGAAGGTAATATTCAAGTAACAGGTAATATTGCTGATTTATCAGATGAATATTTAACTAATGAATTTTGTGGGTGTGTGTATTATTTTGCTGATCAAAAATTATCTGATAATCCAAGCATTCCTAAAGATACTTTCTCAATTCTTTCATATAACAGCCTTCCACTTCATTTTCAAGAATTTATGGATGGTTGTATTACTCCACTGGGTCATTTTTTTGACACTATGTTTTTGTGAAACACGATTAACACCCGATATTCAACATTTGTACAACATCCAACAATATGTCATGTTTTCTAATAATCATTCCCGACAAAATGGTGGGGTTATCTTATATGTAAAATCAAACTTTGTAACTAAAGAAAGAACTGATCTTACTCTGAAAAATGAATGTTTAGAATCTATGTTTGTTGAAATTGTACAACAGGGAAAAGGAAACATTATCATAGGAAGCATATACAGAAGACCTCATTCCAACATTGACATATTTTTAAGAAATATCAATGATATTTTTTCAAGAATAAATGAAGAGAGAAAGATAGCATATATAGCAGGAGATATTAACTTAAATTTATTAAATTCTAGAGAAGATAAACATGTCACAGAGTTAATTAATTTGTCCTATGCCAAAATTTTTTTTAATTCGATTACCAAACCAAGGCGAGTAACAAGTACTAGTGCAACACTAATAGATCACATATGGACAAATAATATGAAGAAAAATATTTTTAATGGGATACTTTATGATATGACTTCTGACCATTTTCCTGTATTTTCTATGTATTCTATTGATATGAGTAATGAAGATAATGATTCCCCATCTCTCATCACCTTTAGGAGATACACAGATGAGTCTATGGATGCATTTAAGACAGCACTACAGGGAGTCACTTGGGATTTAGTTTTCTCTTCACAAAATCCAAATGTATCTTATTCAAACTTCTATTCTATTTTTTCAGCATGTTTTTGTAAGTACTTTCCATTATTGACCAAAAAAAAAGGCAAATTATTCTCATAAACCTTATATAACACCAGTCTTAGTTGAATTGATGAAAGAAAAAAACAAGTTGCAGAGGAAATATGCCAAGTGGCCCATAACTTATGGTGAGAGGTATCGTGTAATAAGAAATCAGGTGACTAATAGAATAAAAGCCGCAAAAAACAAATACTATCTTGATAAATTATCTGAAAATTCAGGGAACCTCAGGAATACTTGGAGAGTAGTAAATGAAATTATAAAGCGTAAAAAGAACACGAAGCTGAGTGAGTAATTTTTGATAGACCAGCAAATTATTGTGGATCTAGAAGACATAGCCAATAATTTTAATAGATACTTTGTAAGTGTTGCAGACAATTTAATGAATTCATACGACAATCAACTTTTAGACTTTAAATATTACTTACAAGAAAGAGAAATTCAGTCATTTATGATAGCACCCG
Organism: Callinectes sapidus; assembly: GCA_020233015.1. Classification (NCBI taxonomy): domain Eukaryota; kingdom Metazoa; phylum Arthropoda; class Malacostraca; order Decapoda; family Portunidae; genus Callinectes; species Callinectes sapidus. The sequence goes on along the minus strand of CM035185.1, from coordinate 19,251,772 downwards.
TGATAGAGGAAGAACTTATTGATGTTGTAAGAACATTTAATGATTCATCTCCAGGTAATGATGAAATACCTATGAAGTTGATAAAAGAAGTAGCTGTTATAATAGCTCCTGTTTTATTACATATATGTAACTCATCATTTCAAAGTGGTATATTTCCTGAATACTTAAAAGTAGCAAAAATCACACCAATATACAAAGTAGGAGACAAAAGAGAATTTAAAAATCATAGACCAATATCTGTTTTAAGTTCATTTGGTAAAATAGTTGAAAAACTAATGTATAATAGGATGTAGTACCAATTTTGTGAAAACTTTAATATTTTAACAGATGCTCAATATGGTTTCCGTAGTGGCAGATCAATGGAATCTGCGTTAAATTTATTTACCAGTGATGTT
>CM035185.1:19153847-19170225 GCA_020233015.1 Callinectes sapidus | reverse complement strand
TACATCGTCTCTCTCTCTCTCTCTCTCTCTCTCTCTCTCTCTCTCTCTCTCTCTCTCTCTCTCTCTTTCTCCGCTATGGTCGTGTTGTAAACACTTCCTAGTGACGGTTCCAAGACAGACGCCGTTTTTTTTTTATCTAAAAAATACTCCTGCAGCCTTGATATTGGACTAAGAAGCATATAGAGGTGAGGGGAAGTGATAAGTTAAATAAGTGATCGCTGAACTTGTTTTGAGGCGGAGAAATCTAAGATAAGAGTCACACCTATTCACTTGGCCGGGTCCAACAATAGTTTGCGCATGCGCAGAACGCTTTCTAGCAGACAGCACCAGTCAAGGTGCATGAAGAAACAAACATAGTAACTTTGTAAGATCCAATTGCTGTCCGAGCTTTGGCTCCCACAAAAATAAATAAGTTGACTAATCGCCCCCCCCCAAAAAAAAAAAAAAAAAAAAAACAGTACTCTGATATCTACTGATCCCTCTGGACAACCCTCCAATTATGATCTAATAGATGAAATAAGAAGTTCGAAAGAGGAAGTGAAGAGTTTGGTTCGTATGAAACAAGAAGTGGATCAGTTTTCCGAGATGCTGGATCAAGCATTCCAGATCATTACTCAACAATAATTGTTTTTTTTTTTAGAGTCATTGAACAAAAAAGAGAGAAAAAGAAACTTGGTTATAACTGGGATTACAGACGAAAGTGACGTGACAGGATGCAACGATGTTGAGAAAGTACGTAATGTAATTGTATCGACTGGACATCAACTGAACTGTGACCCTGCAGCGTGGGAGATAAAACGACTAGGAAAAGAGGACCACAGTAAGAAGCGACCAATCCTTGGCGAGGTGGGAGATGGACGTTAACATAATGAGATCTTGAAGATGGCCAAGAACCTGAAGTCAGTTGAAGTTCCTCTATCATCTGTGTACGTAAAAAAAAAAAAAAAAAAAAAAGGATGTTCACTCTACCGTGAGTAAGAAGATGGCGCGTTTGAGGCAACGTGAAAGAGAAGAAAAAGAATAGCCTGAAAATGTGGGTGTGTCTATTATATATGATTGGAAAAAGAGTGTGCTTTTAAGGGACGGTAATGTGATTGATAAGTTTTCACCTTATTTATTCTAAATGCGAAGAACACCATTTCATGGATTTTCATGTTCATGGAATGTGTACAGAGTGAAGGGAAAATTAAATGATCCAGAAATTTTTAAATTCTTGATGCAATATGATTTGGTGTGGGTTTTGGAGGTGAAAAGCGTATATAAAGAAAAGCGTGCCAGGCTTTTATATGTACAACAAGTCAAAACGGTCATAATAGAGGTGGTGTTATGTAGCTCGTGAAATGTGCGTTGATGCAGTATGTGAGTAAAGTAGACATGGATGCAGACAATATGATATGGGTAGAGTTATCAGTTTGCGAGAGTATGAAATCTAGTGGTGTGTACATCCCTCCGGAAGATTCATTGTATTGTGAAGCTTCACCGTTTCAAACTTTAAGCGAGATGTGTTCGAGCAATCATGATGCAATGGTTTTAGGTCATTTTAATGCAAGAATCGGTTCACCAGTGATATGGTGTGATGATGAATGTGTTTATGAATATGATGGTGTGAAGGACCCAGTAGTAAATAGTCATGGGTTTATGTTGCTTGACATGTGCAAAAATAATATGGTAGTGATAAATCATCTGAGTCGAGACGGACGCACCTGTGGAGGTGACTTATCTTTCAGGCGAGGGTCAAGGTGGATATCAAAGATTGGCCTGTGTGTTGGACACTCAGACTGTGAAAAATTTATGAGTTCACTAGAGATAAATCAAAATATGAAATGTTCTGCGTCGATCTAGCTGTCCAGGGAATGACTCATGTGCCCCCAGCAATGTAGGTGGAACGCACGAAGCGTCTGGGTGAGTCATACTGGAAAACGTGTGAAAAAGAACTGATACAGAGAAGCCCCAGATATGACACGGTAGATCTATCCAAATTTAAAGCCGAGTTAGAGAGTCTCAATCCTCAAAACGTAAACATGATCAACTTCGAAAACGTTCCAGAAGTATTAAGAACGAGCAGCGAAAGGATCCACGGTGTGGCTCGTCGGTATATAGAACGTCGATTCGAACAGGAAGGGACGTGGGACAGAACACTGCAGCGCTGGAGGAGAATACTGGAGACAAATGACTCAAAGTTGATATGGAAAGTTATCAACTGCTCAGGAAATATTGGTACACAGGACCATATGCAACCTGAAGATGACCAGTTTAAAGTCCACTTTGAAAATTTGTTAAATACGGAGTGCCAGACTGGAAATACTCGTAATATACAGAGTCCTGATGAGTCGACTCTTACGATACCCGTGTTGGATGAACCATTCACGGTACAAGAATTCGATCAGGTTCTCAAAGATATGAATGTCAACAAGAGTTATTGACATATTGATATGTCCGGGGATCATTAAGGCTTTGCCGGTTAATTGGTTCTTGTTCTTTTTACATGTGCTTAATGTTTGTTTGTTTGTTTTTTTATGTATGTTAACCAGTGTCAAGGGACTAGCACACTTTTTGTACTCTTTAAGGGTGGTGAGGATACACTTGCATGTGGAAATTATAGAGGCATATCCTTTATGAATACTTAAGCAAAATTATATGACTACATAATATTAAATAGACTGAAATTATGGGCAAACATCAACAGATATCAGGCAGGTGCTCTAAGTGGTCTAGGATGTGTAGAGCATTAAGATTATTGTGCGACCTTGCAAATTATGAAAAAAAGAAACTGTATATGTCATTTATAAATTATAGCAAGGCGTATGACAGAGTGCCTCGAGGAAAACTTCTTGAATTACTTGAAGTACGTGGATGTGGTAGGATAATGCTCCGTGCAATACAAGCTATGTATGCCTGTACTAAAAGTGTGTTACGATTTGCTACAATTGATGCCACTATGGGAGCAGTTGCCTGCTATTCATTGTTTACATGGACCAGGTGATTCGAATGATTCATCGTAGTGTTGGCACAAATGGCTGCTTGGAAACATTGCATAGCCTGCTTCTTATGGATGACATGGCAATAATAGCTACATCAAGAGTAATGTGTTTGAGAAAGTTAAGCGTAGTACTGGATTATTGCCAGGAGTACGGAATGGTATTGAACGAAAAAAAAAAAAAAAATGTTGGTTGTGCGCGGTGTAGCGATAGATAGGTTACCGTAACTATACGCAATGTTGAGATAGACAGTGTTAGCAATTTCCTTTACCTTGGAGCTTGGATTTGTGATAACGCAAAAATAAACTCTGTGATTGACCTTCACGAAACCATGAACGAGAAGCATCTCAATAAATTTGCCAATTTTTTTGTGCAGCAAATGATACTATGCCATGTCTACAAACGCAGAGTGTTTGATGCTGCATTGTCCTCTACCCTTCTATATAATTCTGAGACATGGTTGATAAATCACCCAAAGAAGATAATTATCGAGTACAACAGAGCATTGAAAAACTTGCTAGGTGTTAGGAAATACACAAGTCCTGATATGTGTTTGATCGAGTCAGGCGTACCACCTGTACTAGATGTTATTGCAAAGAGGAATTATGTAGAGGCAAATACTCTGGGGTATCGATTTTTAGCAAGTTCAATGCTGTATAAAAATATTGTGAGTCCACTGGATAAAATTAAGATAAAAATTAGGGAAAGACCGTTGACGGCATCTAAGTATGTGACATACAAGACAGTCATTAACACTGAACTGCCTGTACATCCCGCTTATACCACCAATGACTTTGTTCCAGACTAAAAAACACAAGCTTTTACGAGGTTTAGATTAATGTCACAAATTTTAAAGGTTGAAAAAGGAAGGAGGAACGGAACACCAGGTGAGTTAAAGCTGTATTCCTGTAATATTAATGTGGTACAAGATGAGGCACATGTTTCGTTACATTGTTCTTTATCCAGGAGTCTTAGGGATAGATATATGATGTTAGATTTTAGCAATTTTTCCATTTTAATGAACAACGACGCTAAAATAAGTTATTTGTGTGATTATGTACGTGATGTGTTAAAGCTTTATGAGTAGAATGTTCTTGTTTTTAAAAAAGGAGTTTTTATTGTTTAGTTTTATGAGTAGAATGTCTTAATTTTAGAAGGCATTTATTTTATTTTTTCATTTGTTTTTTTTGTTTTGTTTTATAAGGAGAATGCTCTTGTTAAAAAAAAAAAAACATGTTTAAATTTTCAGTTTTATGAGCAGAAAATTGTTGTTATGAATGCAATGTTCTTGTTTTATATAAGGGGAGTTTAAATTTTAGCTTTATGGGTAGAACGCTATGGTTTGGGGGAGCTTAAATTTTCAGCTGTGTGAATAAACCCTTTATCGGGCAAGTGATCATATATGATCACTTAAATGTGCGTCAAAAATGGCGTCCTGAGCTCCCCAGGGCCCGGATTCAGAAAGCACTTTACACTATTCAAGGGGTGTATATCTCAAGGTTACAACTTTCAAACAGTGTATGGTATTCAGAAAGCCACTTACAACTTTTAAATGTTGTGGGAAGGGTGTAAATCTGGGCCCAGAACTACACCACTTGAGGAGGTGGTGTAACTCACTCAGATGAACATAAAATTCGGTATAACTAATGTTTGCCAAGAAGATATAAGTGATTTGAAACATTATGACACCCAAAAAATCATTCTATAAAGGCTGGATGATATATAGCCCACTGTGGAGACGATTCTCGGCCCCACAGGCGAGCCGGACGGACCACAGACCGAAACGAGTGTCCCTAATATTTAGATCTCGTGTTTTTATTTGTTTCACTTGATTTCTGCTGCAGATACATCATTACGATGTTTCTCCATCACTAAAACAGCTTGCCACATAGATTGTGATTGCGCCATATGACTATATATGAACACTTTGCCCGGTAAGGGTTGCAAGGTGTTTGTTATTGTTTACTTCGGACTTTAATATTTAAAGGTCGATATAACCTTGGTAAATGATAAAATCTATCTATAGTTTAATACTTTTCAACGATAATTATATATATATATATATATATATATATATATATATATATATATATATATATATATATATATATATATATATATATATATATATATATATGAGGGCTATAGTGGGGCGTTTGTGACACATCAGTAGTGTTACCTCACAACGTTATTATCCTGGAATTAATTTCTTCGTGGTGAAGTTTACTTGGAATTCACAGTCATTGGTGAACCTATGCCCAATTTTTCTTTGAATTCATTGTTCATTGTGAACCTATGCCCAGTTTTTCTTTGAATTCATTGTTCATGGTGAACCTATGCCCAATTTTTCTCTTGAATTCATTGTTCATGGTGAACCTATGCCCAATTTTTCTTTGAATTCATTGTTCATAGTGAACCTATGCCCAATTTTTCTTTGAATTCATTGTTCATGGTGAATCTGTGCTGATTTTTTGTTGAAGCTAATTGCTAATGGGTAGAATGATGCCCTTCTATAAGTTCATGGCAGTTTCTAATATTCCCTCTCTCTTTCCAGCTAGGCTGTGGCTCATTCTACGGCAAGAGTCGCCAGATAGTATTAATTCCTCGGGACCCAAACATCAGTGATGATGAATCGTTTGACGAGCACGACGACGAAGACCCTGACTTTGTGACCCTCTCACAAGACCGGGATATCCCAAGCTCCAGCGATGGGCCCCTTGCCAAGAGGGATGAGGGATGGAGGGATGAGGATGGACTCATCCATGACACGATACTGTATCAGGGATCGATGGCATTGACACTCCAAGCCCACGGCATTCCCCTCAGCCCAGAACAGAAAACATTGACTGACAAGTGCCTGCGGTACTCTAAGGAGACAAAGAAGAAGGAAGAGGTGAACTGCCCTAGCGTCATCAAGTCTTATAATGCAAACATGGGGGGGTGGGGGTGGGGGGGCATTGACAAGAGTGACATGCTAGTCCATCTCTACAAAAGCCCCATGAAATCAAAGAGGTGGTACATGAGGCTCTTCGCCTACTGTTTGGACTTGTCTGTCTGCAATGCCTGGCTATGCTACAAGCGAGATTGCAAGAGTCTCGGGGAAACGAGGGGCCTCTCCCTGAAGAAATTCCGGTTGGAGATATACAAGTCTCTTAGCCTGCACTACTATACCGGCAACGGAGGACTTCGACTGACACATCTCCTGGAGCCAGCACCAACACCTTCGAACTCCCAAGAGCCATCAAAGATCACCGCAGGCACATTCCAGATGCCTCAATGCGGTTTGACAACACCCTGTTTCATGTTCCCCTCTACCAGACCCGGCAGACCTGCAAGCACTGCAGCATGCCTCAATAGTGAGAGAAACTGTTTTTTGGAGTACCATAAGTAAATGGACACTGTGGAGAGAGTGAGATATTTTTGTGGTGGATACGGGGTGTGAATGAAATTATGCTCATTACCAATAATATATTTTGTATTTGCAATTTTTATATATAGTTCAATGTTTCAGCCTTCATTTTGTGTATTTTTCACTTTTTTCAATACTGATTTTGGACTTTTTTTTTTTTTTTTACCTCAATAGACTGGCATACAATGTACATATATGATCATACCAGAAAAACACTTTTTTACCATAGACCGGCGGGTGACTATATTTGATCACTTCATTTTCCTCATTTTCCAACATTATAATGAAAAAAAATCGAAAATGTTCATCAGTAAAAAAGTCTTACAAACATCTCTAGTTTCATGGTCTATGACCAAAAAATTGAATTTCACAGCATTTCTATGAGTGCCCGGTAAAGGGTTCAGCGACCACATTGGCAGTTCTTAACACTATCAAAGAGTGTTTTCTGTCTAGTGTGGCAGGTCAAGTGAGGGTGTGTCGGTCAGATCACGCTTCCCTGCTCATATACCATGTTTGGGATGGGGAGGGGAGACACCTTTAAGCGAGTTTTAAACTGTTCTTTTAAGTTACATATTTGTATTATTTGAAGGATGTGATGGCTGTTATTATTTCGACAGGATTTTGATGATAGATGGAGTATTTTCTGCAGTGTTTGTAATACAAAGTACTTTTAACTATTGTATTTTGTGTGCGTATTAACAAAGATTCTGTCAATTGTCACGACCGTCAGGTAGGGATGCTGAATAATTATTAATAGAGTCCTGCGAGTAGTTTTGTTCGTATGTAATTATATGTCATGCTCCCAGGACGACCCATTCTTTATCTAAATATTGTATATCATACTATTATTTACTGTGTGTATGTATTATATGTTTATCTCGTTATTCGTAAATGTATTGTAATATTCATATAACTGCGTAGTATTCTAGAATGTGTAATATTCCATCATGTTTTACCAGCCGAGCGCGCCAGTCGGATGTGTAGGTAACGCGTCGTTGTTCCCCTGAGGGAGCGGACTCATGTAGTGCCAACCACATACTATATATTTTTAATAGTGTCTGTATCTATATTATAACTATTTGGATGTATTGTTAGATAAGGGAGTTGTAATTAATGCCTTGTTGTGAAATAAGCATTGAATGACGTAATGTGTTACTCCGCTTATTGAAGGAATTTCGGGTTGTTTACAAGTGAGAGTGGCAGTGCGTGTGGGAGGACAAAGACGGACCAGAGCCAGCGAGGAACCCTAGTGGTCCTGCACACTGTCACTCTCTTTGTAGCAGTATTTGTTCCTTGTTCTTGATACTAGGATTTTGTCTCTCTTAGGCACAATTATTGTCATGTGTTGAGTGATTTATGGCCATGCATTGTGTTGGGTTTATTTCTTTTTATTGTGATAAAACTACATAAGTGAACAGGTGTTTGGTATTATTTTCTGGGAACTCTAGTAAGAGTTGTTTACCTAATTCATTATCTGTATAATCCCGGATTTATTTGTTTTGATCTGGTGTGTATATTAGGCTGGTAACCTAACCTAACCTAATCTAACCCACACCCCTTCGCGCAACGATCATCATTCGCTCAGTCTTGTTCCAGACACCGGCGGGAAAGGACACACCTCTTATCAGCTCCTGTATCAGTATCTGTCTCCAATGTCCAGCTCAGCCGGCCGGAGTTAAGCGGCCAATCAGCGCGTAGCCGTGTCTTCGCCCGGCTACTAGGACCTAGTATAACCTGGAACTCTACCTCCCAGCCCAGCGTGGAAGCGGATCACGGCTGTCCCCAGCCAACCAATTGGAGCGCGCCGTTTTTGCTCCACATCAGATCCTGGGTAGGATGGTGTCACCATGTCATAGTGTTTCGCAGTGTTTGTGTTTACGTTGTGTTTGTGCTGTTTTTTTTTTTTTTTTTTTTTTTTTTTGGTGTGTGTGTGTGTGTGTGTGTGTGTGTGTGAAGTGGAGTGTTTTTGTGTGTAATAGAGTTTCCCAGTGCTTGTGGCTATCATATGATAGTGCTAGTGAAGTGTTTTTCCAGTGAAGCGCGTTCAACAGTTTGCAGTGTTCCTTGTGTTTTTTTTTTTTTTTCCAGTGCAGTGCAGTGTTTAATTTCCAGAGGTGGTAGTCACTCTACCACCATGATCTGACCAGCACCATGGGCCGAGTTAGAATAAAGCACCCCCGCCCCAGAAATATTGGGGTTAGGAGGAAACTTCTGGACATCCTTTCTCCAGAAGTAAAGGTCACCAGGCTCATTCCTGCCAATGATGCAGTGGTGATATTAACCCCCACCGACAAGGACGCCGACGCCGTCTTGAAAGATGGCACGCCGGCACAAGCAGCGGGTGGCTTCACTCCCATTGTCTCTGCAGAGCTGCAAGCCCAACGAACAGTCATATGCTCAGGACAGTGGGAGAACACAGTGGGGGACATTGCTGCCGAAAGGTGGAGAGCGTGTTTAAGTTACCTTGCCCCCCCACCATCAAGATTACTTTCAACGATGGAGAAATGGCCAAGAAGGCACTTTTGGAAGGTCTCCACCTCTTACAAATCCACTTCCCCGGCCACCAGATGAGGCAGGCGGTCTTCATACCTTTGCTCACCTGCAACAGGTGCCGTGCTGTTGAAGACCACCCCACCAAGACCTGCCCCAAAACCGCTGGCTTTGTGCTCTGTTCAGAGTGTGGCAGCGAGGACCACTCCTTCAGGAACTGCACGGCCACAGCAAAGAAGTGTCTTCACTGCGGCGGGGAACACAGTGCCAGAGCCATGCGCTGTCCCGTGCGCAAGGAGGCACTGAAGAAGATAGAGAAAGCTGCTCGACAGGCAAGAGTACGGCCTAGTGTCTCCTTTGCACAGGCTACACAACCGGCCCTCCACCAGCTGCCTCCATCTCGGCCGACCCCACCAAGACCCTCACTGGTCTCGTGTACCTGTTTCATGCACATCTGGCCAACGCCTCAGCTTCTAGGAGACCCTCTCAGCAAGCCCTCCGTCTCTTCGCGCTCCCGAGTCCCTTTTCAGGGCCTTTGCTGAGGGAACTGCACAGGCCGTCTCGCCACTTGCACCAGCTTCAGCCTCAGAGAACACGGCCTTGACCCCCTCGGACGACGCCTCCTCTGTGGCCACTTCCACCAGCGACAACGACACAGAGTTCACTAGCCCAGCTGATTACGACACCGTTCGGTTCAGCTTCATCGCCAAAAATAGCAAGAGAAGAAACATCCAGTCAGCTTGACCAATGTCTCCGTTAAGGGAGCCTTGTCCTGAGCCATACCGGCCCCGAGGAGGTGAGACAAACAGTACTTGAGTATATCTAGGAAAACCTTGCCCCCCTCCCTTCCTGGATTGTTCACTCCAATGAAGACTATGAAAGGGCCAAGAGCGATCTCCATCAAATCATCGGCGACCTGCTTCTGGTTTGTGAGTAATGGCAAGAGTACGTGTAATTCAGCACAATATTCTCTCCTGGGAAAACCGTAAGTATGACTTGATTAACACTATAGGCACTACGACGCCGACATCCTTCTACCCAATAGCCACGGACAAAGGGCTCAAGATTCATGGTTTTCGAGCTTAACAACAAAATGATAGTAATGACCAGAAAGACGGAGTGGCTATTGCGGTAAAATGTCGTCTTCGATATAGAGTCGAGGACGATTTTTTATCTGAGACACTCGCAACTGAGATTCACACCCACTCTCTTCTCATAGCCACGAGTTATCTTTCCCCCCTGCCGACCCTACTTACCTCACCCAGACTTCCTTCGCCTTCTACGCAGACAGTTTTTCTAGTGGGGGATTTAAATGCCCGACACCCATACCTTAGGTACACCGCCACCAACCAAGTACGTAGAGACAGTAGATTATTTCCGACGGCAGACTGCTCACCACATGGGTCCTCACTTTCCCACCTTCTTTAACTATCATACTTCATCTTCACATGACATTGCTCTAACCAATATAACTAATTTTTAAAAAATTATTCTCTGTCACCAGGACCTCTGACGACCAGTGCCCTATCCATCTATGACGACCATCCCTATCATTCTCGATATTTCTACCTCTCCTCTAATAGTTCCTTCTCCCCCGACTTTTTCTATCGGCAGAACAGACTGGGACACCCTTAATAGACACGACGCCCTACTGATGACTAATCTCCCCGAGGTTACTTACTGTTCCCTGGAGGAAATCGACGAAGCACTTTAAACCTGGATGACCACGGTAAAGACTACTGCTGACCGACATATACTAAAGACTAAATTTGCACTCAAGATGGCCCCAAGGCCTTTCTGGAGTACGCAGCTGCTCAGAAAGCAGTTTTAGGTACTGCAAGACAGAGCAACACCTAGAGGGTGGACCTACGACGATTACAGACGGTACAATCAGATAAAGGTTGCATTACAGGACTCACGACAGGCTGAGGCCAAGGAACGCAGGGGAAGGAAGTTGGTTAGCCTAGCTGCGAACTACCGTGACCCCAGGAAGTTTTGGCGAGAGATGAAGTGTCTCTCGGGACGTACAACGGGACACGACACCTACCTACTAGACCACACAAGCGACAAGTCCTTCACCAACAACGACAAAGAACGACTGTTCACCAACATCTGGGACAACGTCTACAGCGAAGACTACGACAACGACCAGGTGCTGAATTATATGGCTACTGCCGTGCAGAGGACCTACCCCTATAATAATGCTGACCCTGCCCGGCTCACTGGCTTTTCTCCTCTGGACTGTCTTATTTCCTCCTGCGAGTGTCAGACCCACCTGCCCAGGAGGAAGTAGGATTAATAAAACTATAATTTCATATCTTCCAGATTCCGCTCTTTTCAGACTCAATGCAGCACTCTCTGCCGGTTACTTCCCCGATGGATTCAAACAGGCCTAGATGCGAATGATACCCAAGGCCGGCAAGTTCCCCACTCGACCGGAGAGCTTCAGTCCCATCTCACTTCTCGAGGTCCCTGGGAAGATACTTGAATGGCTTATAAACTCTCGGCTGCGCACATGTCTGGAGACCGGCAACCACCTTCATCCTGCACAGTACGGGTTTCGGAGAGGTAGAGGCACTGTACATGCAATTGCATTGGCCACCGAGACCATGGCCCTGCACCAGGCCAACGGGTTCCGCTGCAACCTGGTATTGCGGAACGTAAGCAAGGTGTTTGACCGTGTATGGCACCTTGGTTTGAAGTACAAAATCCTTCACCTAGGGTTGCCTGCCCTGGTGGAGCGCCTGCTCTGTGACTTTCTCGAAGACAGGACAGCCAGTGTAAGAGTTGGGGACCATCTTGACCCAACCTTTCCTTGCCACTGGAGTCCCGCAAGGTAGTGTGCTCTCCCCTACCCTCTACAGCATTTATACCAGTGACTGCCCTGTTTCAGATATTGGTGTTAATGTACTATATGCAGATGACGTCTCCCTGGTAGTTTTCCACCAAGGTCGCTTAAGCCGTATGACGAACACCCGGACCGACAGAGAGATCGCCCGCATCAACACCTTCAAGAAGGAGTGGAAGATCAGGACCAACCTGTCCGAGTTCTCTGTGATCCTGCTTGCCACTAGGACCCCCGCCCCGTTGATCCTTGAGGGAGACAATGTTGGCCTCACCATGAGGAACTCGAAGGGACCTCGAAGGGATACACTGGCCATGTTTCCCAGCGGGTGTTAAAAGCGAAAGTAGCTCTCACGAAACTCTATCGCTTCAGGGATCTGGCCACTGGTCTAAAACTCCATCTGATAAAATTTCTAGTTTTGCCTATATTAACTTATCCTCCTGTCCCTTTACACATTCTCTCTATGACAGCCATAAGTAGACTTCAAAAATTCCAGAACAGCGCTCTGAGGTTCGGCTTCGGCACCAGGTGGGACGACTTTAGCAGCTCGGCATCGCTGCAAGAGGCCCCGTCCATCCGAGCCCTCAACGTCCGCCTCCACGAGATGGCAGCCAAGGTGTGGCAACGGATGAAAGACGAGGAATGGGACCAGTACCTGGTCCTGAAGACCATGCATGAAGAAGCTCCACGATGTCAACATGCATGGTTTCCGAGGAACTTTCTGAAACTTGAAAACAATCCCCCTACAGATGAAAGTTAACGTTCTGTTTTTTTTGTTTAAAAGGACCTGTATCGACCATTTCTTCCAATCCCCAAGAACGAAGTACTGCCCTTCCTTTTTTTTTTATCCCACACAACTCCCAGCCTCCGCCGACCCCTCTCACCACTAGTTCGAGAACGTGTCTGTCATCTGCTTAAGTCCATGAGTCAACGAGCCAGCACCCGATGGAGTATGGTACTGAAGAATATGCCAGGAATTATTATTATTATTATTATTATTATTATTATTATTATTATTATTATTATTAGTTGTTGTAGTAGTAGTTTCATTATCATAATAATTATAATAATAATAATAATAATAATAATAATAATAATAATAATAATAATAATAATAATATTTATTATTATTATTATTATTATTACTATTATTATTATTATTATTATTATTATTATTATTATTATTATTATTATTATTATCGTCTTTATTTTATTTTATTATCATCACTAATATAATAATAATAATAATAATAATAATAATAATAATAATAATATGAAATAATAATAATAATCATTATTATTTTTTATTATTTTTTATCATTATTGTTATTATTATTATTATTATTATTATTATTATTATTATTATTATTACTACTACTACTACTACTACTACTACTACTACTACTATTACTACTACTACTACTACTACTACTACTGTAATGCCATGAAATTACGTGGACAATGTGAGGCAGAATTTTTCACATAGTACTAAAAGTATGGGAATACGGGTTTGTAAGCATTCAGGCGCCGCGGGTATGGTGGCGTCTGGCAGTGATTTGCCTAATATAAGCGTCTCGTCTCTGCCCGAAACAGCCTATACCCTGAGTGTGTTGTTTCCATTTACGAGTGGTATATGTTAGTGTAAGCATTCAGGCACCGGTTGGTCCTGGATTAAGGATACTTATAAGATTATTTATTGTTAGTTAGGGTTAGAACTTTGTGGATGCAAGCCACGTGGTTCCGCAAGTTGATATTCCTTTCAGAAGGAACAAAGTGATGATACAAATGTGATAATTCAATGTAATTTAATTTTTGTGGTTTGTACTTCCAATTTAGTGCCTTACTCTGTTATATTTAATTCACGCTACCAAATTTGTTTCAATTGCTGATAATAAATTTGTAATTTTGTTCATTAACTATTAATTTCTTAGTTGTAACAGTCATAGTAACGCCATACCACAACATCAAAAGTAACTTAAAAGAACCCTCATTAAGTGTTGCCTTACCCCGACTGTGGGTCACGGCAACACAAGTGCTGGCTTAAGCGGTGGGATTTATGATCACTCTTCTTCTGAGGTGTATCAATCGCGGACCATGTGGAAAATTGCTCTAGTTGGACACAGCCAAATCCCACAGCGTTTCAGCTTCCCAGGGTCACAGGTGAGAATTTTTCGTACTCCAGGAGGAAAGTCTTGTGCTTTCTTTGATGATTCCCGCCTGAATGAAATATTGAATTGGGAACATGATTTGACCATTGTCTAGATAGGGAGTAATGATGTCACTAGTAACGCTGACCCAGACATGATATTTGACCACATCAAAGGAATTTGCTATGCCATTAAAGATAATTGCCAGTCTGTAGTGTATGCTTGCCAAATTGAACCCAGACTCCATCCTAGAGGTCTTTCTCCACAGCAGTATAAGAAAATCCAAAGTAGCATTAGTAATAGAATAAAGAAAAGGCTTGGCTTACGCAATATTCATTTCAATAATATTCAGTTTGTGGAAGAATTAGGTGGTGATGGAGTACATTGGAGTGAAGCTGGTCCAATGAGAGTTGAGTCAAAATTCAGGAAAGTGATCAAGCGTTTTATTGGAGAAGACGACTCAGATGAGTAAGGTATAGGAGCTGTAGGTTCACAGGGGGCCTGAGCGTACACCTGTGCCGACGGGTAATGAGGATCGAGCCTCTCCCTGTAACCCTGCAACCACCTCTTACCCATTGTAAGAAGTCTGATTCAAAGTAAGGGGACAATGAATTCTAAGAAACCTACTCGATGGGATTCATATGGTCAGATAATGACTAGGGATGCTCATTCACAAGACGCGAATCAACCACCAGATATGGAAACTGCTGATAAGATGAATGCTTTAAAAAAGGAAATAGGTTACCTCAGCGATATAGCAGACCGTCAGAATATACTTATTCAAAGGTTTGGTGATCGGTTACTACTTCATACACCCTCAGTCGCAGGTGCGAGCAATTCAAAGCCGAGAGACATTCCTATTCTAGATCTTAACCAGCTACAAGGACTCAATGCAACCACTCAACTCCAAATTTTCTTTGAATTAGTTGAACAATGTAGTGACAGTGATCTGAGGAGAGTCCAGATAGCCAAGAGTAGAGTAAGTCCTGAACTGGCTGCCCTTATTCATAACCACCAAACACAACATCACTGTGACAAATGGGTTGATCTTGAGCAGTTACTAAGAACAGAATTTCCCACAGATGTAAATTTTGACAGAGCATGGTAGGAAATAGATTCTGCAAAATATGATTGGGCTGAATCACACCAAGCATTTTCTAACAACTTCATTTGTCAATATGCCATACTTGAGACGCGGTTCGCCAGAGAAAAACTAGCAAACCGTGATAAGAAAATTAAAAGGAAACTATGGCAGGGACTAACACCAGAATCGAAAGCTAGATTAGAAGGATTCCTAGATGAAGATTACCCACTGACTAAATTTATTGATAGGGTAGAACACGAACGTCAGTGGCTCGAAGCCAAACACTCTTCTTCTCTTTACCGAATTAGAGACGAGAAAAAACCCTCCACCACTAGTGAAGTAACAACAACTTGTATAGCCCTAGTGAAACACCAAAACCAAAGGTTACATCCAGTGAATCCTCAGAAGTTGATGAACTTAAAAAGCAGATTAGGGACTTAACTGAACAAGTAGAGCGATTACGACCCTCGACCCGTTCGCCACGACAAGAAAAGTATTGTTCGTACTGCCAATCACACACACATAACTTAAAAGAATGTTGGAGAAAACCACCTCCTGGGACTTGCTTTGATTGTAAGAAATATGGTTGTTGGCGTGGAAACAGAAATTGTCAAGGTTCAACAAGTGGTCAAACATGACCAACAAAGGGACACACCTCTCCCATAATCAGCTTTGTAGTCAATAATAAAACACTGAGAGCAGTAGTAGATACTGGTAGATCTCATACTCTTATTAAAGAAGCAGCTGTAAATAAACTAGGGTGTGAAATAAATCAAAGGCGTAACATACCATGTTTGCGAGGCGTCACTGGTTCTCCTCTCAGAATAATAGGCATGGTTTTGCTGACAATAGGAATAGGTAACGATGATGAACATCAACAATGGATTCCAGTATTACCAAATAGATATCTAGATGCCGAGTTATTACTGGGTACAGACATCCTTGGAAAAGTTTCATTTCAATGGAATGGGAGTTCAGGCCAAATCACATGGGGAAATGCTACTTATGTAGTCGGTCACATAAAAAGACAAAGAGGAAAAGTAGAGAGAATCTAAAGCATTCCTTCACCAGTAGTAATACAAGGAAATAACATCAAAACTGTGAATCTTACTAAACCCATCATAATGACACCCTATCAGTCACAACAAATTCCTATACCGGTTAATGAAAACATCAATACCACTCTGTTGGTTCATTCTCATCCTAATGTAAGCCAAAATAGTTTACCACTCTTAACTAAAGTAAGTGATCATAATCACATCTACCTCCCTTTTGCCAACAACACGAAAGGAGTTAAAGTATTTAAAACTGGTGCAATAGTAGGAACATATGAACGGTTTGATGCTAGTCAGAGCCAGGAAAGAAATAAGGCTGAAGTTATTTGTAACACTAGGGAAACTCAGAATGATCTCCTTCCGGACGCCG
>CM035185.1:19142514-19153747 GCA_020233015.1 Callinectes sapidus | reverse complement strand
ACCAAGTAAACACGTCAGGTAGTAGGTTCGAACGACTCTGTGAGATGGTTAAACAACATAACTGGAGCCATCTATCTCGTGAACAAAAAAAGGACTGAAGGCAGGTTCTGTCCCAACCAAACGTTACCATAAAACAATCCTGCAACAATTTGTAATAATAGATCAGGTATTTTATTATGCTAAGGAGACAACTGATGGAAGCATACATTACGCCCTGGTAATACCTCATAATGGTGGTGGGTGGATTCTATCCAAGTGAGGAGTGAGTGCCCTCTACCTCCCATAGCTCTCTCCCCCCTCTGTCTCTCCTCATCTGTGCCTTCTCTTCCTCCTTTTTGGGCAGCCAGGGATACCAGTGTCCCTGGCAATGCCTCACCACCTGGTTGGGGTGCGGCTTGCAACCCCTCCCCGTAAAAAATACCCACAGCCACCAACAAGATTAGAGGCAGAGGTCCGAGTGGGGGCTATAGGCGCGGGCGAGCCTCTGGCCACGGCCCCGATCCAAGTATGCTGGGGGGTCCGACCGTGCAGACCTCTCGGGTGCCAAGGCACCAGAGGGGCCTGCCTACCGGTATGACGGATGCAGGGGAAAGCCTGCGGGAGCACAGTGTCCTGAAAGGGGCGAGAGGACCCCCTAGCCCTACTTCTGATTTTCGGGGTGCAGGCGGGGCTGCAGATGTGGCGCCTGCACGTTGGACCTCTCCTGGGATGAACCTTCGAAGGGTTCTGCGTGTGGGCTCCTGGAATGTCCTGAGTCTCTCAGAGGATCACCGACTGCCTCATTTATCAGATGAGCTCAGTAGGCTGAGGGTGAATATGGTGGGGCTCTCTGAGACAAGGAGGCCTGGCAGTGGCGAGACCAGTAGTAAGGGTTTTACTTACTACTGGTCCGGCACGAGCAATGGTCACCATGTCAAGGGGGTAGCCATAGGCATCTCCAGCAGACTGCAACCTTCTGTTGTAGAGGTTACTCCGGTTGATGAGCGTATAATGCGATTAAGGCTGAAGCACAGTTTAGGCTTCATGTCTGTTGTTGCTGTATATGCTCCTACCGAGGTATGTGAAACTGAAGAGAAGGAGATGTTCTATGCTAAACTCGACTCTGTACTGGACCAGTGTCCCCGTCGTGATGCACTCATTGTCCTGGGCGACTTTAATGCTGTCACTGGCACCGAAGGGGCTGGCTATGAAATATGTGTTGGTCCCCATGGTTCTGGTACCAGGAATGACAACAGCTCTTTCCTTCTGAATTTTGCAAGATCCGTAAGGCTGAGAATTGCGGGTTCCTGGTATCAGAGACCAGCGCTGCACCGCTGGATTTGGTATAGCAATGCCGGAAGGGTAGCAAAGGAGATCGATCATATCCTTGTCAGTACTCGTTGGAGGATCCTCCAGAACTGCAGGGTTTTTCGGAGTGCCGAGTTCTTTGTGACCGATCACAGGCTTGTTGTTGCTTCACTCAAGCTTCATATCAAGTCCAGAAAGCCTTCAAGACGCAACCACACTGTGTTTCATCTTGAGAAGCTCAAGGACTTGACATGTGCACAAGAGTATGCAGTGACAGTCTCCAATCGGTTTGGAGTGCTCGACACCCTTGAGGACCCTGAGGAGCTATGGGATACCTTCAAACGTGAGACTCTTGAGGCTGCCAAGGAATGCATTGGGGAGCGCCCGAGGTCACGGAGTGGCTTCACCTCGGTAGAGATGCTGGAAAGTATTCAGGAGAGCTGCGCTGCCAGACTTGCTAGGGACCATGACCAGTACAGGGCTCTGTCACGTAGGACTAGAACTCTTCTGAGAAGAGACAAGGAGAGGTACGCCAGGGGTCTCGCTGAGGATGTCGAGTGTTATTTAAATGCTAATGACCTCAGACCTGCCTATCGAGCTCTGAAGAAACTCCGCTCCAAGTCTACTTCTCAGGTGAGTGCTATCCGAACAGCAGATGGTTGCCTCGTGTCGGACGCAGATGGGCAGATGGCTCGTTGGGCTGAGTACTTTGAGCAGCTGTTCACGGTGGATCCTCCAAGCGGACAGCTCCGGACTGCAGGGTTGCAGACGCTGGATGCTGATCCACCCCTTGACGAAACTGCACCCTCCATTGGCGATGTCAAGGAGGCTGTGGCAAAGTTGAGGGGTGGAAAGGCAGCTGGCATCTGCAACATCAGTGCAGAGCTGCTCATGGCTGGGGGTGAAGCCATGATCCGTGGTTTGCATGTTGTCTTGACTGCTGTATGGCATTCAGGTACCATTCCCCCTGACTGGAATAAGGGGTTGGTCGTCCCTATCTGGAAGGGGAAAGGGGACCGTCAAGACTGCAGCAACTACCGTGGAATAACGCTGCTCAGCGTACCAGGCAAGGTGCTTGCCCATTTGCTGCTGACACGGATCCGCACTCACCTGCTGAAGCATCAGAGACCTGAACAGTCAGGGTTCACGCCCGGTAAGTCAACAACTGACCATATCATAGTGCTTCGCGTACTGGTGGAGCGCCGTCGTGAGTTTCGACAAGGAATGCTTGCAGCCTATGTCGATCTCAAGAAGGCGTTTGACTCAGTGCATCGAGAGACACTCTGGGATCTTCTGCATCTCCGTGGGATTCCTGCAAGGATTATTGGTCTATTAACTGGCCTGTACTCCGGGACTGTAAGTGCTGTGAAGTGTGGAGGAGGCGTGTCCAGCTTCTTCCCTGTGAATACAGGTATGAGGCAGGGCTGTGTGCTTGCTCCATCACTTTTCAACACATGCATGGATTGGGTACTAGTCAGAGTTGTGGAACCAAGTCATTGTGGAGCATCTGTCGCCAACACCGAGATTACCGATCTTGTTTTTGCTGATGATGCAGCAATCTTCGCTGAGTCACTGGAGGTTCTGGTAATGGCTCTAGAGGCACTGCACGAGGAGGTGAAGCCCTTGGGGCTTAAGGTTTCCTGGGCCAAGACCAAGGTCCAGGTGTTTGGAGGCGTGCTGGGTGAAACAGTACAGTCTGTCCATGCGTGTGGTGAGGACATTGAGATCTTGAAAAATTTCACATACCTTGGTAGTGTAGTACATAACGATGGTGGGTCGAACCAAGAAGTCACACGGCGGATTGGCCTGGCCCACGGCGTTATGGATTCGCTCAACACGAGTATTTGGCGTTGTCGATACCTGTGCAGACGGACAAAGATTCGGCTCTTCAAGTCGCTGGTGATCCCTGTCTTACTCTATGGTTGTGAGACATGGACACTGAACACCGACCTGAAGAGGCGAATTGATGTCTTTGGTACTAGATGCCTTCGCAGGATCATGGGATACCGCTGGTATGACTTTGTGTCAAATCAGCGATTGTTCCACGAGACCGATTTGAGGCCTATTACTAGCATAGTCCGTCAGCGCCAACTGCGGCTATATGGGCATGTGGCGCGATACCCGGAAGCCGCCCCTGCTTGTCGGGTTGTTTCCGCAAGGGACAACCCAACCTGGAGGAGGCCTAGGGGACGCCCACAGAACTCCTGGCTGCGGCAAGTCGATGCCTCCTGCTGGGAGTTACTCGGTATAGGAAGGGAGCCTGCATGGGGACTCGCGAGGCGTGACCGCCAGGAGTGGCGCCGTAGGATAGGCGAGGCAACGCGCCCCCCGGCGTATGCCCCCCATGATTGATTGATTGGAGAAAATATATATCGTGATAAAAGAAGGATAACAAAATGTAAAAAGGGTAATTTTATGCAATGTTATAGAAAAAATATATATATTGTCGTAAAATTTTTTTTTGCTTTTTTTCCATCAACAATAAAAATAAGCAGAAAAACATTGAAAAATCACTTTTTAGGCTGATTAAAAAAAAAAATTTTGAAAAATGAATATAGCATTCTTGAAAGAGGGGTTTTGTCTAAAATGCTGTTAATACTACTAAAATCTTTGAAAAAAGCGCATTTATGAAATTTTACAGAAAAAAACTATATTAACGTAACATTCATTGTTTTTCCCTTTTTCTACTTGTTTCCATGAAAACATGGAAATAAGTAAAGAATTGTTGAAAAATTCATTTTTGGAGGGGAGTGAATTTTTTTTTTTTATAAAATGGTGTATATTACATTTCTTTTTTTTTTTTTTAAATAAAAAGAGCGTTTTCTTTGAAATGTTGTTAATACTCTTAAAAACGATGAAAAAGAGGTAACTTATGCAATTTTGAGAAAAAATGTACAGCCATAAAAGTTTTATGTTTTTTTCCTTCATTTACATAAACAAAATGGATATAAAAAGAGAAACAAAGAAATAATTCCATTTTTGACATAATTTTTTTTTTATTGAAATGGCATATTTCTTTTACATGAAAACGATTTTTTCTAAAAATATTGTTAAAACTCCTAAATTAGTTAAAATAGGGTAGAAAATAAACTTATTTTTGGTTAAATTACATATATTACACATTTTTATATGTGTAAAAGAGTGTTTTCTTTGAAATATTGGTAATACTCTTAAAAACGTTGAAAGAGGGTAATATTGTGAATATTAAGGAAAGCAAATGTACTGCCATAAAAATTAAATGGATTTATTGATCTTTCCTTCCTTTTTAATCAAAACATTGAAATTAAAATAAAAACAATTAAATAATCGCTTTTTTGACACAAATATTTTCTTTCCTTGAAACGGTATATGTTACATTTTTTGTACAATGAAAAAAGGCTTTTTTTTTCTACAAAATGTTGTTAGAACGTCCAAAAAGTTTAAAATTGGGTAGTTTATACACTTTCAGAGAAACAAATTGTATTAAGTATTCATTTTTCTTCTTTTTAATCAAAACATTGAAATCAATAGAACATTATTGAAAAGTCACTTTTGGAGTAAAATCATACTTTTTTTTCTGAAGGAGAGCGTTTTCCCTAAAAAGTTGTAAATCTCCAAAAAACGCTGAAAAAGGGTGATTTATGCAATTTTAGAGAAAAATTAAAGTATGTTGTTGTAATATAAGGATGAAAACATAAAAATGGGTAATTTGTGCAATTTTAGAGAAAAAAATATTTGTCGTAAAAAATAATTGTTTTTGCTTTTCTTCCATCAACCAATAAAAATGACATAAAAAACATTGAAAAAGTCAGGCAGAATTTTTTTCTTTATTTAAATTCAATGTTATACTTGTAAAAAGGGGTTTTGTGTAAAATGCCGTTAATTCTCTGAAAAACGTTGAAAAAACGTAATTTATGAAATTTAAGGAAAAAAATTATAATGTGACATGAAAATTTTTTTGGGTACATGTTTTTAAACGTCCAAAAAGGTTTATATTGGGTAGTTTATGTAGTTTCAGAGAAAGTAAATGTATATAGTATTTATTTTCTTGTTTTTAATCAAAACATTGAAATCAATAGAAAGTGATTAAAAAATAACTTTTGGAGTATAATCACATTTTTTTGTAAAAGAGAGGATTTTCCTTGAAAAGTTTAAATCTGAAAAACATTGAAAAAAGGGTCATTGATGTTGTTTTAGAGAAAAAAAATATTGCCTTAAAATAAGGATGAAAACATAAAAATTGGTAATATGTGCAATTCTAGAGAAAAAAAATACTGTCGTAAAAAAAGAATGTATATTTTGCTTTTTTTTCATCAACAAATACAAATATGTTAAAAACATTGAAAAAGTCACTTTTTAGGCAGAATTTGTTTCTTTACTCAAATTGCATATGTTATACTTGTAAATAGGAGTTATGTGTAAAATACCGTTAATACTCTTAAAAACCCAGAAAATAACGTAGGTTATGAAATTTTTGAGAAAAAATGCGTATTATACCATGATAAGTTTTTTGGTAAAAAATGTCTTTAAACGTCCGAAAAGTTTAAATTTGGGTAGTTAATGTAGTTTCAGAGACAGAAAATGTATACAGTATTTATTTTCTTGTTTTTAAACAAAATTCTGAAATCAATAGAAAATGATTAAAAAATCACTTTTGGAGTAAAATCATATATTTTTTTTGTAAAAGAGAGGGTTTTCCTTGAAAAGTTGTCAATGTAGAAAAAAAAGCAAAAAAAAAAAAAAAAAAACATTCTTTTTTACGAAAATATTTTTTTTTCTCTAAAATTGCATATATTACCCATTTTTATGTTTTCATCCTTACTTGAAGGCAATATATTTTTCTCTCCAAAACTGCATAAATGACCCTTTTTTAATGTTTTTTTTTTTTTTTTTTTTTTTTAGAGATTTACAACATTTCAAAGAAAACCCTTTCTTTAAAAAAAATATATATATATATATGATTTTACTCCAATAGTAATTTTTCAATAATTTTCTATTGATTTCAATGTTTTGATTAAAACAAGGAAATATATACTATATACATTTTCTTCATCTGAAACTACATAAACTACCGAATTTTAACCTTTTTGGACGTTTAAAAACATTTTGTACCCAAAAAATTTTCATGTTACAATATACTTTTTTCTCTAAAGTTTCATAAATTACGTTTTTTCAACGTTTTTAAGAGTATTAATGGCATTTTGCACAAAACCCCCTTTCACAAGTATAACATATGCAATTTAAATAATGAAAAAAAACATCTGCATAAAAAGTGACTTTTTTAATGTTTTTATATTATTTTCATTTGTTGATGGAAGAAAGGCAAAATTTTTTTTTTTCGGCAATATTTTTTTCTCTAAAGTTGCAAATTTTTTTCATTTTTAGGGTTTTATCATTATATTACAATAATATATTTTTATTTTTCTCTAAAAATACATAAATCACCCTTTTTTCAACGTTTTTTTTTAAGATTTACAACTTTTGAAGGAAAACGCAATCCTTCAGAAAAAAAAGTATAATTTTACTCAAAGTTATTTTTCAATCATTTTCTATTGATTTCAATGTTTTTATTGAAAATGAAGGAAAAGGCAAAAAATATAATAACTTTTTATTGCAATTCTTTTTTTTTCTCTCAAAATTGCATAAATTACCCCCTTTTCAGTGATTTTAGAAATATTAACATGTATTTTTTTCAGATAAAAAAAGAGGAACATAAGCCATTTCAAGAAAAGAGTTCCTTTTCACCGCAGAAGTGATTTTTTCAATTATTCTCTTCTTATTTCATTGTTTGCGTGGAAAACAAACAAAAAACAATGAATATTGTGACAATATAACTTTTTCCTTAAAATTTCATAAATTACGTTTTTTTTCTACGTTTTTAGGAGTACTAACGGCATTTTATACAAAACCCCCTTATACAAGGATATATATATATATATATATATATATATATATATATATATATATATATATATATATATATATATATATATATATATATAATATATATATATATACGCAATTTGAATAAGGAATAAAATTCTGCCTAAAAAGTGACTTATTAAATGTTTTTAACTTATTTTCATTTGTTGATAGAAAAAAAGCAAAAAATACATTATTTTTTACGACAATATTCTTTTTCTCTAAAATTGCACACATTACCCATATTTGTTTTGTTTTCATCCTTATTTTAAGGCAATATATTTTTTTTCTCTAAAACTGCATTAATAACCCTTTTTTCAATGTTTCTCAGAGATTTACAAATTTTCAAGGAAAACCCTCTCTTTAAAAAAATATGATTTTACTCCAAAAGTGATTTTTTAATAATTTTCTAATGATTTCAATGTTTTGATTATAAACAAGAAAATAAAAACTTTATACATTTTCTTTCTCTGAACCTACATGAACTACCCAATTTTAACCTTTTTGGACGTTTAGAGATATATTGTACCAAAAAAATGTTCATGTTACAATATACGTTTTCTCTAATATTTCATAAATTACGTTTTTTTCAACCTTTTTAAGAGTATTAACGGCATTTTACACAAAACCCAGTTTTAAAAGTATAACACATTGAATTTGAATAAAGAAAAAAATTCTGCCTGAAAAATTACTTTTTCAGTGTTTTTCATGTTACTTTTATTGGTTGATGGAAGAAAGGCAAAATTTTTCTTTTTTTTTACGACAATGTTTTTTTTCCCTTAAATTGCACATATTACCCATTTTTATGTTTTCATCCTTATATTACAACAATATACTTTTATTTTTCTCTAAAATTATATAAATCACTCTTTTTCAACGCTTTTTGGAGATTTAAAGTTTTTTAGGGAAAACGCTCTCCTTCAGAAAAAAAGTATGATTTTACTCCAAAAGTGATTTTTCAATAATTTTCTACTGATTTCAGTGTTTTAATAAAAAAAGAAAAAAAAAAAACACTTTATATATTTTGTTTCTCTGAAAGTATACAAACTACCCAATTTTGAAATTTTGTACGTTTCTAACAACATTTTGTAGAAAAAAACTTTTTTCATTTTACAAAATTTTTTAACATGTAACGTTTCAAGGAAAGGAAATATTTGTGTAAAAAAAGGGGATTATTTAAATGTTTTTATTTGAATTTCCATGTTTTAATTGAAAAGGAAGGAAAGATCAATAAAACCATTTAATTTTTATGGCAGTACATTTTCTTTCCTTAATATTCCATAAATAACCCTTTTTCAACGTTTTTAAATGAAGGAAAAAGCAATAAATATATTAACTTTTTATTGCAAATAATTTTTTTTTTTAGCGTTTTTAAGAGTATTAACTTCTTATTTAAGAAAGGCCATCTATTTTGGGTAAAAAAAGGAATATATATACCACTTTACGAAAAAAGCTCCTTTTCACCGAATATTTGAAATTTTCAATGATTCGCTTCTCATTTCATTGTTTTCATGAAAACAAACAAAAAACAAAGGATTTGGCGACAACATACATTTTTCTCTAAAATTTCATATATTACCTTTTTTTTCAACGTTTTTAGGCGTAATAACGGCAATTTACACAAAGTCCCCTTTTACATACAATTTGAATAAAGAAAAAAAAAATTCTTCCTGAAAAGTGACTTTTTTAATGTTTTTATAATATTTTCATTTGTTGATGGAAGAAAGGCAAAAAAATAGTGTTTTCTACGACAATATATTTTTTTTTCTCTGAAATTGCACAAATTACCCACTTTTAGTTTTTTTTCCTTTTATTACAACAATATACGTTTGTTTTTATGTAAAACTGCAGAAATCACCCTTTTTTCAACGTTTTTTTGAGGTTTACAACTTTTCAAGAAAAAACGCTCTTAAAACTCCAAAAGTGATTTTTCAATGATTTTCTATTGATTTCAATGTTTTGATTGAAAATGAAGGAAAAAGCAAGAAATATATAAACTATTTACTGCATTTCATTATTTTTCTCTCAAATTTGCATAAATTACCCACTTTTCAGAATTTTTAGGTATATTAACATCTAATTTTTTAGATAAATATAGAGGAATATTTCACGAAAAAAGTTCCTTTTCACAGAAAAAGTGAATTTTTCAATGATTCTCTTCTTATTTCATTGTTTGCATGGGAAACAAACAAAAATAATGAATATTTCCACAATATACATTTTTCTCCAAAATTTCATAAATTACTTTTTTTCTATGTTTTTAGGAGTATTAACAGCATTTTACACAAAACCCCCGTTTACAAGTATAGAATATGCAATTTGAATAAAGAAAAAATTCTGCCTAAAAAGTGACTTTTTAATGTTTTTAACTTATTTTCATTTGTTGATGGAAAAAAAGCAAAAAATACATTCTTTTTTACGGCAGTATATTTTTTCTCTAAAATTGCACATATTACCCATTATTATGTTTTCATCCTTATTTTAAGGCAATAGTTTTTTTTCTCTGAAACTGCATAAATGACCCTTTTTTCAATGTTTTTTTTTCAGAGATTTACATCTTTTCAAGGAAAACCCTCTCTTTAAAAAAAAAAAAAAAAAGATTATAATCCATAAGTAATTTTTTTAATAATTTTCTATTGATTTCAGTGTTTTGATTAAAAACAAGAAAATAAATACTATATACATTTTCTTTCTCTGAAACTACATAAACTACCCAATTTTAACCTTTTTGGACGTTTAAAAACATTTTGTACCAAAAAAATTTTTCATGTTACAATATACTTTTTTGTCTAAAGTTTCTTAAATTACGTTTTTTTCAAAAATTTTAAGAGTATTAACGGCATTTTACACAAAAACCCCTTTAACAAGTATAACATATGCAATTTCAATAAAGTAAAAAATTCTGCCTAATAAGTTACTTTTTCAATGGTTTTAACTTATTTTCATTTGTTGATGGAAGAAAACCAAAAAATACATTTTTTTCCACGACAATATTTTTTTCTCTGAAATTGCACAAATTAGCCATTTTTAGGTTTTCATCCTTATATTACACCAATATACTTTTATTTTTCTTTAAAATTGCATAAATCACCCTTTTTTCAACGTTTTATGGAGATTTACAACTTTTCAAGGTAAACGCTCTCATTCAGAAAAAAAGTATGATTTTACTCCAAAAGTGTTTTTTTAATCATTTTCTATTGATTTCATGTTTTGATTGAAAATGAAGGAAAAAGCAAGAAATATATTAAATTTTTACTGCAATTAATTTTTTCTCTCTCAAAATTGCATAATTTATCCCTTTTTCAGAGTTTTTAGGAGTATTAACATCTATTTCTTTTAGATAAAAATGAGGAATATAAGCCATTTCACGAAAAAAGTTCCTTTTTACCGAAAAAGTGAATTTTTCAATGATTCTCTTCTTATTTCATTGTTTGCATGGAAAACAAACAAAAAACGATGAATATTGCGACAATATACTTGTTTCTCTAAAATTTCATAAATTAGGTTTTTTTTCTATGTCTTTAGGAGTATTAACGTCATTTTACACAAAACCCCCTTTTAGTAGTATAATGTGTGCAATTTGAATAAAGAAAAAAATTCTGCTTAAAAAGTGTCTTTTTCAATGTTTTGAACTTATTTTCATTTGTTGATGGAAAAAAAAGCAAAAAATACATTATTTTTAACGACAATATTTTTTTCTCTAAAATTGCACATATTACATATTTTTTTTCATCCTTATTTTAAGGCAATATATTTTATTCTCAAAAACTGCATAAATGACCCCTTTTTCAATGTTTTTTTTTTCAGAAATTTACAACTTTTCAAGGAAAACCCTCTCTTTTACAAAAAAAAAAAAAAAAAAAAGATTTTACTCCAAAAGTGATTTTTTAATATTTTTCTAATGATTTCAGTGTTTTGATTAAAAACAAGAAAATAGATACTATATATATTTTCTTTCTCTGAAATTACATAAACTACCCAATTTTAACTTTTTTGGACGTTAAAAAACATTTTGTACCCAAAACATTTTCATGTTACAATATAC
>CM035185.1:19130490-19137990 GCA_020233015.1 Callinectes sapidus | reverse complement strand
AGCAAGCACACAGCCCTGCCTCACACCTGTATTCACAGGGAAGAAGCTGGACACGCCTCCTCCACACTTCACAGCACTTACGGTCCCGGAGTACAGGCCAGTTAATAGACCAATAATCCTTGCAGGAATCCCACGGAGACGCAGAAGATCCCAGAGTGTCTCTCAATGCACTGAGTCAAACACCTTCTTGAGATCGACATAGGCTGCAAGCATTCCCTATCGAAACTCACGTCGGCGCTCCACCAGTACGCGAAGCGCTAGGATACGGTCAGTTGTTGACTTACCGGGCGTGAACCCTGACTGTTCAAGTCTCTGATGCTTCAGCAGGTGAGTGCGGATCCGTGTCAGTAGCAAATGGGCAAGCATCTTGCCTGGTACGCTGAGCAGCGTTATTCCACGGCAGTTGCTGAAGTCTTGACGGTCCCCTTTCCCCTTCCAGATAGGGACGACCAACCCCTTCTTCCAGTCAGAGCGAATGGTACCTGAATGCCATACAGCAGTCAAGACAGCATGCAACCCACGGATCATGGCTTCACCCCCAGCTTTGAGCAGCTCCGCACTGATGTTGCAGATGCCAGCTGCCTTTCCACCCCTCAATTTTGCCACAGCCTCTTTGACATCGCCAATAGAGAGTGCAGTTTCGTCAATGGATGGATCAGCATCCAGCGTCTGCAATCCTGCCGTCCGGAGCTGTCCACTTGGAGGATCCACCGTGAACAACTGCTCAAAGTACTCAGCCCTCAGCCAGTACTCAGAGTTTCTTCAGAGCTCGATAGGCAGGTCTGAGGTCATTAGCATTTAAATGACACTCGACATCCTCAGCGAGACCCCTGACGTACCTCTTCTTGTCTCTTCTCAGAAGAGTTCTAGTCCTACGTGACAGAGCCTGAACTGGTCATGGTCCCCAGCAAGTCTGGCAGCGCGGCTCTCCTCAATACTTTCCAGCGTCTCTACCGAAGTGAAGCCACTCCGTGACCTCGGGCGCTTCCCAATGCATTCCTTGGCAGCCTCAAGAGTCTCACGTTTGAAGGTATCCCATAGCTCTTCAGGGTCCTCAAGGGTGTCGAGCACTCCAAACCGATTGGAGACTGTCACTGCATACTCTTGTACACATGTCAAGTCCTTCAGCTTCTCAAAATGAAACACAGTGTGGTTGCGTCTTGGAGGCTTTCTGGACTTGATATGAAGCTTGAGTGAAGCAACATCAAGCCTGTGATCGGTCGCAAAGAGCTCGGCATCAGAAAAACCCTGCAGTTTTGGAGGATCCTCCAACGAGTACTGACAAGGATATGATCGATCTCCTTCGCTACCCCTCCGGCATTGCTATACCAAGTCCAGCGGTGTAGCGCTGGTCTCTGATACCAGGAATCCGCAATTCTCAGCCTTCTGGATCTTGCAAAATTCAGAAGGAAAGAGCTGTTGTCATTCCTGGTACCAGAACCATGGGGATCAACACATATTTCATAGCCAGCCCTTTCGGTGCCAGTGACAGCATTAAAGTCGCCCAGGACAATGAATGCATCACGACGGGGACACTGGTCCAGTATAGAGTCGAGTTTGGCGTAGAACATCTCCTTCTCTTCAGTTTCAGATACCTCGGTAGGAGCATATACAGCAACGACAGACATGAAGCTTAAACTGTGCTTCAGCCTTAATCGCATTATACGCTCATCAACCGGAGTAACCTCTACAACAGACGGCTGCAATCTGCTGGAGAAGCCTATGGCTACCCCCTTGACATGGTGACCATTGCTCATGCCGGACCAGTAGTAAGTAAAACCCTTACTACTGGTCTCACCACTGCCAGGCCTCCTTGTCTCAGAAAGCCCCACCATATCCACCCTCAGCCTACTGAGCTCATCTGATAAATGAGGTAGTCGGTGATCCTCTGAAAGCCTCAGGACATTCCAGGAGCCCACACGCAGAACCCTTCGAAGGTTCACCCAAGGAGCGGTCCAACGTGCAGGCGCTACATCTGCAGCCCCACCGGCACCCCCAAAATCAGAAGTAGGGCTAGGGGGTCCTCTCGCCCCTCTCAGGACACAGGGCTCCCGCAGGCTTTCCCCTGCATCTGTCATACCGGTAGGCAGGCCCCTCTGGTGCTTTGGCACCCGAGAGGTCTACACGGTCGGACCCCCCAGCATACTTGGACGGGGCCGTGGCCAGAGGCTCGCCCGCGCCTATAGCCCCCACCTCGATCTCTGCCTCTAACTTTGTTGGTGGCTCTGGGTGTTCTTTTTACGGGGAGGGGTTGCAAGTTCCACCCCAACCAGCTGGTCAGCCATGGCCAGGGACAGTGGTATCCCTGGGGAGAAAGACCCTGGCTGCCTAAAAAGGAGGAAGAGAAGGCACAGATGAGGAGAGACAGAGGGGGAGTGAGCTATGGGAGGTAGAGTGCACTCACTCCTCACTTGGAAAGAATCCACCCACCACCAGGTGAATCAGGAAATCCACAAATTGCCTGAAAAAAGCAGTCACTTTACAAATTGTCTGGATTTAGA
This sequence comes from Callinectes sapidus, assembly GCA_020233015.1. Lineage (NCBI taxonomy): Eukaryota > Metazoa > Arthropoda > Malacostraca > Decapoda > Portunidae > Callinectes > Callinectes sapidus. The sequence continues at coordinate 19,135,489 of CM035185.1, read as the reverse complement.
TATTGACTAATATATATATATATATATATATATATATATATATATATATATATATATATATATATATATATATATATATATATATATATGAGGAGGTAGCAGACACCTATCACAACTTTAATTTACTCCCAGCGATGTCTAAATTCACTAGTTCTAATCTGGACCTGTTCTGACCTGGACTGTTCTGGTCTAGAGAGGTTTGGGGGATGCTGTGAGTTCTTATTAAAGCTAAAGTGATCTCGCTGAACGTTTCCTTTTGTGTCTCATCACTCAAGGTTGTAGTCATTGCCTACCCTCTAAAGACAATTCCATTCCCTTATAGTAAACCACATGCACCTATCACACACATACCCTTCACTTTAAAATTTCTGGGGAGGAGACCATAAATGCTTCCAAGTCGGACGGATCTTTTGGTGTCGGCAAGAAATATCTTGAAACCCTCCTTCACTTTTCCTAACTTAACTTCTGTAACATTCAGGGTCTCAGATGTAATTTTTATCTTCTCTTTTAAACCTCCTCTTTTTCTCATCATCGAAATATAGGAGTCTGAGGCAAATGACAGTAGCCCCTTTTCTGTTCCCTCCTATTTTCTCTATCCTCATTTTCGTTCCAAAGCTGGATGTTGCATCTCTCGTGCCCTTGCTTTTGAATCTTTCGAATTTTAGACCATCTGGTTTCAAATTACAAATCACTCTCTTAATAAATTCATCTGTGCTGTTTATCTCTCCTGTAACTCCCCTGACTATGGTAAATTCTTTGATGATTTAACTTCTAAAGTGGAGAACATTCTGTCTCTCTATCTCTTCTCGGAGATCTACATCCTTGGAGACTTCAATATTCACCACCTGCTTTGAATTTTCTCTCCCTTCACTGACCAGCCTTCATCTTTGCTATCCTCCAAGACCTAGAGCAACTATTGCAACACCCTGCTCGTATTGCTTAGAGACCCCATCTCTGTGTGCTGAGCGCATAACAGAGATGATAGTGTTTAGTATGGAGGCGTACATTCCTCACTCTTTCTCTCAACCTAAATCTTAAAAAACTTAGTTTAACCTAGCCTGCTCTAATGCTATACCGGATGGAGAGGTTGCCCACAAAAGTTATTTGAGCCTTCCATCACTGAATCTCGTGCACTGTACATTTCTGGCCAGAATCATGTCAAGTCCAAACGAACTTTTATTGATAGAAAATGTCAAAAACTTTCAATCTTCAACTCCTCTCGACATTTCTGGCATCTGGTCTAAAACATCTACAGTATCTTTAATCATTCCTTTTTCGCTTCTTTACTTTTTTTTTTCTGATGGCCCTTCTACCATCTCATCTGTCTCTATAGCTGAACTCTTTTTTCAGATCTTTGCTAATAACTCTACCTTAAATGATTCTGGGCTTGTTCCTCCCTCACCCCCTCCCTCTAACTATTTCATGCATTAGTTAATATTCTTCGCAATGATGTTTTCCGTACCTAAGCTAGCCTAAATTTTTCGAAGGGCTTATGGGCCTGATGGGGTCCCCTCCTATTGTTCTCCACAACTGTGTTTCCGTGCTTAGGGTTTCAATTGAGGCGCCTCGTGCAAGAGGAGCGTAACCCACCAACATACAGATTTTGAGTTAGTACCGGATTCGGCCAGCAGAGGGGTGTAGAAAGCACATGGGAGTAGTTGCCAGGCAAAATCATGCTATATGGCAGCGGTGCAGCGTTGGTCTCTGATACCAGGAACCCGCAATTCTCAGCCTTCTGGATCTTGCAAAATTCAGAAGGAAAGAGCTGTTGTCAATTGGAACATGTCTTTCATCACTGGATTTGGTACCAAAGAAGATTTGACACTGCAGATGCTGCATGGCAAAAGTGTAGGTGAAAAATGATATAACCTGTTAAAAAAAAAATTTCTATGTGATTATAGGTTACAATAGTTTAACATTCAAGTGACTTACAAACCAGATTTTTTGAAAGTAGCAGATCTCATGAATGCAAGGCATATTGCAATAAAAGCCGGTATGGATGGAGAGAGAGAGAGAGAGAGAGAGAGAGAGAGAGAGAGAGAGAGAGAGAGAGAGAGAGAGAGATACACATGTACACTGATTGATATCCGAGAGCAACCTGAAATTAGTGTTGACTGACTACGCTTGCTATACTATAAATTGGTCCTTTTTTGCTCGAACCCTTTCACGGGTTTTTCACTATTGTCACGTCTCTACATTTCATTTACCTGTTCTCCTAAGAAATACTTCCTCACATTATATATTACCCCTGTATATTGGCTGTGAAGCTGGCTATATGGTAAATTTGCAGCAGAACGGCCCATAGAGAGACTGCGTGTGAAGATTGATGGCGAGTGAAGTAATGTATTGTATTAGCAGAACTGCACTTCTGTCCTCATATGCCACGTTTAGGATAAGGGAAGCCTTTATACAAAAAAAAAAAAAAAAAAAAAAAAAAAAAAAAAAAAAAAAAAAAAAAAAAAAAACTTCAAACTTAGAATGTTTTGGGAAGTTATTTTGAAAATATACTAACTCAGAAACAGATTGAAATAAATGAAAAAAAAAAAAAAAATGAGACAGAGGGAAAGGAGGCGGAGCGGTGTTTGAGAAAGTGGCCCGTAATGTAGCACAAGGTCAAGCAAAAATGGTCAGTTTAGGGTGCAGCGAGTATAATTATAACTATAGCGCGTTATGACCTTTTGGCTGCAGTATCTGAGCACTTACTGCCTAGTCTACATTACAATCTGGCATGTCACTTGAGCATTCTACATCAGTAATGCATGTAATAATGTCACTATTTTTTTAAAATTCTTATCGAAAAGGTGTGTGCGGGTCATATTCAAAGAAATTCGAGATGAGGCCACTTATGCCAGCGAGGTGATAGTCAGAGGGGGGGGGGGGGAAGTGATCAAGAGCAAGATCATCCAAAGTAAGGTTTTTAAGCAAAGGTTTCAAAGACAAGTTCAGTTTTAGTAATGAATGCGATGACAGTGGTGCTATCAAAATAAAATAAAGGAGGAAGACATGAAGAGGTAAAGTTATTGATGTTATTAGTTGGGTCCCAGAATTCTCGTTGGGAGATGGATCTCGACAGATTTTGACACTGATATTATTGAAGGTGTCCTTTACAAGTTAAAGAACAGGCTTAGCTTTGTTCCGTGTAGAAATAGAAAATCCTTTGCAATGATATTTTCCATGTCCTCGCTGCTTTAACCCCAAGGAAGGCTTATGAACCTGATCGAATCCCTCCCATTGTTCTCAAAAACTGCCTTCGTGCCAGCACTTTGATTATTCACTTTGTCTTCTCTGTGTCTCGACTTTTTTTTCTTAGGTTGTCTAAATCTAGCCTGTTCCTAAAATGGATTACCGTTCTAATCCCTCAAACTATTCTTATAGCTTTAACCTTCTGCTTATCTATCTTTTTAATTTGTTCTCAACAATAAACATTTATCACTTCACGGTCATCAATCTGATCACCATTATCACTTCGTCATAATCACTCATCAGGTGATGTTCCTGCTTTCTGTATTTATTTTGATCTTGCTAACTGCATGTCTCCCCTTCTTCTGCGGCTTGACTACAAAACCTTTTTTTTCCCCTCACCTCTATCCTCTCCAACACTGTAATTGAAGAGTAATCTCAATCATTCATACTTTTTTTTTCCAGATAAACTTTTGAACTCCCTACCTGCTTTCATATTTCCATCTTCCTTTGACTTGTCTTTATTTAAGAGAAATTTCAAGACATTTGTCCTTTTTTTATAGGCAACTAAGTAGGTCTTTTTGTTGTTTTATGTTGCCCTTTGTTAGCTTTCCTCTCTTGTATAAAGTCATATTATCAAGTTTGTTTACAGTTAGAATTAACGAATATATATATGATAATATTCATGATGAAATGTACATATCATAATTCATTATACTTTTCAACATTAAACGTTAAGGACAATAACACATACACCACCAAACAATTTATAATTTTCAAAACTGGCTTCGAAAGTATCCAATTCTGATGAACGCCCACAACAAAAGTTTGGAAGGTTTGAATATCTTAAATCAGTAAAATTTGGCGTTTTCTCTCTCCACAAGAGAAAAAAAAGTACAGAGTATGGTTCGGGAATGTTGAGCAGTAAGCTGCATTTTACTACGCTCCGCTGGAGAGGTAATACTCTACTGAGAGAACGATAATTTGAGGGGACTGGCAGTTGTTTCAGCGCAAGTGCGATCTAAGTGTTCGTTCTGGGGAGATCTGAATATATATATATATATATATATATATATATATATATATATATATATATATATATATATATATATATAGATATATATATATATATATAGTGGCCTCTCTCTCTCTCTCTCTCTCTCTCTCTCTCTCTCTCCTACGCACACACACACACGTGCGCGCGCGCGCTCGCGCTTTATTCCTTCATTAACGTGCACACACCCTCATAAATACTTGGTATCATATCCCCAAATTCGGACACTAAAAGGGAAGCATATACACTAATTAGCGTATTTCATATACGTAAACCATGAAAAAAATAAAGTTTCTAAGAAGTTCATAAAACGGTGTAAGTACCTCCAAATCATACCTTAAAACCAGGGATACAATGAATCAACGGAACATCATTATGTGTAATTCCGGTACCAACTCCACCAACATCACACCCATCTTCACCAACACCATCTCCACCACTGCTACCATCATCACCTGATTGGTATACACACACATAAAAAAACCTAATGATAAAAAAAGTCTGCTTATATGCCTGACGTCGGGGCCGCCATGTTTGATAATGAAGGCTTCTACGCCATAATCGGAGTTTTCCCTCGCCTGACACGGCTTTTCGCGTCATTTCGAGATCGTTAACTGGGCTTTAAGTTATGCAAATTAGTCTATCGTATCCAGAAGCTTAATGAAAGTTTGGAATCGAGATGAAGGTACAGGGGAGAAAAGAGAGGAGGAGGAGGAGGAGGAGGAGGAGGAGAGGAGGAGGAGGAGGAGGAGGAGGAGGAGGAGG
>CM035185.1:19083831-19109202 GCA_020233015.1 Callinectes sapidus | reverse complement strand
ACACACACACACACACACACACACACACACACACACACACACAGTAGTGGTAGTAATAGCAATAGTAGTAGTAGTAGTAGTAGTAGTAGTAGTAGTAGTAGTAGTAGTAGTAGTGGTAGTAGTAGTAGTAGAGATTAATGAAAACGCTACGAATACGATTTTAAAATACGTAAAACTCACATCAATTAATCTGTTATCGACAATAATTACAAAAAAACGAAACGAATAAGGCTGAATAAAAAAAAAATTAAAGTAAATCCAAGTAAAACACACACAAACACACACACACACACACACACACACACACACACACACACACACACACTACAATCAGCTCTTAGTGACGTAGCAAAGACCTCCACCCTTCACCCTTCATGATCAAAAAACCATCAAGAAAACCCCTGATCTGATGACGACTTTAGCCCAGCACTCACGACCCTCCCTTAGCTGTTACTTTTTTTCCTCCTTCCTTCCACCATCCCAGTGACCTCAGTAAGTCCTGGATCCGCCTTCACCACCCCCGGAACACGGAACACTGACGGAGATGATAGAAGCGATATGAGACTCGTATTCATAAACACCTCTGTGCTTCAATTTCACTATCTCCAAAGGATTTATTTAGATTGACACAAGTTTTTGGAGGGTTTTTGTTTTTTACGGGGTGTCTCTCTCTCTCTCTCTCTCTCTCTCTCTCTCTCTCTCTCTCTCTCTCTCTCTCTCTCTCTCTCTCTCTCTCTCTCTCAGTAAATAATAAAATTAAAATTAAAATGAATACCTATTAAATTTTTCAATGAAAAATAGAACTTCTTGATAAAATACAAATATTTCATGTGATGTGGAACTCTCTGCCTGCCTCTATATTTCCACCTGCATATGACTTGAACTGTTTCAAGAGAGAGGTATCAAGACACTTATCCCATTCTTTTGGAACATGAATCCGGACTTTCCAGGGACCGGCACTAAAGTGGGCTATTTTGTTTTGTTTTTGTTGCCCTTGGCCGCCTCCCTTTGTACATAAAAAAAAAAAAAAAAAAAAAAAATATATATATATATATATATATATATATATATATATATATATATATATATATATATATATATATATATATAATGTGTTGGTGGGTAGATTCTATCCAAGTCAGTGCCTTCTAATTTCCATAGCTCAATCCTTTTCTGTCTCTCCTGTCTTTGCCTTCCCATCTGTCTTTTTGGGCAGGAATTCCGCTGTCCCTACCCATAGCTGGTTGGTGTAGGGTTTGCAACCACTCCCTGTAAAGAACATCTACAGCCACATAGTAGAGGTCGGGCTAGGGACTATAGGCGCAGACCACCCTCCCACCGTGCAGACTCCTCCTGTGCCAAGGCACCACAGAGGCCTACCGGTATAACGGGTGCAGGGGAAAGCCTGCGGGATCCCTGTGTCCTGAGAGGGGTAGGAGAACTCCCTAACCCTTTTTATGACTTTGGAGATACCGGTGGGGCTACAGATGTGGCACCTGTCCGTTTGATCATTCCTGGGGTAAACTTTCGAAGGTTTCTGTGAGTGGGCTCCTGGAATATCCTGAGTCTCTCAGAGGATAACCGATTGCCTCACTTATCTGATGAGCTCAGTAGGCTGAGGGTGGATATGGTGGGGCTCTCTGAGACAAGGAGGCCTGGTAGTGGCGAGACCAGTAACAAGGGTTTTACTACTGGTCCGGCATGAGGAATGGTCACCATGTGAAGGGGGTAGACATAGGCATCTCCAGCAGACTACAGCTTTCCATTGTAGAGATTACTGCGATCGATGAGTGTATAATGTAATTAAGGCTGAACCAAAGGTTAGGGTTCATGTTTGTCTGTTGCAGTGTACGCTTGAACCGAGGTGTGTGAAACTGGAAAGAAGGAAATGTTCTACGTCAAACTAGACTCTGTACTGGACCAGTGTCTCCTGTCGTGATGCACTCATTGTCCTGGGAGACTTAAATGCTACCAATGGCACTGAGAGGGATGGCTACGAGATATTTGTTGGGCCCATGGCTCTGGTAGCAGGAATTACCACAGTTCTTTCCCTCTGAATCTCGCAAGATACAGAAAGCTTAGAATTGCTGGTTCTTTGTATCAGAGACCAGCGCTGCAGCGCTGGACTTGGTATAAAAATGTCGGAGAAGTAGAGACAGAAATTGATCATATCTTTGTTAGTACTCTTTGGAGAATCCTCCAGAACTATAGTTTTTTGTTTCAAAGTGCAGAGTTATTTGCGACTGATCACAAGTTTTTCTTGCTACACTCAAGCTTTATGTTAAGTCCAGACAGCCTCCAAGATGGGCCGCCGTGGTACAGTGGAACCGCTTGCGTTCTGGGGGCCTTGGGATCACCGAGCGCATAGGTTCGAACACTGACTATGGTCTGAATGGAGATTGGGCAACCAATCTGGGTAACGGGCCCCATGTGGGTGGGCTTTCAGATAGGGAGTCTCCATTAGGTGGTCTTCTTTAGCCTATAAATTCCCATTAAAAGCCCAAATTGTTTAAAAAAAAAAAAATGTGACCACACTGTTTCATTTTCACAAAATGAAGAACTTCACATGTGCACAAGAGTATACGGTGACAGTCTCCAATCGGTTTGCAGTGTTTGACACACTTAAGGATCCTGTCCAGGTGTTTCTCGTTTTGCGCCTGTTCGTTTTACGTGTTTTCAAATTTACACGGGGCCCAAAATCCCCCTTAAAATATATATGATTTACGTTTCTTTTTACTTTTATGCGATATTTCGTTGACTGGCCAACAGATGTCTCACGTGGCTTCCTTTGCGCCACCCCAAACAACAACAGTTACACATTCAGACTTGCATTATATATATATATATATATATATATATATATATATATATATATATATATATATATATATATATATATATATATATATATATATCGATGACCTCACTCAATTACGTTATGATTATTGCAAAATTAACTTACTTTAATCTGCACAATTCCAGATATAACTTAGCCCCAAATGACAGGAATATTCATTACTTCCTTTTCATAATAAATACGAATTGTCACAGGTTTATTGCTTGAGCCTCACTGGACACTTTAGGGCCGTAATATGCTTTGCTAGTAATTCCCATTTCCATCTTGTCACGTGGTATTAACTTTTTAATAAGATTAGCTGTGAAGGCTATGATTGGCTAGCTTAACATAAAGTATTTATCAACTCAACAAAATTTTCTGTCCGCCTAATCAGCAACTGATTATTATTATTCAGTGGGTGATGCGCCGATGTAAATATGAAACTAAGCCGCCAACACTGTAAATATCCATAGAAAGAGAAGCTCACCCTGTCTTGGAACCAATAAATTTTATACATATATATTTGAATACACACACACACACACACACACACACACACACACACACACACACACACACACACACACACACACACACTTATCTCCTGTTACTGTTGCTTCTTACTGTTGTCTATAACCTACTACTATTTCCTGTTACTTTATTTCTAACTGTAGTATATACTTTTTTACTTTTCATTACTAGTGGTTCTTACCTCCTTGTTATGTTGTCATTTATTACCAAGGACCATTACTGCGACTGCCGTTACTATTATTATGTATAGTATTCCCACGCTTTGTTACGGATCTGCTAATTGTGATGACTACATTATTAATTCTATTTTACAACGATGTTTGATGCAGATATAAATGATCTAGATATATTTAGATTAGAAGATAAATATAACAATGACATTAATGTAACTAACCTTTACAGGCAGTTTAATCACCTAAGTTTTCCTAGATCTGAATACTTAGGTAATGTTGTATTATCTAACAATAACCTTATGATTATAACTCATATTATACGATCTATACCGAGGAATTTGCATCTCTTTGTTGATTTAATTTTAAGTTATCTAAAGAATCAATCAACTATTATTGGTCTTACAGAAACAAGGCTCTGTTCACATTTTTCTTCTCTTTATCAACTACCAGGTTTCAAGTTGTTTACTAATTGCAGGAGTACACTTGGTGGAGGTATTGCCATATATATACCTCAACAATTTAATTAACTTTTTCTTGAAAAATACTCAAAATTAGAACCATTTATTGAATGCATTGGCACTGAAGTAATCATGAAAAAGAAGTCATTATTCCTGTGTTTATAGACCACCTAAAGCTGATTTTGATGAAATCATAAATACAGTAACAGATATTCTATTACAGGCTTATAATGATAAATTTCACGAAATACATTTTTTCATATCTAAATTTAGATCTATTGAAATGTTATCATACTCGTACTCAAAAATTATGTAACCTAATGTTCTCGTTTTCATAATTTCCAATAACTACTAAACCTACAAGAGTTACATATTTAACTGCTACCCTTATTGACCATATTTGGACCACACACCCAGAACACAATATTGCAAACGAAATTATCTTTTTTTTTTATGTAGAAAGGGAGGCGGCCAAAGGCAACAAAAATAAAATAGCCCACTTTAGTGCCGGTCCCAGGAAAGTCCGGATTCATGTGCCAAAAGAATGGGATAAGTGTCTTGATACCTCTCTCTTGAAACAGTTCAAGTCATAGGCAGGTGGAAATACAGAGGCAGGAAGAGAGTTCCAGAGTTTACCAGAGAAAGGGATAAAACACTGAGAATACTGGTTAACTCTTGCATTAGAGAGGTGGAGAGAATAGGGGTGAGAAGAAGAAGCAAGTCTTGTGCAGCGAGGCCGCGGCAGCAGGGGAGGCACGCAGTTAGCGAGATCAGAAGAGCAGTTAACAAGGAAGTAGCGGTAAAAGAGAGCAAGAGAGGCAACATTGCGGCGATGAGAAAGAGGCTGAAGACAGTCAGTCAGAGGAGAGGAGTTGATAAGACGAAAAGCTTTTGATTCCACCCTGTTCAAAAGAGCTGTATGAGTGGAGCCTCCCCAAACATGTGAAGCATACTCCATACATGGGCGGATGAGTCCCCTGTATAGAGTTAGCATTTGGGGAGGTGAGTAAAATTGGCGTAGACGGCTCAGAACACCTAACTTCATAGAAGCTGTTTTAGCTAGAGAGGAGATGTGAAGTTTCCAGTTTAAATTACTAGTAAAGGATAGACCAAGAATGTTTAGTGTAGGAGAAGGGGACAGTTGAGTGTCACTGAAGAAGAGGGGATAGTTATTCGGAAGGTTGTGTCGAGTTGAGAGGTGGAGGAATTGAGTTTTTGAGGCATTGAACAACACTAGGTTTGCTTTGCCCCAATCAGAAATTTTAGAGAGATCAGAAGTTAGGCGTTCTGAGGCCTCCCTGCGTGAGCTGTGTACTTCCTGAAGCGTTGCTCGTCTATGGAAAGACGTGGAAAAGTGCAAGGTGGTATCATCAGCATAGGAGTGGATAGGGCAAGTAGTTTGGTTTAGAAGATCATTGATGAATAAAAGGAAGAGAGTGGGTGATTTAGGACAGACCCTTGAGGAACACCACTGTTGATAGATTTAGGGGAAGAACAGTGACCGTCTACCACAGCAGCAATAGAACGATCAGAAAGGAAATTTGAGATGAAGTTGCAGAGAGAAGGATAGAAACCATAGGAGGGTAGTTTGGAAATTAAAGCTTAGTGCCAGACTCTACCAAAAGCTTTTGATATGTCTAGGGCTAGAGCAAAAGTTTCACCAAAATCTCTAAAAGAGGATGAACAAGACTCAGTAAGGAAAGCCAGAAGATCACCAATAGAGCGGCCCTGGCGGAAGCCATACTGGCGGTCAGATAGAAGATTGTGAAGTGATAGGTGTTTCAGAATCTTCTTGTTGAGAATAAATCCAAAAACTTTAGATAAGTAGGAGATTAAAGCAATAGGACGGTAGTTTGAAGGATTAGAACGGTCTCCCTTCTTAGGAACTGGCTGTATGTAGGCAAACTTTCAGCAAGAAGGAAAGGTAGATGTATATAAACAGAGTTGAAAGAGTTTGACTAGGCAAGGTGCAAGCACGGAGGCACAGTTTCGGAGAACAATAGGAGGAACCCCATCAGCTCCATAAGCCTTCCGAGGGTTTAGGCCAGCGACGGCATGGAAAACATCATTACGAAGGATTTTAATAGGTAGCATGAAGTAGTCAGAGGGGGGAGGAGAAGGAGGAACAAGCCCGGAATCGTCCAAGGTAGAGTTATTAGCAAAGGTTTGAGCGAAGAGTTCAGCTTTAGAGATAGATGAGATGGCATTGGTGCCATTCGGTTGAGCTAAAGGAGGGAAAGATGAAGAGGTAAACTTGTTGATGTTTTGTGGCTAGATGCCAGACGTCTCGAGGTGAGTTATAACTGGAAAGATTTTGACACTTTCTGTGAATGAAGGAGTTTTTGGCAAGTCGAATAGACTTGGCATGATTTCGGGCAGATTTTTTTTTTTTTTTTTTTTTTTTTTTTTTTTTTTATAGAAGAGAGGCGGCAAAGGGCAACAAAAATAAAATAGCCCACTTTAGTGCCGGTCCCTGGAAAGTCCGGATTCAGTAGCCAAAAGAATGGGATAAGTGTCTTGATACCTCTCTCTTGAAACAGTTCAAGTCATAGGCAGGTGGAAATACAGAAGCAGGGAGAGAGTTCCAGAGTTTACCAGAGAAAGGGATGAAAAACTGACAATACTGGTTAACTCTTGCATTAGAGAGGTGGACAGAATAGGGGTGAGAAGAAGAAGCAAGTCTTGTGCAGCGAGGCCGCGGAAGCAAGGGAGGCACGCAGTTAGCGAGATCTGAAGAGCAGTTAGCATGAAAATGACGGTAAAAGAGAGCAAGAGAGGCAACATTGCGGCGATGAGAAAGAGGCTGAAGACAGTCAGTCAGAGGAGAGGAGTTGATAAGACGAAAAGCTTTTGATTCCACCCTGTTCAAAAGAGCTGTATGAGTGGAGCCTCCCCAAACATGTGAAGCATACTCCATACATGGGCGGATGAGTCCCCTGTATAGAGTTAGCAGTTTGGGAGGTGAGTAAAACTGGCGGAGACGGCTCAGAACACCTAACTTCATAGAAGCTGTTTTAGCTAGAGAGGAGATGTGAAGTTTCCAGTTAGATTACTAGTAAAGGATAGACCAAGAATGTTTAGTGTAGGAGAAGGGGACAGTTGAGTGTCATTGAAGAAGAGGGGATAGTTATTTGGAAGGTTGTGTCGAGTTGATAGGTGGAGGAATTGAGTTTTTGAGGCATTGAACAACACATGGTTTGCTTTACCCCAATCATAAATTTTAGAGAGATCAGAAGTTAGGCGTTCTGAGGCTTCCCCGCGTGAGCTGTGTACTTCCTGAAGGGTTGGTCGTTTATGGAAAGACGTGGAAAAGTGCAAGGTGGTATCATCAGCATTAGGAGTGGATAGGGCAAGAAGTTTGGTTTAGAAGATCATTGATGAATAATAGGAAGAGTGTGGGTGATAGGACAGACCCTTGAGGAACACCACTGTTGGTAGATTTAGGGGAAGAACAGTGACCATCTACGACAGCAGCAATAGAACGATCAGAAAGGAAACTTGAGATGAAGTTGCAGAGAGAAAGATAGAAGCCAAAGGAGGGTAATTTGGAAATTAAAGCTTTGTGCCAGAGACTCTATCAAAAGCTTTTGATACGTCTAGGGCTAGAGCAAAAGTTTCACCAAAATCTCTAAAAGAAGATGACCAAGAAGCAGTAAGGAAAGCCTGAAGATCACCAGTAGAGCGGCCTTGGCGGAAGCCATACTGGCGGTCAGATAGAAGATTGTGAAGTGATAGGTGTTTAATAATCTTCTTGTTGAGAATAGATTCAAAAACTTTAGATAAGCAGGAGATTAAAGCAAAACGGCGGTAGTTTGAAGGATTAGAACGTTCACCCTTTTTAGGAACAGGCTGAAAGTAGGCAAACTTCCAGCAAGAAGGAAAGGTAGATGTAGATAGACAGAGTTGAAAGAGTTTGACTAGGCAAGGTGCTAGCACGGAGGCACAGTTTCGGAGAACAATAGGAGGAACCCCATCAGGTCCATAAGCCTTCCGAGGGTTTAGGCCAGCGACGGCATGGAAAACATCATTACGAAGGATTTTAATAGGTAGCACGAAGTAGTCAGAGGGGGGAGGAGAAGGAGGAACAAGCCCGGAATCGTCCTAGGTAGAGTTATTAGCAAAGGTTTGAGCAAAGAGTTCAGCTTTAGAGATAGATGAGATGGCATTGGTGCCATCCGGTTGAGCTAAAGGAGGGAAAGATGAAGAAGTAAAGTTGTTAGAGATGTTTTTGGCTAGATGCCAGAAGTCTCGAGGTGAATTATATCTGGAAAGATTTTGACACTTTCTGTGAATGAAGGAGTTTTTGGCAAGTTGAAGAACAGATTTGGCATGATTTCGGGCAGAAATATAAAGTGCGTGAGACTCAGGGGATGGAAAGCTCAAGTACTTTTTGTGGGCCACCTCTCTATCATGGATAGCACGAGAGCAAGCTGTGTTAAATCAGGGTTTGGAAGGTTTAGGTCGAGAGAAAGAATGAGCAATGTACGCCTCCATGCCAGACACTATCACCTCTGTTATGCGCTCAGCACACAGAGACGGGTCTCTGACACGAAAGCAGCAATCATTCCAGGGAAAATCAGCATAATACCTCCTCAGGTCTCTCCAAAAGGCAGAGGCAAAATGCCAAAGGCACCTCCGCTTTGGAAGATCCTGTGGAGGAATTGGAGAGATAGGACAAGATACAGATATGAGATTGCGATTGGCGGAACCCAACGGAGAAGAAAGTGTGACAGCATAAGCAGAAGGATTAGAGATTAGGAAAAGGTCAATAATGTTGGGCGTATCTCCAAGACGATCAGGAATACGAGTAGGGTGTTGCACGAGTTGCTCTAGGTCATGTAGGATATCAAAGTTATAGGCAAGTTCACCAAGATGGTCAGTGAAAGGAGAGGAAATCCAAAGCTGGTGGTGAACATATAAGTCTCCAAGAATGGAGATCTCCGTAAAAGGAAAGAGAGTCAGAATGTGCTCCACTTTGGAAGTTAGGTAGTCAAAGAATTTTTTTATAGTCAGAGGAGTTAGGTGAGAGATATACAGCACAGAAAACTTTAGTTAGAGAATCATTTTGAAGTCGAAGCCAGATGGTAGAAAACTAAGAAGATTCAAGAGCGTGAGCACGAGATCAAGTTATGTCGTTGCGGACATAGACGCAACATCCAGCTTTGGAACGAAAATGAGGATAGAGAAAGTAGGAGGGAACAGAAAAGGGGTTACTGTCAGTTGCCTCAGACACCTGTGTTTCAGTGAGGAAAAGAAGATGAGGTTTAGTGGAGGAGGGTGGTGTTCTACAGATTGAAAATTAGATCGAAGACCGCGAATGTTGCAAAAGTTGATGGAGAAAAATGTGAGGGGGGTGTCAAGACACTTAGGGTCGATACCGGAAGAGCAGTCCGACCTGGGGACATTTATGGTCCCCTCCCCGGGGGGGACTCCTTTCCAGTCTTTTCATTATTTAAGCGAGAAAGTTTAGGTCAACCCTCCCTACCAGTCGTAAGATGAAATGTAATCAAATATGCTCTTGATAACTTCAATTTAGACACCGATAAAATCATTTGGACAGACGTCCGTAACTGTACTTGTCCAAAAGAATCTTTTAAAATATTCTTAGAAATATTTAACACTAATTCAAAAACATTTTTTACTAAAGACTATTCGAGTAAATAAGAAACATTCATTAAGTCCACATATAACACCTGGTTTAAAGAGGGGCAGATTAACAGATTAACAGATTAACAGATTAGCACGGCTTGCTAGTAAATGGCCTCTTACCTATAAAGAAATTTACACACATTACAAAAATAACAAAAGTATTAAGAACGGCAAAAAATGATTATTATAAAAGCAAACTTAAAAACAATCAAGGAGATCCAAAGAGACATTAGACAACAGTAAACTGAATTTTAGGTAAAGGGAATGAACATCGCACTATTATATTACATCCTCCATCAGACAATATCGCTGATGCCTTTAACAACCATTTTAAAAACTGAAGTGATGTAGAAGTAGACAACTCGGATAGCAATTTCAGAAAATATTTCAATAGTTCATCACCTTGTTCTATGTATATGATGCCAACTAATATTAATGAGGTAAAAAATATTTTGAAAAACTTGAAATCTAATTCCCCAGGACATGATGACATTTCGCCAAAAATACTAAAACACTGCTATGATACCTTAAGCATACCTCTAACCAATACAATTAACCTTTCACTGAACCACGGGGGTTTTCCTGATCACTTAAAACGTGCCAAAGGTGTTCTAATACATAAGTCTGGACACCTACAAGACATTAAAAATTATAGGCCAATCTCTATTCTATCAGCTTTCAGTAAAATCTATGATGAAATTATAGCTATACGATTAAAAAGCTACATTGAAAAAAAAAAAAAAAAAACCTGATCACTAAATTTCAACATGGTTTTAGAACAAATCGCTTTACTGAGACGGCTATATTATATTTTGTAACTAATGTGTAGAAATATTTAGAGAATAAGCAATATGTTGTAGGATTATTTATTGACCTATTGAAAGCATTCCATTCCTTCAACCATGATATTTAAATTCATAAATTATATAATATAGATATAAGAGGTGTACCACTACAGCTTTTTCAAAGTTATTTGACTGGTCGATCGCAGTTAGTATTTTGCAATAATTCATCTTCTAAATACATTTCCATAACTAAAGAGATACCACGAGGTTCAATACTGGGCCAATTTTATTCTTTATCTATATAAACGATATTATTAATGCTATTATTAAATTTAAGTTTATCATATATGCAGATGACACCAATCTCCTTCTAGTTGACAAGGATATAAATTCATTACATTTAAAACTAAAGACAGAGTTAAGATCAGTACACCAATGGATAACTTCCAATAAACTAAAATTAAATGTTTCAAAAACAAATTACATTTTTTTTTTTTTTTTTTCAGAATAGATCTATCAAGAATGTTTTTCCTCCATTATTGCTAGAACATCTGTTGCAGAGACTAACAAGTACGAAATTCCTTGGAGTTCATGTAGATAAGAACTTGAATTGGAAACTCCATATAGAAGAAGTCACAAACAAAACCTCAAAATTCTGTAGTGTACTAAATAAAATTCGTAGCAATCTCACTCCGGAATCTATAATAAGCATTTATTATACCTTGTGCTACCCTCACCTAACATATTGTGTCTCAATCTGGGCCAGTACTTAGCCATCATTTTTAAGTAAAGTAACAAAAATTCAAAAGAGGGTTTTAAGATGTATGTTTTTCCTAGATACATTTGAATCTGTAACTACCATTATGACTACTTTGAATATTGGATCTATTCATAAGTATTTTTCTATATTATCAATCTATAAAATGCTAAAAAATTATAAAGAAAATGATATTTTCAATTTCATAGATAGTTCTCAAGTAACTAGAAGTACCAATATCAATCTATAATGTCCACAATTTAGAACAACACTCTACAGAAACAGCATTTTATGTTCAGGACCAAAATTGTTCAATAGTCTTCTCGCCGACAAAAAAAAAATAGCAATAAATAGCAACTATATATTTTTCTAAGAAATAAATAAATAAATAGATAAATAAATAATATATATATATATATATATATATATATATATATATATATATATATATATATATATATATATATATATATATATATATATATATATATTACAATAAAATCTTCAAAACAGTAAATTTGTAAATTTCCTTGATTTTTCGGAAAATTTACAAAGTGACTGTTTCAATCAGTAAATTTACAAAATTACTAAAATTTGTAGGAAATATACAAATATACTAATTTTAGGAGCCAGGAATTTTACAAAATTACTGATTCATCGATTATAATTTTTATTGTGATTTTTTACACAAACTAGCATAAGCACACATCATCTAAAGTCAAATGATCCAACATAGGTTGGGTTAGGTTAGGTTAGGTTTGCGAAGCAGAATTTTTTTGCAGTTGGTCAAATCTGCAAAGCAGTTCGAAGCAGTTTAATGATCCATCGATAACGATCAGTAAATTTGTAAATTTCCTACAAATCTTAGTAATTTTGTAAATTTACTGATTGAAACAGTCACTTTGTAAATTTACTGAAAAATCAAGGAAATTCACAAATTTACTGTTTTGAAGATTTTACTGTAATATATATATATATATATATATATATATATATATATATAATATATATATATATATATCTATATACTATCTCTATATTATATACATATTACAGTACACTTTCAATATATAATATATATATATATATATATATATATATATATATATATATATCTATATATATATATATATATATATATATATATATATATATATTATCAATGTGCAATATTTGTAATAGGTTTGATATCTGTTTCATGTAAGCGATATGTATCATTATCAATCATTATCAATTAATGTAATCTAATTGTTATTGGGTTTGGTTATGATGTTTACAAATGGGTAAGGCATAAGATGAAGCATGAAAAGCATGAAAAATAGCAGCAGACTGTTGAAAGATATGGATAATTTCAGCGGTCAGATAAAATGAAGGATGGAGACGGTCAGTTAGAGGAGAAAAGTTTATAAGACGAAAAGATTTGCATTCCATCATGTGAATATGGTCCCTATAGAAAGTTGGCTTTTTAATATGGGTTTTTTATTTTTTTTGGAGGGAGGGGAGGGGGCATTGATAAAAATTGGTGGAGGTGACCCCGAACGTTTTATTTCAACAGAAGCTGTTTTGGGTGGAAGACGTGGGAGATTTCCAGTTTAGATTATAAGTAAAGGACAGACCGAAAATGAGATAGCTGAATTATTATTCATTATCATTATTATCATTATTATTATCATTATTATTATTATTATTATTATTATTATTATTATTATTATTATTATTATCATTATTATTATTATTATCATTATTATTATCGGGAATGGCTACGTAACTATACAAAGCATACACAGTGGGGAAAAAAAACTTCCTGGACCAGTTCTAGGCTGGGACAGTTAAGGGGTTTCTGTTAGCCTATTAAAACTAACTGTGTAGTCAATGTCTCACAACTAAAGAGTGCAGTCGAAGAACAGCTCTCCTCCTTCCCGAAACCACCCCCCCTTCCCCCCCCCCCCAAAAAAAAAAGAAAAAAACTGTACCGTTTCTACACATAAAACTTTCACCTAAAAAAAAATAAAAAAAAAATAAAAAAAAAGACTCCCAAGACCGATCTTGGAGTCCTCTTATATGGAAAGAACTATAAAATTTCCCAGGTTGAACTGCTCTTCGGATCTTCAAAACCTCATCTTCTTGGTGAACTAGCCTTCCTTTTCATTAATCTCCATGGCCTAGAGCAATAGGTGCAATACCCTGCTCATATTCCTGGCCGTCTTGGAGATACATACAACAATTTAGCTTTTCCTTACCTTTCATCCTTCTACTTATCCAGGAGTTCTTAACCGGGGGTATCCATACCCCTTGGAGATATGGGAACCAAATGCTGGAGGTATGGGACTCGATTTCTGGGTACTGGTAATTATTTTATTTAATCATATTTACATTTGGGTAGAATGTTAGACACTGTTACTAACTGGTATTTACTTAGAACCTAGAACCTAGAACCAACCAATTTATTTCGACAGTCAGGTGAAGGGGGGTATGGGACCATATCATTTCGACAGTCAAGTGAAGGGGGGTATGGGACCATATTGGGCAAACCATTGGAGGTCTGGAATCATCAAAAGGTTAAGAACCCCTGGCTTATGCCGTTACTCTATCTTCTCCGTTCGGCTCTTAAGATCACAATCTTTCTTATGTATCTTGGCCTATTTCTCTAATAACTCCATATCTGATCGCCGGATTCCGTCAAGATCGCTCTATAGGTGATCTTGATTTCCTTACTGAATCTTGGTTATCCCCTTCTGGAAATTTTCGTAAAACTTTTGTTGTTACCTTACACATGTCAAAAGCTTTTGATAGAAACTGACACAAATCTTTGATCTCAAAACTACCCTTCTACAGTTTCTATCCTTTTCTCTGCAGCTTCGTTTCAGGATTCCTCTCCAACCATTTTATTACTGCTGTAGTAAATGGCAACTGTTAATCTCCTAAAGTCAATTTAAAGTGATTTTCTTCAGTATTCTGTCTTGTTACCCACTATACCTATAAATTATTATCAAGGACCTTCTAAACCGAACTTCTGGCCCTATCCATTCCTTCGCCGATATCACCCTACACTTTTCCACATTTCACATTCCACAGCTACATCACAAAACGTTAGTTTTATGACCTCTCTAAGATTGTGGCAAAGGAAACACTTAGATTAAGAAAACTAACTATTCATTCCCCAAAGACTTTATTACAATGTAGTAAAATTGTGATATAATCATGAATAATTTTTTTTTTCCTGGTAGAGGGTAAGAATGTGTACCCAAACATGCTTGAAGACCATTTTAAATTATTCGGCGCTCCATTTGTGACTTGCTGACCATCTCATTCCCTTTGCTGGACTTCCCTTCTTATATGATAAATAAATAAACAAATAAAATAATTTAAAGGTGTATTACAAGCGTTCCTACTTGCAGCAATAACGATGCTTAAGAGGTTTATCAAGTTTCCATTTTCACCTATAGGCAATTTTTTTAGGTCAGTTCCCCGTCCAGTCCTTTCACTGAAGTGCAGGGTGTTATTGAAAACTTATCAAAGACTCACATGCCAAACGACACGTAATTAATTATAGTTTGAATTGAATGCAAATATATTTTTTGCACCAAACATGAAGGTGATACAAAACCAATATTAATAAAAATAATAATGAAATATATTTTCATGTAAAATGAAAATATTTTTCTCTACCAAACATAAAAGAAAAAAAAGAAAAAAAAAAAGAAAAATACCAAGAATATGTATGCTTAAAAAATATTTCAGGAACTTTAAAGTTTGTTTTTATCTGAGTAGTTTTGTTATTAGTTTTCAGCATTTTTGTGGACACTAATTCAAATAAACTGCATTTAATAAAAAAAAAAACATAAAATCATCGTTACTGTCTATTCCATGTAATGCTTTTTTAAGCTGTGCTTATTTTTTCTTAAAATCTAATTTTTTACAAAAAATGTGTAGAGTTTATCCTCACCCGTGGATAATCAGAACAAGTTATTAACTTTTTCGGAAATAATTTCCACCCACTTATTTCACTATGTCATAGTTATGGGAAACATATAATATGTAAAAAATATTGTATATTGTTTTAAGTAAAGATCAATTTCAAATTCCAATATATTTTTTTCGCTGAATTTATGGAAGAAAATACGACCCTACTGATTTTCTTATTCAGGTGATACACTGGCCTAGATGAAGAAATGGTCATCATTGTGGAATATAGTACACAATGGCAACCTCCACCTTCAGTAAAACGCACAAACACTTGCCCTCAGAGTGCTTATTATTATTGAGTAGATTATACTGCCGTTTCTGACCACTGTATCCTATTTCAACCTGTCATACAATACCCCAGGACACCTTGCACATGCCAAAGGGCATAAGGTATTTATAACAGAAATTCGAACAAATACAATGAATTCTTAAAATTCTAGAAATAAACAATTAACCCAAGTTTGCCCGAATAAAAGGAGTTAGATAAGTACTAACCCAAGTTTGCCCGAATAAAAGGAGTTAGATAAGTACATCACATACTATAAGGTAAAAAGATAAATCGAGGTAAGCTGTACCATTACTCTTAACAGTAACATTTTCTGTTTTATTATTGTTATTATTATTATTATTATTATTATTATTATTATTATTATTATTGGAGTGACGAGGTGAAAGGAACCATGTCTAAGAAGAAGTATTCATTTCTGACGTTCCCCGCCTACAGCGTCTTAAGGGGAACTGCGTTTGCTTTACCTTGCTTTGGGATGAAAATAGAGGGGAAGTGGAGATGAAAAGAAATGTATGGGTAAAAGTTATGGTAACGAAAAAAAGTAAAAGAAGACAGGATGTACGCCTTGTTTAGCATTTTTTTTGTGTGTGTGTGTATTCATGTGTAATATGTATTTATGAAATTTATTGTGTATTTCATGTGCTTTATCGTGACTTGATTTGATTTACGTTCTACATGTTAGTGCCAAGTTAGCCTTAAAATGTAGATTTTTCTTTATCTACACTTATAAATTTACCCCGTTTATGGTGTAAAACAGCAATTGATAATGTAGATTTCAGACAATATCAAGTTGAAGAGCAAAAAATAAGCAGTTATGAGCATCTCTATAACAAAAACAAAATTTCGGTCAATCACTAATCACATGCAGCATACGCTGGAAGGGAGCCTCGCCTCAACTACCACTACTGGTGCTCACGCCTTTCCATGCAGGTCAAGTAATTCCCAGCAAGAGGTATTTACTTACCACAGCCGTGAGTTTTGTGGGCGCATATTTAGCCTCCTCCATGCTAGGTTATTGCTTTCGATGAGATCTGATAAGCAGAATCGGCTTGCGGGTCACGTACTATGCTGGTAATGAGGTTCGAATAAATCTGATTTGATACAGTCATACCAATGGAATCCCATTATTCTGTGAAGGCATCTATTACCAAAGATATCAATTCAGGTCGTTGTACAGTGTCCATATCTAAAAAACAAAGAGTAAAACAGGGATCACCTGCGACTTGAAAATTCGAATCTTTGTCCATGTGCACGGGTAGGACAATGCCAAATACTTGTGCTGGGAGAGACCATAACGCTATGGGACAAACCAATCCGCTGTACGACTTCTTGGCTCAATCCACCGTCGTTGTGTTACGTACGTGGAGTTTTCTGATATCTCAGTGTTCTAGATACACGCATGTACAGACTGTATTGTTTCATCAAATAAGCCTACAAACACCCCAACCTGCTACTGTATTAGGTTAGGAAACTTTAAGTCCCAAGAACTTTGCCTCCTCGTGCAGTGCCCCTAGAGCCACTGCAGGAATTTCCAGTAATTCAGCAAAAATTACTGCATCATTAGCAAACACAAGATGTAATCTCAGTATTGCCAACAAATGCTCCACAATTACTTTGGTCTACAACTCTGCCTAATACCCAGGCCATCCCACACATCCCTGTCTCACTCCTGTATTCACGAGAAAGTAACTGGACATGCTCCCTCTGCACCAGAGTACTCAAGATCCTGAAGTACAGGCCAGTTAATAGGACAATAAGACTTGCTGGAATTCCATGGGGACGAAGATCATAAAGTGCCTTTCGTGGACCTGAATCAATTACTTTCAAGATATCTACAGATTGTAGTAGTCGGCACTCCAATGCGCAAAGCGCTAGGATCTGGTCAGTAACTGTTGTTGACTTACCCCAGCATTAATCGTGAATATTCAGGTCTTTGGTGCTTTAGCACGTGACTGCGTATCTACATCAACAGCGAATGAACTAGCACCTGGCCTGGTACCCTGAACAGTGTTATACCGTGGTAAGTGTTGCAATCCTGATGGTCCTCTTTCCTCTTCCAGATAAGGATAATGATCACCAGTGAGAGGAAATGGTACCTCAATGCCTTACACCAGTCAAGATAGCAGGCAACCCACGGATCATGGTCTCACCCCGAGCCTTGAGCAGCTCTGCACTGATGTTACATAAACCATCTACCCTTCCACCTCTCAACTTTATCCTGGCGTCTTTAACATCATCAATGAAAGGTGCAGTTTCGTAAATGGACGGATCAGCATCCAACATCTGTAATCCAGAAGTTAGGAGCGGTCCAAGTGGAAGATCCACGTAAAGTACTCTATGTCATGTTTAGCGCGAGAACAGGCTGTGTTAAACCAAGGTTTGGAGGGTATATGTTGAGAAAAGTGAAGAATTTACGCCTCTTTGCAATATAACATCACCTCTGTTATGTGATCAGCACACAGACAATTGAGGGAAAATGAGCATAATATATATTCAGGTTCCTCCAAAAGAAAGAGGCAAAACGCCAGAGGCATTTCTTTGGGGGATCTTGAGGAGGGATCGAATTAATTAGAGAAGATGCATACATGAAATTGCAATCGAAGGAGCCCAACGGAGAAGAAAGGATAGCAGCATAAACAGAAAGAGTGAAGGTAAGGAAAAGGTGGAACATTTTTGTCGTATCTCCAAGACATTCCAGGTAGGGTGTTGAACCAGTTGTTCTATTATATGCCATGGGGGATAGCAAAGTTGAATGTGAATGCAAGTTACCAGGATGGTTTACATTGAAATCTCTGAGGATAAAGATCTCCACAAAAGGCTAGAGATATAGAATGTGCTCAACTTTAGAAGTTAAATTGATTTCTTATAGTCAGAAGAGGTAGATTAGAGGTAGATAGCTTATATAAATTTAGTTAGGTTGTGACTTTTGAGTCAAGGCCAAATGTTGGTGAATTCGGAAGATTTAAGAGCGTGGACACGAGAGCAAGTCAATTCAATCACATAGACACAACATCCAGCTTTGAGTTGCCTCAGACACCTGTGTTTTGGTAAGGAAAAGAAAATGAAATTTAGTACAGTACAGGTGGTGTTCTAAAGATTGAAAATTAAATCTAAGTCCGTGAATGTTGAAAAAGTTAATGAAGAAAAGTAGTTAGGGATGCCAAGCTGTTTGATCGTGGGACATTTATGGTCTCCTCCGTAGAAGACACCGAAGCTGGCGTTGGAGTCGCCTTTTTTTTTTTAAGTGAAGGGTATTATGTATAGTGAGTGCATGTACTTTATGTATCTTTAGAGGGTAAGGTGTGACTTCCCTTTTAAGTTTTGAGACACAAAGATAGACGCTTAGCGATATCACAACTAGTTTTAATGTTACCTTGACAGCACCCTCTGAACATCTACAGATTAAAACTGGTTCAAATTAGAACTAGTGTCACACAAGTAGAATATTCAGCAAAAACCTTGTCTATCTTAAATATGACAGTGAAAGAGACGTCAGAAAATGTTATAGTTCAGCTAAATGGTTGTTAGAGATAGGTAATTTCTCACTCGATAGTTTATGTTCAGCCACTATCACCAGCATTGAAGCCCATTCCTTGTACACATGTCGTAGTGATCCACCTCATTACAGTTCATTGTAGACTTCTCAAGGAAACCAATGATTGATCCAGTACTAATGCAAATGAATTTTAATTCCACTTTTCTTTATTTTATTTTTTTTACAACAGCATCATATATATATATATATATATATATATATATATATATATATATATATATATATATATATATATATATATACCTTGCCTAGTCAAACTCTTTCAACTCTGTCTATCTACATGTTCCTTTCCTTCCTGCTGGAAGTTTGCCTACATTCAGCCTGTTCCTATAAAGGGTGACCGTTCTAATCCTTCCAACTACCGTCCTATAGCTATAATCTCCTGCTTATCTAATGTTTTTTTTTTTATCTATTCTCAACAAGAAGATTCTTAAACATCTATCACTTCACAATCTTCTATCTGACCGCCAGTGTGGATTGCATCAAGGCCGCTCTACTGGTGATCTGGCTTTCCTTACTGAGTCTTTGTCATCCTCTTTTAGAGATTTTGGTGAAACTTTAGCTGTAGCTCTAGACATATCAAAAGCTTTTGAGAGTCTGGCACAAAGCTTTAATTACCAAACTACCCTCCTATGGCTTCTATCCTCTCTGCAACTTCATCTCAAATTTCCTTTCTGACCGTTCTATTGCTGCTGTGGTAGACTGTCACTGTTCTTCCCCTAAATCTATCAACAGTGGTGTTCCTTAAGGGTCTGTCCTATCACCCACTCTCTTCCTATTATTAATCAATGATCTTCTAAATCAAACTTCTTGCCCTACCCATTCCTATGCTGATGATACCACCTTGCACTTTTCCACGTCTTTCCATGGACGACCAACCCTTCAGGAAGTACACAGCTCACGCAGGGAAGCCTCAGAACGCCTAACTTCGGATCTCTCTAAAATTTCTGATTGGAGCAAAGCAAACTTAGTGTTGTTCAATGCCTCAAAAACTTAATTCTTCCACCTATCAACCTCTCAACTCGACACAACCTTCCAAATAACTACCCCCTCTTCTTCAATGACACTCGACTGTCCCAATTTCTGCAATACTAGATCCCACATTATTGTGAACGATAGTGCCAGCATCTGTCTCAGCTTCACCTGGGAATAAAGAGTGGAGGACAACTTCACTACCGAAAAACAGTGTTAATAACAACTGCAATTACAAAATTAGTTCCACCGTGATCGCAGAGGTATCGCTAGAAATCCCAAACTGTTACAATCTTTTAATAAGATACACACACACACACACACAGAGAGAGAGAGAGAGAGAGAGAGAGAGAGAGAGAGAGAGAGAGAGAGAGAGAGAGAGAGAGAGAGAGAGAGAGGGGGGGGGGGGGGTTCAAATAGGTTAGATAAGAATATGCGCAAGCGAGCGAGCGCGCACGCACCCACCCACCCACACACACACACACAGATAGATAGATACATGGTTATTGACCAGTGTGTATATACAAATTTTCATGATATACATTGCTTATGTACCCAACATTCATTGAAATAACGAAATAGAAACTGGTGCCCACAATAATCAATCATTGAAAAAACAATTTCAGCCTTGCCAATCATTTCATTTCAAGGTCTTCAGAGCACCCTAATTTTTTTTTTTACAAAGAGTTTCATTTTGACTATGTGAAAAATAAATCGTTCATCGTGGTGAATGCCATGAACCTCTAACATCTTGCGTCATATGTTGTATTTAGTGTTGCTTGGTATGTAACTAGCTGCATCTAAAGTCTTTTTCTCAAGCGGTAGAAGACCTGAACCTGGTCTATTCTATCTTTCCGTTTTATATGCTAATAAATGTCAGCTGGTAAGAAATTGGGTAAAATATAGCCTAGGCCCTTTATCTATTACTTGTCTTTCCATATATACCTTCTGAACTTCCTCTTCAGGATTAGTACAATGATAAATTACTACCTATCCTAGATGAGTCACTGCCATATCGCTTCAAATTCTTATCCAGTGCTTTACTTAAAAACGTTACATACGTACTACTTGTACATGTACCTGATGTTTAAGCTAAACGTGTCATGAAAGGCCACGGGTCGTCATTACATAATTTGTCTTGCCAAGAAGTGGGGAACAAAGAAGAATGTCAATTTACCATCAACTCATGTAAAGAAAGATAATCAGGTTCTACAGAACACGCGACATTGCAAATTGATTTCCTAGCTCCGAGTTTTTTTTAAAGTAATTCATTCATTTACTTATTTTTAAAATCATTTTCATACATCAGTTATAAAGCTTGGCTTTTAGGTTCAGGTCCGCAACTATTGGCGATTGACATAATCTAATCAGTGACGACATCAGTGCCTCATTAGACTTTTTGTTTGTCTGTTTGTTTTGCTTTAAATATAACACTATGGAATAAAAAAAAAAAAAAGACGAATAGACATTTTTATGTTAACGGCAGTGGGCAAAATCGTCTTGCCCATTAGCGCTAATGGCCCATTATCGCTATTGAGCACGATATATATATATATATATATATATATATATATATATATATATATATATATATATATATATATATATATATATAAGACTGACTGCACTATAGTCTCTAGTGTTAGCTTGATACCAAAGGAAACGGTCAGAGAGGACAAGAGAAGAGGTCAACGATGGTCTCTCAACAGTCCTTCAACTCTCCTATTTGTTTACAACAGTAATGCCAGGTGTTTTATTACTTCCTTCTGCTTGTGTTGTTGTTGCTGCTACTGCTGCTCTTTCTTAACCCTTAAACTGCTGCTACTGTTGCTGTTCTTGGTGATGGGTGCTGTTGCTCATCTGGCTGCAACAGGAGCTGTTAGTGATTGTACTGCTGGTGTTACTATTGTTGGGTGTTGCTGCTCATCTGGCTGCAACAGGAGCTGTTAGTGATCGGTACTGCTGGTGTTACTATTGTTGTTGTTACTCCCGTTGTTTTCTTTGTACTAAAAGTTCTCCTACTGTTGTAGTTGGTGGTGATGGTGCTGCAGCTAATCTGGCTGTAACAGGGGCTGCTGGTGCTGCAGTCGGTACTGCTGCTGTTCCTGTTGCTATTGTTGTTGTTACTCACGTTGTTTTCTTTGTAATTGCTATTTGTGCTAATGCCGGTGTTTTATTGTTACTGTTTCATCTACCTGTTGGTGCAATTCATAATAATAAATGTTTTTCTTACCCTAGCTTTTTTTTCTTTCATTTTATTTATTTATTCATTTTCTATAGTTAATCTTGCTCCTTATAAAAGTGTTTGTATTTTCTTCGAAGAAACAACACATACCGTCATCACTAGCATATACCAAACATATATCACAGACACTAGTCCTAACTCATAATGCACTATACCAGTATACATATTAATGTAGTTATTTGATGAAAAAAAAAAAAAATGAAGCAGCTGCATGTGAGCATGTGTAACAGGGAGCGTTTGAGTTGAATAAATATCGAATGATTTACGAGATTGATGAATGTTAGAGCGAGAGTTCAGGTAAAGGTTTAATTATAATCCATCGCATGTACGTAGGGGAGCTGGGATCACTAGAAAGACAGGGATTCATATTCCAGAATAGGTGTTAGAATAATTCTTGTGTGCGAGTCTGTCGGTGAGAGTTAATTAGTGAATGTCAGAGTGACGGCAAAACCTTGTGTGAATGTTATGGTAGTCATGGATCAAATAAATCAACAATATTGTTTGATATGCACTGAAAATTGTAAAAGTTGTTAGATTATAAACTTAAATACTGTCATTGAGGATTTGGATGTAGGAAGCTAGATATGTGAGTGCTCTGAATCAATTAAGATGATTGAATCATATAATTGACAGTGGTTACTGAATGGGTAAAAAAATTACATCAATCATATTTTTTTTTTCTATTTTATTCCTATATAATGTTTTGAATTTGGCTTTTCATGCAATTTCTTATATAGAAGTAATCAAATGGAATTGAGAACTGAACAGAAGTATAGCAAAGATCACAGTGAAATTGATAATCACACTGCATAGTTTGAGCTTCTTCTGAAAAATAATCAACCAGATAATTCAATAAACAAAACGACAATGTACAAGGTATTCTAATCCTTTAATGTTCAGAGTAAAAAGAAAAAGAAAAAGAAAACGTCAAAACCTTAATACATAAATGTTTTCAAATAAAAAGCTAAAGCTAACTAGACACCAGTCGAATGTATATATACGCAAAGCTCATAGAGGCAGAATCGAAAAATTTGGTTTCATAGATTCAATAGAAGTGACACCTGTGAAAAAGTTAATAAGGAGAGAATAACCCACATGACGATTTATTGATTTATCATATATATATATATATATATATATATATATATATATATATATATATATATATATATATATATATATATATATATATATCTATATATATATATATCTATATATATATATATATATATATATATATATATATATATATATATATATATATAAACCAATAATAGGAACAACGATTGCCAAGTAAGCACCCAAAGGTTTATGTATGAATCCAGTCACCAATACGCAAAAGAAGATAACTTTATTACTGGTTTCATTGGAGGTGTGACCATTAAATATACAGGTAAGAATTGATATATAAAATATATATTTTTCGCTTATCAATGGGGATTATATTCAAGGAACAAGAACAATCCCAACAAGAATTACATTTCTTTAACCAGGAAAATATTATAGTTCATAACTAGCAATAAATAGATGCTTATTGATTTTTTCACATGTCTCCCCCCACCACTCTGTCTCTCTTTTTCTCTCCCTCTGGAGGCATTTCCATGATTACTTCGTAGTCATTATAAATTTTTGTAACATATTGTTCTCTAATACATATTACGAGTTTAAGTTTTACGACGATCTTGTGAAAAGAGTGAACGAACAATAGCCATGCTTTTTTTTTTTCTCGATATATATATATATATATATATATATATATATATATATATATATATATATATATATATATATATATATATATATATATATATATATCCTCGAAAAAGTTAAGCGTTATTCATATTTCTCCTGGTCATAGTTTAAGTAATAGGACAAGTAGGGCGACCAATATGGTACTCAGAACATTAATAGGAATGACGGCGCATAGATTTCAGAAGAATGATAAGAGACCTTCCTTAAGGGTATGCCAGACCTTCTGAAAAGTGGAAAAAAAATTTTTGAATTGCGACCTGTTCTTACAATAAATGCATCAGCTAATAATAATAACAAGAAGAACAAGAACAAGAACAAGAAAAAAAAAGAAAAAAAAAGAAAAAAAAGAAGAAAAAGAAGAAGAAGAAGAAGAAAAAGAAGAAGAAGAAGAAGAAAGAAGAAGAAGAAGAAGAAGAAGAAGAAGAAGAAGAAGAAGAAGAAGAAGAAGACGAGAAAGACTAGCAGCGGGAAGAGAAGGAAGGAAAGGAGGATGGGGACAGAGAGAGGGAAGTAACCCAGCTGAGGAAAAGGAAAGTTGGTATGAGGATTTGAGATAAGACAGAATAATGAGGGAGGTCATGTGATAAGAACACCACCACCACCACCACCACCGCCACCACCACCACCACCACCACCACCACCACCAACAACAACAACAACAGCACCAGTAGTATTAGTAGTAGAAATAGTAGTGTTAGAAGTAGTAGCAGTAGTAGTAAGCGGTGGTGGCGGTGGTGGTTGTGGTTATAAGAATATTAACTGCACTTTGAAACCTGAGAGGGAACTTGATGCTTTAAAACACGTCAAAGTATATCAATAACTCTAGAAATACTTCCATAGAGAGAAAATATAATATTCTGAACTTAATCAATAAAAAAAAACATACATCAATTAGCTAGGTTGGCACTTCCCTATTATGTTTAGTCGATGGCCCCTTCGCAGCAGACCTTACATAACGCGCTGTCCTGATAAACGCTGTAACTTTAGTGGTGTTGTGTGGCACCAGCGCTTAAGTAATAAGAAGTCATTGTTCTCTAACCAGCCATTAAGTATAACATGTTTGGTGATAGCTTTGGGCATAAATTCTTGTTATCACGGAATATATAGAGGTTATAAGTAAGGTGTTTTCAACGCTGTCTCTTTGAGGTCGTCCTGTGTCATCGTGCAGTTTCCTATAGTAAATTCAAGCTATTCACGGGGGAGCTTAGCTAAATTGGTGATGACTGATGGTGATTTATTAATTAATTTGCATAACGTGGAAGGACATAATGGTGGCAGTGGTGGTGGAGCAACACAGGCGGGATTTCCACCAAGCTTTGCCACAATGTAGTTAATGTAGTTCTCTTTCTCGCTCATCTGTAACAGGGATTACGTTTGTCCTTCTCTGCTCGCCTCTTTTAGG
>CM035185.1:19055485-19076998 GCA_020233015.1 Callinectes sapidus | reverse complement strand
GGGGGGGGGGGGAAGGTAGCAAGAGGAGGGAGGGAATATGGTGGGCGGCTAACTCGGTCTGTTTGTGTATCGAATGGGAGCTGATGTGGAAGGATTGAGGGGGAGGGAGGAAATACTACGCGATCTGTTTAGTCTCCATCGGGTCTTAGCAGTTTCACACCGAAGTAAATATGTCTTTTGTTATGCCTGCTTTTTATGCGTTTCATGTCTGTGTTTACTTTATACTCTCAAAATGTGAACAATATCTATGAATTATGATGAGATGACGGGAAAACAAGGTACCAGTGTGTTAAATCATGTTGCCACTGTGGTGGGCCAGGACCAATTTTATTTATTCCCATTACTTCTTAACAATGGCTATTGCGTTTTTACCTATTGGGGCGATGTTGCGATTTCTCGCAACATGTGGGGCCTGAGTGTAATATTCTTTATTTAAAATAAACTGGAACGGATTAAATGTCTTTACATTAATTTCAATGTTAAAAATTGCTTCCTAATTCAAATTTTTCCAATTCGAACAGCCAAAAAGTTCGAATCAAGAGGTACTACTGTAACTCCTTCTGTGTTCTTGCTAATTTCTTGCCTCTCCTATTCCTTAAGATTTTCTTCTTCCTCCAACCCATATTCTGTCCAACTCTGTAATCCAAGGGTCATCTAGTATTATCAATTATCCATCTTTTCTTGAATTATCCATTCAAATTTCATGATTTTACTATTTGGTATCATGTGTGATCACTTCTCATGAGGCACATATAGAAATGCCACTTATGTGGATCCAGATTAGAGCTCAATGTAGGGGAGGGGGTGAATTCCTAATCCACATATTACTGTAGAATTTAGCTATCCTTCAAGGATAACAAGTCCTCATTGAAATTTCGGCCTCCAGCCAAAAACTCCAGCGATAATGATAACTAATAAGGTATGCATGTATAAGTTTAGTTAGGGTATGTTAGGTTAGATTAGGTTAACATTGTTAAATAAATATGATGAGGTTATGTTAGATTTGATTATGTTTAACGTCTTGTTAACGATTTTACATTTTATGAAGTGTTATTATATAATGCATTCGATGTGGGCCTGACTTTTTGTCATGAATCCCTTTTTTTCCAACCTTCCTTGCATGTGGGTCGAGATTAGGGGGCAGCAGGAGAGGGAACAGGAAAACTATCATTTCCCACAGAAATGGGCCTCAAATTTGTGAATTATTTATAAACAATTAAAAAAAGAAAGAGAGAGAGAGAGAGAGAGAGAGAGAGAGAGAGAGAGAGAGAGAGAGAGAGAGAGAGAGAGAGAGAGAGAGAGAGAGAGAGAGGCATTGGCATAAGGAGGATTGGTATGAAGTAAAAATTTTACCAAAATTTACCAGTCTCGAAAATTTGACCGCGAGAAAAAATGTGGATTTGTCTCTAAACTAGACACGATCACACCAATTATAAACGCTACACATGAAGATTGATCCCTAACACGCTAGCAATAATTATCCTCAGCATCTCCTAATTATTGAAGGCAAAATATCTATTGTCTGTGCTTTTGGGGATATTTAGGAAAAATTGGAGTGCTATGACAGGAACATGATGTTAGGTCATAATCAGAAAAATAACAGCGTTGAGAAGTGTTGAACAATATTAATAACATGTTGAGAAAATATCAAGAATTTTGTACATAACACCAATCCAGCCAGACATAATATCAGAAAGCCTTTTTCTAGATTTTGAAAGTTAGCAAGTTAAATGGTAGATCTACTAGGTTGGTCAGTAAAGAAGATGAAATCTAAAGTTGGTAATAAAAATTGTTCGAAAAGAATGGAAATTTCACAGAATGGAATGTGAGTCAAGATGTGCTCCATCTTGGAACTTAAGTGCTTGAAAAATCTTTCATAATTAGAAATGTTACGAACGAAATGAAGTCAGAAGGCAGAAATTTAGGTCTTTGGCACAGTATTGAATCAAGTTATAGAACACCGATGAAATATCCATCTTTTACTTCAAACTCAGAATAAAGAAAAAAAACTTTCAAGCAGAACAACGATGAGTTACTATCACTGCTAAGAAAAAAAATATTGTTCCGTTGAAAATTAAGTACTGGCATTCTTTTACAAACCAAAAATTAAATCTATGGGTAAAACTTATTACAGAAAATTTGTAGATAGAGATACTTCTCGTCTTCATTATTGGCTTTGTCCGAATCCATTGATTTCGACAAGTGAGGACAATAAAACATTTTCTTCCTACGCTTTAAAGAGCACACGAGAGTGAAAATTATTCCATAAACAAATCAATACGGAAAAAAATATTGGTTTGGTGCATGCCTTACCTATCTGTACATCTATCTATATGGATAAAGATAGATTGATGGAGAGAGAGAGAGAGAGAGAGAGAGAGAGAGAGAGAGAGAGAGAGAGAGAGAGAGAGAGAAGGGGGGGAACGACAATATCCAGTTGCATAATTATGAAAGTGAGTAAAGTTACATTGAGTCTATTCTTTCTTTTATTTTCAATATTACAAGAAAAAAAATCAGACAAGTGGATAAACCATAAAAGCAATACAAAACAGACAACCACAAAAAGAGAAATACGAAAGAAGGCAAAGTAACGAAACACAATTTACAGATTATGGACTATGACATAAATAGTGAGATAGAGCGGAACTAACATATAGTGTTGTTTTTGGTGGAAGAGTGAGTATTATCTAGAAGGTAGATGTGCGCAGAAGAAATTAGTTATTGTTCCAAAGCCATATCCAGTTACTTATATACATTTTTACCTTTTCGCCAGTGTCTACTGTTCCCCCACAGAGAAAACTACATGTTACTTATGCCCCCCCCCCCCTCTCTCCCTCTCTCTCTCTCTCTCTCTCTCTCTCTCTCTCTCTCTCTCTCTCTCATATTCAAATTTCTTTGTCGGAGAAAAATACTATTGACTTTATTACCCTCCCTTCTGTTTTCGGACACATCAGTATGTTTCCTAAAAACTCTTCATTTTATCTCAATGACAAACTGGCCTTCTTTAGTTACTTATTGTTTGCATTCAACTTTGATAATTGTCTATATACCATGCATCAAACCTTTGTCTATTGCTATAGTAAAATGAATTCATAATAAAGCCTGATTTACCAAAGGAAAGTTTGCTACATAATATGTGAACGGAAATAAATATGTATCACTTATTAGGTATTTCGCATACGTTGTAATATCTAAACATGTCTCTGTTAGTAAATCCTTATTGGTAAATATCAGGTTATTTTCATACTAAAATAACTTTTGTTTGGTATTGCTGGTTGAGAAAAGAATCTTCTAAATATATTTTTTATCATCCTAGGTATGTAGATTATATATAATATATAATATATAATAATATATATCATATATAATATATAATTCTTCTGATATGTACATTATACTGTCAAATACTAACGATCTATTCATTTATTTTTCCTTTTACTTTGTATCTTTTTGCTTTTTCCCCAAACTGATACTGACCAATGACAATTAGTTATTCACATGTTTGCTTTAAGACTCTCAGTCTCTCAGCCTCCGTTAGAATTGTATTTTTTGTCTTTATGCACTTCTTCAGCCAAAAACTGATTGGCCATAGTCTTTTGATCTCATACTCATAGCTAACAAGAAAGTACACTCATTTAGCTTCGCAAAATTATGCACTCAATAAAACCAGTTATTCTTCTGCATTGCTACTGAACTTTTACCTTTTCAACCAATTCTAAAGGTATATATCTCAGATCACTTAATCGCTTTATATTTGACATTTTCATATGACCATATCATGAGTATAACATATATACATAAATAAATATAATTAAAATAGAGAGAGAGAGAGAGAGAGAGAGAGAGAGAGAGAGAGAGAGAGAGAGAGAGAGAGAGAGAGAGAGAGAGAGAGAGAGAGAGAGAGAGAATGATAGTACTGTACCGAGACCATCCATATAGCTTTTTATAAGAAAGTAGCTACATATCTCTTCATCACTGTTGTGTCACCTGCCTGTTTGACGTCATATGTTGATTCGCTTGTAACAACAATAAAACCGAATAATCCATAACAGTAGAATGCCAATTGTTTAATATAATTAAAATTTGTTGTTCACACCATGTTGTTTTTTCTTTTTTTTCTTTTGCTAGATTAATCAATATCATTTCAATATATCGTAAACATAAACTCCAATCCATTGTAATTCCTTTAATATCCTCTAAACTCTCTCTCTCTCTCTCTCTCTCTCTCTCTCTCTCTCTCTCTCTCTCTCTCTCTCTCTCTCTCTCTCTCTCTCTTCCCGACCATTCCTCTTCCCCTACAATTTAATGATCAGAACATCATTTTTTTCTTCTATTTTTTTTTCTATTTATACAACCATTTTCTCCGTATACATTGTTATTAATTTTCTCCCTTTTGTAAATATGCAAAATAAGTACACTTGAATCCTTTTTCTACGGAAATGAAAAATCCAAATCCCTGATAGAAATAAATATGAATCGCTCGTATTTTAATATTCATACTGTCTATTGTAAATAAATATTACCTTCAATTGTGCACATAAGGCTCACGCCCGCTAGCTGAAATCGTGTGTTTGGCTGAATTACACAAAAATATAACAAGTAGTTTCACCCGGGCCCAAGTACATATAATCGTGCCATTCCCACCTTTATAGTCGATAAATTACGGCCACTGTTGCAATTAGAGGCAGTGCAATAAATCTCCACCGCCGCTCTGGCGGGTGTTCGTGTGTTCATCATAAGTTTCACCTCTGTTTCCCTCCCTCCCTCCCCTCCCCTCCCCCCACGCAAAAACGGCTGCCATACTTACTACCTGACTGACTCTGGCTGGGAGAATGTCTTTTCCATTTTCGTTTGAATAATGTTAGGGCTAATATCATGATGCTTTTTTGGGCTTGTAGAATACATTAATTATAGATAAGGTTATGAAACTGATACATTTTGGGGACAAAAAAGAAGTCACACACACACACACACACACACACACACACACACAAACACACACACACACACAACCAAAAGTGGCTAGAAAACCATATGGTTATCGAGGATGAGGATGATGAAATACTTATAAACCATATGAAATAAATTGAGGAAACGACACACATGTGGCTGAAATACATAGGTATCTAAGAGCGTAACGAAAACGCTACGACCAAGATTAATATAAAAAATCAAAGTTAGAAAGATAGAAAAAAAAGTTGTGGAACAGATTTTAAAAGGTAAATATGTCTTACCTCTTACAGAGGCGAGAATAGCTAAAGCTATTAGCGCCAGGTGAGCGTAATCCCAAGGCTCCTTGCGAGGCTTCATGCTTAGTCGTTCACTTAGTAATAGAATT
Organism: Callinectes sapidus; assembly: GCA_020233015.1. Classification (NCBI taxonomy): domain Eukaryota; kingdom Metazoa; phylum Arthropoda; class Malacostraca; order Decapoda; family Portunidae; genus Callinectes; species Callinectes sapidus. The sequence continues at coordinate 19,071,660 of CM035185.1, read as the reverse complement.
AACTGATTTTAGTGGTTGTACGTTGGACACGAGGAGCTGCAGAGGGAGAAGCAGACAAGGTAATATTCAGGGTAACTAAAGCCGCGAGATTCACAAGTCACTATAGTTTGGGTGAGGCATCAGCAACACAAAACAAATTCACTGATAAGGTCATGGCTTTCTTGTGGTGTCAACGATGAGTACGATTGTCGTGTTATATTAGCCATTTGTTCGTGTCTTGTTGATATAATATCCTGCTACTGGTGAGCGTCTACCTGATTATTGCTTCGGTACAATAGTCGTCAGATATATTTAATTACCAAGATAAAAAGTAATCAGTATGGAAAGGAAGAAGATAAAGTAATGGTAAAGGAGAACGTCCATTAACTACTGCGAGGATAAGCAACGTTCTCTCGCGTCAGTTGGAAACAAAATAAGAGAGAGAGAGAGAGAGAGAGAGAGAGAGAGAGAGAGAGAGAGAGAGAGAGAGAGAGAGAGCGTGAAGCGAGCGTGATACACCACCTTCTTCGACCAGTGCACGGCGGCCACTGAGGGGAGCAGCACGTGGGTCCCCTCAAATACCGTGATGGCGCGGCGTGGATTCTGTAGTCAAGCCGGAGTATCAACTGAAAATCACTATAGTCCGTCCCTTTACTCTGGGCAGGAAGATGTCTTCAGGTTTTCTTTCCTCTCCTGAAGCCTGTTTTATGGTGTGTTTTATCATTCTGGTTCTCCTTTGGGATATGAAAGACAAGACGCGCAGAGAACTCTATTCCAGAAGTGGTACTGGGCGCATGTGTGGGATCATCCGTCATGATGTCAATATCATATATTCATCCACATCTGGGTGAGGTAGTTTGCATTTAATCTATATTTATGGCAATGTAAAGGGGGTATATTGTTCTCTCTAAGCACTATTAGGATAATGAACTGGCTTTTCGTCCCTGCCTACCTTCCTATGTAAATCATATTTCTTGGTGGCATATAATCTTTTTGGTCAGCACATGACATGGCATGAAGTAAAAGTACTGTAAAATTGCCCTCCTAAGTTCGGACTCCTCTGCCGCTAACATACATTGGAATTTTGCCGTGTAGCTTTTAAACGATTAATGTTCTTATATCTTGTTTGGTACGGTAATATATCAAGTAAATGCAAACATACTTACGTAATGTTCAGTCCTTGCTTTCAGTTTTGTCATGTTTTCCACACCAATTTCAACTACTTTGAAGGGTCAACAATGTGTGTGTGTGTGTGTGTGTTCACCACGGTCACCTGCTGGTCACCCAGCCAGCCTTTCTCTACGGAGCGAGCTCAGAGTTCGTAGACCGATCTTCGGGTAGGGCTGACACCACATCACACACTACACACCGGGACAGCGAAGCCACAACCCCTTGAGTTACGTCCCGTACCTACTTCCTGCGAGATGAACAGGGGCTAGATACACATTAAGAGGCTTGCCTATTTGCCTCACGGCACCCCGGACTCGAACCCGGTCCCTCTCGGTTGTGAGCCGAGCATGCTAACCACTACACTACGCGGTGTGTGTGTGTGTGTGTGTGTGTGTGTGTGTGTGTGTGAACATAAAAAAAAAAAAAAAAAGGGATAGTGCAAAAAGACCACCAGGCTTACACAGGTTCCCTATTGACTCGGCAGTAATAATATGATTAATGAGTCAGTTCTCTCTATCAACAACTCTACTAGAGAACCGGTTCCTTCCCATTTTTTTTTTCTAAACTTTAATATCTCAAGCTTAAACACTTTATTTCTGCTTTTATCCTGACTACTGATCTTAAAAACCTGCTCATATCCCTCCTTTGTTATAGCCACTATGCCACTTGAATTCCTCTATGAACTCCTCTCAACATTTGTCTCTATAAGAAATGCAAATTTAGTACTTTCAGTCTCCTTTCTTAAGGAATACTCAACTCTTGTATCTTTTTAGGAGTTCTCTTTAGCACTGATTCTAGTAGCCTTACATCCTTTCTATAATGTGAGGACAAGAACTGTACAGCATAATGTAAATGTGGTCTGACTATTGCCAAATATAGCTTTGATGATTATTTCGTGATTTCTCCTTTTAAAACTAATAAAAATCAATCTTATTTCCCTATTTGCCTTATTTTTAGACCTTATGTATAATTTTGTTAGACCAAAGTTGGAGGTAACTATATCTCTTATATATATATATATATATATATATATATATATATATATATATATATATATATATATATATATATATATATATATCCTGAACTTACCTAAACTTATTTAAAACGTCTAAAGGAGCCTTTGTCCCTATATGTGTCTTTCCTAAATGTCTTTCCCCGAAAGGCATACAATCAAATGCTCTGTAGGGCGCCGTTATCTTTGAAAATGGCTCCCTAAGGGTCTTTGCTCTAGGGCAGGGTCGGGGCTATCATACGAACGGCTAAGCGTCTTGGGAGTATCAGCAGCATCGGAGGTAAGCACGTCTCCTGGTTGATGACTACACGAATTGTAACCTAAGTATTGGATTTAGAATGACGTGATTTGCATAAAAAGTAGTAATGTTATAGCAAGACCTTAAAACCGTGGAGATACTAACGTAAATAAGGTATCTTTGGGACACAGGACTACTCAGCCTTTGAAAGCAGAAGTGTGTCTTCTTTCAAATATTTACACAAATTGTAACCTTTGTATTGGGCTTAAAGTAACGTTGTTAGTCAAATGTAGGTATGTGATACCAAGACCTTGAAATATTAGACATACTAAAGTAAATAATGTAATAAGTGTAATTTTGAGTGATGAACAACATAGGGGTAAACTTGGCAAAGCTCCTAGATAATATAACACAATTCAATATTTTATGTTGTGTTTGGAATTAAATTGTTTGCGGAAAAAAAAAAGAAAAAAATAGGTAGAAAAAAAAATTAGCCCAATCACCTCACCTTGGGGTACACTTGTAGTAACTGATCTATTTTTGTGTTAATTATCCTTTTTATGCAGTACTGTTAATTGACGAACATTTTGTATTGTTAAGACTGAATATGTACAAACAAGTATAGATTAACATGCTAGGTTAGCCATAATAGTTGGTCAAACGTGATGAGGCAGTTTTGGCTAAATTTCATATGGGAGGTTCGGTTACCTTTGATGTAAATAAGATTAGTGTACATGTAATGCATGCCGCATTTTCTATTGTATCTTTACATTTGTAAAGTTTCGATGAGAAAAGAGATATCATAGATCATAAGAGTCCTTGCACATTGATAGCACTAAATAATTACGAAGTTTCCTTGATAAAAAAAAAAAAATGATGTCATTGTATGAACGCATGGGTGTTTGTGCGTAAAGATGGTAAGTAAAAATTAGGCTGGGTCAGAGATACTCTTTACTGTTACGTTTCAACAGAATGTCTTCTTCAGAGAGTGAATGACAGACAAAGTTTACAAAGTTTGGAGAGAACAGCTGCTTATATTAACTCGTTGTGTATCACCTGTGCGGACGCCTGCCAGGGGAGCGCGCTGATTGGTCCATTAGCATGAGTTTGGCTGCCAAACGAGATAGGCTTACAAAGCCCTCTCTATGGTTGGTGACGAGGGAGGTAGCAATGTATGCAGTCTCCAGCACCTTCCTCTTCCTTTTCTCCATTTTTGTGTGCAGGGCCGTCGCGTTTTCCCAACGTGGCAAATGTCCATGCTCCTCCGCATGTAACACGAGAGAATTGGTGGTTCTGTGGTGTCGTAGGTCGCTTCTGTGCTCTTTTCTTCTTTCACTCCCCCGTGCCGTTTCACCATAGTACACGGCAGAACAGCCGCCATAAGGGATGGAGTACACCACATTTTCTCGACTCGTGTCATCACTCGTCCTTGCACGCACAAGTCTTGTAGTTTCTACCCAGAGGCATACGCTATGCGCATGCCTGCATCGGACAAAACCCTCGTGACATGAGTATCCCTGACCCAGCCCAAGTTTTTCCTTACCATCTTTACACCCATTTGTCTTACTACTATTCAACATGGGTGTATGTATATCAAAAGAATGTTTAGCGTAACTCTAGTGAAAGTTAAGTTAGCCTTTGTTCGAAACCTTAGCCTTAGTCTAGATGTGGCAATTTAGAGTACCGTTTATATCATGCATGCAGCATTTTTTTTTTATCATTGTAATGTAATGTTTAACTGCTACCTGCTAGTTTTTCATACCAGTGTTCATGGAAAGTACTGCTGCTAAGTATTATCAGTTAGATATTATATAGGAAATATGAATGAGTATGTAATTTCTGTACATTATCATAATTGTTTTGAAACTTATTCCTCTTTAACAGTGTGGTTTGCTAGATTAGGTTTGCTGTAATGTGACACATAGGCAGTGCTCCTTCTTCCAACTCATTTTAGTGCTCCTGTTAGGTTTTGTTTGCATTCAAAAGATTCATTATTGCTGTATTACGGTTGCTAACGATGTAAGAAGTTTGCTGTTGACTATCCAATATATTTCAATCCATAAATAAAAAAAAAATAATGCACATTCAATGCCTTCACTCTACCGTCTTTAACATAATGAAGTATTAACTGTACATTATTCAAAGAAGATATACTACATTATACATTTCTTCATTATTTTTTTTATTAAATTAATTCTAAATACTAAATGTTAAAATTGTCTTTCATATGGAAATATATGAAAATTAAATATACGTTTAACATTTGATATTTCACTTCACACACACACACACACACACACACACACACACACACACACACACACACACACACACACATACACACACACAATTTACAAAGAACATGTCTGTAGTTAGTTAGTTAGTTATTTTATTGACCACAGCAAGCTACATAAAATGATGACAATAGTAATTAGTACATTAGGTTTACACTATTATTTACAGGTTTTAGATTTCCACTTGTAGTCCATATTCTTTAACAAAAATAATTTTTGTCTGTTGACAAATAAGTCTTCAATTTTGTTCACAAACTGACAGTATGTTATGGATTATTTCACAAGTCACATTAAGTTCAAAGTTTTCTGACAATAATTCCTCCAAATCTGTGAATCCGTAAGTGTCTCTGATATGTTGTGTAAATGGACAGTCCTTTACCACGTGTCGTTCCGTTTGTACCGCACCACACTGACATAGACGCTCTTCCAGCGATAACCTTCCTCGGCCACATCTGTTCCATCGTCCACTCTCGCAGGCCAGTGCGTGCCCGCTCACTCGGAACTTAGTGAAAGATGTTCTGTGTGTTTCCTTAATCATATGTTTCGCTGTGTATACATAATGAAGTGATCCATCCGGGTTAATGTCCATATATGTTTTTCGTCTTGATGATCGACTGTTTCTGATGTCACTTAATACATTGTTCCTTATTTCACTGATATCTGTTACATCACTGTCGAGAAAATGTCGAATTGATCGTCCTGTCACAGTATTCATATCCCTTACCATCCTGATCACAAAACTCAATGGGTCATCGTCATAATTAGATCTCTCTTGCCACATAGACCGAAAAAATATGTTGTCTATTTTGTACAAGGTCTCCTAAAGGTGGATAGCCTGACACAGCATAGCAAACATCATTACATGTTGACCTTCTTACGCCCAGCAGCTGTTTCAGGCACCAGTTGTACAGTTTCGACATAGGTTTTATATCTGCGCCGACCCATGATTCGCATCCATATATCAGCGATGACATCAGAGCTGCGTCGAAGACTCACTTTTTAACGACAAATGGTACATCGTTATTCTTTTTGATAAATGAAACAAACTTTAATACATGTGGCATTTTTAAGGCAACCTGGGTCTTGACAGCGGATGAGACAGATCCACTGCTGGTGAAAAGGGAACCCAAATAGACATATTCATCACATTTCTCTATTATTAAGTCATTCACCATCAGCGGCTTTGCGTCTGGTTTTGTGCCATTGATAACGAAAATTTTGGTCTTGGATTGATTAACTACCATGCCATATTCTGTACAGAAGTGGCAAAGTAGAGATATTTTACTTAGCATGCATCTTCTTGTAGTTGCTAATAGTACTGTATCGTCCATAAGGACCAAGACGTGTAGCCACTGTAAAAAGCCATCATATCCACATCCGTCTTTAATCATACAGATGAGATCATTGACAAAGATAATGAAAAGGAGGCACGATGTTGGTGACCCTTGTCTTACGCCTATAGAAATGAGGACTAGCGATGTTCCGACCCAGCTCTCCGTCACACAGTACATAGCAGCCAGAGCGCGCAGCATTACACTCCCACATCCTAGCCGCAGTAAAACTCTAAATAGCATGCTTCTAGGAATTCTGTCGTAAGCCTGGGAAAAGTCTATGAAGGTAACAAATAACTTGAACTTTTTCCCTTTTGCTGTGTCACATAACAGGCGTAATGATACTATGTGTTCCAGGCATCCTCTCTTTTCTTGGGCACCGCCCTGTTCTCTGAAAGGCTTAAACCAAAGTTTTGACCGTGAACACATTACCATATCATAAAGTTTTGCTAAACTGTTGATCACATTAATTACTCTATAGCTTTTTACGTCTCTTCTATTGCCTTTCTTAAAAACTGTAAACAACTTTGCCTTGGACCATGCAGGAGGGTACATTTGGGAATGAAATACAGCATTAAAGATATTGGTAAACAGCAAGATTTTGAGGATGCCTGGCGACACACCATCTGGTCCACTAACTTTGTCTGATTTAAGCATATCAATTTGTTGTTTTACCTCTAATGGAGTAATGTTATCGTCTAGTATGGGAATATTTACATTTGTGACAATCATCGGGACGAAACCTCTGACTGATCGGAGGATTGAAGCATCTCTCATAGTGTTCTTTAAATTCGGTATCACTTGGGCATAACTCATCCTGCTTTGAATGTTCAAATTCTCCTTTCCAATTTATTGCCTTCCAAATATTGCCGTCATCATTATTTTCCAATAGTCTTTCCCATCTACCCAGTGTACTGTTCATATCTCGTGTGAGAGCCTTCCTTTTACTACTCTTTGCATTCTGGTATAGGACCTCGGTTACGTGTTTTATGACATCATCAGTATTTTGTCCTAATATAGGGATATCAGTGTTGTCCAAATTGTGTAAAAACAATATCTCTTCAATCACATTCACTCTAATAGGTTTAACACATTCTCTGTTAGTAAGTGACATTCCAAGGTTAACTGCTCGTTCTCCCAGGTGATAGGCACGATCGAGGAGATCCTCCACATCCACATATGGCAATGACACTTTAACACTCACCGGTGCGTGATCCGATGGAAGAGATTCATCATGAAGCAATGAGAACTCCTCCATCATGCCCACCACCGCTGAACTCACTACACATACATCTAACTCAGATATCCATACTCCATTCTTTCTAAATGTTTTGCCTCCGCGAAAATGTTTGCATGGAGTTTTGAGGTTATTCACTACAAATAATTTACACTCCTTACATATGCTTGACAGTATAAAGGCATTATCATTAGGTAGTGGCACATCATCGGCTATCTGAGAGTACGTATATCCAGGTAATCCTACGACCTCTGGAAGTTCGAGCACGGAGCTTCCGAACCTTGTATTCATATCTCCGAATATAAAACACTTTTTACATGCACCGTCCGACATTATTTTCTCCTGAATAGACGAAAATGACTCATGTGAATAGTACCTAGAATCACACGGTGGTATATAGCAAAAACCAAAGAGACAGTCTGGAATACTACGCAACTGAATCCAGATCTGATCCTCTATATTTGTGTCCACACTCGAGATAAGTTTCGAAACATGATTCTTGATAAATAACACCGTACCACCTCTCTCACTTGATCCACGTACAGCACTCCTATAAGTTACATATCCAGGAAGTGAGATAGACAATGGGGTCTTCACCTCATTTACACTGATCACATCATAGCGGTACAAAAGTTCTTTTACATTGTCTTTCTCTAATTTAGTTTTCACACCGTTTAAATTCCAAGATATAATGCTTACTGTTCTTGCTTGCTTTGGTCCTCCTAAAAATACTGCAGGTTCCATGAATCGATCACGGTCTCATTTCGGTACAGCTTCCTCTCTCGAAAGTCCAGGCGTATGACACACCCAGCATTCTCAGGCCGCTCCTTTTCTGCTCTTTCTGCGTCATGAAGCCTCTTCCATTCCTTCCTGATACTGGGGTGAAGGTCCTTTTTTAACGAAAATTCTATTGAATCCCCTTCTTGCTGCCTTGAGTAGATTGGTCTTGTCCAGGATCCTGGCTCGGACTAGCTTGCTGGCCACCGTCAGCAGGATGTGGCACCGAGTGCTGGAGTTGGCGTCGCCTCGGGTACCCAGCCTCCGGTGTGACTTAATCTCCTCACGGACTTCCACGCACTCCCAGATCTTACTTAGTTTACCTTCTTCAGATGTTTCACCTGCTAGAGCTTCATTCTCTCCCGGGACTCCTGTAATGATAATGTTGTTTTCCCTCTCCTTACGATCCGGGAATTCTAGATACCGCTGTTGTTTGGCAATGATGTCTGCTTGTTTGTCTACCTGACGTTGCAGCTCGTCATACCTCTTATTGATGAAGCTTTCAGGGGCAGTAATGGCTTGTTTCAGGTCCGCTATTTCAGAGACAAGCTCATTCACCTTCTCCATCAGGTCGCGGACAAGTCCCTCATTCGGCACCGGTTTCGTCAAAATGCTCTCAATTAGTTCTTCTTTGGTCAATCTTGTCAGCTGGTTACGCTGCAGTTTCCTCAGGTTAATCAGAGACTTCGCCATCGCTGCACACAATGTTCTGTGCGAGTAAAATGCTTGATCGGAGCCGATATTGCAGTAGTACGAATACGTTATGCTGACCAAAACAGCACCGTCAAATAAATCAATAAAGAAACTTGCTTTAATATGGTAATGGTCATGGTTTAGATGGCCTTTCATGTCTACTGCAAACTTATCATATTATTCTTATAGATAACAAATTTGTATTACTGTGGGATTAAGAACAAAAGATACTTTCATGACATCACTGATTCACAGCTGTGATCAAACGCATTTATCCTAGAGTCTTAACTAAATCATCACACAGACACCACATTCCTGAACAGCCGCTATGGACAGAAGTATAATATATATATATATATATATATATATATATATATATATATATATATATATATGCCATTAACTTGCTGGAGGAGGCAGTAGACACCTGGTAAAGTGGGGGGCTTACGCTGTATCAGCGCGTGGCTGCGGGCGCTCATCTCCCGTCTCTTTGGCCTTTGAGCCTGTGGTGGAATAGTCCCTTACCCCGGGACATGGGGCCAGCATGAAATCCGGGTTTCCACAGTTTACCTTCCCTAGGTTGCCCTAGGTACCCATTTATCGACCAGTGAAGGATGAAAACCTGGGTGGGGTTCGCGCCGTCCTTGTCCGGGATCGAACTCGGGCCCACGGATTCGTAGCCAGACGCGCTAGCCACTGCACCGTGCACCTGCCGAAACGATAATTACTCCCAGTGAGGTCTAAAGCACTGGAACAGGGGGTGCTGTGAACTTATCATCAAAACCAGTTGTGACCTCACTGAACGTTTCCCTTTGTGTCTCATAACACAAGGGGGTTGTCACAGCCTGCCCTCTACAGACAACCTCTTCCTCCACACAAAACTACATGCACCGAATTACACACACATCCTTCACTCAAAATTATTACCAAATATGGCGACTCCTACACCAGCCTCGGAGTCCCCCCCTGGGGAGGGGACCATAAATGTCCCCAGGTCGGACTGCTCTTCCGGTATCGACCCTAAGTGTCTTGACACCCCCCTCAAATTTCCTCTCCATCAACTTCTGCAACAATCGCGGTCTTCGACCTAATTTTCAATCTGTAGAATACCACCTCTTCTCCACTAAACCTCATCTTCTTTTCCTCACTGAAACACAGGTGGCTGAGGCAACGGACAGTAATCCCTTTTCTGTTCCCTCCTACTTTCTCTATCCTCATTTTCGTTCCAAAGCTGGATGTTGCGTCTATGTCCGCAACGACATAACTTGATCTCGTCCTCACGCTCTTGAAACTTCTGAGTTTTCTACCATCTGGCTTCGACTTCAAAGTCACTCTCTAACTAAATTTTTCTGTGCTGTATATCTCTCACCTAACTCCTCTGACTATAGAAAATTCTTTGACTACCTAACTTCCAAAGTGGAGCACTCTCTTTCCTTTTGCAGAGATCTCTTTTCTTGGAGACTTCAATGTTCACCACCAGCTTTGGCTTTCCTCTCCTTTCACTGACCATCCTGGTGAACTTGCCTCTAACTTTGCTATCCTACATGACCTACAGCAACTCGTGCAACACCCTACTCGTATTCCTGATCGTCTTAGAGATACGCCCGACATTCTTGATCTTTTCCTAATCTCTAATCCTTCTGCTTATGATGTCACACTTTCTTCTCCGTTGGGTTCCTCCGATCACAATCTCATATCTGTATCTTGTCCTATCTCTCCAATTCCTCCTGAGGATCCTCCAAAGCGGAGGTGCCTTTGGCATTTTGCCTCTGCTAGTTGGGTGGACCTGAGGAGGTATTATGCTGATTTTTCCTGGAATGATTACTGCTTCCGTGACAGAGACCCGTCTCTGTGTGCGGAGCGCATAACAGAGGTGATAGTGTCTGGCATGGAGGCGTACATTCCTCATTCTTTTTCTCGACCTAAACCTTCCAAAACCTGGTTTAACACAGCTTGCTCTCGTGCTATCCATGATAGAGAGGTGGCCCACAAAAGGTACTTGAGCCTTCCATCACCTGAGTCTCACGCGCTTTATATTTCTGCCCGAAATCATGCCAAGTCTGTTCTTCAACTTGCCAAAAACTCCTTCATTCACAGAAAGTGTCAAAATCTTTCCAGATATAACTCACCTCGAGACTTCTGGCATCTAGCCAAAAACCTCTCTAACAACTTTACTTCTTCAGCTTTCCCTCCTTTAGCTCAACCGAATGGCATCAATGCCATCTCATCTATCTCTAAAGCTGAACTCTTCGCTCAAACCTTTGCTAATAACTCTACCTTGGACGATTCCGGGCTTGTTCCTCCTTCTCCTCCCCCCTCTGACTACTTCATGCTACCTATTAAAATCCTTAGTAATGATGTTTTCCATGCCCTCGCTGGCCGAAACCCTCGGAAGGCTTATGGACCTGATGGGGTCCCTCCTATTGTTCTCCGAAACTGTGCCTCCGTGCTTGCACCTTGCCTAGTCAAACTCTTTCAGCTCTGTCTATCTACATCTACCTTTCCTTCTTGCTGGAAGTTTGCCTACATTCAGCCTGTTCCTAAAAAGGGTGACCGTTCTAATCCTTCAAACTACCGCCCTATTGCTTTAATCTCCTGCTTATCTAAAGTTTTTTTAATCTATTCTCAACAAGAAGATTCTTAAACACCTATCACTTCACAATCTTCTATCTGACCGCCAGTATGGCTTCCGTCAAGGCCGCTCTACTGGTGATCTTCTGGCTTTCCTTACTGAGTCTTGGTCATCCTCTTTTAGAGATTTTGGTGAAACTTTTGCTGTAGCCCTAGACATATCAAAAAGCTTTTGATAGAGTCTGGCGCAAAACTTTAATTTCCAAACTACCCTCCTATGGCTTCTCTCCTTCTCTCTGCAACTTCATCTCAAGTTTCCTTTCTGATCGTTCTATTGCTGCTGTGGTAGACGGTCACTGTTCTTCCTCTAAATCTATCAACAGTGGTGTTCCTCAAAGGTCTGTCCTATCACCCACTCTCTTCCTATTATTCATCAATGATCTTCTAAACCAAACTTCTTGCCCTATCCACTCCTATGCTGATGATACCACCTTGCACTTTTCCACGTCTTTCCATAGACGACCAACCCTTCAGGAAGTACACAGCTCACGCAGGGAAGCCTCAGTATGCCTCACTTCTGATCTTTCTAAAATCTCTGATTGGGGCAAAGTAAACCATGTGTTGTTCAATGCCTCAAAAACTCAATTCCTCCACCTCTCAACTCGACACAGCCTTCCAAATAACTATTCCCTCTTCTTCAATGACACTCAACTGTCCCCTTCTCGTACACTAAACATTCTTGGGCTATCCTTTACTAGTAATCTAAAGTGGAAACTTCACATCTCCTCTCTAGCTAAAACAGCTTCTATGGAGTTAGGTGTTCTGAGCCGTCTCCGCCAGTTTTACTCACTTCCCCAACTGCTAACTCTATACAGGGGACTCATCCGCCCATGTATGGAGTATGCTTCACATGTTTGGGGAGGCTCCACTCACTATTTTGAACAGGGTGGAATCAAAAGCTTTTACGTCTTATCAACTCCTCTCCTCTGACTGACTGTCTTCAGCCTCTTTCTCATCGCCGCATTGTTGCCTCTCTTGCTCTCTTTTATCGCTATTTTCATGCTAACTGCTCTTCAGATCTCGCTAACTGCGTGCCTCCCCTCCTCCCGCGGCCTCGCTGCACAAGACTTGCTTCTTCCTCTCACCCCTATTCTGTCCACCTCTCTAATGCAAGAGTTAACCAGTATTCTCAGTCTTTCATCCCTTTCTCTGGTAAGCTCTGGAACTCTCTTCCTGTCTCTGCATTTCCACCTGCCTATGACTTGAACTGTTTGAAGAGAGAGGTATCAATACACTTATCCCATTCTTCTTTTGGCTACTGAATATGGACTTTCCAGGGACCGGCACTAGAGTGGGCTATTTTGTTTGATTTTTATTGCCCTTGGCCGCCTCCCTTCTACATAAAAAAAAAAAAAAAAAAAAATCCTCGGGAGAATGCCTGAAATGATAATGTTTCTGGATTTAGTTTTGTACTTCTGTATCCTTGTATTTCTCCATCAGTTCTTCTGAGCGGATGTGCTGGACGTCGTTGGTACCTGCGTGAATGACATAGAGTGAGTTACTAGAGGCGTCCTTTGTCACGTCGCCAATCGAGGCAGTAATGTCTTTGAGAGAGGCTCCAGGGAAGCAGTATCTCCGTCTACGAGAGGTGACACGCCCACAAAACTCCTCTAACTGACCTCACACAATCAAGTCGCCAACGAGTCTTGTTTCCTCATGGACGTCCACCTGGTCGCTGAGAACGGAAAAACGAATAAAGGTGGTGAGGGGTAGATGGCTGCGTGGTGAGTTTTTCCTTGCTCCGTTCCTGACAGGTGTGAACGCTGTCTCCTGTGGGAGAGAAGATTGTGGCGGTGAGAGTGAAGTACCAGTGGCGCGTGGTGTGGCAGCAGAGGGAGGTCCGTGGCTGATTCCAACATTATCTGCAACAAAGTCCTGCAAAGTTTCAAAACGAGTTTTTAGATCAGTGTATCTTTTGTTTCCTTCTTCCACAATTTCCTCAAGGCGTGTCCGTGTGTCCTGCAAAGAGTCAAGATTATTTTTAAGTTCTGCATACCTCTTGTTTCCTTCTTCCACCGATATTTTCAGGTGAGAACGTAGGTTACACAGCCTGCAGATAGGGCGAGAGAAAAAATCCACGAAGTACTGCCGAGCGAAACGCCCACTGCATTCGCTACACGTTTTCAAATCAGAAGGCATTTTTAGTACAGTGAATAGAAGGTTCTAGAAAAACGAAAGTGGCGACGGTAGGAGAGCTGTCAAGGCAGGTATGAAGAGTAATTATAGGATTCGTGGCTGATGGGCACGGCGGTCTTAATCATGTCCCTAGGGGTGGGGCAGTCCGTCCAGGTGTGACGTTCCCTTGGGAATATCATTCAGAAGGAAGTTGGCGCCCAAGAGTGCTTGAGAGACTGCTGCCACGTAGAAACTCCACTCAATGGAACGGCGTAGGCTGAGCTCCACCAGCATAGTCTTACGCGAGAACACCGGGATCTTGGTGCCATTAGCAGTGTAAAGATATAGAGCTGGAGGCAAGGAGCGTTAGGGAAGCCGTTGCAGAAAGAACACTAACTTCAGCACCAGCGTCAATGAGGAACCTCCATGGTCTTGGAGAGTGGATCGAAGATGTGGTGCAGCCTCGAAGCGCGGCGAACATTATGGCTAATGCTCGCTGTGCAGGTTTAAAGGTCCTGTGGTGGTCACAGGCGACTGGCATTTTCGGGCCTCTCTACCGAACCTGCAGTGATAGTAGCAGGTGCTGGCGGAAGTGGTAGAGACACGAGAGACGCTGGCGGACCTGCTGGTGGAAATTGAGCGTCGCCTGGAGCGTAGTGAAGTCCTGGCGCGGGGACGGCTGTCTAATTGGCGAGTGAGGTCGCTGATTTGGGGCGCAAGTAGGAAGACTAACTCATTGAGGTGTGAGTCTGCCTCCGGCTCCACAGTAGCAGAAGAAACTGAAGGGTCAGGTGGAAGAGTCGCCATGAAGTCGTCAGCCAGTTGAGCAATTTCCTTAACTGACTGCTTGTCCTTAACGCCGAAGAGGCTGCGTTGTGTGGCGAGAAACAGACGCTGGTAGTACAGGTGGCGGAAAAGATCGGTGACAAACGCGCTGTACTTTTCACCCAACAACTTCTTCATACATCTGAGGAGGTCAGAGGGCTTCTCATCACCTAGCTCCTCTTTGCTCAGTAGATCTTGGAGATTGTACTCGAGTCAGGACAGCAGTCTTGAGGTTGTCGTTTGGTGTGACGGAAGCAGTTGCGTTGCTGATGAGGTCAGAGATCTTGAATAGGACGTCAGGAGGGAGGAGGGCCGTGGCATGAGTATATTTTGTGAGGTTTGCTGTGATGGAGGCAGCCTTGAAGTTGCACTCGATGATGGCAAACCTCATGGCTGGGTCCTGGTTGCAGAAAGGAGGTGCACGGAAGGCCACGTGCGCTGAGAGGGACGATGGCACAGTAGGGTCCGTGGATGCCATGGAGGCAGGTACTGTGGGCATCTGCATGCTGGTGGTGTATGGTGAGAGAAACCACACCAGAGTTAGAGACGTGCACCCGCACCGGCACGTGCGGTGAACAATGCTTCGGCACTGTAGATACTCCTGGCTTTTTCAAGGCACTGCAGGAGGTGGGGGATTAATCCTGGGCACAGGGGAAAAGCACTTTGGGTAATCCGGTACGGTTCGGGATTTCTGGGGATACATCCTAGGCACTGGGGATTAAATCCTGGGCACTAGGGAGTTAATCATGGGCACTAGGGAGTAAATCCTGGGCACTGGGGAGTAAAACCTGGGGACTGGGGAGTAAATCCTAGGCACTGCAGAGTAAATTCTGACCTTGGGGAGTAAATCCTGGGCACTGGGGAGTAAATCCTGGGCATTGGGGAGTAAATCCTGGGCACTGGGGAATAAATCCTGTGCATTGGGGAGTAAATCCTGGGCACTAGGGAGTAAATCCTGGGCACTGCTGGAGCTATCATATGGTTGGTTTGTCAGTTCACTGAGACACGGAGTGTCGAAGGAAGCACCACGGCGCCAAGGTGTCTGTCTGGCTGGCTGGGTCTGGCTGGAAGGGGAGGCACCATAGCATTTTGCTGGCTTCTATTGGCTGCTTGTGTATACACGGGCCATAGTGTCAGGACGTGGTGTTACCAGGCGGAGCCGGCGTCACTGGGCAGGAGGTGCCGTCACTAGGCATCGCAGGAAGGCGTCCCAGGAACAGCAGGAGTGCAGGGAAAGAAAGCAGGATGGAGGAGAGAGAGAATGGAAGTGAGAGAGCGAGGGGATGGAGAGCGGTTCCCGGGGTGGCGGGCACGGGTGGGGGGATGGAGGATGCGGTGGGAGTGGCGGGGGCAGGGGGATGTGGCAAGGGCGCGGGTGGGTGGCAGGGGAGCTTAAAAGGGAGAGGGGAAGGTGTAGACCCCGGGTGTCGGTTAAATCCAACCAACCTTGTTGCCTCTCTCTTGAAAGGCTATGGGGTCACAAACGAACCATGGAGGGATATGCCGTTTTTAGTTAGTTAAGGAGCCGTTGGTAGTCCAGAGCAGCGATCCCGGTTCAGAGCCTAATCCCATATATGCATATGGGCGATATTTGCTTCTCTTAAGGGTAAGGGATATGGCAGTCTACATCTTTCTCTCTCTCTCTCTCTCTCTCTCTCTCTCTCTCTCTCTCTCTCTCTCTCTCTCTCTCTCTCTCTCTCTCTCTCTCTCTCTCTCTCTCTCTCTCTGTCTGTCTGTATTTATTGTTTTCTTTTCCATCACCCAAACATGGGTATTAGGCTATTTTATCATTCTGATTTGGTGTATTTGCTTTGTTTATTTAAAAATGCTTTTTTGTTATTGTAATTTATTTGTCTCTTTATTGTTATTT
>CM035185.1:19038078-19055385 GCA_020233015.1 Callinectes sapidus | reverse complement strand
TTGGCTTTCCTCTCCCTTCACTGACCATCCTGTTGAGGTTGCGTATAACTTTGCTAGCCTACATGACCTAGAGCAACTGGTGCCACACCCTACTCGTATTCCTGACCGTCTTGGAGATATGTTCAACATTCTTGATCTTCTCCTAATCTCTAATCCTTCTGCTTATGCTGTCACCCTTTCTTCTCCGTTGGGTTCCTCCGATCACAATCTCATATCTGTATCTTGTCCTATCTCTCCAATGCCTCCTCAGGATCCTCCAAAGCGGAGGTGCCTTTGGCATTTTGCCTCTGCTAGTTGGGGAGACCTGATGAGGTATTATGCTGATTTTTCTTGGAATGATTACTGCTTACGTGACAGAGACCCGTCTCTGTGTGCTGAGCGCATAACAGAGGTGATAGTGTCTGGCATGGAGGCGTACATTCCTCATTCTTTTTCTCGACCTAAACCTTCCAAAACCTGGTTTAACACAGCTTGCTCTCGTGCTATCCATGATAGAGAGGTGGCCCACAAAAGGTACTTGAGCCTTCCATCACCCGAGTCTCACGCGCTTTATATTTCTGCCCGAAATCATGCCAAGTCTGTTCTTCAACTTGCCAAAAACTCCTTCATTCACAGAAAGTGTCAAAATCTTTCCAGATATAACTCACCTCGAGACTTCTGGCATCTAGCCAAAAACATCTCTAACAACTTTACTTCCTCATCTTTCCCTCCTTTAGCTCAACCAAATGGCATCAATGCCATCTCATCTCTCTCTAAAGCTGAACTCTTCCCTCAAACCTTTGCTAATAACTCTACCTTGGACGACTCCGGGCTTGTTCCTCCTTCTCCTCCCCCCCTCTGACTACTTCATGCTACCTATTAAAATCCTTCGTAATGATGTTTTCCATGCCCTCGCTGGCCTAAACCTTCGGAAGGCTTATGGACCTGATGGGGTCCCTCCTATTGTTCTCTGAAACTGTGCCTCCGTGCTTGCACCTTGCCTAGTCAAATTCTTTCAACTCTGTCTATCTACATCTACCTTTCCTTCCTGCTGGAAGTTTGCCTACATTCAGCCTGTTCCTAAAAAGGGTGACCGTTCTAATCCTTCAAACTACCGTCCTATTGCTTTAATCTCCTGCTTATCTAAAGTTTTGAATCTATTCTCAACAAGAAGATTCTTAAAAATCTATCATTTCACAATCTTCTATCTGACCGCAAGTACGGCTTCCGCCAAGGCTCTCTATGGGTGATCTGGCTTTCCTTACTAAGTCTTGGTCATGCTCCTTTAGAGATTTTGGTGAAACTTTTGCTGTAGCCCTAGACATATCAAAAGCTTTTGATAGAGTCTGGCACAAAGCTTTAATTTCCAAACTACCCTCCTATGGCTTCTATCCTTCTCTCTGCAAATTCATCTCAAGTTTCCTTTCTGATCGTTTTATTGCTGCTGTGGTAGACGGTCACTGTTCTTCCCCTAACTCTGTCAACAGTGGTGTTCCTCAAGGGTCTGTCCTATCACCCACTCTTTTCCTATTATTCATCAATGATCTTCTAAACCAAACTTCTTGCCCTATCCACTCCTTTGCTGATGATACCACCTTGCACTTTTCACGTCTTTCCGTAGACGATCAACCCTTCAGGAAGTACACAGCTCACGCAGGGAAGCCTCAGAACGCCTAACTTCTGATCTTTCTAAAATTTCTGATTGGGGCAAAGCCAACCATGTGTTGTTCAATGCCTCAAAAACTCAATTCCTCCACCTATCAACTCGACACAACCTTCCAAATAACTATCCCCTCTTCTTCAATGACACTCAACTGTCCCCTTCTCCTACACTAAACATTCTTGGTCTATCCTTTACTAGTAATCTAAACTGGAAACTTCACATCTCCTCTCTAGCTAAAACAGCTTCTATGAAGTTAGGTGTTCTGAGCCGTCTCCGCCAATTTTACTCACCTCCCCAACTGCTAACTCTATACAGGGGACTCATCCGTCCATGTATGGAGTATTCTTCACATGTTTGGGGAAGGCTCCACTCATACAGCTCTTTTGAACAGGGTGGAATCAAAAGCTTTTCGTCTTATCAACTCCTCTCCTCTGACTGACTGTTTTCAGCCTCTTTCTCATCGCCGCAATGTTGCCTCTCTTGCTCTCTTTTATCGCTATTTTCATGCTAACTGCTCTTCAGATCTCGCTAACTGCGTGCCTCCCCTGCTCCCGCGGCCTCGCTGCACAAGACTTGCTTCTTCCTCTCACCCCTATTCTGTCCACCTCTCTAATGCAAGAGTTAACCAGTATTCTCAGTCTTTCATCCCTGTCTCTGGTAAACTCTGGAACACTCTTCCTGCCTCTGTATTTCCACCTGCCTATGACTTAAACTGTTTCAAGAGAGAGGTATCAAGACACTTAACCCATTCTTCTTTTGGCTACTGAATATGGACTTTCCAGGGACCGGCACTAGAGTGGGCTATTTTGTTTTATTTTTGTTGCCCTTGGCCGCCTCCCTTCTACATAAAAAAAAAGAAAACTTTAATGGGGAAGAAGATTCTGGCCGCTGTTTGACAGACATCGGGGGGTACCTCTTACGGAACGCCATGCCGACACCCGTGAGTCCCATTGTCGTGTGGACAGTTTGAAGGGATGTGGTAGTGTTGACTCTCCCTTTGGAAAGTTGTCGGGTGCCCCCTTAGAGACCCAGGCTGTGAGACGGAAAGATAATGTACAAAAACAAAAATATGAATACAAAGACATAAGACAGAAAATGAACAAAAAACACTGGGTGTTGGCAAGCGGGCTCACTACCTTGGATGGGAGTATGGTATGAAAATGGGGATGCTATGTTTTCGCACCCCCGATTTGCGAACAGTCCGGTGCCTCCTTAATATCTAGGCAATATATATATATATATATATATATATATATATATATATATATATATATATATATATATATATATATATATATATATATATGTGTGTGTGTGTGTGTGTGTGTGTGTGTGTGTGTGTGTGTGTGGTTACAAAGTCATAAGACAAAAAAAATACACTAGCCCTTGACACACGGGTCTGTCTGCCAATTGGGATAGCAACAGTGATATGCCACTCAGACACCTTGGGTGTTAGTAGGAAAGGGAGATAGAGGGTGAAAACGATAGAAAAACGGATGAGAGGAGAAAAAGGAGACGGAAGCATGATAGGATAATGAGGGAGGGAGGAGTGCACTATCTGTAGACAGGGTCAGGGGGCTCATTGGGGGGGGGGGGGGGGGGGGGGGGCAAGGAGTTTGGTGTGGGGTAGGTGGCGGTAAGGTCGGGGAAGTAGACCCAGTCCTAAAGCTCAGCACAACTTTATGGCCGTCGAGAAGTTTTAAGTACGTTTTCAGGCAAGTTAGTCCTCCATTTTGGTCTGCTATCGGCCGTAACTCACCCTCACGTATATAACACCTCGAGGTCACCACCCTGCTTATCCTACCAATAAGTGATGGAAATAATGTAGCTGATAGAAGCAATCAACCACATTCTAAAAGGGAAACAATCTATTTGTAACTTTGTGAAGGTTTTAAGGTGGTGTGAACCATTGTCTTGTAAACAACAAAGACACAAAACACCCACCTTCACATCATTTGATAACTTGATCACCTCTCCCTCTGTGGAGACAAAGTTACGCTGGCTCTCATAGATTAACAAGGGTTTCAAACTGGATCGGAGTCTTGCTGAAGTTAAGATGTCCGCTGTAACATCGCGCATCGTGTACATCTCCAGAAGTCGCATGCACGTCATTGACAGTGTGACGAAAGGGGTATTTTTGTATTGTTTCTTAATGCTCAGGACTCATCTCAGAGGCCCCAGAAATTCCCTACATACTTCCTAACTCGTTATACTGTCTGTATTAACCCTTCCCAGGCCTTGGTTCTTCCTGGAGTGTACAGCGCGAAGCGCTTCATTCAGAACGGTGAACCCTTCAATTCTATTGTCGTCACCTGAAGCCTTCCTGAACCACCACCGTCTTTTATTATCACCGTGTAACACAAAGTTTGTCCTTGAGTTAGAACTATTATTTTATGATTTTTGGGGCATAAATAAGTAAAAATCAGCAGTCACCAAGTTCAGACTTCGGTTCTGAGTTCACAAGCTCAAATTATTGATTTTCTGCCATTTTTGCTTATTAATTCATGGGGTTTTCAGACTATCTCCGTATAAATCAAGTGAATCCTGTTGATTATAATTTTAATTGATGTTAACACGACTATTTAGATAAATAAGTGATGAAAAATTAAGTTCTCTAGGCCCCATCTATAAAAATGAACATAAAAAGAAGGAAACGAGTAGGGAATAAATATGTTAATATACAGAGCGATACAGTGCGGTGATGCAGAGTGTTGATAAAGAGTATTGATCCGGAGCTTTGATACAGAATTAATGCAAAAATTCTAGTGTTATAGTTTAATTAAAAAGAAGTTCTTCTACGAGATTGGCGATTGTATTCCAGTTCACTTTCAAGCAAAAGGTTCCAGATATAATCCTCCATCATACTTTCATTGTACTGTCCCTTGTAGCGCTCCTCGAAAGACCTTATATCCTGGTGAAATCTTTCACCTTGTTCTTCGGAGTAGCCTCCCATGTTTTCTTTGAACACATCAAGGTGGGCGTGTAGTATGTGGTTGCTTCAGTGACATCCGGCAGCACATTCTTCGGTACGTATCCACAAGTTCGCCAACGATTTCACTGTAGTCCTCTGCCTTTTGGTTTCCGACTAGAGAAACAAAGCTTGCCCAAGCTGCCAGCTCAACCTCAGAGAGCTTCTCGGGAAACCTGTCGGACTCAATAAGTCGCCTCACCTGGGAGCCCACAAATACTTCTGCCTTGATCTTCGCCTCCGACAACTTCGGGAACAGCTTCTCGATGTGCTTCAAAGCCTCACCCTCTGTATTGGATGTATAGGGGTGGCATGAGCACTTTCCATGGCTCCACCAGCGGCTCTTGTTTCACGTTATGGGCCCCAACCTCATAGCCGGTCCTGAGGGGCCAGGTCCTTTTCTCGTAGTGAAGAGACTTATTTCGGCTATCCCAGAGGCATAGATAGCAAGGAAATTTGGTGAAGCCTCCCTGAAACCAAATCAAAACGGCAACCATTTTGAAATCACCAATGACCTCCCAGTTGAATTGGTCGTACTTCAGTGCACTCAGCAGGATTTTGACGTTCAGGTACTTTTCTTTCATGTGCACTGAATGAGTCAGAGAAATCGAAGGCCACTGATTTGTGTTGTGCAGTAAAACAGCCTTCAGGCTTTTAGATGAACTGTCGATGAAGAGACGCCAGTCAGAGGTGATGCAGGGAATGCCCACAGTGTCGAAGAGTCCTTTGATGTCATGGCAGTAGCACAACCCATCTCTAAGAATGAAGAACATGCCGCGATGCCGCTTCCTCTGGGAGGTTACTCGAACGCTGTCGTCCAGCAAGTCCCACTCTTTCAGTCTGGAAATGAGCAGCTCGGCGCTGGACTTTTGTCAAGGCCAATTCTCTGATGAGGTCAATGCACACTCCTCCCATCCTCGAGAACATTCTGCAATTTCGTATCATTTTCCAACCCATCCCAGAAATTTCTCGAAACTCCTAGCAACACTGCAATATACTGAGTAATTAAAAAATATCAAATAAAGCAGCAGACAATAAAAAAAAAAAAAAAAAACAATCTGTCTCAGATGTCCATATAGGGTTAAAAATAGTAATATTCTTATTGCAATAAAATCGACCTGCTGACAACAAACCCAAAGTTTCGAATCACTGACACCTTTTTTCCAGTGTTTTAAAGAATAATGAATACGAAACTAATGGTTATTGCCCAGAAACAAAGAATTATCATATGTTGTTATTACACGGTGTTATTTTTTACTTTCTTTGTAGTCTCCCAACGTGCGAGGTACGTATGATGAAGGATGAGCAGCCCTGGTGTTTCAGATGCTGGGGCGTCGGCCACATCTTGCGCTACTGTTCCCATCCTGAGAAGTGCGCTTGGTGCGCTGGCCAGCATCACTCTCTCTCCTGCCCTCACCGACATCATCTACTGACACTGCATCAGCGTCACCGGACTATGGATCAAAGGTACAGAGATATGACACGCCTCCAGCAGATACCTCAAAGTGGCAGTGCCCTCGCTGCCGCCAGCCAGGCGTCAACGTCTGGCATGGGTGTAAACGGTGCCCCTCCACCTCCGCCGCTCCCCACATCCCGGCTCCACTTTCCACCCCAAATTCAGCCCAACAAGCGCCCACTCCTCCCCATGCCACCTCCCAGCCAGCTGCAAACATTAATTTGGTAGTTCCTGACATTGCCTCATTTCAGACTGCTGTGGCATCGATGACGTCGCAATGTTCCTCATATGCCGTTCGCTTCGAAGTCATTGAACAGCGAATGGAGAAATTTACCAGCCAGCAAGCGGAAATGAACACACGATTTCTGCTATAATGGAAGCGCTGCAAGCACTTACCGTCTCTTTCACCGACCTCGCTGGGAGGGTTGACTCCCTCAACACACATCTCGAAAGAGTTAGTGCTCTACCTTCAGCATCCTCGTCCACCTTTGGCACGTCACAGAAAGTTCGTCACGCCTCCCACTCGTCCTCCTCCGGTCGCCCTACGCTACGAAATCAAAATAGATAGACGGACACGGCTTCACCTCCTCTCCCGGAATGCCTGTGGCTTCACGCATTGCCTTAAACGGTCTACCCTCAAAGGTTACGAGCATCAGCATTATCCTGATATAATTTTCCTTCAAGAGGTTTTTGTTGGTCTTTCTGTAGCACAAAGGGGTGTGGCGCCGTCGCTGAATGACTATGCTTCCTACGTTCGTCATGCTCGGAACTGCCTCATCACCTACGTTCATTCTGCTGTACAGCACAGGTTACTCCGGTGCCCAACACATGATGACACAACTTTCCAACTATTTGAGGTAGCAGCAGGCGCTGGTAAGATTTAGCTGTGCAATGTCTATGTGGCTCCAGGCGAGATAGATACTGCTATTCTTCCCCCTCCAAGTGTTCACTGTACAGTTTACTTGGGTGAATTCCACGCCCACCATCCTATCCTGGGTGACCTCTCGCCGACACCGAATCGCAAAGGGACTTGCCTTGAAGAATGGTTTCATTGTTACCGGCTAACACGATGGGATACTAGCGGTGCCACACAATCCGGACAAGGCACTCTTAACCACATCTTGACTCAGGGTCTGGTGGCATCCAATGTCACATGTTACTCCGTGTCAACACTGTTTTCTAACCATTTTGCCCTCGCTCTCCATTACTTTCTCCCATCCATGCCTCCTCAGCTCTACCGTCGCACCCGCATCAACATCCCTCCTAAATACTGCCCGACTTATGTCTTCTACATGTAATCCCTCCTACCTACATTTATTCTGATCTCGCCTGACGAATTGTACTCATCCATAGTCGCCTCCACCCACTCCTTTTATGATATCTATGTTCGCAAGCCACACATCTAGTGTGGTTCGAAAGCTCCAGCTTGGACACTGGATCATCGTATTACCCAGGCAGAGGGGAAGGCAAGAGAGCATGGCCTTTCTTTCCAAATCCACCCCTCCCCCGAGAATCTACGGAAGTATCAGTCGTCCGGAAACGAGCTCGTGGCCCTTCAGCGATGTGTCCTCATCGAGTCTTGGCACCAGTTGACCAACCGCATTAACCGCCAGACAAGTGTCAGCTCCATGTGACATCTCAATAATACCGTTGTGAAGAGGAAGAAACCCAGCGCTCTCCATTATAGTCCCGCTCAGTAAGCTAAAGATCTTATTCATGGCTGGTTTGAGCAGTCCCGTGCCCAATACCTTTCCCAGCACATTCGTGATGCTCTTGCCTATAATACCAGTCTCCGCACCCTCCTTCTAATGGGTGCTTTGCTACAGTCAGATGTAATGATGACAGGCCCATCACTGAGAGTGAAGTTTGTCGTGCCCTCACTAGAGGCAAGGCGTCAGCTTCAGGGGAAGACGACATCACCTACTCTGTTCTCGGACTCCTCCAGAAGGTTTCTGGCAATCCTCTTCTCCAGCTATACAACGTCTGTTTTCGACAGAGATGTCTTCCGCGCTCCCGGACCTCTAGCATCGTCATACCGATTCCGAAGCCTGGCACGGACAAGTAAGTACCGATCTATCGCACTTACATCCTGCTTCAGCAAGGTGATGGAGCGCAACATCCCCAATCGGCTCATGTTTCGGCTTGAGAGCCAGTTATCTCCCAGTCTCTATAGGTTCCTCCCCAACTGTGGTACGCACCATTGCCTCGTGAAGTTGTACACTCGCCTCTCCCCAACCAGTTTTGTCGCTTTCATTGACCTGTAGAGCGCCTTCGATGTTGCCAACAGGGATATCATTCTCGACCTGCTTGTGGACTTCGAAGTTATGGAGAACCTACTCGGTGGGTGCGGCAGTACCTGCGTAACAGAACTTCCGTGTTTTGTTCAAGGGTGCAAGTAATTCGGTTGCGGATTTTGAGCTTGATACTCCACAAGGTGGCATTCTCACCCCTTTCCTCTTTAATGTTTTGATGCACCGTATGTTCTCCTTACTTCCTGACGTCCCTGGCATCATCATTACCTGTTATGCAGACGACATTAATTTTCCATCCACGCGCATACACCAGAAATTCTACAGCAGTTCCTCCGCTCCTTCTATGTCTCTTCCTCCTTCTGTGGCCTTATCATTTCCCCACAAAAAAGTTGTATCTTTACTCGTCGCAACCCGGAAACTCTCCCAGCCTTTACTGTGGGTGATACTGTGGGTGTGTGCACGCAGGACGTCATCCTGGATACACTTGTGAGGATTTTGTCATCCACGCCTGCTCGTCATCGAGTTCATCCCGTAATTCAAGATCTCTTGACTCGGCTGCAGTTGCGCCTTGCGCCTCTCCGGTGGCTCCTGGATAACGCAACTGGTGTCTCCATCTCTGTGGCCAAAACAATATACACGACCAATATCCGATCAGTCGTTGACTATCTCTCCCTTGAGCTTGTGCAACTGACCAAACCTACACTAGAGCCTCTTGAAAAGTTTCAAAACTCATCTTAGACTGTACCATGTCCACCAGGATAGTCAACATGTTGAGTGGGCTTTCCCTTTCGCCACTGATTGAATGGATCCATTCAAATTTCACTGTCAAGTGCCTTACTTCCCCCATCTCTCCCGTCATTATTCTCAAATCATAAGGGCCTTACTTCAGCCTCGACCTTGTCTTCCTTGACTGCAGCCTGGTGGCCGCGTTCTAATAAAAATTGTCTGTCCTAAGCTGCAGCATTTGGACATCTCTATTACTGTGACTGACTATTTCCCTCCGCCTCCACCCTGGTTGCTGCCACTCCTGACGCTCCACTTCACTCCCACCTACAAAGCTTACCCTCCTGTCCTGCAGAAACAACTAATCTTGGACACCATAGCGTCGGTCTCGGAACCTTCATCACACCACACCACCTCTTCACCGATGGGTCTGTGCAGGCGGACGAGACATCAGGATGTGCAGTTTTTTCTCTTCACGCAGCGCCACCAAAGGAGGGATGGGTTGGGCGTCGGCTGCCGATTTATTTGGTCCAGTTCCACCTTTTGTGAGTTGCACGGTATCTTTGATGCTGTGAGTCTCCTCTGTCAGAGACTCATCAACGGTGTCGTCATATGCGACTCACAGGCGGCTCTTCATGCCCTTTCTTCTCCAAGCCCAGTCTGTCGTCATCTGGTTAGTAGAATCCTGGCAGGCTTGGCCGTGGTTCGTAACCAATCATTAGTCATCAAGCTCATCTGGATCCCCTCACATGTCTTGCTCTCCCACAGCGACACAGTGGATCTCCTGGCTAAGGCTGCTTGTGGCCTGCCTACCCCTCCCTCATGTGCCTCAGGACAGAATCCGAGCCGCTTCCCTACTCTCCACGGATATCAAAGCTGCCAATCAGAGGGCTGCCAGCGTCACCATTCAGCACTTTTGTCACCATTGGTTCAAGTATCGGCGTCGTGGGATGTGGGTGAGAAAACACAATATTGAATCTGCACAGCTGAGACTCGGCTACCGCCCTCAATGGCAGGTTACAGGCTTAGAAGATGAGCTGCACTACACCTCCTGTCCCCTGTGCACTCTCCCAACTCTATTAACCTGCACCACTACTGCCTAGACTGTCCTGCTGTGGGAGAACTGCTACGGCGCAGGCAGCCTCTCCTTATCGTGTGCCAATATCTGCTGCAACAAGACCATTTGGACCTCATCCTGATCCAGCACCCACATTTTGGCGGCTGTTAGTTAGCCGTGACTTTAATTTTACCTGTTAACAAAAGTTTATATCATTCTTAGATTTTACATTCGTAATGTATCAGTTCTGTTCTAATAGTTTTCTTTTGTTCATATTGCTATTACTTTTGTTTTTGTTGTTGTTATTACAATCATTGTTATAATAATAACAATAATAATAATAATTATTATTATTATTATTATTATTATTATTATTACTATTATTATTATTGTCATTATTATTCCTCTCATTATTTTTCTTGTTATTGTTATCATTATCGTTCTTCTTGCTCTTTTTGTTATTAATCTTGTTATTGTCCATCTATAATTGTTTTTTTTTTTTTTTTCGTTTGTATATTCTGACGTATGCCTTGTGCACAAGAAATTTATCAAACAACAACTCTCTCTCTCTCTCTCTCTGTCTCTCTCTCTCTCTCTCTCTCTCTCTCTCTCTCCATTAGTTATAGTAAAATTATGTACCCAAAGGCGCACTGTCGTGAGCTAAGGCGAAAAGTGTGTAGGTTCAACATATTTACAATATTTAAATATACATTACTTATATATAAACAAACGTAAAATAAACTTATTATATAACATTCTTAAGCATGAAACATTTATCACTTTTTACCACACTGCACTACGTGTCATGTTACGAGGAGTGTCAACGGTGTTGGCAGTGTCTGTCTCAATTTATGAGCCATTGTTTTGACACTGTGAGTGTTCATCTCCTGGTCGTGAGGCACCACGGCCGTGAATAAGTTCTACAACCTAAATACACTTCCTTAAAAAAGTGTCCTGGTGCTGATATCCGTGGGAATGCAGCACCTCCACAACGTCACCACTATTGAGCACCGTTATCGTGCCTCGTGTGGAGACTCTTACAAGCGGGAGCAGCATTGCCAGATGTGGCACATTTTGAATCTATGCCTTGTGAAACAATACGGTCGCCGCCATGATTCTTCGGTTTTTCAGTGTGTGAAGAGGACATTCAAACTCTGGGTGAGGCAGCATTCACTAACCGAAGAACGCGGCGTTGGATGCTGTCCAGGCTCTTGCGTGTGACGGCACAGGACATCCAGGAGAGGGCTGCGTACTCCAGGTGGAACCAAACCTGTGCCTTGTACAGTAGCAGTTTTCCCTTTCTGTCGAGGAAGCCGGCCACCCTTCTCAGAGCAGAGATCTTTTGAGAGAATTTCTTGGCATTAGTTTTGGCATGGCTGTCAAACCTCAGCCTCTGATCCACTTCTAGTCCCAGTATCTTGACGTCTTTTTGGTGTGGGAGAGCAGCGCCGCCAAAGAACAGCCTTCCTGCCATAGCTGCCTTAATGGCCGAGGACTAAGAACTAACCAGGGGCAAATGTCACTGGCCAGCAAGCACCTCATTCCTCTATCACTCGTAGCTGCTTGGTGAAGGCCTCGGCAGCTCGCCCACTGTCCTGCTAGGGATAGGTATAAGAAGCTGCAATCCTTGGCATAAGCTGTAAGAGGATCGTCCACGTAAATGTTGCATAGGAGTGGGCTAAATATTGACCCTCTCTGGTACTGATGTCTTCACAGGCAGGGATTTGGATGTTTGCCCATTGACAAGTAAACTGGTGTCTTGCCAGTGTCTTGTGATGAGCATCATCTGGTCGGAGGTTGACCCTCCAGGTTTGAACCCAAAGTGTTGGTCTGAGAGGACATTGTCCTTGAGATGGCCACAAGCCACCTCTGCCACAACCCTCTTAAACACTACCCACCACTGATAAGAGGGTATGGGTCTGTAGTCCGACCTGGAGCCTTTTTTGTGAACGGGTACAACTCGAGCCTCCTTCCATACTGAAGGCCAGATAAGGTACATTCCAGAGAAGTGTTGATCCACCATATTGAGGAGGCCGCAGATCAGATTAGGGATGACAGGGGCATGTTGAGGAGAGTGACAACTTCAGTGATAAAAAAAAATTGGAATATGCATCGAGTGTCAAGGCCGACATTTTAAACACCTGCTATAGAGTAAGTGATTCGAACAATTTTTTTTAAACATCCAAAGAATCATTTGATTTGATATCAAGATACGCATGATGTTTTCTAACACACACACACACACACACACACACCTGCGGAGAGTATAGTCGCAAAGTAGTTTGGTACCTATTGCCACGCTGATGCATCAACATTTAAGACACACACACACACACACACACACACACACACACACACACACACACACACACACACACACATTCACAGGGTCAAATTTCACAGAACAATATATAATATAAAATATTAAATGATTTCAGGGGATTTGCAGAGTGACACGGAGAACAGGCTGCAGACAGCAGCTAGTGAGCTGCCATGTAGTATGTTTAGAGAGTAACAGTTAAAATCAATTCAATGTACAATTCCTTGATTATCACATGCAAAATTTTAATATGTGGTTTGCTATATGTTTACTGTAAGATTTTTAAAATTCTAGGGCGTACATTTTACAAGGTAAAAAATAGTTAAAAATGCGTGACACCACTCGACTAGGACGTTGGACTTGGACGTTGGCGTTGGGGACGGAGGGAAAAGACAGAGCAAAGCTACAGGTTCCCGCAACACAAAATGTCTATATCAAATTATCGCAAAACAAAGCAAAACAGCATATATATACAAAGTATTTTCGACTTAGAAGTCCTTAAACTAGCAAATCCCAAAGTATGTATCTTAACTCACGGGAAACAGATGTTAGGGACATGATAGGTAGAAATTCATTGTATATATTATGTAGATATAATATGATGCAACATCTCTATAAGAAGGTGCAATACTTCAGAAATGCTGACACAGCTTTGTTCTCTACAAGGAGTTGCATGTGTTTATATATGAGGCGCTTAGTGTAGGAAGGGCGAATCTACATTTTTGGCGGTTCTGAGTTAGACCCGCCAGAGCATTCTCCTGAGCAATATCAATATGTTACGACTTGAATCAAATAGTTTCGCCTCAACAACATGGTCGAAAATCCCTTTGAAGATAGCGATACATCCTGACTTAATGCTCAAAACTTTTCCAAGCGGTTGGAAGGCACCGAGAAGAGGTACATTGTAGGAGAGGCGAACCTCGCATCCCTGGTAGCCAATGAGCGGCGCGGTACGCTCTGACGTCATCCTCCCCCTCCCCACAGCCAATGAGATGAGATCCCTTCCCTCCAGAATCGGCCAGCTGCCAGCATGCCTGATCTTTCATTTACATCGCATGCGGCTTACTAAATATCCAGAGAAATTACCTGTAGAAACCACCTGAATGGAAAACACAAATAGGGATAGTGACTATGAGTTAGGTGGACGCTCCAGGAAGAGGAAGCGTGATCCTCAGACATGGGAAAGGAACAGAACTAAGACAAAACGTAATCTTGGCCAGACCTACACAAGCTATTGGACCAAGAAAGATGTTCCTAAGCGTGAAATTGGCGAGGCCTGCAAGTGTGGGTGCTTTGACAAGCTAGGCTATGAGAAAATAAATGAAATATTCAACTCTTTCTGGAGTATTGGTGATTATGATAAGCAAAATGCCTATATAGGAGGGCTTGTGAAAGAAAAAGCTATTAAGAGGCCTACAGTCAAGGGTCACGTCTCTCGTAAAACCCGTACACTCAGCTACAACATCCACTACTCTCATGTTGACTATGCAGTATGCCGTGCAGCTTTCCTTAGTATTCATGGTATCTCAGAAAAAAGAGTACGTAGTGTACTTTGTAAACGTACAGACACAGGGTGTGTGTCTGATGACATGCGAGGCACCAATCCTAGCACTCAGAAAATTAGTGATTCTCGAGTGAACATTTATACACATGTATTAGTATAAACAACAATGAACACGGAATTAGTTGCCAAGCTGTATTAAATTAGCAAATATTGAGATGCAGATACCTCGAAAGAGCATTTTGTTGGATTCGCCCCCACAACACTAAGGAGTTAGCGCGTGAATAACTTACTTCAGACGCCAATATCTCAAAACCTGATTTTGTTGGATTCGCCCTTTCAACACTAGGGGCCTCATATGTGCATTTCAATTGTTATTGTATCTAAAGGATGTTACATTTAGTAAAATATAATAATATAAACTCTCAAAGTAGGATGTAGTTTATAAGACATCACTATATGAGATAAAATAATGTACTTGAACACTGAGGAATCACACACACAAACACCCATCCCTGCATCACATGACCACGCCTCGGAGTCAGCAGTTTCCTGCGGCGTGAGGCGCGGCGGGCCACACCAAGAGAGAAGAAAACGAGCGGCGGTGAGAGGCGGTTGGGTGACCCAACAGGGCCGCCGCCGGTCGTCTGCCGGACAAGGCAGAAGAAAGACAGCCGGCCCGTGTGGTGGTTGAGGGAACGAACTGTGTGTTCCCACAGGTGTGTGCCCTAACGTGTGTTCTCGAGACTCTGAAGTGTTCTCTAAGTTATCCCCCCAAGAGACAGACTAAACACTTCTCCGACAAAGACAGTGACATTACGTTCCCACCGTGTATCGTGAAATCATTGTAAATATCATCCCTAATATATTAACTTTTATAATCTGAGTTTCCTTCCAAACCTGAGTCTGAGAAGTATAACATATATAAATTAACCAGTTGACCGCTCGCCACAAGTATCAGACTCGCTTGGACAACTTATGTTGGTGAAGCTACCTCTAGCTAACACCTTCTCCTAACAAGTTTCCATACTCGTGCAGAATCATCGAAACGTCTCTCTCTCTCTCTCTCTCTCTCTCTCTCTCTCTCTCTCTCTCTCTCTCTATATATATATATATATATATATATATATATATATATATATATATAGATATATATATATATATATATATATATATATATATATATATATATATATATATATATGAGGCGTCCAGAGTCAGAGGGGCGAACCGACCAAAACAAAAACGGAGAAAAACGCGGTCAAAGTTTTGCAACTTTAATTCTATCGTATTTTTGTATGTAAACGCCTTATTATTGAATACTACATCTAATATACTAAATTTGTACCCATTTAATCTTCTGAGACCAGAGAAAATCATCTAAATCAATTTTTAATCTGTCAAAAAACGAGTATAAAATTACCCACATTTTCTATTATAATAAAAATGCAACATAGACAAAAAAAACATATGTAATAAAATGCTTGCAAAAAGATAAAAATAAAGTTATAGAATACCCATTTGCAGATTTTAATTCCTAATGCCTTTAATTGTTAGTAAAAAAAAACAACGATAAGTTGGGATTTTTTCTTTGTTATCACTGAACTGCGGAGGTATTAATAACATTATTTAATAATCTTAATGCTAAAATTAATTTGATTAGGTACTCACCATTGTGTGGAGTGGTCAGAAGGCTTGTGGTGGTGGTAGTTTTGGGTGGGGGTGGTTGGGGAGTAACCCAGTCAGCACAGGTTGGAGACAGAAAACAGGCATAGATAGGTGGATGATAGAGTGAGAGATAGATAGATAGATAGAGAGAGAGAGAAAGAGAGAGAAGAAGGTAGGGAGAAGAAGATGGTGGGGAAAGGAGGAAAGTGAGAAATAGATAGGTAGATATTTATTCAGAAGGCTTGTGGTGGTGGTAGTTTTGGGTGGGGGTGGTTGGGGAGTAACCCATTCAGCACAGGTTGGAGACAGAAAACAGGCATAGATAGGTGGATGATAGAGTGAGAGATAGATAGATAGATAGAGAGAGAGAGAAAGAGAGAGAAGAAGGTAGGGAGAAGAAGATGGTGGGGAAAGGAGGAAAGTGAGAAATAGATAGGTAGATAGAGAGAGAAAAAGAGAGTGGTACTGAAGGGGTTACAGGGCAGCTGGGAGCCGTGGCGTGGTTGCTATGTGTTATTGGTCGAGCGAGGAGGTAAATACAATGCCGCGCGCTGATTGGCTGGTCGGGCGGGAGGAGGTTCGCCTCTCTGTTTCTACGAAATCGGAGATGGTCGGCCGGCCAGACGCGAAAAAGTAACCCAAACTAAACCTTCTATTACTCCTCTATAAGATTGCTTTTCGTGTTGTAACTTGTATACACATAGAGAGGAGGGTTAGGCCTTTCGTGATCCGTAGCTAACTCCAAACCGATAAAAGTGGTCGGTTCGCCCCTCTGACTCTGGGGGCCTCATATATATATATATATATATATATATATATATATATATATATATATATATATATATATATATATATATATATATATATATATATATATATTGTTACGACCCTCAGGTTAACCCTGGCAAAGTTCCCAACCCAACTGGGGAACCTGTCAATAAGTGAGGTGAATGAATAATAAGGCCAAGTTACAACAGGTTTAACGCTTTGGGTTAACTCAGGGGTGTAAATAAAGAAGAAAAAAATAATAACTGAAAAAGATCCACCCACGTTGGTGATCACATACACACCAGTTCAAAAACGAATAAATCGCGGATTACACAGACAAAATAATCACCAAAATACAGCATAATAAAATTCACAAGAAAATAGTACCACAACCTGTTAACATCTGTAGCTGAATCACAATAATACGAAATGAACCCAACACAATGCAATAATGATGTTTAGAAAATATATAAGACCTGAGCAGCTACAAAAATGGCGTACCTGAGGGGATTACACACTAACCCAAAACACCCGTCACCACTCTCACCAAAATACCACAAAAAATCCAGAACAAACCCTTGCACCAAATAATCCGTAAAATAACTCAACACATTGGCAATAATTGTGATTAAGAGACAGAATCCTAGCACCTAGAAATAAAGAACAAAAGAGGACACTTAGCCCAGAACAAAGAGAGACGACTGCGCAGGCCCCTCGTCCCCTCGCCCACTCGATCAGTTATGTCTATTTTGTCGTGTAAGTTTTTTTTCGGTTCTCCGCCCTCTGTCCATTCGCCGGCGGAGGAACACTATTACGCCACACAAAGCCTATTTCACGACAAGGTATTAATTACAATTCCCTAAGGCGAATGGAAATTACAATATTATTCTAACAATACATATATACAGGTATAAGGTATATATATATATAGTATATATATATATATATATAT
>CM035185.1:19017742-19037978 GCA_020233015.1 Callinectes sapidus | reverse complement strand
ATATATAAAGAATGGGCTGTCCTGGGAACATTACATATAGTTATATACAAACAAACATTGCTCGCAGGACACCAATAATAATATCTAACGTCAATACCTGACGGTCGTTACAATATATATATATATATATATATATATATATATATATATATATATATATATATATATATATATATATATATATATATATATTGCTACAAGTCGACCTTTATTTTATGAAAAACTTGGAAAGAATACATGAGAAAGCCTATTCCCACGTGTTACTGTGTTTCCAGGTACGAGGAGGTGTGATAGGTGTAATAGGCAGGAAGATTATATCGCTGCCAGATGTTATCATTCTGTAATCAAATTTACCTCTTTCTGTTATTATTTCATTTTGAAACTCACACTTTATGTTGAAGGGTGGTGGTACAAGGACTCAGTTTAGATAGGGATTTTTGAAAGTTCATTATCTTTTTATTGTTAAACAGCGAGAGGCCAGGTGGACCAAAATGGGATGTTGAGATGTGTCCCGTCCCCCTCTTCTATTTCCTGGTCACGCACGTCACAGAGGGGAGCGAGCCAGTGCTTGCATTTCTCATCAATCCCAGCGTTGACGTAGAGCGTGTGGAGGCAGGTTGTATATAAGACCACAGAGTATAATTATTGGTATATCTTTGTACGGCTTAGGTCCCCACCGAGTATTTACAGGAGTCCACTCGTGCCACAGCAGCCAAGTTTATATATATATATATATATATATATATATATATATATATATATATATATATATATATATATATATATATATATATATAATACTCTAGCAGGTTTTGGGTGCTGATCTTATCGTCTGGAAGATTGCAAATCTCACCACTAAAAAAAAGTGGGTTGTATGTCTTTCATTGTTCACAGCAGAGTAGTAGTTCACATCATTTTACGATTCTCAAAAAATATAAGTATTTTGTTCTCCTTCTAAAATGTGGTTAATCATTCTTTTTTTTTCAGCTCAGGGTGTTTTGTGATATATTCATCCTTGTTGGTGGGATAAACAGCGTGGCCACGTCAAGGTATTACAAAAGTGAGACTGGGTTACAGTCGATGTAGAAGGCTACAAGAGGCTGCAGACCAATGTAATCATAGGTTACAGGCCTGTACTAGACTAGGCGAGAAAAATAGTGATGGGGTGGGTTGTAACAGAAAAGTTGCAGATTCTGTTTGTAAATAATCACAAAAACACACAAACACACAAACACACAAAAACACACAAAAATAATGAAGCAGTTGATATTTGGTTAAGATAATTAATGTTAAAAATCCTTTTTAAGAAAAAAAAAAAAAAACCCTGGAAACTCTAACGACTAATGGTCTTCAGTAACGGTTGGAATAATTATTAAAATTTACATATTATTTTTAATTTGTTTGTTTCATTTATTTGATCTATTTATTTATTTGTCTTGCATATTTTATTTATTCCTTTATTCGTTTTTATTAATTTATTAATTTATTTACTTTTCTCAAACAGTCACTTCTCTGAAGATATCAGAAGGAAAAGTTGGTATATCTAAAAGAGATTTTTACCTCATTTCCTCGGCGATCCTCTCTCGCAAGTTCAAGGTAGAATGGTAAAAAGGAAGAAGAGTTAGAGACACTATTCAGAAGTTTATCAATTAAAAGTAGGAATACAGCAGACTGAAATTATTACCCAACTTTTAATGAGTAGTATATGTAATAGAACTATTAAAGAGTGTTAGCGATCAAGTTGTTTACATGAAATGCTTACAGCCCGCTTCAAAACTCTAATAGAATTGTTAACAAGGGGTGGGGATTCACTGAACACTTACGAATTTCGTAATTCCTTAAGATGTGCATATCTTTGCTCAGAACAATTCATAAAACACTTATGAACTTCTGAAGTACCTCAGAAGTTAAGAAGTCTGTCGGGACTTCACACCCGGGACTCCGGACCTATGACCGCTTTTTTCTCCACTACACAACCCTCGAGGTAAATCTTGACCAATCCAGAGGTTACCAAGAAAATGAATAGATGGAAATAAAGAACTATAGATATCAGCATATGAGAATAGCCTGGAAAAAAGCTGAAAAAATATATAGAGAGGTATTGACAACAAACGCCCACGGACTAATACTGGAGTGCCCAGGCAGTGCCCTCCCTTCGCTGAACACATCGCGACATGATGAGCAGCACATCTCGCCACACCACCACCCGAGCCACTACAGCTACTTCTATCTATGGGCTGGTGCCCACTTTGAGTAATATATGTATCTACATTATATATTTTTTGTGCACTGTGTGTGTGTGTGTGTGTGTGTGTGTGTGTGTGTGTAATTATATCACTATCGCGGTCGCCTGCTGGTTACCCAGCCATCCTTTACCCTACGGAACGAACTCAGAGCTCATAGACCAATCTTCGGGTAGGGTTGAAACCACATCATATATTGCATACCGGAAAGCGAAGTTACATCCCTTACTTACTTGCTCCTAGATGAACATGGGCTATATACACGTAAAGAGGCTTGCCCATCATTCGCCTCGCCGCGCCCGGAACTCGAACCCGGGCCCTCTCGGTTGTGAGCCGAGCATGCTAACCACCCCATTACTCGGTGTGTGTGTGTGTGTGTGTGTGTGTGTGTATATATATATATATATATATATATATATATATATATATATATATATATATATATATATATATATATATATATATATGCAAGTAATTATTTTTCACACGAGTTTGTTCTACAAGTCTTTTTTGCTGTTGTTGTTTCTTTTGTTTGCACGAGGTCAAAAATCCAAAGAAATGTTTTACTTTATGTTGTTGTTGGTGTTGTTGTTTTTCACTTATACAAAAATTCATCTGTAACAGCATTCACTGCCCTATGATATTCATGGCTAGTCATTACTATCTGAGATGTGTTTCTAACCCTAATGGTGAATGGGAACCTAGCCTGTACCCTGTGGGGCTCACCTCACCTCAGGGACTCACCTGGTAGGGTATATTTGCTCATTACAATTTTAGTACACTATACTAAGCAGTTCGATGAGGTATATTAATTAGTCCAAAAATAAATGAAGTTGAACTTGGCCAGCTTCTCCATCTTGCAACAAGAAGTAAAGAACCAAAACTAATGTCCGAGTTTTGCCCTGTCTAAGTTTAAGACTTCTTTATACAATAAATATACGTATAACTTACTTGGCTTTGATGCGTTCCCATATCTTCATATATTGATACAGGTGCTTCTTTCGCCATGCCCTGCAGCATTCATGTTTAAGGCAATTTTCTCCCAGACTTGCTTTTTCAGGGCAACAATTCTGCCGTTGGTACCCTTATTTAGTAGAATTGGTTGGGCAGTAACCAATTCTATTAATAGGTCGCGCTCGACCCCATTTATCCGCGAGGACCTGCGTGAGGCAGGGGATTAGTGTTGACTGTCCATCTTCTAGGGAGTCTGGAACAAATACGAACAAGTGTACCAGGCAGCGGGCACGTGTTTCGTGCTGTTACTTTTTGAAAAAAAATGTAAACAAATCAGTCGCAGGTTATCAACTGAAGCAACACCATGACATTTTCTGTTAAACCTACTGTATATCGCTATTTCACACTTCGTTGATCTTTATTTTAAGAAATGAATACTTATTAATACGAAAATCTAATGACAAGGTTTTAGTTCTCTAGTTTTAAATGGCTATATGATTCCCATGATTACCAACTGCAAAACTAGAGACCACTCCCGAGAGATTCATAGGGAGAGCGTTTGCTACAAAGGAAGAGGTCGGTTGTCAGTTGATAATACGGAATGTTTCGTTTTTTCGCTGTTGTCGTGGTATCTCTTCAGGTTGTTCAAGGCGCCCACGGCTATGGCTACTTTTTGCGTGATGTTTTGGTTAAATCTGTATATATATTATATAGGTTAAATCTGTCTATATAGTATTATGTAGGGGAGAGGATAGATTCTTGTGGGACACCTGCTTGGGGGTTGCAAAAACCCAAGAATGTGCCCTGGTAGCGAATTCGGGTTTGCCTTTCCAACAAAAAACTGCACAACAATTTTTGTGTTAACAGTGGAAGTGGAAATTATTACAAATTATGTATCCTAGACCGGTGTGCCATACTGTGTCAAAGGCTTTTTGTACATCTTTAGTGACAAATGCTGTTCTAAAGTGGACGGCATTGTGTTTTATATATGCAACAACACTATTGAGGGCGTCCTCAGTAGAAGCATTGCTTCGGAAACCGAATTGCTGGGGTGACAACAATTCGTTACTCTCGAGGAACGTCCTCAACCACTGATTGATAACCCGTTCGAACGTTTTACCGAGTATCTCCAACAAGTTTATGGGACGGCAGCTTTCAGGAAGATGAAAGTCTTTTCCCGAGTTTTGGGATGAGGGTGATGTTTGAAATTTTGAATATTTGGAGAAAATACCCGGAAGCATTAAAAACATCCGTCAGTCTTTTGATAATTTCGGGGGAAAGATTTCTGGCCATAGGCCACGTGATGCTCGAAGAGCTAGGGGCGCGCCGCGGGGTGTGCTTGACCAGACGGGAGACATCGTCCTTTTCAACAGGTGTATTGAGAAAATGTCTGGGATTGAGTCATGTTAGCAAAGTTGTGTTGTGTGGTGGCATGTTGGGTGTGTTTGCTGAGATGTTATTGATGTGAGTTACACTGGGCTCATGGGTTGGGGGAGGATGAGGCTTGAAGATATTTTGCCAGTGTGTTTTGAAGGTGCTGGCTACTTTCTGTGCCTTTGTGATGCGCTCGCTGTCCACTAGAAGGTAATCGAATCTTTCACGCTGATAACCCTTCAACTTGTGCACCATGTGACAGAAATGGGTAGGGTTGCGGCGGAGGTTCGTTCATACGGAAAACGAGTCTCCTCCAGTGAGCGTCGTGGTCATCGAATAGGCTGTTTATTATGCGTGTGTCACGTGTGGAGTATGTGTAGGTCTCTGTGTACAGGTATGTTGTTCTTAATTTTTCTATGAAATCGTGTTTTGTAGCAGGTCACGAGTCTTTCAGTCCGTATGAAGGGTCTAAAATATATGTGGAGTTTGTTTGTTTTTTGGGCAGGTGCCTGTAGGCTGATGTGAGGATATCATTGTGTATTCGCTCTAGGGTGCTGTCTATTTCTGTTTAGGATTTGCCTTGGTTGGTGTGTATCTGCAAGAATATTTTTGAAGTTGTCCCAATTTGTGGAACGGTAGTCGAAGGTAGGTAGGGAAGGGATGGATATAGGAATGGAGGACATTTTCAGGATGAGGGGAATGTAGTCTGATCAGGCAGATCGTGAGAGATGTGGTGGTGAAAAGGTAGGGATTGGCGGTTGGAGAGAATGAAGTCTGGCATGCCGTGACCATTGTGGTTGAAGCAGGTGGGAAAGTCGGGACCAGGGAAGTGAAGTCGTTTTAGTTAAGTCAGCTATAGGAGTTCGTGTCCGTGTTGGTTGTTGCAGTTGTGTCAGAAGGCTGTGTGTTTTACGTTTTAAGTTTGCAAGGATATAGACAGGAATGTTTGTGTAGTTGAACTGATTGTTTATACCAGTGGTTCCCAAACTGGGGGCCATGACACCCTGGGGGGCCATATAGAAGAATGTAGGGGGCCATAATCTGAGGCTATGCATTAAATAAAACCAAAGGAGTTTAGTGGGTAGAAAACCAGTGGAGGGAACTTACAAGTTCAGTAGAGGATTGTGCAATGCAATGCCTTGCTGCCAGACATAAGTAATACGTCCCTTTTTTTTTTTTTTTTTTTTTTGTATGATTCTGTGTTCTTGACACAAAACAAGACATGGGGATGTATTAGGGAAACAAGATAATTATAACTCGATATAATTCTAATCTAAGGATTCCTAAGCTGTGTATTCTGTATGATAACCTGGTCTTGAATCTTACGTATCAGCAAGGATGTTCATATTATTCAGTTAACCAGACATTCCCAGTTGCAACATTGATCACCGTGTGTGCCTCCCCATATAATCAGTTTCATCCCACCTGTGAATACTTCAATATTATATGAACTTAAAAACCAACATCAATACCACTTTAATGGTAAGTAAGCCCTGCATCATGAAGTATATTAAGAAGGTATGTAATATTTGCTGTATTTATGCAGATTCTGTAACTTTTTTGTAACGTAAAATCTAACTTCCTTTCAACCTCATGTTTACCATTTTAATTATTCTAATCACAGGTAATGACATATGTTAGCGGTGTTAGAAATTGCAGCTTTTTGTTTGTGCATTGCAGGTACAGTGATGGCTTATAATAAGAAACGCAACTATGATGACAACTACATGGATTTTGGATTTACAAGCATCACTGATAAAGGTGTAGTGAAGCCTCAGTGTGTGATTTGTCACAAAATACTCACAGCTGAATCACTAATGTCCAGTAAGCTTAGATTACATCTGGAAACCAAGCATCCTGAACATGTTGGCAAAGATCGTTCCTTCTTTGTCGACATGATTGACAATTGACAATTGAACATGAATGACAATGACAATTGAACATGAAGAGACAGCGACTTGATGCCAGTGGTTCCTTTCATCAACAAAATGCTGCCGTAGTGGAGGCATCATTTCTTGTATCCCTTGAAACGGCAAAGAAAAAGAAGCCTCACACAATTGGAGAGGAATTAATTTTGCCATGTGCCAAAACAATGGTAAAGCTTGTTTTGGGTGAGAAAAGTGCTGAAAAGCTGAATGGTATTTCACTCTCAAATAATACAATGCAACGCCGAATCTCCCAAATAGCTGATGACATCAAAGAGCAGGTGATACCGGAAATTAAAAGAGCTTGATTATTCAGTATTCAACTTCATGAGTCCACTGACGTCCAGTCCTGCTCACAACTCCTGGCTTTTTTAAGGTATGTTCATGATGAGGATCTGAAGGAGGAATTCTTATTTTGTGAGCCTCTTGAACAATTTATAAAAGGTGAAGGTGTAATGCAGAAACTTACAGAATTCTTCGAATCTGAAGGTCTTGACTGGGGGCAAAATCTGTGGGATATGCACAGATGGGGCTCCAGCCATGTTGGGTTCTCAGTCAGGTTTTGTTACAAAAGTTATACAAAAAGCACCAAATGCTATCCCTCTTCACTGCATGATCCACAGGCAAGCTCTTTCATTAAAAACGCTACCATCATAATTACAGGACACTCTGAATACAATTATAAAGACAAAGTTAACTTTGAAAAGGTAGTGCTCTTAACACACGCCTTTTCAAAAGACTCTGCCAAGATATGGATGCAGCTAATGAGACCCTCCTATTTCATACAGCAGTTCGCTGGCTATCAAAAGGAAATGTAGTTCAGCGTGTATTTGAGTTCAGAGAAGAGATCAGTCTCTTTCTCAGAATACAGAACAAGCAAGATTTGCTATCAGCATGGTCTGCAGATAGCTTCGAAATACGGCTAGCCTATCTTGTTGACATATTTAGACAGTTGAACACACTGAACCTGGAATTCCAAGAGAAGGAAGCTTGATTATCGATTTTGTGGACAAAATCAAAGCTTTCATTCGTAACATGGAGAATTGAAGGCGCAAAGTTGGAATGGGATACTTGGCAATGCTGGAGACAGTGTCAGAAATTGTAGAGGAGTGTGATGCTGCTACGCAGAACTTGATTACCCAACATCTTGAAGCCTTGGGAGGGGAATTTAAAAGATACTTCCCAGACATCCAAAGCCTAACTTCTCGGCTAGTAAGGGCCCCCTTCACTGTTACATTCCTGATGACAGTGATGATGGCCAAACTGAGCTGTTGACACTTCAAGATGATTCAGGAGCTAAGATGATGTTTGAGACTGAATCTTTCACAGTATTTTGGTCATCAATGGCAGCTTCATACCAAAACTTATGTGACTTAGCTTTTCGCCACCTCCTACCATTTTAATCGACTTATTCCTGTGAGGCTGCATTCTCTCAACTACTCCACATTAAAACGAAATATCGCAACAGACTTGAAGTGAAGCATGACCTACGGTGTGTTTAAGTGAAACAAAACCAAGAATCAAGAAGCTTGTTGATAATCTTCAACATCATCCTTCACACTGAGTAGAGTGAGGATTGAAAAGTTAAGGAAACATGAACCTGGCATGAACGTTCAGAAGCAAATGGTCTGGAAGGAGGCTGGTGTTTGGCCACTGAAGGCCATGGTTGTGGTAGTTTATTACGACTCCCTAGGATATAGCATTTAATTTCAGAATTGCAAATTTATCAGATTTATAAGATTCAAAGATCAGATCACATTGCGTGAGATTAATACACTTTTTCAATCCAGTGGAATATCTTTGTTTCTTTCACAATAATGTAATTTTTAATTACTCTACGTATGAATTTTAATGTTCATTGTATTACTTCTTTAGTA
The DNA here is from genome assembly GCA_020233015.1 of Callinectes sapidus. Classification (NCBI taxonomy): domain Eukaryota; kingdom Metazoa; phylum Arthropoda; class Malacostraca; order Decapoda; family Portunidae; genus Callinectes; species Callinectes sapidus. The sequence continues at coordinate 19,029,605 of CM035185.1, read as the reverse complement.
CCATTTCAATAATTATATGAGATTCAGCAAAGGCAGAATACAAATTTCTTTATCAATAATTAACAAAAGAAAAAATAACAAATGGAATCAATAGAATTACAGAATTTGCTAGAATAGTTTTTATATAGACCTAATGAGTGTAAGACTGTAGAGTCACGGTAGTCACGAGTTATGGTTTTGGGTGGGGGGGGGTATGGACAAGGATCATGTATGAAAAGTGGGTAACGACCAGAAAAAGTTTGGGAACCACTGATTTAGACTATTGAGAGGAAGCCCCGTGTTAGGTCTGCAATATGTGGTGGCAACAAGAAAATGTCCGTGTTAGATGTGGATTCTGATTGCCAGGAAGTGAGCTGAAGGCCAGTCGGTAATGTGAATGTGTTTGATGGTACTCTTGAGCATAACAGCTACGTCATCATGGCAGGTACCCGTTGTGTGTCGTCTGTTGTATCCACGTAATTTGATAGGATGGCGTGGGTGATTGAGGAGAACGATGTCTGGATCGATAAAACGTATGGCTTCTGAAACAAGATGTCTGTTGTTCCAGAGGCCGCAACAGTTTAGTTACATAATATTGTTATAATTTTGCATAACTTTTCTTTACCCTAGTAGTGGTTCCCGTCGTTCGGGGGGAAGCATGCAGTGTGAGGGGTGTGTGATATGTTCAGTGTGTTCGTTGTTGTGTGTTACTGTGATGTTATATTTGTGTTGATAGGTGAAGCTGTTGAGGCAGAGATGGTATGACTTGTGTGGCATGATAAAGGAGAGTTTGCAGGTTGCAACAGGGTGATTCCATTGTGTTGATAGGTGAAGCTGATGAGGCAGAGATGGTATGACTTGTGTGGCATGATAAAGGAGAGTTTGCAGGTTGCAACAGGGTGACTCCATTGTAATTAATTAATGATTGGTGGTTCTTGTGGTCGTGTCCCTTGATTGCGCATTTGAAACATAGCTGTTCAGTCCCGTTACACTGATTAGTGTGGTGAGTGAATTCCTAACGTTTGTAGCATTGTGTGACTGGGTGATATTCTTCGATGTTCATGTTATATGAGGGTATTATTTGAGAGAATACTTTCAAACCTTGTCTGTGCATGGCATCTGCTTCCTGTCGCGAACGGAGTTTTATTTTAATCATGTGAGTTCTTGGAATAATGTGCAGGTCATTTATTTGTATGTTATTTTTTAACTGGGTTCTAGTGCGAAGGTCGTCAGGTGTCTTTTTGAGCAAATATTCGTCTATCCTACGGGCAAGGAGATTTTTGACATATTTGTTCACGGTATTCGACAAGCTTAGAGCCGAATAGCTTAAGTTATTTGGTTGACAGAAAAGTGGTTTGTTGCTCGCGGTCAGCCTCGCTGGCTAAGCCAATGATAATGTAGGGGCATGATCTAAAGCATTTTGTATGTGGGACTTGGGTGCGTGTGTAGAAAGCGTCGCTTAAGTCGTTAGGCATGTTAGCGGTCTTGATTTTGCACCACGGTCCAGTGGGCGTGGAATGGCAGATCGGGCAACCTTCCGTGAGGTAGCCGACTTAGATATTTCTGGCGAGGACGTTGACACGATGGTCAGCAATGCAACACGATCCATATCACATGCAATATAGGCTTGTATTCTGAAGACCTCTATAGTTGACACTAAGCATGGAGTTTCATGGTGGCCAACGGATTTCAAACAAGCACTTTGTGAACGTGATAAGCGATACAGGCATTTTGGCCAGCAGCCCAGTCAAGGAAACTCCATAGCCTATAAAAAGGCAAGGGATCAGACAAGGAAAGTCATCCATAATGCAAAAAGAAACTCGTTCAGGAAGTTTATATCATCAGTGAACCGGTCCACACCTCTCTCAAAAGTATGGGAAACTGTCAACATATTGAATAACAAAAAAACGTATGCAATAATAAATACTCTTAAAATAAACAATAATGTAATATGTAATAAAAAAAAACAGCAAAAACAATAGTTCAACATTTTCATCATGCGAGCTCTTCCATGTATTATGATTCTGCCTTCTTCATCCGCAACACGGCAAAACTCACAGTTCTATTATTTGCCACGGGAGGCGTAAACTTGAATTATAACGCAGAGTTTATGTTGGATGAACGCTTCCTTGTCCTGAAATGTTGTAAAGGCTCAAGTCCACATCTATATAATATTTAACAGATTATACTACAACATCTCAGCCACCGTTCTCTCACAAAATTATTAACCCTATGAAATAAAATCTGGACCACTCACACCTTTCCTTAGTCTCGGTGTTTTGCACACACTGGACGCATTACGCACTCCACTGCGTTTTACCCTATTGCACTTACGAGCTGTCTATGTAAGATCATGGAACGTATGGTAGAGCGAAGGCTCCTTTTTGTTTAAAAGCGAAGGGTTCGTTAGGTGATCAACAGTCTACTCTTCTGAAGTAACAAAGCACGATGGATCACCAAACAAACATAGAGCCTCGCATTTCAGGAGCGTTTGCCAAAAAAGAACTCATAATAGGAATGTTTCTAGACATCCACAAAGCCTTCGAAATGACATGGTGACACGGTATCTTCATGAAACTTTATACTCATGGCTTCAGTGGAAACTTTGTTAGCGACAAGATAGGTAGGAATTCATTGTATTGTTGCGGCGGCGCCTAGTGTGAAGATAGCTGTGGCAACGCTATGAGAATAGCAATGCTAACTTTGGTGTTGAAGTGGTAAAGATGGCCGCAGTTTGTAGCCAGGTAGATACCTCGTCCCTGATTGGCCAGCAGAAGACGTCGGCGACGAGAAATAGACGAGACGCCGTGCGGTGGTGAGTAACGGATCGGAGGTGACAGAGTGAATCACACCGAGCTCAGACACGTAGCTAGCCTTGCTTGAAGAGGACATCTCCCTCTCCCGCTCTCCCTGAGAAGAAGCTACCACCTGCGCCGCTGAGGACGCGATCCTGCCCTGCTTTGTCTCTGTCCTATTGACAGGGTGTGCCACCCTGTATTTACCCTCTTGTGTGCCAGTAAAGTAAGGAAGTTGAACCTTCGAAGGGTTCTCCGTGCAGGCTCCTGGAATGTCCTGAGAATCTCAGAAGATCACCGACTGCCTCATTTATCGGATGAGCTCAGTAGGCTGAGAGTGGATATGGGGGGGCTCTCTGAGACAAGGAGGCCCAGTAGTGGCGAGACCAATAGTAAGGGATTTTACTTACTACTGTTCTGGCATGAGCAATGGTCACCATGTCAAGGGAGTAGCTATAGGCATCTCCAGCAGACTGCAGCCGTCTGTTGTAGAGGTTATTCCGGTTGATGAGCGTATAATGCGATTAAGGCTGAAGCACAGTTTAGGCTTCATGTCTGCTGTTGCAGTGTATGCTCCTACCGAGGTGTGTGAAACTGAAGAGATGTTCTGCACCAAACTCGACTCTGTACTGGACCAGTGTCATTATCCTGGGTGACTTTAGTGCTGTTGTCACTGGCACTGAAAGAGCTTGGCTATGAAATATTTGTTGGTCCCCATGGTTCTGGTACCAGAAAGGGCAACAGCTCTTTACGTCTGAATTTTGCAAGACTCAGAAGGCTGAGAATTGAGGGTTCCTAGTATCAGAGACCAGCGCTGCACCGCTGGACTTGGTATAGCAATGCCGGAGGGGTAACGAAAGAAATCGACCATATCCTTGTCAGTACTCTTTGGAGGATCCTCCAGAGATGCAGGTTTTTTTTTTTCGGAGTGGCTAGTTTTTTGCGACTGATCACATATTTGATGTTTCTACCCTCAAGCTTCATGTCAAATGTAGAAAGCCTCCAAGATGTGACCACACTGTGTTTCATCTTGACATGTACCCAAGAGTATGCAGCGAGTCTCCAATCGGTTTGGAGCGCTCAACACCCTTGAGGATCCTGAAGAGCAGTGGGATACTTTCAAACGTGAGACGCTTGAGGCTGCCAAGGAATGCATTGGGAAACACCCGAGGTGACGGAGTGGTTTCACCTCGGTGGAGACACTGGAAAGCACTGAGCAGAGTTGCGCTGCCAGACTTGCTGGGAACCATGACCAGTACAGGTCTCTGTCATGTAGGAGTAGAACTCTCCTGAGAAGAGACAGGGAGAGGTATGTCAGTGGTTTTGCTGAATGTCATTTAAATGCTAATGACCTGAGACCTTCCTATCGAGCTCTGAAGAAACTCCATTCCAAGTCTACTTCTCAGGTGAGTGCTATCCGGACAGCAAATGGTTGCTTCGTATCGGACGCATATGGGTAGATGGCTCGTTCTGCTGAGTACTTTGAACAGCTGTTCACGGTGGATCCTCCAAGCGGACAGCTCCGGACTGTAGGGTTGCAGACGCTGAGTGCTGATGTACCCACTGACGAAACTACACCCTCCCGATGTCAAGGAGACTGTGGCAAAGTTGAGGGGTGGAAAGGCAGCTGGCATCTGTAACATCAGTTCGGAGCTCCTCAAAGCTGGGGGTGAAGCCATGATCCGTGGGTTGTATGCTGTCTTGACTGCTGTATGGCAGGTACCCTTCATCCTGACTGGAAGAAGGGGTTGGTCGTCCCTATCTGGAAGGGGAAAGGGGACCGTTAAGACTGCAACAACTACCGTGGAATAACATTGCTCAGCATACCATACAAGGTGCTTGCCCATTTGCTGTTGATGCGGATCCGCACTCACCTGCTGAAGCACCAGAAACTTGAGCAGTCAAGGTTCACGCCCGGTAAGTCAACTACTGACCGTATCCTAGCGCGTCGCGTAATAGTGGAGCGCTGGCGTGAGTTTTGATAGGAAATGCTTGCAGCCTATGTCGATCTCAAGAAGGCGTTTGACTCAGCGCATCGAGAAACACTCTGGAATCTTCTGCGTCTCCGTGGAATTCCTGCAAGGATTATTGGTCTATTAACTGGCCTGTACTCCAGATCTGTGTGTGCTGTGAAGTGTGGAGGAGGCGTGTCCAGCTTCTTCCCTGTGAATACAGGTGTGAGGCAGGGCTGTGTGCTTGCTCCATCACTTTTCAACATATGCATGAACTGGTAGAGTATGCATGAACTGGTAGAGTTGTAGAACAAAGTCATTGTGAAGCATCTGTCGGCAATACCGATATTACAGATCTTGTTTTTAGTCATGATGCAGCAATCTTCGGTGAGTCACTGGAGGTTCTGGTAATGGCTCTAGAGGCACCTAGACCTCACCTAGACACCCACCTCACCTATAGGCTCTAGATGAGGCCCTTGAGACTTAAGGTTTCTTGGGCCAAGACCCAGGTCCAGGTGTGTGGAGGCGTACTGGATGAAACAGTATAGTCTGTCCATGCGTGTGGCGAGGACATTGAGATCTTGAAAAACATCACATATTTTGGTAGTGTAGTGCATAACGATGGTGGGTCGAGCCAAGAAGTCACACGGCGGATTGGCCTGGCCCACGGCGTTATGGACTTGCTCAGCACGAGTATTTGGCGTTGTCAATACCCGTACAGATGGACAAAGATTTGGATCTTCAAGTCGCTGATGATCCCTGTCTTACTCTATGGATGTGAGATATGGATACTGAACACCGACCTGAAGAGGCCAATTGATGCCTTTGGTACTAGATGCCTTCGCAGGGTCATGGCATACCGCTGCTATGACTTTGTGTCAAATCAGTGATTATCCCGTGAGACCGATTCGAGGTCTATTACTAACATAGTCTGTCAGATTATATGGGCATGTGGCGCGATACCTGCTTATCGGGTTGTTTCTGAAAGTGATAACCCGGCTAGGAGGAGGCCAAGGGGACACCCACGAAACTCTTGGGTGCGGCAAGTCGATGCCTCCTGCTGGGAGTCACTCAGTATGGGAAGGGAGCCTGCATGGAGAATCGCGAGGCGTGACCGCCAGGGATGGAGCCGTAGGGTAGACGAGGCAACTGCGCTCCCCGGCGTATGCCGCCCATGATTGATTGATTTCAAATATTATTGTATCCATAGGGTGACCCATTTATGAAATTGTAATAATATAAACTTTCAAAGTAGGATGTAGTTTATGACATCACTATTTGAGAAAAAATAATGTACTTAAGGAATAAGGCATCAGACTCATACATCCATCACTGTATCACATGATCAAAAGCCTTATGTGACCAGTCTCAATACTCTTAAATACCTTTTTTGTTATTTCATGGGGAGCAGACAAAAAAACTTTATTAATGATGTATAAGTCCTTCATTCGTTCGCATTTTGGCTATGGCCTACCGATGTATAAGTCTGCGTCGGAACCAACAGTGGACGTTGGATGTTTTCCAGAATGAATGTGTGCAAATCTGTTTTTTGGCCCTGTGCTGCACTCGTGTAGCGCGGATGGAGGTTGAGGACAGCTTATCACCGCTACACCTCAGATCGATGCATAACTTTTATCCTATGAGATAAAAGCTGTCTGGAAGGCTTCCCTTGGCAACACAGCAACCAAGATCACCTGACAATACCACCATCTTCTAGCGGTACAAGTATGTGGTTGTTTGAATGTGTCCTCAGGTTCCGATTGGCGACTCATACATCGGTCTTTTCTGTTGAAATTTTTGCCATTGATAAAACAATAGATTATGTTTTGAACTCACCTCATCATTCAATTGTCATTTTTTCGGACTCTATGTCAGCCCTTCAGGCAATAGACTAGAGTCTGGCGACACAGATGCAAATAAAATCCAGAGCAACATCGTTATTAAATTAAATTCAAGCCATAAATCCTTCGCACTGATTTTGATACCTGAACATTCCAGTATACGCAAGAAAGAAGAGGCTGAGATGCTAGCTTGGTCTGCAACAGAGATCGAGAAAGCGTGGAACCTACATGTCTCTCAGTTGTTAAATCATCAGCGAAACTCCTGTGGCAGAGTCACTAGGACAACCTCCACCTACAATACATCAAACCCTTCCTAGGCGAGTGGGTTTCCTCCTATCGCCCCATAAGGTGCAAGGAGGTAGTCCTCCCATGCCTCAGGATAGGCTGCACCTTCCCCACCTACATGCTCCCCTACATAGCAAGCACCTTCCCACCACAATGTTCCGCATGTAATGTCACCCTCCCTGTCGAGGACATCCTGCTTCACTGTGTGCGTTATCGTGAGGAGAGGGGGCCCTTGGCCGCGTATTGCTAGAGTTGCAACCTCCTACTAACGCAGGCCACCTTTCTGGGTGAAGAACAACCGTATGTGGTTGGCAGACTGATGAAATACCTGAATGAGACCAATTTAATTAGAGAGTTTTGATTTACTTGTATATATCATATCATGTATGTAGCCATTCTGTAAATGTTTAATCGAAATATATATAAATAAAAGCATGAAAGTGTGTATGATTTCTGTAGTGCGTGATTTGATATGAATGTGTTCCCTTTCCATATTTAACATTACAATGTCGGCAGGATACGTTCTGCATAAATGAAAGAAAGTAGTCATGAGATTAATATTCAAACAAGGCAAAACGACAGAAAAATATATATAGTCTTATTTCTTTACTCGAGGTTTCAGGGAAGATACTGGAAAGACTAATTAATAAGAGATTAAGATTATACCTACAAAACGTAACAACAACTACAATGACAATCAATTCGGGTTCAGAGGATGTAGAGGGACTTCACATACTCTTGTCATAATCGAAACAAATAATAGAAAACAAGGCCGACTCTGGATAGAGCCAGATAATCTTGAGACGTATTATAAAATACTTCAACTGCAAGTACCTATAACTATACATTCAACTGCAAGTACCTATAACTATACATTCAACTACAGCTCTATCGCTTCAGGGATCTGGCCACTCGTCTAAAAATCCACCTCATAAAAGCTCTATTTCTGCTTATTTTAACTTAGTCTCCTGTCCCCTTACACGTTCTAAGACAGGCATAGGTAGACAACAAAAAGTCCAGAACAACTCTCTGAGGTTCGCCTTCGGCACCAGGTGGGACGATTTTACCAGCTCGGCATTGCTCCACGCGGCTGCGTCCATCCCAGCCCTTAACATCCGCCTCCTCGAGATGGCACCCAAGGTGTGGCAATGGATGGAGGATGAGGAATGAGACCAGTACCTGGTGCTGAAGACCACACATGAAGAAGCTCCACAACGTCAACATGCATGGTTTCCGAGGAACCTTCTGATACTTGAAAACAATCCCCCTGAACCCTAAAACAGGTGAAAGTTAACATTCCGTTTTTCTGTTTTGCAAGGACCTGTATCGTACATTCCTTCCAGTCCCCTACGAACGTTGTACTGCCCTTTCTTTTTTACCCCACATAACTTCTAGCCTCCGCCAACCCCTCTTTCCACTAGTTCGAGAGCGTGTCTGTCCCCTTCTGCTTGAAGTCCATGAGTCAACGAGCAAGCACCTGATGGAATAATGGCACTGAGGGATCTGCTAGGACTGACGGGCCCTGCAGAACTCCTGGAAGTAGGGCTGAGCTTCCAGGACATACCGCCGAGGGAACATGCCGGGACCAAGGGCTATCCTCAGGTTCCGCCGGCCTTACTCCATCGACGCAATGAGACGACTGACCTGCCAACTCCAGAGCTGCGGGTATCACCGAACAAGACCTCCCACCGATGAAGAGACTTCACAGGATAGCTGTTGATCTCACCATCTACAAGTGGCAAAGACAAAATATGCCGAACTCTTCAAACAATTTGTGACTTTTTTTCCATGCCAGCAAAGGTGGTTTTCCTTCGGGAGCTCTGGATTCCACCTAGGGAAGTATCAATGCGGCATGGATCTTCACTCTCCTGTATATGTATCGTTGATGGCATTTGTACATGCATTATATCAAATGTAACATGTAATGACACAATTGTAACACACCCAAACTCCTTCTGTCTCACAGCAGTATGGATGGTTTTCCTCCGGGAACTCCGGTTTCCAGCCCTTGACCCAACATATACTACTTTGTGATTTTCATCACTTTAAAACAGCGGGCCGGACCTCCCGGCAACTTTCTACCCCTACTGTATTTCTGTATTTCCTTTTTTTTTCTTTCTGTATACCAGTTATGGTACCCCCCCCCCCCTCTTTTTATAACCCAACTTCTCTCAATAAACTTTGTAAACCTTTGTAAACCTTCGTATGTTACTCACTCTGTGAAGAAGACATCCTGTCGAAACGTTGGAGTATAAAGTACCCTGACACAGCCCAAGTTTTTCCTTACCATGTTTACACTCAGTTGTTTAACTACTATTCATTATTACTATTATTATTATTATTATTATTATTATTAGTAGTAGTAGTAGTAGTAGTAGTAGTAGTAGTAGTAGTAATAGTAGTAGTAGTAGTAGTAGTAGTAGTAGTAGTAGTAGTAGTAGTAGTAGTAGCATTAGTATTAGTATTATTGTATCAGTTTATCCTCGCATCTCACAGGTCTCTCTCTCTCTCTCTCTCTCTCTCTCTCTCTCTCTCTCTCTCTCTCTCTCGTCTCTCTCTCTCTCTCTCTCTCACTCTCACACACACACATACACACAAACACACAGGTGACCGCTTCTGTCTTGTCCACACCTGCCTAAGACTTCCCTCTCAAGGGAAATCTTATGTATTTTTTAGGACATGTGAAATTCCTGCCGGTTTCCATTCTCCCGGGATACCCGACCACTTGCTATCATAAATAATTTTAACATTGCTACGGTTTCTCATTGGGGCCGGACCAGTATATTTCCATTATTATTCTGATTAATATTACTATCATTATTTTTGTTATTATTGTTATTATTATTATTATTATTATTATTATTATTATTAGTAGTAGTAGTAGTAGTAGTAGTAGCAGTAGTAGTAGTAGTAGTAGTAGTAGTAGTACCATTATTATTATTATTATTATTATTATTATTATTATTATTATTATTATTATTATTACAATATTATCATTATCATTATTATTATTATTAATTATAATTACTCCATGTGAAAAGGAATTTGACTTTTTTTGTCTTTGGTCAATGAACGTTATTTTCTATTTCCTTTCTACAAAACGAAGAAGTTAATGATTATTGTCTTTAAACTTATATTATTTTAAATTGGCCAGCGATTTTAAACTAACTTATTATCCCCTGTAATCCAGACAGACATTAAATTGGTGAAGGAAAATTTTAAAGAACATTCTAGATTACTTCAGAACCTTCGAAACCTCGAAACTTCGAAAACTTCTAAATGTTCCACGAACTTATAGAATATTCTGGCAAGGAAAATGACAGCATAAATGTAGGGAAGATATGCTCATCAGATCAGTTAACTTTTTTGTTGTCACAGTGTAGGCAAGTCGATCGTCATCAGTGATTTGTCTCTGCATTCATCACACATGACAACAAGAGGTTATTACCATCTGGCTGACGCATTTTGATACATCTTTAGCGAGTTTAGCAAAATTAGTGTTAAAAAGTACTCTGTGGAAAGATCTCCGAAAAAGCGTGAGGCCTAGACTGCATATTACAGTATGCCTGTCGTGGATCAGGACAAACCGTGGGCACTTCATTTCACCTGGGAACTATGCAAAAGAACTCCGGAAAGTAAGGCACACACACACACACACACACACACACACACATATATATATATGTATATATATATATATATATATATATATATATATATATATATATATATATATATATATATATATATATATATATATATATATAAGATAAGATAAGATAAGATAAGATAATTTATTGGTCACATTGTTATACAGTGATGCATACAAGTGAAAATCTTTTTGGTGAACAGGTTCCACATAAAATGAGAAAAAATAAAATTACAGCTAGGAATTTGTAAAATTGACACATAATGAACTATATAAGATAAAGTAAAAAAGATAAATAAAAATAAAAAAAACACAATAGAAATGCACAAAACATGAGTCCTATGAGTCAAAATGGTTAAAAATTCTAATACTGCTGGGAACAAAAGATTTCTTGTATCGGTCCGTTCTTATGATAGGTAATGACAGTCTTCTTCCTGACCTTAAAAACATGTAACATTTATATAGAGGATGGGTTTGGTCCTGCATAATTTTAACAATTTGTTTTAATGTACCTTCTTGATATGTCTGTTGTTTTCACATCTGCTCCCATTTTTGCAGCTTTTTAACAATTTTGTTTAACTTATTTTTATCTGCTAAACACAGTTTTTTTATTCCATGTAGTAAGTGAAAATGTTATAATAGATTCTAGGGTAGATTTATAAAATAAGTTGATGATTTGCTTATCAACCTGTAAATTGTTTAAAATTCTAATAAAATGAAGTCTTTGGTTACATTTTTTTCATTACTACGTTTGTGTTTACATTGCCCTTCAGCTCATTATCAATTACAATACCAAGATATTTGTATTCATTTACGCGCTCCACTGTCTCTCCTTCAATAATGATGCTTTCTGGATCGTTAATGTATTTTTTCCTAAAATCTATTATCATATGTTTGGTTTTCTTCACATTTAGTGTTAAATAATTGTTTTCACACCAAACAACAAATTTTCCCACCTGAGATAAATTATCTTGGGTAATTTTCCCTATAATCACCATGCCGTCAGCATATTCGATTATGGTACAATTTTCAAAAACACTCCTACAATCATTTGTGTACAGGCTAAAAATAATTGGGGATAAAACACATCCTTGGGGTGCACCTGTGTTAGTAATAATTTTGTTGGAAATTTCACAACCAAGTTTGGTGTATTGGTGCCTATTCGTTAAAAAAAACTAAAAATCCATTTCAGAATATTACCATTATAGCCCATCTCCAGCATTTTGTTTAAACGTATATGTGGTTGAATAGTGTTAAAAGCTGAACTAAAATCTATAAATAAAATTCTAACAGATGTATTTCTTTTGTCTAAGTGTTTAGAGATGTCATTGATAAAAGTTATACTTGCATCTTGCACACATC
>CM035185.1:18997643-19007643 GCA_020233015.1 Callinectes sapidus | reverse complement strand
GTGAGAGAAAGGCATGAAACACCTGGCAGCAAGAAAACGACCGCAGTCCTACTGGCCGCGGACAACTTCTGCGACCACATGGGTGCCATATCATTTTTTTTTTTGTTAGCAAAACTGATAAAATTTCCTTATGAAGTGCTTTATTGGTACAGTATTAGTAAAATTATTTATGGTAGGAAATGAATACTATTGTAAAATATAATATTTTCAGTCTTTATTTATAAAAAAAATAATAATAATAAAATAAAACAATATGCAGCTGGCGGCCATATACTATAGGCTGTGAGGAAATTGCCAACGCACAATTTGTATACTCAAGGCAGCTCATTTTTGCATTGAAGACAGGTAATTTATGTTATTATTATTATTATTATTATTATTATTATTATTATTATTATTATTATTATTCAATCTGAGTGCAGTTAGCTACGTACCACATCACATTAATATGTCAGTTCTTTCCATTTCTTTTATTGAAATTCAGGTATTGGATATGGATAATTTTGCCTGTCAAATCAGGCAGTGCTACGAAAATCTCGGGTTTAAATATAATAGTATGCATTTTACACAAACTTTTAAGACCAAAGCTCTGCGTCGTTGCCTTAATTTGAGTACAGCTGGGATGCTTATCTGAAGTATCAGGTCACTCAGGTCTGAAAGAGCCTCTCTAAGATTTCATTTCCTCGCTCTCCGTTACCAACGTGTTCTTCATAGCCGAGAGAAAATGTATTTACAATGTAAATAATTACGTATTTCTTAGAGTATAAAGATAATAGAGATCCTATCATTGCACCCGTAAGATCAGGGGAATCATAGAATAAAGAAAAAAACGCGCTTCGACTTTTACCTCTTAGGTGGTATGGAAGGAAAGGCTAAACCTAAACAAATAAATTAAAAAAAGAAAAATAAATAAATATATAAAACAAATTACCTAACATAAAACGGAGAGAGAGAGAGAGAGAGAGAGAGAGAGAGAGAGAGAGAGAGAGAGAGAGAGAGAGAGAGAGAGAGAGAGAGAGAGAGAGAGAGAGAGGAGAGAGATTCCTTTCCACAGAATACGATAGTTGATCCTGTAGACGTGGCAGCGCAGCTTACGGAGATACGAAATGTTTAAGCCACACAGTACTATACTAACCTAGCCCATCCAACTTAATCTTACCTAACCTAACTTTGCTATTAATCACGTTGGTTCGAAGATAATTTATGGTTAGTACTGCGGGAAAACGATTCTGTTGTTCAAAGTTGTTCATTCCAATGTGTCTGGCAAAGCCCTTAAAAATGAAATTTGCATCAGCAACAAATTAGAGTTTCAATTTTTTTTTTTTTTTTTTTTTTTTTTTTTTTTTTTTTTTTTTTAACGCTACCTAACCCGAACCTTAGCCTTTTTTGATAGATAGTGAACATGGTAGAAGCATTTTGCAAATAGGAAAATGATTAAATCTTAACAGTCTACCTTGATATGCAAGCCAGCAATGAAGAATACCAAAGCATCATTGAATGATATGAAGTGAATGAAAAAGTATTTCCCTTTGTCACTATGGTTCATAATCTAAAGTTATTTCAGATATACTAGTATACACCTGACCCTTTTTATAGTTTTTTTTTTTTTTTTATGATGATAAAGAAAAGTTTTCTGAATACTGGTTACTACATTATATAGTTTTTACAATCTGTTTCGAATTAATTTTAAGAAATAAAAACTGTTGAACATTGTATCCAAGCAAAGGAGACAAATCGTCCTAGATGAGCCATACTTAGGAAGCAATTTTCGAAGGTGAGTAACCCATCAAGACTTTATGGGAGTCAATGGGTACATTTATCGGGAGGGAATTGAACTGACAGTAAAGCTAAAAGGAAATAACCGGAAAGTAACTCAAAAGAACTGGACTTTTTATCAGTCAAACACGGGACGCATACGCTGCCACTCCTGAAGGTCACGCTTTGCGAGTGTACATGCTCCCTTCCCGTACGAAGTAACTCCGAGCAAAAGGCATCGACTTGCAGCAGCCATGAGTTCTGTCGGCGCCCCTTTGACCTTCTCCATAACAGGTTATCCCATTTAAAATCAACTTGATAAGCATGATAGGCATCTGGGTAGCGTTCCACATGTCATATAGCCGCAGTTGGCGTTGACAGACTGTGCTGGTAATGGGACTCGAATCAGTCTTACGGAACGATCGCTAATTTTACACAACCATGATACTGTGAAAGCATCTAGTACCAAAAATATCAATTCGTCTTTTCAGATGGTGTTAAGTGTGCATGTCTCACATCCATATAGAAAGACTGCGACTTGAAGATCTAAACTTAATCCAAAGTACCGAGAAAGCCAAATACTCATGCTAAGTGTGCCCATAATGCCATATGCAAACCAATCCGTCATACAATTTCCTGCCTCGACCCAGAGTCGTTATGCACTAGACTAGCAAGATATGTGAACTTTTCCATGATCTCAATGTCCTCACCACATGCATTGACAAACTGTACTGTTTCATCCAGTAACCCTCCAAAAACCTAAAGCTTGGTCTTGAGCCAGGAAACCTGAAGTCCCAAGGGTTTCCCATCCTTGCACAGTGCTCAGAGAGCTATTACCAGAACATCGAATGACTCGGCATCATCGAAAAAAAAGAATATTGTGTAATCTTATTAGTCCTGACAGATGCTCCACAATGACTTTGGTCAACACCTCTGCCTAATATCGAAACCATGCAGATGTTGAAAAGTGATAGAGCAAGCACGCATTCCTATCTCCCTCCTGCATTCACAAGAAAGAAACTGGACACGGCTCTATACTTCACAGCACTCATAGTCCCGGAGTACAGGCCAGTTAACAGACCAATGATACTTGCAGGAATTCCACGGAGACTCAGAATATCCTGGAGTGTTTCTTGATGCACTGAATAAAACATTTTGAGATCAACATGCATTGGAAACATTTCTTGTCAAAACACACGTCGGTGCTCTACATGTACGCAAACCCTAAAGACCTGGTTAGTTGTTGACTTACCGGGCGTGAAACTAGACTCTTTAGGTATCTGGTGTTTCAGCAAGTGACTGTGGATCCACATCAACAGCAAAAGTCCAACACCTTACCTGATACGCCGAAGAGTGCTATACCACTATAATTGATGCAGTCTTGACGGTTCTCTTTTTCCTTCCAGGTAGGAATACACCAGCCCTCTTTTCTAGTGAGAGATGCTATACAGCATTGAAGACAGCATGCAACTCCCGAATCAACATCCAACGTCTCTAACTCAGCAGTTTTGAACTGTTACCTTAGATAATCCACTGTGAACAGCTGAACAAAGTATTCAGCCTCACTAGCCATCTGCCCACATTTATCTGATACGAGGCAACCATCTGCTGTAGCACCTGAGATCTAAACTGAGATATAAACTTGGAGCGGAATTTTTCAGGGCTCCATAGGCAGGTGAGAGATTATTAGCATATAAATGACACTCAGCATCCTGAACCAGACCCCTGACATATCTCTCTTTGTCTCTCCCCAGGAGAGCTCTAGTCCTATGTGATAGAGCCCTGTATTGGTCACGGTTCCCAGCAAGTCTTCTTCACATCTTGGAGGCTTTCTAGACTTGACATGGAACTTGAATGTATTAGCAATAAACCTGTGATTAGTCCCAAAGAACTCGGCACTCAATGAAAAAAAAAAAAAAAAAAAAAAGATAAAAAAGCATGAAGTTCTCGAGGATCCTCGAACAAATACAAGCAAGGATATGATCGATCTTCCTTGTCATCCCTCCTGCATCTGTGTTCTCCCCACTCTTGCTGTATTCCAAAACTACATACTCACGGTCTGTTTTCACCTTTTTGTCCTCTTAGCTGACTGGTCATTTCTACCCTTTTATTAAAATCTCACTTCTCTCGGGCGCACACTCATTCTCTCGCTGGCTCAGACACAGGACTTCACTCCAAAGCTGGCGGACATCTAAATCTCTCTCTCGCTTCATAATCACTCGGGCATCTCATCACTCAACAGTAAACCCGATTGATAACTATCTTTCACCTTCCATCAGTACAAGAATATATCTCCTGAGTCTACACAAATATGCCCTTTAAAACCATATGACCTAATAATGATCAAACTTACACCTACACACTCTAAGCCTTCACGCCACTTTCACCTCCACGCTAATCAACACAGAGGCCAGCCGCCAACCGAACCAGTGGTGGCATCTACAGCTAATACAGAGGTGGAAGAGACAACCAATACAAGATGCCTTAGCATCAGAGGGGTGTGCACGATCAGACCCCTGAGCAAAACCGGCTCGTAGTTGTGACTAGAGACTCACCCGTTCCTAGAGCCTCCATTTGGTGGAAACTGATTTTTTTTTTTTTTTTTTTTTACAGGGATCGGTTGCAAGCTAGGTCAGCCATGGGTAGAGACACTGGTATCCCTGGGAAAATATACCTAGTTGCTCAAAAGGACAAAAGGAGAGGAAAAAGCAGCAGAAACAGAAAGGGACTGAACTATGGGAGAGAGAGGGCCCTCACTCCTTGCCTGAATAGAATCTAAATTCAAACAACACAGTAATGTTTATCATACATTACTCAAACATTTATAATATGATCACTAATCAGCTAATATCTTACATGTAAATAGGGGTTGGGTGGCATAGTTGGTTAGTAGTGCTGGCGGCCCGGGTTCGAATCCTTGCCAAACCTAGTTGCCCAGTGAGAGATGTAGCGCTCTCCCTAGTGATGCCACATGACCTAAGCTGTTGCGGCACCTAATGGAACCATTTCCATTTTACATGTAAATCATTCATAATTACTTGTAACTATCATGCTATATACTGTCAACCATTAATCACCATCACTCACCATTGCCAAATGTAACACCAATTGTGTCATCATTCAGTGTTTTTCTTCTTCTTCTGAGTCTTTTGTTGTTGTCTTATAATGAAAGTTTAGCACACAACTTTATTTTTCGAGCTACTATCTCTGTTATATTGCTTATGAAGTAGACAACCATTATTTTCCTCTTGCGTCAATCAACAATGGTGATTTTTAGAGTTTATCTTGCTTTCCACTCTCTTTCCATCATTCATTAATAATCGCTTTCTTCAGTAAAACCGAAATTTTAGCTACATTGAACAAGTACTTTCCACAAATAGACGCTAAGATTGCTCATTAGTTGCTAACCATATCCCATGATTTATGTAAGAGGTAATTATTTGAACTCTATGTTTATACTTCCAATAATTAATTATTGTTCGTGTGCTTGTGCGTGGGGTAAGGTTTATACAGGAGCGAGTGTCTCGAGGAAGGAGGAAAGTAGCCAATCACTGAAGAGAACCAGAGGTGTGAATGTGAATCCGAGTAGAAATACGGTAGTCAAGATAGACGATTTAGGTGTGCAGGTTTTCCCCAGAGGGATAGCGTTTCTCAAAAGGACGGAAACCAGAGTCCCAAGAATTAACAAAGGAGATACTAAAGGCTATTTTTTAGTGAGAGATTAGTGTAGTAGACGGGAGGGAGAGTGATGATTGCGACTCATAAACATTGATGATACTTTTAACTCATCCCACTCATTAAGAATTGTTTTCTTTGCTCATGACTACTTTATATAATTATGATTGTGACAAATCTTCGGATTTGATACATGATGTAAATTGTGAGCTCTGTATGTTGTTTAGCAAACCAATTAACGGTTAATACTGCCAAAACTTATTATATGTTTTTTTTTTCTTTTTTTCACTAACACAAGAACCAAGAAGCAGCATTTTCAAATCTAATCCTATTATACGATGACATTCTTCAAGTAAATAAGTTAAAATTTCTTGGATTAACTATATAAAGAATATGCACCACACACCATATCTCTCATTAAAATTATCCAGAAAAATCTAACTTTTCTTCAAAACCAAAACTAATGTTTCTCCAAATATTCTTAAATGTGTATGTCATGCACATATTTATCGTCATCTAAATAATATTAATCCTATCTGGTGCATTAGCTACTTCACTCACCTACAACACCTGTGTGATACATAGTAAAAATATCGGAAAAAATTACTAGTAGTGATTAACGCAAGCATATCCTTCCTTTATTCAAGTTTCTTAAAGCTATAGCTAGAGTTAATATTACTTCCTTTGCATTCAAACAAAAAAGAAAGAATCAGTAACTGTGCAGAACGAAACCCCAACTAACTTACCGAATTTTGACGTCGGTGATTATTGTTCGCCATTCATGCCGATCGTCAGCGAACCTCATTTGTATTATTAAATCTTTATACATAACTCAACAAAGTATCCATGTACTTCATGCTTTGTGTTCCTCTAGCTATGGTCCCTTGAAATCTTCCTGTTAATGGCAATGTCTCCATTTAATTTTTCCTCAATACATGCCCATTATTTCAGTTGTCTCTCTTAATGTTGCCATCCTCTGTACTCCAACTCTCCTTGACACGTCATGCATCATCCTCTTTGCAAATGATACTCTCAGTATTCTTTTTTCAGAAACCACATACCATTTTCTGTATGGTAATACCAAGTACACAGTTTAATAAGTTTTGGCTTTGAGTTGGAACTGATATTTTATATTTGGTTATATCTAGAAAAGATGAAAAAAAAATTTGTTTTCATTTTCAATTTTGCTTTTGTGTACAGGATAATGATGTTTGTGAAATTTACCTGATCTCATAGAGAAAAAGTGGCAAAATTAAAGTTTGATTTGCACAAAGTAGATACAGAACGACATATGATGCAATAGTAACATTTATCTATTCAATAATTACACAAGTGACAATAGAAAAATAGAAATGAGTTGTTCTTTTAGATTTAAGCTTATACTGTGGAATACATTCACAAATCACCCCCCAAATATCCATCAAGTTTTTATTAGAAGACCAGTGGTAGTGGCGTTCGAAGTCCAATATATCCTGGTAGAAGCAATCACTCTCCTCAGAGTACGCCTCCATGTTCTTGAATTTATCTAGATGAACGTCAAGAATATGGACTTTGAGGAACATCCTGCATCTCATATTGCCGTAGTTTGTCACCAAGGTCTCAACAAGCTCCACATAGTTTTCGGCCTAGTGATTCTCCAAGAAGCCAAGAACCACTGCAACAAAGCTGTGCTATGCTGCTCTCTCCGTCCTTGTGATTTTTTTAGGGGGAAAACTCCATGTATTCCATGACTTCTTTTTTTTTTTTTTTTTTTGTCATTTGTGGACCAATAAAGACATCCGCTTCAACTTTTACTGCAAATAGCTTAGGGAAGAAACCTTGGAAATGTCTGAAAGCTGAGGACTCCTTATCTAGAGCTCCGACGAATTGTTTCATCGGGCCCAGTTTTAAGTGGAGTGCAGGAAACACTGTTTTTTTTTGGGGGGGGGTGTAGGTTAATGATATGATGTGTTCATGTACCAATGTCATTTATTTCCCTTGTTAAATACTAACCAGCATCTCACATTCCCGCTCGCCCCCTGCGAGCGAAAAAATGCTAGCAAACAAAATTTTCAAATGCCCATTAACCAAGCCATTCAGAACACAGTCAAGAACTTTAACTATTCTCTTGCAACAGAAAGTCGTATATGTGCATTTATTGCTGAGCATAATCTCCCCTTTTCTCTTTCACAACCCTTACTTCAGTTACTGAAAGCCTCTTGTCCAGCAAACACAGGTGAGAAAGATAAATTACAAAATCTTAAAATGTCTGCCACAAAGTGTACAAATATTATGAGACAGGGATTAGGTTTTCATTTCTCCAAAGAACTTGTTGACAAATTGAAAGTTACAAAATTCAGTGTAATCCCTGATGAGACTACTGATGTTAGTACTGAAAAACAGCTTGCGATCTGTGTGATGTACTATGATTATGATACACATCAAGTTGTGACATCTTTTTATGACATAGTGAAGATACAAAAATGTGATGCAGAATCCCTCTATGCTGCACTGAAAATATCTTTTGAAGAGAAGCAAATTCCACTGGATAATATAATAGGCTATTGCTCTGATACATGTAATGTAATGTTTGGTGAACACATGAGTGTAACGTCTCTAATGAAGGCAGATCTTCCTCATGTGACATTTGTTCGTTGCAGCTGTCATATGATTCATTTGTGTGTTTCGCATGCATGTCTAAAACTGTCAGTTTCACTTGAGGACCTGTGTAGGAATGTGTTTTCATATTTCAGTAGGTCAAGTCTACGCAGACATGAGTTGGAAGAGTTCCAAACATTTGTAAATGTCACTCCCCACAAGCTCTTAAGCTGTGGTCAGACTAGATGGTTGTCACTTGAGGCATGTGTGGATAGAATCTTAGAACAGTGGGATGCTCTAAGGCTTTACTTCACGGCTGTGGTAGGTGAAAAGAAAGATCCTTCACATGTGACTGAGAGCATTCTTACCAGTCTAAATAACCAGTTCATCAAGGCTCAGTTGGAGTTTATTCAGGTACAGTTGAAGAGAACTAATGAGTTCAATAAAATATTCCAAAGTGATAAACCAATGCTTCATGTTCTAGACAGTAGGCTACAGATGCTTCTTCGAGAGGTGATGAGTGACTACATCCACTTAATATATGTAAGAGAATGTGATCCTTACACTCTTGACTTCCAAGATGAGAAGAAAAGTGTCCCCATAAGTCAGGTATATATTGGTATTAATGCCACTGAAACACTTTCAACTCCCCCAGCCTGTCATGACAAAGAGGGGATCAAGATATTCAAACAGAACTGTAAGTCATTTCTTGTTGAATTAACCTTTCAAATTAGGTCAAGATTTGCAACAGCACCTCTGGCTTTCCTGGAGTTCTTGAACCCTCAGAATGCTCTGAAAAGACAGCCAAATACTCTTTCAAATGTTTTCAAAGCAATGCCCTACCTGGGTAAGGTGTGTACCAAAGAAATGGCAGATATGGAGAGCGGCAGGTAGCCTTAGAAGGCCAGTTTAAAGATATGAAAGATCCCGTAGAATTTTGGCAGAAAACTTTCCAACAAGTCAACATCAATGAAGAGAAGAAGTATCCAAACCTTTGTAAAGTTGTAGGTAGTGCTCTTTCCTTGCCGCACTCTAATGCATCTGTAGAGAGAATTTTCAGCCACTTGCGGCGCATAAAAACTGATCTCAGGAATTCACTTAAAGGAGAGAGCTTAGTAAGTCTTCTCCACACCAAGTCTGGTCTAAAAAGAAAGGGCATATCAAGTGATCAGTTACAAGTGGATGGGAAGCTAGTAAGAGATATGGGAAAGATAATATGCAATGCAACTGATGAGGAGTGCAAGAAAATATTGTTGGAAAAATTCAAGTTATAGCTATGCACTATCATCACACCTCCTTCCAATTATTTGTTTAGTTTGTCAGGAAATTTCATTTAATAAAATGACTTTTTGATCAAAGTAGCTACCACTTACGTATTTTCCTATTTTCTGTTTAATACCTACTACTTTACAGTGGATAGTCTCTGTACACTGGGATCACATAATCAGTGGACAATTATATTATTGAATGAATTAACAATAAATTTGATATTCAACATGATGCCAAAGAAAAATAAATCTATTGTATTTATTATTGTTTATTTTATTTTCCTGCACAATCAATACTGCAATATATATATATATATATATATATATATATATATATATATATATATATATATATATATATATATATATATATATAATTAATTTAGTTTAAGGTAATTCTTTTGGATTTAAGGTAATTTCAGAGTGATTTTAGGGTATATAGCGCCGCCACGGTGCAGTGGCCAGCGCGTCTGGCTACGAATCCGTGGGCCCGAGTTCGATTCCGGATGAGGACGGCGCGGACCTCACCCAGGTTTTCATCCTTCACTGGTCGATAAATGGGTACCTAGGGCAACCTAGGGAAGGTAAACTGTGGAAACCCGGATTTCATGCTGGCCCCATGTCCCGGGGTAAGGGACTATTCCACCACAGGCTCAAAGGCCAAGGAGACGGGAGATGAGCGCCCGCAGCTACGCGCTGATACAGCGTAAGCCCCCCACTTTACC
>CM035185.1:18981831-18997543 GCA_020233015.1 Callinectes sapidus | reverse complement strand
TTTAGGGTAATCATTGTTGGCAAAAGTGAGAGCGCTGTGCGAGAGTCACTTTGTTAGTCTGTCCCCGTACTTGCCTCTGTAGGGACGCACGCTCCACTTGATATCTCTTATTAAAGGACCTAGTTATTCTCAAGTCTTTCCATCGTCCCCACCCTACGCTAAGGACTTGGATCGACAACGCACATGGCGCAGTGACGTGGAAGAGACCTGTGGACGACCTACGAAGAGGAAATTACGAGTAGCCTGCGGCGGTAACCGTTTCACCGTAGTGACGCCATCTTGCCTCGCCGCTACCCCAGCTCTCAAACTCAGTGCTTTTACGTGTGTGCAGTGATCAGTGCAGTGCAGTGTGGTGCCTAGTGTTTGTGCAGTGCTTTGTGGTGTTCGTAGTAGCGATTGAAGACGCCACTACCAAAGGGTAGGCTTCGGGTGGGCATATCACGGAGGACGGCTCAACGTAACGTCCTCTCGCTACGACGTCACAGAGGACACTGCCGGCCGGACACCGCGTCTAGCCTCGCGGCATGCCCCTCCCTCCCTCCCTCCCTCCACACCACAGAGATGACAGCTGCTACGCTTGCACTTTCCACCACCACCACTGCCCGCTACACCTCTGCACTTGATCGCACACGTACATAGCACGCACACTGCAGACTCACGTGCGCATCACGCTGTCATGCACTGTTCTTTTGTGTGACCGACAGAGAGTATGATGCCACAAGGGAGGAAGAAAGCCGAGCATCGGAGACAAGAGGAGACTGCAGCACACGGCGCGTCGTCCTCGCCTGAGCCCGATGCCCTCCTGTGGCTGGTGCATCTTCCCCTCTCACACCCGCCCATCCATCGCCAGACCAGCAACATTCACCGATGGACCTCTACGCCTTCCTTACGTACATGAAGGAGAGAGATGATGCGGCGCGCGTTGAGCGTGAGGAAGAAGTAGCACGTTACCGGGCAGAACTGGCGGAGCAGAAACGGGAGGATGCAGCACGATTCGAGGCCTTGTTGTCAAAATTGGCCCCGCAACCTGCCTCCTCACCTGCCTTCACGCCTGGACACCCTCCACCTGTCTCATCACATACACCTCAGGTGCCCGTGTCGTCGAGCCCTGTAGGAACACCATCAGCACCTAAGGCAGCTGCTCAGCCTCCACCAGTTCTCTCTACTGACGTCACGTTCCAGTACTTCAGGGAGTGGAGACGACGCTGGGCTGACTACGCCACTATGGTTGACTTGGCCAGTTTACCACAACCCAAACAGCTGATACAACTCAGGATGTGTCTTTCCCTCGAGACTCAACGAGTGCTGGAACACACGCTGTTGGTGCCCCCGGACTCTACATCTTCTGTCGACGAAGTCCTTAACACTCTTCAACAGCACTTCAAGGACTCAAGCAACGAGGCTCTACGTCGACGAGCTTTCACAAGCTGTAAGCAGGCGCCTGGTGAGACTTTTGCAGACTTCTTTGTGAGGCTTAAAGGTCTCTCGGAGGAGATTGACGTCTGCAAGGCCAACGACAATGACTGTCAGGAGGCCTGGATCAAACACGGCATCCTCACTGGTGTCAGCGCCGAGGAGCTGGTACAGAAGATCGTCGCCCTTGATGCCTCCTCCACCCTCTCAGACGTCGTCACGTTATGTCGTGCCCATGAAGCCACCAGATCCGCCGCTACTGCTCTACGGGCTCCACCTGCCGCCCGGGCTGTTTCGCAGTACAAGAAGGGGAAGAAGGCCACCCACAAGAGCAAGGCAGAGTCACAACGGGTCGCCCCTACGCCATCATCCCCTTGCAGCGACTGTGGCAAACAGCAGCACGGCCCCAAGGGATGCCCCTCCGCAACTGCAACCTGTATTGGCTGTGGCAAGACAGGCCACTGGTCACACACTGAGAAGTGTCCTGCGAGGAACGTTCAGTGCAACGCTTGCAACCGGTCCGGACACTTCGAGAAATTCTGCAAGTCGTCGATGCCCAAGAAGTCTCAGCGGCCTGCCAAGCCCAAGAATCCGAAGCCGGCGGGGGATAACCGCTCCACATTCCACGTTGTGCGCGCTCAGACCCCTCACCACGTTCCCAGAGCTTTGGAGGATCAAGCTGGCAGCATCAGGAGGGTTCAGTCTTCGGCTCGCGGCAGACCCACACCCTCGCCTACCATCACCGTCGTCGTCACACGTGGTGGTGTGTCTGGCAGCAGCGAGGTGATACCTGACACCGGGGCTGACACCACGGTGATAGGCCCACAACACCTCAGGGACTTGGGTCTTACCAAGCAAGAACTCGACCCTCCTCCATCGCTGCGGTACTACAACGCCGATGGATCACGGATGCCTGCAGCTCTGGGTTCCTGCCAGGCGAAGCTGACCTACGGCACACTGTCCTGCACGGGGTGGATTGATGTCCAAGGCTCCCTAAGTACACCTCTGCTGTCCTGGGAGCATTGCAGATCCCTGGCCATAGTCCCGTCGAACTTCCCCATGCAGATCAAGACTTCAAGGACGACCGTCAACCGGATAGGGGAGGCACCAGATGTCCAGCCAGTGGGAGCTTCACGAGGTGGTGAGCATCCTGACGCTACAGCTGCGTTACTTTCAGCTGCAGCACCTCTACTTCCGTTGCTTAGCACCACCACTCCTCAGGCTGCGAAGGAGTACTCCCTTCGAGAGTACTCGGATGTGCTAGTCAGAAAGGCTGACCTACAGGATGCACCGCTGAAGCCGATGTCTGGCCCACCTATGCGGATACACCTGAAGGAGGACGCACAGCCTTTCGCCATCCATACTCCACGACCCATCCCCCTCGCCTACCAGGGCCCGGTGAAGGCAGAACTCGACTCGATGGTGTCCCAGGGAATCATCGCCCCCGTAGGAGATGATCCATCGCCATGGTGTCACCCGATGGTAGTCGTCCCGAAGGCTAGTGGTGGTGTTCGCATCACGACGGACTTGTCGAACCTTAACGGTCAAGTGTCCCGCCCGACCCACCCGTCTCCTACACCGTTTGCAGCCATACGCAGTGTCCACCCTGGAGCTCAGTTCTTCACCACCGTGGATGCGCTGTGCGGCTACTGGCAGCTCCAGTTGGCAGCGGAGGATCAGTCTCTCACTACGTTCATCACTCCCTATGGGCGTTTCCGCTACCTTCGAGGGCCTATGGGTTTTGCTGCTACGGGCGATGCCTTCTGCAGGAGGGGTGACATCGCGCTTCAGGGAGTACCTCAGTGTGTCAAAGTTGTTGACGATATCCTCTTGTACGACGAGGATTATTTGACACACCTTCAGCGCGTCAATGAGGTACTCAGTAGATGTCGCACACATGGCATTACCCTGAATGCTGACACGTTTGTCCTAGCTTCACAGGATGTTTCCTTCTGCGGCTACCAGCTATCTACCAAGGGCATCGCAGCAGACCCCGAGAAGGTCCGAGCCATCAGGGACTTCGCTAAGCCGGCCAACCCGACGGACCTCCGTTCGTTCATGGGCCTGGTGAATCAACTCACAGAATTCTCACCAGACATCTCAAGCGCTGCTGCCCCCCTTCGCCCTTTGATGAGCCCACGTAAAGCTGTCCTGTGGACCCCCGACCACGACTTGGCCTTCCAGAGGGTCAAGGAGGCCTTGTCGTCCCCACCAGTCCTCGCCACCTTTGATCCGGCCCTTCCAACCATCCTTCAGACCGACGCATCTCGCCTATACGGTCTAGGCTACGCCCTGTTGCAGGATCATGGCGGTGGAAAGCTTCACCTCGTACAATGTGGGTCGCGCTTCTTGACCGATGCGGAGACTCGCTACGCAACCATAGAACTTGAGTTGCTAGCTGCAGTGTGGGCTATGTTTAAGTGTAAATTCTACGTCTTGGGACTTCAGCACTTCGATCTTGTCACGGATCAGCGACCTTTAGTTCCCATCCTGAATAGTTACTCACTTGACGCCATCGACAACCCTCGTCTGCAGCGACTTAAGGAGAAGATATCTGCATTTGTCTTCACCGCAACCTGGAGACCGGGGAAGAAGCTGTGCATCCCAGATGCCCTCTCTCGTTCTCCAGGGAGCAAGCCCACACAAGAAGACAACATCCTAGATGCAGAGACGAACTTCTCCGTCAGGAGCGTCGTCACATTGCACGCAATAGAGTCCCTCGCCTCCGAAGACATTCAGGCTTCTCCAGACCAGGCTGTCACCAGAGACCTGACCCTGGAAGGACTTCGGCGCGCAGCCCTTGATGACCCTGCCTACTCTGACCTGCTTCGCTTCGTCAAGGAAGGGTTTTCAAGTGACCGCTACGCCCTGCCTAACGTCCTGCGTCCGTATTGGAAGCTACGAGAGGACCTCTATTGTGACGACGCCCTCATCCTGTATGGAGCCCGGATTGTAGTCCCAGCCTCCCTCCGTCGCCACGTCTTGGGTCGTCTACATGACAGCCACCGAGGAGCCGAGGCTACTAAACGTCGTGCACGGCAGGTTGTGTATTGGCCGGGCATGAATTCCGACATTGTGAACACCGTCCGTGCCTGTGAGCCCTGCCAAATCCTTCAACCAAGCCAACAGCGTGAGCCCCTTCGATGCGACGACAACCCAGCCCGGCCATTCGAATCAGTGTCGGCTGATTTCTTCATGACCGCTGGAAAAAACTTTCTGGTTGTCGTTGACCGCCTTTCCGGATGGCCCGTTGTTGTCTCCTGTGGAGCCGACACCACCTCATCGGCTACGATCCGTCACTTTCGGCAACTGTTTCGGGACCTGGGTGTTCCAGTTCGTCTGCGCACCGACGGAGGCCCCCAGTTTGCCAGCCGGGAATTTGCCGAATTCCTGGAACGTTGGGGAGTTCGCCACGACATGTCTACGCCCTACAACCCACAGTCCAATGGCCACGCCGAGTCTGCTGTCAAGGCAGTCAAACATCTCATCCAGAAGGTGGCCCCCACTGGTAACTTGGACTGTGAGGCGTTCGACAGGGGTCTCCTAGAACTCCGCAACACCCCCAACTATACCGGCCGTTCCCCAGCCCAAACCTTGTATGGTCGTCCTCTACGTTCCTGCGTTCCAGCGCATGCCAAGGCGTTCCAGAAGGAGTGGCAGGCAAGGGCTGAGAGTTGTGATCGCCGGGCTGCAGCCCGACGCCACGACGCCACAGCTCGCTACGACGCCCATGCCAAGCCCCTCGTACCACTGAACCTGGACACGCAAGTTCGACTTCAGGACCCGACGACCAAACGCTGGGACACCGTAGGCATTGTCATGGGTGTTGGCAAGTCCCGTGACTACCTCATTAAGATGCCCAGCGGCCGGGTGTTGTGGCGTAACCGCCGCCTTCTTCGTCCTGTGCCGCCCTGTCCCGATGATCCGCTGGCTGATGCAGGCCCTCCTGTGGACCCTGACCTGTCTACCACCCCGCAACCCCGCCGGTCGGACCGTCTAAGGGCCAAGAACGACCAGAAGACCGCTCAAGACACTTCGTGCTATGAGCGTGAAGGGGAGAGGGAGATGTAGGTTAATGATATGATGTGTTCATGTACCAATGTCATCTATTTCCTTTGTTAAGTACTAACCAGCATCTCACATTCCCGCTCGCCCCCCGCGAGAGTCACTTTGTTAGTCTGTCCCCATACTCGCCTCTGTAGGGACGCACGCTCCACTTGATATCTCTTATTAAAGGACCTAAAGTTATTCTCAGGTCTTTCCATCGTCCCCACCCTACGCTAAGGACTTGGATAGACAACGCACATAAACAGTCATTTGTTACAAGGCCCAGACCTTACCAACAAACTTGTTGGAGTGTTATGCAGGTTTAGGCAGGAAAACGTTGCACTTGTTTGTGATATAGAAGCAATGTATCATCAAGTTAAAGTTAACCCAGAGCATAGAGATATGTTGAGATTTCTGTAGTGGAAAAATGGTAACCTTAAGGATGAGATAGTTGAATACAGAATGACAGCTCACTTGTTTGGGGCTACATCATCTCCAAGTGTAGCTAACTTTGCATTAAAGAAAGCTGCAGATGACTATGAATGTGAATCTGATGCAGCTAAGTTTATAAGAAATAACTTTTATGTTGATGATGGTTTAAAGTCAGTAGCCACCAAAGAGGAAGCTGTCACTCTCATTGAACAGAGCAAAGAGCTGTGTAAAAGAGGAGGTTTTAATCTTCACAAGTTCTTATCAAACAACAAAGATGTACTAGCTGAAATCTCTCCCCATGAAAGGGCAGACGGGGTTAAAGGTTTTGAATTTGGTAAAAGTGAAGACACACTGCCTATAGAGAAAACTCTGGGAGTTGAATGGTGCATAGAATCTGACGCATTTCAATTCAGAATAAAACTGAAAGACAAGCCACTCACTAGGACGGGTATTTTGTCAACTGTTATCTCTATATATGACCCTTTGGGTCTAGTGTCACCTCTTGTACTTAGAGGAAAGCAAATCTTACAAGAATTATGCAGGAATGCTGTTGATTGAGATGATGAGGTGCCTGATCATATTCAGCCTAAATGGATCAAATGGAGAGATGAATTGTGCAAACTGGATCAGCTCAAGGTACCTAGATGTTACAAACCTGACAACTTTGATAAAGTAGAGAGAGTTGAACTTCATCACTTCTCATATGCATGTCAAGAAGGATATGGTCAATGTTCTTATATTAAGTTGATTAGTAAGACTGGCCAAGTTCATTGTGCATTAGTAATGGCAAAGTCACGTGTAACACCTTTGAAAACCATAACAATTCCCAGACTTGAACTAACAGCAGCAGTGGTGTCAGTTAGAATTCACAAGCTTCTAAAGGGAGAACTTGAATATGACAACATTTCAGAAATATTTTGGACAGATAGCAAGGTGGTCCTTGGTTACATTGTAAATGATTCAAAGAGATTTCATGTATATGTAGCAAATAGAGTACAAACAATTAGAGACCACACCTCACCAGATCAATGGAGATTTGTAGAAACCCACAACAATCCAGCAGATCATGCATCTAGAGGCATGACAGCTGAGGAACTTTGTAATAGTAAGATCTGGTGGAATGGCCCTGAATTTCTTTGGCAGTATAATGAATTAGATAACTGTCATTTACAGTACAATGTCATAAATGAAAATGATCCTGAGGTGAAGAAAGTTGTATGCCATACTGTAGGTGCACAACAGCCACTGAGCATATTAGAAAGATTAGAATATTTTTCTGATTGGTTCAAGGCAAAGAGAGCAGTTGCTGTATGCCTCAAGCTCCAAAGAAATTTCAAGGTAAAGAATGGTTTCTGTAGTAAAGATAAGGAAAAGAAGTATATGCCAGTAAATGTAGCAGAAGTTGAAGAAGCAGAAAGAGAAATAATAAAGCAACTGCAAAGGGAAGCATTCCAGACTGGAATAAATGTGCTGAAATCAACAGCTAAGCAAAATTCATTAATTAAAGAGAGCAATGGCAAAAGAACAAAAGTGATTGATAGGACCAGTTCTGTATATAAGCTGGATCCTTTTATTGATGAGCATGGTATCATGAGAGTAGGAGGAAGATTTAGATTTGCCAATTTGGAAAGTGCATCTAAACATCCAGTAATTCTCCCCAAGGCTTCACACATAACCAGCCTGATAATATGCCATTACCATAAAAGGACAAACCATCAAGGCAGAGGAATAACCCTAAATGAAATAAGATCATGCGGATACTGGATAGTTGGAGGATCATCTCTTGTGTCTAAACACATTTCAAGGTGCATAACATGTCGTAAAGTAAGAAGTGCGACACAAGGGCAAAAGATGGCAGACCTGCCCTTTGACAGATTAGAACCATCACCTCCATTCTCATACTCAGCAGTAGATTTCTTTGGGCCATTTTATGTCAAAGAAGGCCGCAAAGAACTTAAAAGATATGGAGTGCTCTTCACTTGCATGGCATGTAGGGCAGTGCACATTGAGACAGCCAACTGCTTGGATACAAGTTCCTCCCTCAGTGCTTATCGTCGCTTTATTGGAAGAAGAGGGCCTGTTAGACAGTTAAGATGTGACCAAGGTACTAACTTTGTAGGGGCCAAGACAGAGTATGAAAGGAACAGGAAAATTATAAACAATGATAAAATTAGACAAGAACTTATGAAGGACCAATGTGACTGGATTGTATTTAAGATGAATGTACCCAATGCCAGTCACATGGGAGGTGTGTAGGAGAGACAAATACGCACAGTGAGAAATGTGCTCACTGTGTTGCTAGATCAACATGGTGCACAGTTAGACGACCAAGATTTGAGAACTTTCCTAGTGGAAGCAGAAAGTATAGTTAATGGCCGTCCTCTAACTGTGGATCATCTAAATTCCCCAGACAATCCCACACCACTAACACCCAATGACTTGCTAACCAAGAAAACAAAGATAGTACTGCCTCCCCCAAGCATCTTTGTTAAGGAAGATCTGTACTGTACAAAAAGATGGCGCAGGGCACAGTTTTTGGCTAATCAGTTCTGGTCCAGATGGAGAAAGGAATATGTACAATCCCTACAAATTACAAAAAAATGGACAACACCACATAAAAACCTCGGTGTAAATGACATAGTTATCATAAAGGACCAGAACACACCTCGTAATCAGTGGAAACTGGGTAAGATAACAGAAGCTCATCCAGACAATGATGGGTTAGTAAGAAAGGTTAAGGTGTTGGTGTCGGACTCTAATTTTGATAATCCGGGAAAACATATAAAGACCAATAGAACCATCCTGGAGAGGCCAGTACATAGTTTGGTATTGTTGCTAGAGAATAATGATGTATAATGTAGACCGGAGCATCCCCGCCAAGGAGCCTTATTAAGTAAATTAAAGCATTATTAAGTGGAAATATTAGGTTTAAGGTGAATGGTATTGCTAAATTTAAGGTAAATTGTTACACAATTTAGGGGAGCCATGTTACTGTACGTAAGGGTTTATATATGTATATATATTATTCCTCTATAATCAGAAAAGAAATGTTCCATAGTTTTCTATGAACATGAAAAATATGTATAATGTACTCTACGATCAATATGAGATTCTAAATAGAACCTCAAGTCGATGCGTGCTTGTTGATGGGTGCGGTTTGCCTACACTCACTGCCTCAAGGCGGCACTCACGCCCTAGACGCCGCCCCGCCAACACACGCAGGAAGGTGACTGAGGTAAATTCATAATTTTCATAGCATAAACTAAATGTCATAGTGCCAAGTTGATTACATGTGTTGCTTATAACCAGTGTAATATCTTAAGAGTGTTTTGTACTAGCATGCAATGTTAATTTATAAGGAAATTGAGACCGAAAATCTGTTTGCAGTTTTTACGGTCACTGCTTGTCATCGAATAAACGTCAGAGAAAGAACTGACTTTCCTCGACCCTACGATGATGGTGGTCATCAGTACAACAAATCACTAGTGAGTCATTAGATACCTGCTGGGTGCGGCTACAGTAGTTAATAGCAAAGGTCTGAGACTTCAGCTTTAGAGACACATGTGATGGCAATAGTGTCAGGATGAAATAAATGAGATAAACGCCTGAAATTTCAACGGGCGATGGAGATTGAAAGGTTTTGACATTTGTATTACTAAATGAGTTTTGGAAGTTGAAGAATAGACTTGGCATGATTTCGTGCAGATATTTAAACTATATGTGACTGAGATAATGGAAGGATCAAGTACCTTTTATGAGCAACTTCTTCATCATATATAGCACGAGAAAAGATTGCCTTAAACTAAGGTTTGGAAAATTTTGATCGAGAAAAAGAGTGAAGAATGTAGGCCTCCATGGCAGACACGAACAGCTCTGTTATGTGTTCAGCACACAGAGATGGGTTTCTGATACAGAAAAGTAATGATTCCAGGGAAAGTTAGCACAGTAACTTCTCAGGTCCTCCCACAACTAGCAGTAGGGAAATGCCAGAGTCGTGTCCGCTTTGGCAGATCCTGAGAAAGTATTAGAGAAATCATATAAGATACTCGTACAGATATGAAATTGTGATCAAGGTATCCCAACGGAGAAGATAGGGTATCAGTGTAAACAAAAGGATTGGAGGTAAGAAAAGATCGAAAGTGACGGTCAGGAATACGAGTTGGGTGTTGAAATTGTTGTTCTAAGTCATAAAGGATAGAGAAGTTAAAGACTAGCTCACTAGGATGGTCAGTAAAGGGAAAGGAAAGCCAAAGCAAAACATTGAAATTTCCAAAGATGTAGATCTCCACGAAGGGATAGAGTGTCATAATGTATTTGAGCTATCAGAATTTTTGTTTGGGTTGCCACTAGTTTGTTTGATGTCGTTGATGCTGATAGCAAGATGTTGTTGGT
The DNA here is from genome assembly GCA_020233015.1 of Callinectes sapidus. NCBI lineage: Eukaryota > Metazoa > Arthropoda > Malacostraca > Decapoda > Portunidae > Callinectes > Callinectes sapidus. Next base: position 18,987,259 of record CM035185.1, on the reverse strand, counting down.
AACGTGAAGTGACGTAGGCAGACTGAAGTGGAGAGTTGGGTGTGTTCGTAATTGTAACAGATCGTGGGATACTGAAGGATAAGAAATAGCAACAAATAGATGAAGGACAGTAGAACACTGTCTGTGATAATTTGAATATCTTGAGTGATGTTTGACGCTGGTACGTGAGTGGGAGATTGAATGATGATAAAGTACTGAATGCGCCTCGAGCGATGAATCCTGAATGAATGAAGAAAGAATGAATCGTGGCACGAAGCGGTGAGGGTTTATATGGGAGAGAAGTGACTCGAGTAAATAATAAAATGACCAATCACAGAGACGGAAAGCAGATGATTTTTTTAATCGTGAGCTGGAAGGGCATAGGGCAGGTGTTCTCCTTAGGAAATGGAAGCCGGTGTCCCAGAGAAAAAGGCGGGAAGTAGAGAGAGAGAGAGAGAGAGAGAGAGAGAGAGAGAGAGAGAGAGAGAGAGAGAGAGAGAGAGAGAGAGAGAGAGATTATCGTCTGATACAAGAGAGAGAGAATGTGGTCCACTTGGGAAATTGAATAGTCAAGAGATTTATTTTAGTAAGAGTAGTTAAGGAAAAGATAGACAGCACAGATAAATTCAGTTAAAGTGTGACTAATAAGGCGATGTCAGATGGTGGAAAACTCGGAAGATTCACGAGCGTGGTCATAAAAGCAAATTAATTAATTGCGCACTTAGACGCAACATCCTATTTTGGATCGCTTATGATAGAAAAAATAGGAGGGAACAGAAAAGGGGCTACTGTCTGTTGCCTTAGACATCTGTGTTTTGGAGAGAAAAAGAGGATAAAGTTTAACAAAAGAGAGGTGGTGTTCTACGATTAAGAATTAGATCGAAGACCGCAAATATTGCAGAAGGTAATATAGAAAAAGTTAAGGAAGAGGGTCAAGAAAATTTTAGTTGATGCCAAGAGAGTAGTCAGAGCTAGGGACATTTATGATCTCCACCCCAGGAGTGGACTTGTTGGAAATGCCTTTTTTTTTTTTTTCTATGAGTGAAGGGCATTTGTGTAGTAAGTGCATGTAGTTTTGTGTAAAGGCAGAGAGCGGTCTTTCGATAGGCTGTAACTAGCCCCTTGAGTTGTAAGAGATAAAGATACACAATTAGCTTTAATGAGAGCTCACAGTATCCCTTGAACCTCGCCAGACCAGATCTGGACAGACCGGAACTGCTAGAAGTTAGAACAAGTTTTATTAGACCTCACTGGAAATAAGTTAACGTTGCAATAGGTGTCTACCACTTCCTTCTATTAATACTACCTCTTAGACTATTCAGCGTAACCTCATTCACGGCATTCAGTCACAAAACAATGTAAACCTGCTTGCATTAAAAATAACATTAATTTGGGTATCCAAGAGGTATACCTACATGATCAAGGCATAAAATACGTATATTTGAATAAATTATACATACTTTAGTCCTGAGGTCACCTGGGATAAGATTCACTAAGCAATTACGAGGTTCATAAGCTCGTAAGAAGCACGAATCTCTGCTAAGAGAACTCCTTAGATACATCAGAAGTTAAGAACTCTGTCGGGATCCCGTAAGGTTTCGTAACCCGAACCTATGAATGCTTTTTCTCCAATACACAATCCGCGAGATAAACAATGACCAAGGCAAAAGGTTACAAGGAGAAGAATGAGATGGATATAAAGCACATGGCCTGAGAATTGCTGAAAGACAATTTAGTATCAACACCGAACGCCCACGAAATTGGTGTTTTGTGAGTGCTTAACCAGCGTCCCCCCCCCCCCCCCCCACACACACACACACCGCTGAAGACATCGCACAAGGCGGAAAGCACACCTCGTCACAACACCGTCCACCACCGAGACTCAAGACTTGCGGGCTGGTGCCTGCTTTCGGTACTATATTATATATCTACCATTGTGTTTTGTTTTGTTCTTCTTTTACAATATGTGTGTGTGTGTGTGTGTGTGTGTGTGTGTGTGTGTGTGTGTGTGTGTGTGCTTCATCCTCATAAGTACCGTCGCAAGGGACTCATGGTTCGCCGACTTAACGTCTGCCCGTCTCAGGCTGGGATACCGGCGAGTGTGGCAAGTGGCCGAGGTGGCGGACTCGCCCCACTTCTGTAAGCTGTGCGACGCGCCACATGCTTTCAACCTTGAACACTATTATTTAGAATGTCCACTCGTTACTCGTTACTGATCTTATACCGCAAGGACTTTCACGTGTAAATTCCTTTTGTCAGGAGATACTTTAGATGTTATACTTACTCGCCATCCACATTTTGATGGGTGTTAATTTTCTTTTCCTTGCCCCCAAATCTCTGCGTGCCCTGTGAGACACGAGTACCGTATAACAAGATTGTTATTTGTACATATATTATACGGTCTGCTTTAGATGTTATATTTACTCGCCATCCACATTTTGGTAGGTGTTAATTTTCCTTTCCTTGCCCCTTATTCCCTGTGTACTCTGTGAAGCACGAGTACCTTATAACTAAGATTGTTATTTGTAGATGTGCGAAATCTGCCACCTTTGGGTGTAATAAATTCATCAAAACAAATCTCTCTCTCTCTCTCTCTCTCTCTCTCTCTCTCTCTCTCTCTCTCTCTCTCTCTCTCTCTCTCTCTCTCTCTCTCTCTCTCTCTCTCTCTTACCTGACGGCCATGACGTAAGATGTTTGGTAAACGAGGAAAGGTCGAATTTTGTGCGTCAGTTTTCAGTATTGCAAGGCCCTTGTTTGGCAACTGTTTCTGAAAAATATATGTGCAAATTAATAATATATCTATATCTATATCTATCCATCTACCTATCTATCTGTCTATCTGTCTATCTATCTATCTATCTATCTATCTATATGGACATATCTGTCTATCTATTTATTTATCTATCTATCTATCTATCTATCTATCTATCTATTTATATATATAGCTAGATAGACATATCTGTCTATCTATTTATCTATCTATCTATCTATTTATATCTATCTATCTATCTATCTATCTATCTATCTATCTATCTATATATATATATATATATATATATATATATATATATATATATATATATATATATATATATATATATATATATATATATATATATATATTAATGTAGAAGGGAGAAGCTGACCAAGGCAATAAAAGACAATGAAATAAAGAGCCCACTAATATACCAGTCCCTTTTAGGTCAATAAGAATTAAGCAAAAAGACAAGGACAAATGTCCTGAAACCTCCCTCTCGAATAAAGTCATAGAGAGTAGAATTTATAGAAGCAGGTAGAGAGTTCCAGAGCTCACCAGAAAAGGAATTAATGATTGGGAGTACTGGTTAACTCTTGCATTAAGGAATTGGACAGAATACAGGTGTCGGCAAAAAGAAAGTTTTTTTCGGTGGTGCTGTAGGAGGGAAGACATGCAGTTGCCAAGATCAATAGGGCAGTTAACATAAAATAAGCGAAAAAATATAGCAAGAGATGTAACATTCCGGCGGTCAGTCAGAGGAGAGGAATTCATAAGATGAAAAGCTTTTGACTCACCCCTCTCTAATAAAAATATGTGAGCGGAACCCAACCATATCGGAAGAATTATCCGTACATCGGAGGACATGAGTTAATAGAGTTGGCAGTTGGACGGATGAGAACTGTTTTAACAAAGAATAAGATATGAATTTTTCAGTTCAAATTACAAGTAAAGGAGACTGATGATATTCATTTTAGAAGAGGGGAAAACTTGGACATCATTGAAAAAGAGAGAGTTTTTGTCTGGAAGGTTATGTCAAGTTGACAGATGGAGAAATTGAGTATTTGGAGCATTGAACGGTACTAAGTTTTCTCTACCCCAATTACAAATATTACAGAGAAAAGAAATCAGGCTTTTTGTGGCGTCCCTGCCTAATCTGTTAACTTCCTGAAGGTTTGATCATGTCTGAAAACATGCAGAAAAGTGCTGGGTGTTATCATCACCGCAGGAATGAATAGAACATGAAGTTTGGTTTTAGAAAGAGAATAGGTGACAGAAAAGAACCCTAAGGAACGCCACTGTTGATGCTCGTTGCCTTAGAAGAACAGCTGCCGTTTATCGCTGCAGCCATAGAACAGTCGGAGAGGAAACATGAAATTAAGTTACAGAGGTAAGGATAGATACTGTATGAAGGCGGTTTTGATGCTAGAGTCTTTGAAAAGCTTTTGATATATCTAAGGTAAGAGCAAAAGTTTAACCAAGCCTTAGTAAAAAAAAAAAAAAAAAAAACAGATCACCAATAAAGCAGTTACCTTGACAAAAGCAATATTGCTTTTGGTCAGATGGAAAATTTTGAAATGACAGATCTTCTATTGAGGATGGAATGGAAAATTTCAAGCAAGGAGGAAAGTTTGAGGGATTAGGACAATCACCTTTGAATATAAGCACACTTCCAGCAAAAAGGAAAGGTAGGAGTCGATAGTATGTAGAACTGGAAGAGTTTGGTCAAGCAAGATGTAGGCACGGAAGCACAATTCTTGAGAACAAAAATGATCCCATCAAGTCTATAAGCCTTCCGAGGACTCTAGCCAGCTAGGGTATGAAAAACATCACTACAGATTTGGATCGAAGACATGAAATATTTAGAGGGAGAAGAAGAAGGAGGAATAAGCTCAGAATCATCCAAGGTAGAGCTGTTAGCAAGAGATTGAGAGATAAATTCAACTTTTGAGAAAGATGTTAAGTCAGTGGTGCTATAAACATCAAATGAAAGAAAGATGAAGAAGTAAAGTTGTTGGTATTAGCCAGATGCCAAAAGTCATGAGAAAATTAATTTTAGGGTTTAAATGTATTTGTCATTCTCTATTAATGAAGGAGTGCTTGGTAATTTGAAGAACAGACAGGCAGAAATATGAAACACATGAGCTTTTAGATGATGGAGATCTTAAGTACCTTTTATGGGCAACCTCTTGATCATATATAGCACAAGAACAGGCTATGTTGAATAAACTATTGGTTGGAAGATTTAGGTTCAGAAAGAGTGAGAGCACCAGAACACCTGTAGATGTTCCCGGCAATGGAACGAAACGTCGTCATAGAAACCAATTTTGGCCAGCTCCTCGGACCACAAACACTCGCAGAAAGAGAGTTAATCAGACAAATTGAAAAAGACCACATAAAACTAAACAATGCTCTTACCAAAGTAAACTCCTGCAGAAAAGGCACTTTATAGCAGCTAAACAAGAGAGAGGTATCGTAATCAGGAAAACAGACAAGACATATGCCTATCAAAAATGGACACTATTCTGCTACACACCTCCAAGTTTAGACAAATCACATGAAACACAACGAAAAAGATCAAGAAGAGGATTAATGCAATCGTCGCTTCCATCAATACAGTCCCAGCCGCCAAAAAAGGTTCTCCCAGCTACACCAACGGAAACGTGAACAAACACAAACAAGGAAACCCACTCC
>CM035185.1:18966065-18977318 GCA_020233015.1 Callinectes sapidus | reverse complement strand
TCACTTCCTCTGCTCCATATCTGTTCGCTATCTTTCGTGCTCCCAGTAAGAGTGAAAAGACTGACAAGTCTGATAAACTAAATTTAACAAAACTAGAACGCACTCCCCCTTCTCATGTCGTCGCAGCTCCCGCGCCCTCGAGGAGGAATTCTCACGCTCGCTCCCTCTCGACGAGCTCCGGGGAGTTAACGATTGATGACTCAATGGATGTCACCACTAGTAAGGGCCGGGAGAGGTCCCCCGGCAGCTCCTCAGAGCGCAAAAGGACCAAGAAACACGGCCGCCACCTCCACTCTTAAGCCATAATGTTCAAGGTGTTACAGTGGAACTGCAGAAATATTCGAAATAAAGATTCATATTTCTCACTTTTAGTGAACATACACAGGCCGTTTGTTATTTGTCTACAGGAGACGAGACTGCAGGATCAGCCTGATCCTACAGTGCTAAAACACTACCATCCGTATAGAAGATATGAGGGAAACGGTGTTGCTATATACATACACAAAACACTAACACAAACAGAAGTGACGTTGAATACACCTCTGGAAGCTGTCGCGTGCAGGGTGAGATTCAACAACACGTATCTGGCTATATGTTCCCTCTACTTGCCTCCCAATACCCCCATTGTTGATGACGACATCACATCACTAATTAGCCAGCTTCCGGGCAACAGGCTAGTCCTGGGCGACTTTAACGCCCATCATCAGCAATGGGGAAGTGAGAGGTCAAGTGTACGTGGGGAGCAGATAGTTGACATTATCTTGCAGACAAACCTCTGTCTTCTGAACGATGGAAGTGCGACTCGTGTAGATGATCGGACTGGTAACGCGTTTGCCATTGATCTGTCATTGTTATCGCCGGGTATACTCCCTGACTTCTCCTGGGAAGTCATCGACAACTCCCACGGAAGTGACCATCTACCCATCTGCATCTCTTACTCACGCGACATCCCGCCCACCCCCCGCACTCCCAAGTTCAATTTTAAGAGAGCAGATTGGGCAACCTTCCGTGGGATTGCCGACGTGGATATATCAGGCGAGGACATTGACACGATGGTCAGCAACGCAACGCGATCCATATTACACGCCGCCGAGGCTTCTATTCCGAAAACTTCTACAGTTCACACTAAGCATGGAGTTTCATGGTGGACAACGGATTGCCGACAAGCACTTCGTGAGCGGAATAGGCGATACAGGCATTTCAGCCAGCAGCCCAGTCAAGCAAACTTCATAGCCTATAAAAAGGCAAGGGCTCAGGCAAGGAAAGTCATCCGTAATGCAAAAACTGACTCATTCAGACAATTTATCTCATCTGTGAACCGCACCACACCCCTGTCAAAAGTGTGGCAAACAATAAACATATTTAACAATAAAAAACCATACATCCCAATACATACTCTAAATATAAATAACAGAATAATAGACAACAAACAAGAAATAGCAAATGCAATAGCCCAACATTTTTATCAGGCAAGCAGTTCCGCCTACTACACTCCTGCCTTCCTTCCTCGCAAGGAGGAGGCAGAACTCTCAGTCCCAAACTTTGCCACGGGAGGCGTAAACTCGGACTACAACACCGAGTTTACGTTGGATGAACTCCTTCTTGCCCTGAAATACTGTACAGGCTCCAGTCCAGGTCCAGATAATATTTCATATATTATGTTACAACATCTCGGCCACCATTCTATCACTAAATTACTACTGCTCTACAACAAAATATGGACCACCCACACATTTCCTAAGTCTTGGGGCTTTGCCCATACCATCCCAATCCCCAAAAAGACTGGACGCCTTACGGACTCCAGTGCGTTTCGCCCTATTGCGCTCACGAGCTGTCTATGTAAGGTCATGGAACGTATGGTAAAGCGAAGGCTGCTTTTTGTTTTAGAAGCGAAGGGTTTGTTAGGTGATGAACAGTCGGGGTTTCGGACGTACCGAAGCACGATGGATCACCTAACACACCTAGAGCATTGCATTTCAGAGGCCTTTGCCAAAAAAGAATTCATGATAGGGGTGTTCCTAGACATCCACAAAGCCTTCGACATGACATGGCGACACGGTATCCTCACGAAACTCTACGCTCATGGCTTCAGAGGTAACTTGCCCATTTTTGTTTATAATTTCCTACAGGACAGAACATTCTCTGTCAAGCTTCTGGGTAACGTAATCTCGGACGTTTTCGTCCAGGAGAACGGGGTGCCGCAGGGTAGTGTTCTTAGTCCTATATTATTTTGTATTATGATTAATGATATTCTGTCCACAACTCCCGTCCCAGGAATCTTAAATACTCACTGTACGCTGACGACTGTGCGTTATGGCACTCCTCGCCTAACGCTCAGTTCTCAGCGGGGTGGATTCAAGACGCTCTTGATTCCGTTCAGCATTGGGCCTCTTTGTGGGGATTTAAGTTTTCCGTTGCTAAGTGTATCGGCATTGTTTTTACTAGACGTAACGTACCTGATTTGCAATTAACTCTTCAAGGCCAGCCGATACCATTTCAAAATTCAGTTAAATTTTTGGGTCTGCATTTTGACAGGAGACTCAATTGGAAGACCCACATTTATGAATTATTTATCCGTTGCCGTAAAAATATCAATGTCCTCAAATACCTCCGTGGTACTTCATGGGGAGCAGATAGAAAATCTTTATTAATGGTGTACAAGTCCTTAATTCGTTCTCATTTAGACTATGGCTCACCGGTGTATGGGTCTGGGTCGGAACCAACATTGAGGAGGTTGGATATTTTTCAGAATGAATGTGTGAGAATGTGTCTTGGAGCCCTGCGCTGCACTCGTGTGGCGAGGATGGAGGTTGAGGCCAACATAACACCGTCGCGATGCCCTATTGCTATTCTATGGGATCAAAACCGCCCGGAAAGCGCCCCTCGGCAACACAGCAAGCAAGATCGTTTGGCAGCACCACCACCTCCACACTGCGGTCCTCCGTCCAGTCTCCGTCAGACTTTACGCCCTATGCCAGCAAACGAGCGTGAGACTGGACGATGCGGACCGCCTCGTGCTGCCCATCCTTCCCCCATGGAAGAAACCACGACCATCTATCAACACATCATGGATAAGGGGGAAGAAGGCTGTTGTTGCCGAGGCTGAGCTCCATCAATGCTTCCGGGCCCTCATCGCTGGCCTCCCTCCATCTCTACATATATACACTGACGGCTCCAAGACGGATGAATGTGTGGGTGCAAGTGTGTGGTCGTGTGAATGTGCCCTCAGGTTCCGACTGCCGACTCATACATCGGTCTTTTTCGCTGAATTTTTTGTTATTGATAAAGCCATAGATTATGCTTTAAATTCATCTCATCATTCAATTACTATTTTTTCGGACTCTAAGTCAGCCCTTCAGGCAATAGAGTCCGGCCGTACGGATACAAATGAAATCCAGAGCAACATCATTAATAAATTAAATTCAAGTCGTAAATCCTTCTCACTGATTTGGGTGCCTGGACATTCCAATATTTGCGGGAATGAACAGGCTGACATGCTAGCTCGGTCTGCCGCAGAGCTCGAGGGAGCGTGGAACCTCCGTCGGGATCTGCAGTCATGTCTCTCGGTTGTTAAATCATCAGCAAAACTCCTGTGGCAGAGTCACTGGGACAACCTCCACCTACAAACCATCAAACCCATCCTAGGCGAGTGGGCTTCCTCCAATCGCCCCATAAGGCGGGAGGAGGTTGTCCTCGCACGCCTCAGGATGGGCTGCACCCTCCCCACCCACATGCTCCCTTACATAGCCAATACTTTCCCACCGCAATGTTCTGTATGTAATGTCACCCTCTCTGTCGAGCACATCCTGCTTCACTGTGTGCGTTATCGTGAGGAGAGACGGCCCTTGGCGGCGTATTGCCGGAGTCGCGGCCTCACGCAGACCACCCTTCTGGGTGACGAACACCCGGGTGTGGTTGATAGACTGATGATTTACCTGACTGAGACCAACTTAATCAGAGAGTTGTGATTTATGTGTATATATTCTGTATGATGCACTATGTACATTTTTTCACTTCAATATATATACTGTATATATATATATATATATATATATATATATATATATATATATATATATATATATATATATATATATATATATATATGTGTGTGTGTGTGTGTGTGTGTGTGTGTGTGTGTGTGTGTAAATAAAAGTATGAAAGTGTGTATGATTTCCATCAAGCGTAATTTGATGTAAATGTTTTCAATTTTTTTTTTTTTATCTACTTATTTTTCTTTTTTATAAATAAAAAGCAATACGTAGTAACACTACGTAGTCCCATTGTGTGTTTGTGTGTTGCCCCCTCCATCCCCTGCCTTGACAAAGGACAATAGTTTTGCAGTAGGAATAGGTGCCCAGTGTGAATGAGGCGTATGAGTAAGTGTGATTGTTGTTGTTGTTGTTGTTGTTGTTGTTGTTGTTGTTGTTGTTGTTGTTGTTGTTGTTGTTGTTGTTGTTGTTGTTGTTGTTGTTGTTGTTGTTGTTGTTGTTGTTGCTGCTGCTGTTGTTGTTGTTGTTGTTGTTGTTGTTGTTGTTGTTGTTGTTGTTGTTGTTGTTGATGTTATTATATAAAAAAACATATAAATAGGTAAAAAAACAAAAACAAAAAAACAAAAAAACACAAATAAATAACAAAAAAAACACTTATAAATAAACAAACAAATACACAAAACTAATAAAATTGGCCTAATACCCATGTTTGGGTGATGGAAAAAAAAAAAAAAAACACGAGTCATTCACTGGCACTCGGACTGATCCGCTCTCCAGGCTCACACACGCTTTGTGGACTTGTTCCGCACTGTTGTGTCCACTGTGTGGGCTTTGGCTTAGAACACTGTCTGCACTGGGGTTACACGAGACTGTCTCTAGTGACTGTTCTGGACTTAGTCTCCAGTGCTCTCCTGACTTATGGACTTCAAATTTTGCCCGTTTAGTTGACTCTCGAGTTGGTACGAAGCCGGTCCCGGAAGGTCTGCCGTTTAGGGCAGTCCCTGAAGGGGGCACCTTAGAAGATTTCGGTCATAGGAAGACCAGAGTCCTTGGGCCATAGGGAAGCTGTTAGACAGGCTAATAAGACCCGTAAGGGGCAGTGGTTTGGAGACAGGTTTTATCCTAACCACTGCAGGTACTATGAACAATGGCCAGAATAAAAACAAAAATCTACGAAAGACATATAGTAGACAATGGAGAGGAACTTCAACGACAAAACACTTGGATTGGAGAAGAACTTGTTGATGTCTACAAATTCCCAAAATCACCAACATTAAAGCTTACCCTCTCCCAAACTAGACTTGCACAAAAATGCACAGAAGTAGGATCAAGGCATTCAATATCAGCATTCCACCACACGAGATGCAGGAAACTTACATCCCCATTAAATGCTGTATGCGCAATGCTACCTTTTAGAAGACCACTATACCAATGAATGTCCTGAACCAAGTGAATATAAAATATGCTCTAAATGTAGCTCATCAGACCATATGTGGTACGAATGTACAGAATCACATGAAAGATGTCTTAACTGTATTGGGAATCATAGCACCAAGGCCATGAAATGCCCCAATAGAAAACAGATAATAAAAGAAAAAAGAAACCAAATCAACGAAAGACAACACATGACTTATGCCAATATCACTCAGGCCTCTACACCAGTCACAATACCTGCCCCTAAAATACCAATGATAACCAAAGATGAGCTGCTGAAAATTCACATATGTGTGGCTCATGCCCAAGGCAGAGATCAAGCAAATCCAGGTACATACTCAGATGAACTAAATAGAGTGCTAGAAGAAAATAACCTACCTAAGATCAAAATTCCTCAAGAGCAAGTTGCAGCCACTGGTGGTCCCCAAACTAGATAACATGTAGAAGAAACAACCACAAGAACTGATAACTCTGACACTAAAATACTTAAAGCTAAAGAAAGGAGGCGAAGCATCTTTGAGCTCAAGAAAGATGAAGTGAAGACAGATAGTAACGAACTAGAGCAAGAGTTTTTCACGACTGTAGAGAAAGGGTGGCCACAAAACTTCTCTACTGAAAAACTTGTAAAAGAAATAGAAGCAAGAAAATTCAAATGGAAATTTACTAACAACAAATACACAGAAGAACAAATATTAAAGAAAATCGCTAAAGGGGATATATACCTGGAAAACTGCTTCTTTGCCTTACCGAATGATGATTTTCGCAAGTTGAGATCTGACTTTGATCAGGACCGTTCACCTGTGGAAAAAAGAGATCCGCGCCTCAGTAAAAAACCTAACATTTAAGTTCTGTCTAAATATAATTCAACAAAATGTCCTGAACTGGCGAACCAACAAACAGTCACTGATAACAAATTATTTATCAAATAATCCTGATATCATTTTGTTAAATCGTCATGGTTTAAAACACAATGAAGAACTTACAATCCCAGGATATAAAGTACATAAAGTAAACTATGCACAGAGTATCTCAGATGGATATGCAATTGCCAGAAAGTTTGACATTAATCACAAATTGTATGACGATTTCGACACTGACTTCCTGGCAGTAGAAGTTGAAACAAGTCTTGGTCCTATAGTTATTGCTACCACTTATTTACCTCCCAGAAGACCATTTCTACCATACACAGATATGCACAGGCTTTAAGTAATTCCATACCAACATATATTCTAGGAGATTTTAATGGTCGACATACCAGTTTTGGTAACAGAGATAGTAACACTGGGGAAAAGTTTAATCAATCTCATAAATCAAGGGAAAATGATACACTTAGGACCACATTTTCCGACTTTTTTTTACCCACAACTCAACAAGCAATCCAGATAAGATTTTTTCCAACAAACATCATTACTTGAACTGTATATGTGAGCCAGGAGACATCACCACCTCGGATCACTTACCAATAATTCTTAAACTTTCCACAAAACATTTTCTAAAAGAGAAGCCAAAAACATTAAGATTACACAGAGCCGATTGGGAATTATTTCAAAATAAACTTGATCAAAAAGTAAACATTACTGAACTTGATGGCAACACACTAGAACAACTAGAAGATGCAACCAAGAGTTGGACAAATGCAGTTAAAAACGCAATGGATATAGCCATTCCAAAATCTAATTATCAATATATTCACCAAATAAAAACAACACCTGAAATTAAAAACTTAGAAAATCAATGTAAAACATTAAAAGAGTTTGCTGCATATTTTGGATGGACAATACAAACTTATAGAGAACATCAAAGAATAAAAACAGAGCTAATGGAACGTTGCAAAGAAGCATACAATAAAAACTGGGAAGATAAAATTAGTTACATATCAGACAATAGTAAAAACAGTAAAGAATTCTGGAGCAAAATATAAATTTCTAAGGGTAAAAATACGGTCAATACCAACTATATGAAAGATGAAGTTGGCAACAAACACTATACAGATAAAGAAAAATGCAGCTTAATGGAAAAGACCAGGAAATTTTTTCTTTTTAATTACAGAAAAGGAGGAAATCAGTTTTGACAGAGATCAATCAGATCACACTGACAGATATATAAATATATTCAACAACAGAGTGAATCCCTTCCCTACTGCCAATACTAATAGAATAAACACCGAAAACTTCCACACAAGAGCAATCACAATAGAGGAAATAAAAACATACATCCGAAGATCCAAGAAAAAAAAAACCCAGGTTTAAAAAAAAATTTACACAATCATACTTGAAAAATGCACCGATAAAGCTTTAGAACAACTTGCAAATATCTTTTAATGCGTGTTACTCTGCCGGCTACTTCCCAAATAGTTTTAAAGAAGCTATAATTAAGTTCATCCCGAAAAAAAGACAAAGCCCCTACCAATCCAATCAACTACCGCCCAATATCATTACTTGAGGTGTCTGGCAAGATTTTCGGAAAAACAATATTAGCACGATTGAATACCTTTCTGACTGAACATAACATCATTAATGAGAGACAACAAGGGTTCAGAACCTACAAAGATACACACACTGCCATAACAACAACATATGAGACAATTGCAAATGCCTTGGCAGAAAAGAAACAAGTTTATTTAGTCCTTAGAGATGTAACAAAGGCGTTTGACAAGGTTTGGCATAATGGCCTTAAATACAAAATAATAAGAATGGGGCTTCCTGAAATATTATCAAAAATATTTTGCAATTTCCTAAACGATCGTAAAGCTAAAATTAATTTTGGAATGGACTACAGCAATATAATAAATCTTATAAGTGGTGTCCCACAGGGAAGTGTCTTGTCACCTACCTTGTACACCCTGTTCACAAATGACCTTCCCTTACCAGAGTACGGCAGCCTCGACGTAATGTATGCTGACGATGTAACACAAGTCATAACACCAAACAAGTCAAAATTAATGATGAAAGCAAAAGTAGAAAGGGAAATAGAAAGAATCAGCAAATTTGAGAGGAAATGGAAAATTAAGACCAGTGAGGAGAAATTTAAGATAATACCCATTGCCCAGGTTAAAAAAAAAAAAAACAGAAAATTAAAGTGAACAACAAAGAAATTGATACTTGCAAATCAGGGAAACTGCTTGGTCTAAACATTACTTCCAATGGCTTTGTCACCCACATAAGAAAACAATAAATAAAGGAAATGGGATCTTAACAAATTTAAAAAGATTCAGAAACTTAACTCCCAAAATCAAAGCCACTTTAGTGAAAACACTGCTAATACCAGTCATCACCTATCCATCTATACCAATAGTCATGGCCTCAAGGACACAGAAAATAAAAATGCAAACCATCAATAACAAAGCGCTGAGATTTATTCACTGCAATGAGGAGGAATATTTCAATACTGCAGAACTACATTTAAAATATAATATTGCTCCAATAAACATCACTAATCATCATAAAGCCCTGAAAACATGGGAAGCAATAAATCCATGCGAAAATGACCGATATAATAGACTTGTTACTGATTATACTAACACCCATTCTTTGTTCCCAAAGACCAGCACAATAATCAATATGGAGTTACCTGAGCAAATAATCACTTGACATTGAAGTCAAAATTCGAAACACCAAGGCCACAGCATCGGTCAGTCTGATTTGTTAGAGATAGCTGTGTTCCTTTTGGGGAATACTGTTCCACTTAATAAAAGCACAAGGGTCGAGCACCAAGCACAAGTTTTCTCTCTCTCTCTCTCTCTCTCTCTCTCTCTCTCTCTCTCTCTCTCTCTCTCTCTCTCTCTCTCTCTCTCTCTCACAGTGGTCCAGTCACATCCCCAAAAGTCTGTGTCGTAGGGAGAGTTGTGGTTCTGCCGATGCATTTGTGGTCTTGTGTTTCAAGAGTGTGTGAGTGTGTGAGTGTGGAACGAATGTTGACAAAAAAAAAAAAAAAAAAAAAAAAAAAAAAAAAAAAAAAAAAAAAAAAAAATAATAATAATAATAATAGATTAATAATAAAGAAAAATAAATAAATAAAAATAGCAATGTGGAAAGCCCACAATCTATCTCTCTTCTAACTTTCTTTCACCCTTCTCTTCCGATCCACTTTCTTCCACCCTTACCCTTCGCCTGAAGATGTTCCATAGATTAGAACGAAACGTCGCAAACGACTTGAAGCGCTGAAGTTGCTCTTGCTTTTAACCTCACATGTTTAAAAGAGAATATGCTTCCTGGCTACACAAGCATATATATATATATATATATATATATATATATATATATATATATATATATATATATATATATATATATATATATATATATATAGAACAGATATAATATATATATAGTCTATAATATATACATATATATATATAGATATAATATATATATATATATATATATATATCAAACTCATTAAACTCACTAAAAACTGTCGTAGATTCTAGCCATTTTCCCTTGAGGAGTATGCCAAGACACTGTAAGAAGTCAGTTATCTTTCAAGGCATTTCAGAACGACAAAGACCGTGAACCAGAAACATAAACATACAAGAAAATGATATAATTTACATTCAACAGGACTAGACATCATTATAAAACAGATATATTTCACTCATGGCAGCGTGACACTTCAAGGAGCCTAGGCGATACTTTGATACTATAAAGCCCAGTTATAGCTTGAAATAAAAAAGCTCAAAATGCGAAGATAGAAATTTTGATAGTTGAGAAGGCTCATACGTAAGTCACAAAACAAAACTAACGAAAATCAATGAAAGACTCATATAACACCCCCCCCCACCACAAAAAAAAAAAAAAAAAAAATCACAACACAGACACTGGATTACAGAATTAAGAAATACATGAAAAAGCTTTGTAGCAATCAGCGGTTGGGCGCCGGGCAGAGCCTGAGCAAAGTCTCCTCATTCTCTTCCATCCACCTTTGCCGTGCTCCAACTCCACCCACGCCCCCACAATCACGAAAACAAATAGAAACACATGCAAAACGCGATATATTACCTTAAATATGGAGTACAATCTCTCTCTCTCTCTCTCTCTCTCTCTCTCTCTCTCTCTCTCTCTCTCTCTCTCTCTCTCTCTCTCTCTCTCTCTCTCTCTCTCTCTCTCCCACCGCCTCACTTGAGCTCCATACCTTCTGCAAGTTTTTGAGCGCCTGAGCGACCTGCCAACCTCTCTATTCAGCAGAGATATCTAGTAAGCCATCGTCGTTGCCATAGTACCTTCAGTGTGGTTTGGGGTTTTTGGACTTAGTCTGTAGCTTGCAAGAAACTTCAGACGCTTGGTCCAGACCCGGGGGCCCCCGGATCCTCGGCGGTCCCCGGATCCGCGCATACGCGGTTCGGGGTGTAGTGACGTGGTAGGTGCGTCACTTCCTCTGCGGTCACACTTCACCTCTGTTGCCAACACCCTCGCTAAATGGAGTACTCAGGTCCTGCCTCTGTCGCTGAGGTTGAGGCTGACCTTGCCATGAGCGACGATGATGACGCCTCTGTACATTGGCCCTCGCTTGCAACCCACAGACATCCTCACTACTCAGCCTCCGCCAAACGAACCATGGATCGGGAGTCCGACACCGGCAGTGAACCCGCGTCACCTGCTGCTAAAACCTTTAAGCGAGATGATGCTCCTGCTCAACAGCCGGCCACTGACATCTCCCTACCTCGTCCTCATCATCGCACTCCCCCCCTGTCTGCTACTCCTGCCTTCGCTCCCCGCGACGAGTACGTCAAGCTGGCCTTCAAGCAAAACCCAACCACCGCTGTGAAGCTTCGCTGGCTTAATGACGTAAACACCGCCTTTCGTCTTGATCGTGAGTTGGCGGAGGTGAA
>CM035185.1:18936362-18960153 GCA_020233015.1 Callinectes sapidus | reverse complement strand
ATATATATATATATATATATATTATTTTTATTTTATTTAAAAAAAAAATTAAGGTCAAGGGTTTTGCAACTGTTTTAGGATTATTATTTCGTGCTGAATTTAAAAATTATCTTTTATTTTCTTTGGTTAGGTCTGGTTTCTAAGACATACCCGATTTTTGTTGCAGCATATTTTCCCAAAATGACACTATCATCCATGTGTATATAAGCTTTGTTTATTCATGGGTTACCTAAAAAAACTAAGTATTCTTTCTCTTTTCTGGTCTAGATTTGCATTACAATAGATTGGAAGTGTAGGAACCATCCTGACAGATTTTGGCACATGTGCAGAGCGATAAGCAAAAACAAAGCGTTTTGTGAAGAAAGCTTATTACGTTTATTTTTGGATTCAAACTAGGGGACCAGGATAAAGAATTTTCTCCCCATGTCTGCTGGAAAACATGTGTGGAGAACTTACGCGATTAGAGGAATGGAAAAAGGAAGAGTATGCCATTTAATGTTGTAATAGTGTACAGGGAAGAGAGAAATCACATTAACAACTGCTACTTCTGCATGACAAATCAGCAAAAAGCATCAATGACAAGAACAAGCACCCTGTCCAATACCCTGATGTTCCTTCTGCCATAAAGCCAATCGCCCATGGACTCTTCCTGAGCCTAATGTCACTATGGAATCTACTTCTGATTCTGAATTTACAGACATGACTGATACAAGTATGTCTTGCATAACAGCACTTTTGCTGGCTCCGTGGGTATATTTTCTTCGTCCTAAGTCCACTGCAGTACCAAGATAACTTCATAAATGTGATTAATAGGAAACTGTTGGATTCTTTCAAAACTCCCGCATTACCAACTTTGTTCCAACAACGACAGTGCTGCTACAACCAAAAGAAACTAACTCGTGTCCCTGTCTGGTGCAAAAGTTACTGTCCTGCCTCCCTCACTACTTACCCTTCAACGTTTCGGCAGTCAATGATCTTTTTTTTTTTTTTTTTTTTTTTTTTTTTGCAGCAGTATGGTGAATCGACGTCCTCGTGACAATAAGGCTCAACCATCTACATCAACCCAGCCTTCCACAGTGGCCCAAACTATGACACAAGCCCAGCCCGCCCTACTGGCTCAGACTGCCACAGGCCCAGGAACCAAATCGGCCCAGACAACAGAATCACAAGACTCACAACCTTCTGTTGACATTTTGGCCAATTTAGAAGACGACATCAACTCACTCTCCAATGAAGGTAAAACTATTGTTCAGACCATCATATACATGTATATACAGCAACAAAATAAAGTGGTTGTGCTAAAAAATAAAGTTCATGAAAATGAAATACATGATGTCAATCAATATGAAAGAAGAGACACAATAATAGTTAATGGGGCTTCCCTACTTTGCCCCCCCCAACGCCCCCCCCCCCCCAAAAAAAAAAAAAAATCCCACCGATGTCTTCATCAATGCAGTGAAAGATAATTTAAGAATTAACATTACACAATCAGATATCAACGTAGCACATACGTTTAAATAACCATTATTATATCAATCATAATCACTATTATTATTATTATTATTATTATTATTATTATTATTATTATTATTATTACTAGTAGTAGTAGTAGTAGTAGTAGTAGTAGCAGTAGTAGTAGTAGCAGTAGTAGTAGTATCATTATCATTATTATTATTGTTACATATTTTTTTCTAATACTATTACTTATACGACTATAACACTTTCTCTATTATCATTGTTTCTCGGCTTCTACCATTTCCTTTCTATGGTATATTACTTTATAAAATTATCTTATAACTACTACAAAAGTACCATACCACTACTACTGCCATTGCAATCACTACTCTATTCTTCATTACTCTAATATTCCTTCTACTAATTTACTAGAACTCTTGCTTAAATCATGATGCTACTGTTACTCCTACAACATACTCTTATTAATGTTATTACTTGACCGATACTGTTTATTACTTTTATCACCATTAATTTTATACTCTATTATTCTTTACAAACACGACTTCTAGTATAACACTCCCATTACCTCTATTTTTTACATTACTTATATTTATTTTAGAGCAGTACTATTATATCTACTGCTATATTATTATTAAATCAGTTATGGCACTTCCATTTATTTTTATTTCTTTTTCGTTATTATTATCTACATATTACTATGTTATTCTTACTTATACTACAATACATGTACTGTAATTCTTCTATTTCTACATTATCATTACTTATATTCTATATCCTTTCTTGCCTTCTTTTACTTTTACTACATAAGTTATACTATAACTATACTATAATACTACAACACTTCTATTATGTAATTACTAATATAACCTTTCTTCTGGTTGATTTTTACTATTCTGCTGTTCTTCAGTTACTACTATTGCTTTTAATACTTTACAATTATTGTTATTTCATTGTTATATATTAGTACTATACTATTTCTGCTTTATTACCATTACTGTATTTCTTCTACTACGACTACCACTATTTCATGCCAACTTTCCTTCTATTATCACAACATCTTTCAATATTCCATTGATGCTTGTTGCCATAATACAGTCTGGTACCATAACTACATAATATTGTTAGTTTACATTCCTTAAATCATACAATCATGTGCACAGGTTGACTGTATACATATTTATACCCAAAATGCCTACTGTTATAATAGTTACATATATTTATTTTTGTTATAATTTTTCTTTTCTCTTTTATTTGTCATATTATTCTGAGATTATTTTCACTTTTTTCCCTTTCTTTTTTTTCTCGAATCCTTTTGTATACATTACATACTTTTTTGTTTAAGCTCTCAAAGAATCCTTTATGGAACATATTTACCCTTCTCTGCATAATAGCATATTTAATTTCAATGATGGAAATGACTCATGAAGAGAAATAATTTACTCAATGAATTGTCATTCTGACATTGACACACTATCTAAATAATATGATTTAGACTATTATTCAGAATCTAGATAACTTTTCAGCATATATATATATATATATATATATAAATAAAATAATATTAGATATATATATAATATAGATATAATAGATATATATTATATAGATAGATTTTTTTTTTTTTTATGTAAATATAAGAACCACAAGGAAAAATTTTGATAACCATAAAGTTGTTATCAATTTTCTTCTCAACCTGACTTAATTGCTGTGAGACCTGGCTCACAGATAATACAACATTTCTATATGAATTAGAAGGTTACATCTCATTCCTTAAGGTAAGAACTACTCGGAACCATGGCAGAGTTTCAGTTTATGCTCACAATACATAGCAATCAAATTTAATCCATGAACTCTCATTTGTAAAACAACACTATCAAGATTTGCACTGTTCAGGTGAATTTATTTAATCATATATTTACTGTTTTTGCCATTTATAGACCTCATACAAAATATGAAGATATATATAACTTTATTGATGTACCAATGTGAGTAATCTTAAATAATATCATTCATAAAAACACAAAATTTGACTTTTTACGAGATTTCAATATCAACTTACTGGAACATAGCACACAGAGAAAACAGAAAACTACCTGAACAGTATGCAGTCACTCTCCTGCTTCCCACACATATCTAGACCTACCCGCTTTCCTGACACCAATGACAATACTGCCCCATCTTTGCTCGACAACATATGGACAAACTTCACTCTAATTTCAATTTCTGGCATCTTACAATACCAAATATCAGACAATGTTCCTATTTTCTTAAATATTTTCCAACTTTTGTATTTTTTTCTAGAATCTAAAATTAAAGTTAGCTTTAGGATATTTAATAAACAAAACCATTTGAAATTTACAAATCGATTGCTGCAAAGACAATGGGATCAACAACTTAACGCACAGGATGTAAATACTAAATTACAAAAGTTTAGTAACTTAATACAGTTATTACTTACCATATATGATGATTTTTTTTCTATAGCAACCAAATACATTTCACAGAAGAGAGCTTGGCTAACCTCTGGCATCCTAAACTCAATCAAGCATAGGAGTAAACTTTTCAAGCAGTTAAAACTAGGTGCTATTACTTATGCTTATTATAGAACTTACAGAAATAATATTAACCAATTAATCTATAATGCAAAATCTAATTATTTCCAACAAGCATTTTCTAATTTTAAAAATAATATTAAGAAGATTTGTTTCCTCATTAAGAAAATGATTAAATGTAGCCAACCCAATAATAAAAGCATAAGACTCAAATTAAATGATAAAATTCTGCAAACTCCTAGAGAAGTTGCAGAAACATTCAATGAGTATTTTGCAAATATTGCATCCAACTTAGATACGGAAATACCGCCTACTGACAGAGATCCAATATCATACCTAACTGGTGATTTCCCCAACTCTATGATTATTCCTTTAACTAATGACTCTGATATAATGAGAGTTATAAACTCCTTAAAAAAATCATGTGAATGATGTTCCAGTTAGCATTTATAAACGAAATATAGATTTTCTTGCTAAACCATTGAGGATATTGTTCAACCAATGAATAAGAAATGGACAGTTCCCTAACCTTCTTAAAAATGCTAATATAACTCCAATCTATAAATCAGGACCCCAAACAAATACTAGTAACTATAGACCTATATCCAAAGTACATATAATCTCTAAATTATGTGAAGCACAAGTCAAGGAATCTCTTCCAAAATATCTTTTCTATAAAAACATTCTCTCTTCTAAGTGATATGGATTTAGGAAGGGTCTCAGTACTTTTGATTATATATATATATATATATATATATATATATATATATATATATATATATATATATATATATATATATATATATATATATATATATATATAATATTTATATATAGACACACCCTATACCACACACACACACACACACACACACATACACACACACACACACACACACACACACACACACACACACACACACACACACACACACACACACACACACATCCTTAAATAAAAGAAACTCGACTCTTGCAATATTCGTTAACTTACAAAAGGCATTTGATACTGTTAATCACACTATTCTACTACAGAAACTCCAACACTATGGTATAAGAGGGTGTATCCTAAACTGGTTTTAAGGAATATCTCTCACGTAGGTCACACAAGATAACAGTTAGTGATTACACATCAAATCCACGTTCAGTTACTCTATGTTCCACAAGCAAGTATCCTAATCTCATCCTATTTCTTATCTATATCAATGATCTACCAAATGTTTATAACCTATTTAATATCATATTTTTCTCTGACGACTAAACTTTTTATCTATCTGGCCCTGATCATGCTTGACTAATAACTTTAGCTAATCAAGAACTTCCTAAAATCCAGAATTGGTGCAATACTAATAATTTTTAAAACCAACTATTTCCTCTTTAATAACAAACCCCAAAGTAACTCGCTGATAAAATAAATTAACTGACAATCAGTGTTTCTAAAACCAATTATATGCTCTTGGGTGTTATCTATGACAGTAAAATTAATTTCAAAAGTTATATATTCATGCTCAGTCAAAGATTATTTAGAACTACTGGCCTATTATACCAAGCTAAGAAACTTGCACCATCTCCAATTTTAAAATATCTCTACTATGTACATATTTTTCCTTATTTCCCGTATTGTAACCAAATTTGGGCTACAACCTATCCCACAAATCTTACAAACCTAATAGCAATACAAAGAAGATAGTAAGACTAATAACAGGGAGTGAGTATCTTGTTCACACTGCACCTCTTTTCAAGAACACCAATATTTTACGTTTAAAAGATCTAACATTTATGTATGTATATATATATATATATATATATATATATATATATATATATATATATATATATATATATATATATATATATATATATATATATTGCATCATATTACTACAAAGTAATAAGTAATAAGTAACATCCAAGCTAACCCTCTTCATAATTATCCAACTCGCCAATGCCTTCATTTATTGCTACCTCCCCATCGACTAACAATCTATGAACACTCACATGTTTATCAAAAATGTCATATTTGGAATAACATACCTGATTATAACAAAGGATCTTCATCACTTTGTATATTCAAATCAAAACTAAAGCAATACTTGTTGTCAAATTTCTAGCTCTCACTTACATTGTACTTTGTATCTAGCTAATTCTATCCACTTTACAATTTTTACTCATGCAAAATTAAATTGCAAATCATATGTATGTATGAATGTATCCTATGTATTCCCTCTTTCCTTTTTTATTATACTTTTCCATCAAATTGTTATTCTTATAACTTTTCTTATTATTCTATATAATTAAATAGACAAAAACCGTAATGTAACGTGTAAATGAAGTTGAATAGACATTATTTTTCTCTGTTTATTTATTTCATTGCTTGAATAGCTACTGCTTATATATATGCAGGCCTAAACTGTACTATTTTTTGTTTCTGATCCATTGTATTGTAAGACCATGAATAGATGTTTAAAATGTTTAAAATGTTTCAAATGATGGTGCGTCGAGCGAAGAAGTTTTACGGTGAATTGGCCTGGTCTTGGTGTTATGGCATCGCTCAACACGAGTGTTTGGGATTATCGGTTCCTGTGAAAACAGACGAAGATTCGGATTAATTCGCTGGTGATCCCCGTCTTACTCTATGGTTGTAAGACATGGATGCTGAATACCAACCTGAAGAGGTGACTTGATGCCTCTGGTACTAGATGCCATTCCAGGATTATGAAATACCGCTGATTTAACTTGATCACTAGACTCAATGTAAATGAAAATTGTGTAAATGGATACCGGAAATGAGGAAAATTACATACATAGCAACATTAAATGTACTAAATTTTCATTCCATAGAAAGATGGAGGTTAAGAAAATACCTGATAGAAGTATTTAACTAGTATAAGCATTATAGCAAGGTTCTTAAGATCAATAACTAAGATAGAACTAAGGATAATGGGTTGAAGCTGAAAAAGGTTTTAGGAAAGAAATAGGAACAAATAGGTCCTCCAATAGGATGGCTGATCTAAGAAACGGACTCTGTAATCATATTGTTAGCGCTAAGGTAGTAAATGAAGTCAATCATTGGGAACATTCCTTGTTGGGTGCGCCAGCTCCCTTTTCCAGTCAAGTGGAATGGTACTTGCATGTGATACCACTCAACTCATGAGTCATGGCTTCAAACTCTTACAAATACCAGCTGCCTTTCCACCATTAAACTTTGCCACAGCCTCATTGACATTATCAATGAAGGGTGCAATTTTGTCAATCGGCGGATCGCCGATCAGCGTCTCCAATCCAAGAGTTTGGAGCTGTCCACCTGAGGTATCCACTGTGAACAGTTGCTCAAAGTACTCAGTCCAACGGGCCATCTGCTCATCTGTGTTTGATACTATGCAACCATCTGCTGATCGGATAGCAACCGCCTGAGACATTGAGTGGAGTCCCTTTAGGGTTAGATAGGGAGCTGTAGTCTTATATGACATAGTCATGTATTGGTCGTATTTCTAAGCAAGTTTGGCAGTACGATTCTCCTTAATACCCTATGTCTCTACTAGACGAAGCTATTCAGTGATCTCGGGCACTCCCCAATGGCACCTACCTTTGGCAGCCTCAAGACTTTCCTGTTTAGAGGAATTCCGTAATTCAAGTTAGTCCTTAAAAGTGTCAAGCAGCTCAAAGGAATTGGAGAATGTCACCGCATACTCCCGAGTACATGTCACGTCCTTCAGTTTCTCAAGATAAAAACATTTTGTGGTTACATCTTGGAGGCTTTCTGGTTTTGATGTGAAGCTTGTGTATAACAAGAAGCTTGTGATCAGCCGTAAAGACTTTGGCACTCCGAAAGATCCTGCAGTTACGAAAGATCCTCCAAAGAGTACTGACAAGGATATGGTCGATCACGTTCACTACCTCTCCTGCATTGCTATACCAATTACAGCAGAACAGGGCTGGTTTCTTATATAAAAAACCTGCAATTCTCGATATTATGGATCTTGCAAGATTCAAAAGGAAAGATCTTTTGCCATTTCTGAAACCAGTGTCATGGGGGACAACACATAGCACATAGCGAGATCTCTCATTCCCTTAAAATTGCCCCAAACAATGAGAACATCACTGCAGGGTCACTGATCCAGTACATAGTCGATTTTGGCGTAGAACATCTCCTTTTCTTCAGTTTTGCATGTCTCGGTAGGAGCGTACAGTGCAACAACAGACATAAAGCTTACTTAGACTATGCTCCAGACTAGTCGCATTATACTCTCATAAACTGGAATAATCTCAACAACAAACGGCTCCAGTCTGCTGCAAATGCATATAGT
The DNA here is from genome assembly GCA_020233015.1 of Callinectes sapidus. Lineage (NCBI taxonomy): Eukaryota > Metazoa > Arthropoda > Malacostraca > Decapoda > Portunidae > Callinectes > Callinectes sapidus. The sequence goes on along the minus strand of CM035185.1, from coordinate 18,951,818 downwards.
TACACCCTAGACATGGTAATCGTTGTTGATGCCGGATCAGAATTAAGTAAAATTCTTCATTTGTAAGTTTCCTTATGTCAGAGAGCACCAACCTATCCATCATCATCTTTCTGAGTTCATCCGATAGGTGAGACAATCGGTGATCCTTTGAGATGCTCAGGACGGTCCTGGTCAGGCGCCATGTCTGCAACTCCACCAGCATGCACAAAGTTTAAGAAACAAAATACTGGGCACACAACAAGTTTTAAAGGACATTAGAGTTTACGGATGGTGGTGATAGGTGGAATTAGGTTGTGGTGTCCATACAGGGATTGTTGTGAGTATATATATATATATATATATATATATATATATATATATATATATATATATATATATATATATATATGCGTGTGTGTGTGTGTGTGTGTGTGTGTGTGTGTGTGTGTGTGTGCCGCTTGTATGGCTCTGTGTCAAATCAGCGATTACTACCTGAGACTGATTCGGGGCCTTTACCAGCATAGTGAGTCTATCAACACCAATATGGTAATATGGGCATGTTTCACGCTACCCGCAAATTGATTCTACTTCTCATTTCGTCTCCGCAAGGAATAACCTAGCACAGAGCAGGCCAAGAGACGCCCACAGAACTCGTGGCTTCGGCAAGTCAATGCCTCCTGTTGGGAGCTACTTGGTATGGGAAGTGAGCCTGCATGGAGGCTTAAGGCATGACCGCAACGAGTGGAGTCATAAGGTAGGTGAGGCGACGCAATCGCTAGTCGTATGCTTCCCATGATTGATTAATTGATTAATTAATACATTGTTTGTATTCGTTTACACCATTGGTTGGAAAACTGGGGGCCATATAGAAGAATGTATGAGGCCATAATCTAAGGCTAAGCATAAATAAAACCGAAGGAGTTTAGCGGGTAAGTAGCCAGTGGAGGGAACTTACAAGTTCAGTACAGGTTTCTGCAATGCCTTGCTGCCAGACACATGAATAATACGTCCTTTTTTTTATATTTTTTTTTTATATATGATTCTGTGTTCTTGACATAAAACAAGACATGGGGATGTATTAGGGAAGCAAGATAATTTTAACTCAACATAATTCTAATCTAAGGCTTCCTAAGCTGTATATTCTGTATGATAACCTGGTGTTTAATCTTACGTATCAGCAAGGATGTTCATATTATTCAGTTAACCAGACATTCACAGTTGCAACATTGATCACCGTGTGTACCTCCCCATATAATCAGTTTCATCCCACCTGTGAATACTTCAGTATTATATGAACTTAAGCCAACATCAATACCACTTTAATGGTAAGTTAGCCCTGCATCATGAAGTATATTAAGAAGGTAAATAATATCTGCTGTATTTATGCACATTCTATAACTTTTTTGTAACGTAAAATCTTACTTCCTTTCAACCTCATATTTACCATTTTATTATTCTAATCATGGGTGATGTCATATGTTAGCGGTGTTAGAAATAGCAGTTTTGTTGTTTGTGCATTGCAGGTAAAGTGATGACTTCTAATAAGAAACGCAATTATGATGACAACTACCTGGATTTTGGATTTAGAAGCATCACTGATAAAGGTGTAGTGAAGCCTCAGTGTGTGATTTGTCACAAAATACTCACAGCTGAATCACTAATACCCAGTAAGCTTAGATTACATCTGGAAACCAAGCATCCTCAACATGTTGGCAAAGATCGTTCCTTCTTTAGTCAACAAGACTTGAACATGAAGAGACAGCGGCTTGATGCCAGTGGTTCCTTTCATCAACCAAATGCTGCCGTAGTGGAGGCATCATTTTTTTGTATCTCTTGAAATAGCAAAGAATAAAAAACCTCACACAATTGGGGAGGAATTAATTTTGCCATGTGTCAAAACAATGGTAAAACTTGTTTTGGGGTAAGAAAAATGCCGAAAAGCTGAATGCTATTTCCCTCTCAAATACTACAATGCAATACCGAATCTCCCAAATATCTGATGACATCAAAGAACAGGTGATACAAGAAATTAAAAAAGCTGGATTATTCAGTATTCAACTTGATGAATCCACTGACGTCCAGTCTTGTTCACAACTCCTGGCATTTGTAAGGTATGTTCATGATGAGGATCTGAAGGAGGAATTCTTGTTTTGTGAACCTCTTGAACAATCTACAGAAGGTGAAGGTGTAATGCAGAAACTTACAGAATTCTTTGAATCTGAAGGTCTTGACTAGGGCAATCTCTGTGGGATATGCACAGACGGAATTACAGGACACTGAATACAATTATAAAGACAGTTAACTTTGTAAAAGGTAGTGCTCTTAACACACGCCTTTTCAAGAGACTCTGACAAGATATGGATGCAGCTCATGAGACCCTCCTATTTCACACAGCAGTTCGCTGGCTATCAAAAAGAAATGTAGTTCAGCGTGTATTTGAGCTCAGAGAAGAGATCAGCCTCTTTCTCAGAATACAGAACAAGCAAGATTTGCTGTCAGCATGGTCTGCAGATAGCTTCGAAATACGGCTAGCCTATCTTGTTGACATATTTAGACAGTTGTACACACTAAACCCGGAACTCCAAGGGAAAGAAAGCTTGATAATCGATTTTGTGGACAAAATCAAAGCTTTCATTTGTAAGATGGAGAATTGGAGGCGCAAAGTTGGAATGGGAAACTTGGCAATGCTGAAGACAAGTGTCAGAAATTGTAGAGGAGTGTGATGCTGCTACGCAGAACTTGATTACCCAACATCTTGAGACCTTGGGAGGGGATCTAAAAGATACTTCCCAGATATACAAAGCCTAACCTCTCGTCTAGTAAGGGCCCCTTTCACTGCTCCAGTGATATGCATTCCTGATGACAATGATGATGGCCAAACTGAGCTGTTGACACTTCAGGAGGATTTATGAAGTAAGATGAAGTTTAAAACTGAATCTCTCACAGTATTTTGGTCATCAATGGCAGCTTCATACCCAAACTTATGTGACTTAGCTTTTCGCCACCTCCTACCATTTTCATCAAATTATTCCGGTGAGGCTGCATTCTCTCAACCACTCCACATTAAAACGAAATATCGCAACAGACTTGAAGTGAAGCATGACCTACCGTGTGCTTTAAGTGAAACAAAACCAAGAATCACTGCAACATCACCCTTCACACTGAATAGAATGGGGATTGAAAAGTGAAGGAAACATGAACCTGGCATGAACGTTCAGAAGCAAATGGTCTGGGAGGAGGTGGGTGCGTTGCCACTGAAGGCCATGGTTGTGGCAGTTAATTATGACTCCTTATGATAGCATTTCATTTCAGAATTACAATGTTATCAGATCTGTAAGATTCAAGATCAGATCACATTTCGTTGGATTAATACACTTTTTCAATCCAGTGGAATTTCTTTGTTTCTGATTAATACACTTTTTCAATCCAGTATATATATATATATATATATATATATATATATATATATATATATATATATATATTTTTTTTTTTTTTTTTTTTTTTTTTTTTTTTTTTTTTTTTTTTTTTTTTTTTTTTTTTTTTTTTTTTTTTTTGCTGAAACAGCTTTTCACAATAATGCAAATTTTAATTACTCTACGTATGATTTTTTTTATGTGCATTATATTTCTTCTTTAGTACCATTTCAATAATTATTTGAGATTCAGCAAAGGCAAAATGCAAACTTCTTTATTAATAATTAACAAAAGAAAAATAACAAATGGAATCAATGAAATTACAGGATTTGCTAAAGTGGTTTTTATATGGACCTAATGAGTGTAGGACTGTAGACAGTCATGGTAGTCACGGGTTGTGGTTGTGTGTGTGTGTGGGGAGGAGGGGGGGCATGGACAAGGATCACGTATGAAAAAAGGGTAACGACCAGAAAAAGTTTGGGAACCACTGGTTTCCACCAATGTTATTATAAGCAATGATGAAGTTATCGAATTGACGAAATTGAGAAAAATGTTCATGCCGTCAGTGCACACTAGGGGGCAGCAGCAGTGGAGAGTAGTGAAGGGGAGGGGGACCCCTGGGCCGGCCAGCTGTTGACGCCACACAGCGCCAACGCTCCACCGCCACCACCATATTCAAAATACCCCACGCACAGCAACAACAAGGAACAGTTCTTGCTGCTTTTGTGGCGAAAATTGAGCAACTTGTCTACGGATGCGCCTTCATTTGTTCCCTAGAAACACTAGAAGGTATGTAGTGATAGATAATGATAAGATAAGTCAATAAATAGGGCACATTTAAATAAAAAGCCATTCTGTATATCGGAGTCTCTGCCTCACTGAGGAAACGTTAGATAAATATCGTTAAAACAGTTACAAATCTAGCCTAACCTTATCCAGATTGTTCTAAAGGTTGTGACATAGGGACTGGTTTTATTGTTGAGATGAATTTTATTGGCGCTGACACACATTTCACTTGTAGACGAATGCAGTGGCTCCAACGCAAGCTGACTGGAAAGACCACCACACTGTTGTTACCATGGGCGAGGCGACACGTGGAGCAGCGAGCCTCCCTCCCTTCCTCGCTGCTTGCCTCCCTCGCGTTTAGGATATGGCGGCAGTAGCAACAACACATTGTGGGCCCCATTCTGGCCCGGGCAGGCGACGAGGCAGCACGAGGTAGGAGCTGCAGGGCCACTGGGCCATATAGACGCGCGCCCCGACACACACACTTAGTTGTGCAGGGTCTTCAATAGTGTGTGTGTGTGTGTGTGTGTGTGTGTGTGTGTGTTCTATCAATAATTTTGTTATGTGTATGCAATGATTATTCTTGTCATAACATTGCAAGTATGAAATTCAATGCTTAGGAGGCATTAAGATTCTGTTTACAGTTTCAGAATTAATCTAGTCATTATGGCTATTGACTTTATGTAACCGATATTACACAATAAAATATATTAATATATATGTATATGTATCAATGTACCTATGAATGAGTACGACTATGAATGAATACGACTAATATAAGAAGAGGGCGAAAAATTAAGCAAAACAATGTAGCCATCCCTTGTGAAAGAGAGAAAATGGGTTCCATTCTCTATCTTTAGCCTCCGTCAGTGGCCACTGTGGCGCCTTGATCTTTCTTTCCTCTAAGGTATAATTCACGGCTTGGTATTCTTCTTAGAGAATCCTTGGTTTCCACCATACGAGGTGTTGGATTAATTCTATCCAGGTGGGGAGTGAGTGCTCTCCACCTCCCATAGATCATTTTCCTTGCTTCTGTTGCCTTTGTGTCTCCTGTCTTTCTTGGACAGACATGCTTTTTCATTGAGTTATATGAGTGCCCCTGCAAAAGGGTGACCTAGCTTGTTTGGGTGTGGCTTACAACCCTTCCTTGTAATATATATATATATATATATATATATATATATATATATATATATATATATATATATATATATATATATATATATATATATATATATACGCACAGCCGGAACCAGATTTAGAAGTAGCGGTTTGGGTTTGAGCTCTAGCCATGACCCCGACTTGGTTTTGTTGTGGCGTCCGATCATTTAATGCCAAGGCATCAGATGGGCCTCTTAGACACAACGACGGGTGCAGGGCAAAGACTGCATTCTGATGAGACCGGGATTAGCCTCCACCATGCTTCTACATTTTAGGGGGTCGGTGGTGTTGCAAACATGATGTATGTCCGTTGAGTCATTCTGGACTATTTCGGACGGTTTTTCGTGTGGGCTCTTGGAAAGTACTCACCCATTGAGAGGATCAAGTATTACCTCTTGTAACTAATACGCTGAGTAGACTAAGGGTGAATATGGTGGGGTTCTCTCAGACAAAAAGGTTTGGCTGGGGCAAGTCCAGTAGTAAGATTTTTTACTTACTACTGGTCAGACATAAGTAACGGTCACCATGTCAAGAAGGAAGATATACTGTAGGCACCTTCAACAGACTACAACCATCTGTTGCAGAAGTTTGTCCGGTTGATGAATGTATAATGCGACTAAGACTGAACCATAGACTAGGCTTCATGTTATTGCGGTGTGCGCTTTTACTGTGACGTGTGAAACTGAAGAGATGTTCTACGCCAAAGTTGACTCAAAACTGCGCCACTGTCCATGCCGTGATGCAATAATTGTCTTGGGAAACTTAAATATTATCACTGGCTATTGCACGGTCTTTGGCGTGTTTGCCCGGAAATGTTAGGTTATTGGTAACTTGTGGTTTGAGTGGTAGCTTACACAACGTGGGTAGGTGGTGTAGCTGGATGAATAATATCTTTCTAGTGGGGCAAAGATAAAACTTTTTGATTCAGGAACTTTTATTTATCTCTTTGGTTGATACAGCTTGATAACGACAACAAACGAGAAAATACGTGGGGAAGATGCAATGAAGAGGATGAATGTAGAATGTAGAATGATGAGTGATGAATGATGCCTGAGCATTTAGAACAAAGCTTTTAAACAAATGTGGGCGTGACAAAAGGAGGAGGCGTGAAAAAAGGAAGTAGTAAAACCAATTAGATGTCCTCATAGAATGGAGTTGAGTTGAGTCGGACAAAATGTGTCACGTTTCCCATAGGGCTAAAGAAACAGGCAGAAATTTCACAGTGTAATTAGGATCTTCCCTGAGAAGGAGGTGAGAGAGAGAGAGAGAGAGAGAGAGAGAGAGAGAGAGAGAGAGAGAGAGAGAGAGAGAGAGAACACGTGGGTGGGTATTTTTAGAAAGCAACCGATACACTGTAACTTATGTGTTGGTCCCATGGCTTTAGAACCAGGAAAAGTTCAGAAAGTCGAAAATTGCAGGTTCTTGGTATCAGAGATCAGCTCTGCATACAAGACTTGTTACAGCAATGCCAGATGGGTAATAAAGTATAAGGACCATATACTTTTTAGTACTTATTGGGGGATCGTCCAGAACTTCAGGATTTTTCGTCGTGCCGAGCTCTTTGTGACTGGTCACATTGTTGTTATTGAAACACTCATGTTTCATTTCAAGTCCAGAAAGCGTCCAGGATGTGACTACACTGTTTCATTTTGAGAAAGTGAAGGACGTGACTCAGGAGTAAATGGTGACAATCTCCATTCGGTTTTGGGTATTGCTTTGAGGGCCTGGTAGAACTATGTCACACCTTCAAACGTGAAACTCTAAGGACTACCGAGGAATATGTTTAGTAGTGCCCAAAGTCACGTAGTGGCTTTTATCTCGGAAGAGATGCTGAAATAATATTAGTAAGAGCCGGTCTGCCAGACATGCTTGGAAGTTATGTCAAGGGGTCATACTGAGGATGTTAAGAGTCATATGAATGCTAATGACCTCTGACCTGCCTTTGAAGCCTTGAAGAAACTCTGGTCCAAGTTTCCATCTCATGTGAATGATACTTACCTATCGGACGCATATGGTTCACGGTGCATCGCAAAAGTTAAGGATGGAAAGGCAGCTGGTATCTATTGCATCAATGTGAGACTGCTCAATGCTCGTGAGGAAGGGAGTTTTGAGGCCATGTTCTATAAGTTCCATGCTGTCTTGACTGATACTCAGATACCATTCCTACTGACTGGAAAATGGGGGTTGGTTGTTACTATGTAAAGGGAAAAACGCACTGTCGCGATTGCAACAACTATTACGGAATAACACTGCTCAGTGTACCAGGCAAGGTTCTTGCATATTTTCTGATTCTACGGATCCACAGACACTTGCTGAAACACCAGAGATCAAGTCAATAACTGACCGGATCCTATTACTTTGCGTATTAGTAGAGCAGCAACATGAGTTTTGTCAAGGAATGCTTGCAGCCTATCTCGATCTCAAGAAAATGTTTGATTCATTGCATCGAGAGGCATTCTGGGATCTGCGTCTCTGTGACATTAATATAAAGTTTTATTTGTCTCTTAACTGGCCTGTACTTCGGTACTGTGAGTGCTGTGAAGCGTAAAAGGACCGTGATTAGCTTTTTTGTGAATCTGGAAGTGAGACAGGGATGCATGTTTACTCCATCACTTTTAAACTTTTGCATGGATTGGGTATTAGACAGAATTATTGACCATAGTTATTGTGCAGCATCTGTCAGTAATGCTAAGATTAAAGATATTGTTTTTGTTGATGATGCAGTAATTTTTATCAAGTCTGGAAATTTTTGCAGTGGCTCTATATGCACTGCAAGAGGAGGGAAAGCCCTTGGAACCCAAGGTTTCCTTGCCCAAGACTAAGGTTCAGGTGTTTGGAGGCTTACTGGATAAAACAGTACTCTCCATGCATGTGACGAAGACATTGAGGTCTGGGAAAACTTTACATTCCTTGGTAATAAAGTATATAACGACAGTAGTTTGAGCCAGGAAGTCGTGTACGGTAGATTGACCTAGCCCATGATGTACTGTATATGGGGTCGCTGAGCATGAGTGGCATCGTCGGTACCTGTGCAGAATGATGAAGATTCGGATATTCAAGTGGCTGGTGATCACTATCTTACTCTATGGTTACAAGACATGGACGCTGACCAACGACTTCAAAAGGAATTGACTTCTTTGGTACTAGAAGTGAGTCTGGTTTCGCAAGGCGTGACCACCAGGAGTGGCGCTATAGGATAAGTGACGTAATGTGTCTCCCCGAGGTATATGTTCCCTGTGATTTATCAATTAGCCGCGTCGCAGTGAGTGTCGTAGATACCTATTAGCTCTACAATTTTTAATTGTCTCCGATTTCCTGGGGCAAAAGGGTGTCTTAGCTAATCTGGAAACCAATGTGCAGAAACAAATACGACATGAATTGCTGCACAAGTGTATTTAAAATTAAAAACATAACTCTTTATGTTATTATTTATACTTACTAGTGTATGATAATGCTTTGTTAATTCAATTATATGATAAAACTGAAAATAGGTAATGATTTTTTTAAAAGTAAGTACGTGTGGTAAAAATAAAGTAATGCTGATTTTGGTTTATGCATTTTATCTGGGATTATTGAAAAATAGCAGATAACACTGTCACCTTCTATATATGAACCTAATCAGTGTAATAAAAACAACAGCATCGCTGGCGGACGTACGACGAACTGAAATAAGCTCGCCCCTCCTACCTCTCCGCTCTGTCTAAACTCCGCCCTTTTCTTCTTCTTCCTCTTGTGACTTTTGATGGTTGTCTCTGTTGATCGTCACCTCTACTTCTGTCCTGTTTTACTTAAAGGTTTTATCAGTTCCCTTCAGTTTTAGTCATTGTAGAAGGAGAAGGCATACACAAGGAGATTATTATTAGGAAGGTAATGTATGTCTAAATAAATAGGTGATGTTCTATATGATTTTGTGTCGGAAAATTTCCGCGGGCCAAACCACACATCCCATTTGTAGGACCTGTGAGAAACTTTTAGTGATGGAGAAGCATCATAATGATGTTGTTAGGGACATGATAGGTAGAAATTCATTGTATTTATACATGTAGATATTATCTGATGCAACATCTCTATAAGATGGTGCAATACTTCAGAAATGCTGACACAGCTTTGTTACATGTGTTTATATATATATATATATATATATATATATATATATATATATATATATATATATATATATATATATATATATATATATATAACTTGGCATTTCAATTGTTATTGTATCTATAGGATGTTACATTTACTAAAATATAATAATATAAACTCTCAAAGTAGGATGTAGTTTATAAGACATCAATATATGAGATAAAATAATGTACTTGAACACTGAGGCATCACACACACACACACACATCCCTGCATCACATGACCACGCCTCGGAGTCAGCAGTTTCCTGCGGCGTGAGGCGCGGCGGGCCGCACCAGGGGAGAGAGGAAATCGAGCTGCGGTGTGAGGCGGGCTGGGTGGAGACCCAACTTGGCCGCCGCTGGCCGGTCTTCCCCCGGTTTTGCGTGGTTTTTGGGGTGTGAGGACTTTTGTGTGTTGTGCCGTGAACGTGTGTGTTCTCGAGACTCAGAAGTGTTATCTAAGTTATCTCCCAAGAGCCAGACTAAACACTTCTCCGAGAAAGACAGTGACATTACGTTCTAACCGTGTGTCGTGAAATCATTGTAAATATCATCTCTAATATATTAACTTTTATAATCTGAGTTTCCTTCCAAACCTGAGTCTGAGAAGTATAACATATAAACTAACCAGTTGACCGCTCGCCACAAGTATCAGACTCACTTGGACAACTTACGTTGGTGAAGCTACCTCTAGCCAACAATGTATCTGCAGCAGAAACGAGATCCAAAATCAAGTGAAACAAATAAAAACACCAAATCTAAATATAAGGAACACTCGTGTGGGTCTGTGGTCCCTCTGGCTCGCCAGTGGGGCCCATGGGGATGAAGTTAGGTTAACCGAGAATCATCTCCACAGTGGGCTATATACCATCCCGCCTTTATGGAATGATCTTTTGGGTGTCATATTGTCTCACATTACTATGTTCATCTGAGTGAATTACACCACCTCCCGAGTTGGTGCAGTTTTGGGCCCGGATTTACACGGTAGCCACATTTGAGAGTTGTAGAGAGCTTTCTGAATACCAATGTGTGTCTGAAAGTTGTAACCTAGAGATATATACCCTTTGAATAGTGTAAAGTGCTTTCTGAATCTAGGCCTCGTTTAGAAAGACTCTGGTAAGAGTGTAAACAAAACTAAGATCTGTTGAGAGACCAACATGCCAAATTTTACATGTGCCGTGGCAGACTGCACATCTGGTTCAAGAAAAGGAAGAGAAAGACAGACCAAGTAACTGATAAGGTCAAAGGATTTGCGAGATTTCCGAACGGAAAAACGGAAGCTAAAAGAAGAAATGTTGTTTAGGCTTGTTTGTTGCCGCCAGCCGAGGGTAGTTGTCGTACCGGAAACGTTACGTCTTTGGTAGAACATAATATTTCCTATACATTACATGCATTTGCCTATTGTTCAATACATTCAAATGAAATTAAATATTATTGTACGTCCATTGAAGTCAGTAGAAAATGACAGATTACTTGCCTTGATACAATCATAGGTGGTTTTATGAATATCATCTGAAATTATGAATAAAGGCTCAAATAATGCCATATGCCATCAATTATCATGAAATAAATTTATTTATATTTCAGAAGCATTAATGTGCAGCGACACACACACCTTTGTAAGTTTTTTTAAAGCTTGCCCAAAAGAGTACTTATTTTTCAACAAGAATTACAAAATCTGGTGGTATCTGACATCAAAACCCTCACTGCGACGCGGCTAATTGTTACCAGGTCAAACTCCGCCAAGTCTATGCATGGTAAACACCATAAACTGGGTGTGTTATGTTATTGAAGTGTAATTATATTGTTAATGTTTATGGCTCTCGAGCTTGTACGATGGAGACCGTTTTTTGTGGGATATATCATATTAGCTAAGAGATAGATAGTTTGAAAGAATGTCAGCAGGAGTTAAAACCGAGAATATCTGGTTTCAAGTTTGGAAGGAACCAACAGAGACATGGAAAGTCTTCTTGTATCTGAAAGTACAGCTTAATGATTGGTAATGCATTCTATGTAAGTGGAAGGAAGAAACATTTATTAGGATGTTATACTTATAATATGTCTAAATTTAAGTTTTTTGCATTCTTTGTTATACTGTATGTGTGATTTTGACTTTAGTGTTCAAATATTTTTATCTGAATCTTTGTTGATATTGTGCTTGAAGTATATGAAGAGTTCATTCCAACTAGTAGCTAAAATGATTTCCAATGATAATTGTAGGTAGTTTTAATTGAAAGTAAATGTTGAAAATTTTAGTAGTATATGATGCATTTATTACCATATAACAAAGACAATAAGTCTTCACACACAACCATACAACTGCATTATTATTATTATTATTATTATTATTATTATTATTATTATTATTATTACTATCACTATTATTTTTATTACTACCATTGTTGCATTATTAATTTTATTCATATCATTATGATCCTGCCCGTCGAAGGGAACCCTACTCTTTCACTCATATTCCAGGTGGTTACTGCTTATTAAGATTTCGTCCTTCACTTTTCTCCGAGGTTTTGGGTGTATGCTTTTTGTTTTACACATATTGCATCTTTGTCTTCTTTCAGCAGGCTTTTTTGTTGCAAGATACGCAGCACCAATGTCCCCTGGAAGGTTGTGTGGCCACGCTTCTTCGATGAATGTTGCTTTGTGTTAGTGCTGCCTTTTCGGTGAAGACTGTGCTCCAGTTAAGTGTTTTCTACAGCTCCAGCCCAACCCAAGTATCTCCTTGATGATTGCGTGATTCTGTGGCAGAAAGTAAAACAAAAACTTGCTTTTTGTCTTTACTTATACTAAGGCACGGTAACACAGTGACACTTGGGGCCGGAAAAGACTCTGCCGCCGCTCTTGAAAAGTATTGGGTGAAGGCAGGACGTGTGGACAGCTTGGCTGGCTCTCACTGAATCCCCAGTCCGGGCGCGCTGCCGCCGTACCACACCTCTGGAACTCGGTAGCGTCACAGCTGCCGACGTGGCAACCACGAAGCACCACCGACACAGCTCCGATCCACGATACTCCTGCCTATGTGACAGGTGAACTACAGTCTGCTAATACAAAGATATCGTTGAAGGACACACACACACACACACACACACACACACACACACACACACAAGAACTCGAATACACACACGAACGACACGAATACACACACGCACAGATTCACCACCACGAGGTGGCGGGGATGTCATCGCCTCTTCCCAGTCCACGTGACCTCTCACCACTTTGATGGCTAAGCGATTAACCTCTGGCGGGTGGTGTGATTCCCTGCCACGGTATGACTTTTGTGCATTCGCCTCCTCTACATCCAAATGTCTTAACCACCTTCGTGGTTGAGTGATCCATCTCTCGCTGGGGGCGTGATTCACCGCCGCAGTGTGATGTGTGTCATCGCTTTCTCCACAGCCATGTTTTCTCACCAACCATGGTGTGGCGTGTATGTCATCTCCTCCTCCCTAGCCAAGTGTCTACTCACCACCTAACTGATAAACCTTTTGCTCTTTGGGTCATTTTCCTTTGCGGTATTCCATGTGTTTCTTCACTTCCTTCCCAGCCAAGTGTCTACTTACTTCTTTGCTGGTTGAGCAACTCACCTCTTGGCGGTTGCTTGTTTCATCGCTCCGGTGTGGCGTGTGTTTCATCGCCTTCATAGCCAAATGTTTCCTCATCACCCTGCTGGGGAATTATTCACATTTCACTGGATTCGTGCTTTACCTTCATGGTATGGCGTGGGTATCATCGCCTTTTCACAATCCACGTGTCTCCTAATCACATTGCTGATTGAGTATCGCTGCTTGTGTGAGTCATCGCCACGGTGTGTGGTGGGTTTCATTGCCTCCTCACAAGCAAAGTGTCTTCTAATCACATTGCTGATTGATCAACTCACTTATCGCTGCTTGCGTGAGTCACCGCCACGGTGTGGCGTGTACTTCATCGTCTCATCCCCAGTCCAGTGTCTCCTTACTATTTTGCTGGTTGAGATTTATCTCTCTCGCTGGCCAGGGACTTCACCGCCACGGTGAGGTACGCTTCATCGCCTTCTCCCCAGATACGACTCCTCACTAGCCAAGCTCTTTTCATTATTTTGCTGCTTGAGCGAATCACCTTTCGCCACTCTGTGGCAGGTGTTTCATCGCTTCCTCCACACCCAAGTGCATCCGAACAATATTCTTGGTTGACCGATTCTTCTCGTTCAAGATGCATGATTCACCACCAAGTTGTAGCACTTTTCTTATTGTCTCCTTCCCAGCCAAACATCTCCTCTCCCCATCTGCATGATTAACTGCCACTGTGTGCTGTATATTTTCGTCGCCAGGCAAGTGTCTACTAAATATATTGCTGTTAGACCTATCCATCTTTCTCTGGCTTCCTGTTTCATCGACGTATGACGTGTGTTCCATTGTTTCCTCTTTGAGCCACCTGACCGACTTACTACGACCTTGGCTCGCCGATCACCACTGTCTTTATCGCTGGGCTCTTTATTTTCCCCCACCTCTACAAGCGGTTTCTTAGATTCTTCCGACTTGGAGCACCAAGCATAAGGAAGGCAGGAGAAGAAACTTTAACGAGTCCATATAGAATGCTGGCTTTCTCTGGATTTTTCCGGTCCCGAGAGGGCCGCTGGAACTACCCATCACTGTATCAGATGCTCCACTACCTCGCTATGAGGTGTTTTACTTTCAATGGAGTTCTTCCGTAGGTGGCCCCGTTTCCCCTGTTTCTGGACAAGAACGATCTCGGGATTATCGCCTCATTCCGATCATGGTGCCTGTTAGGTTAGTGCTTCTGCCCACTAGTAGGTCCCAGGATCTACCTCGATTTTTCTTTGGTGCTACTACTACTTTTCATTTTCTCCTTTTAGAGAGGGTAAGTTGCATGCTCATAGGATACACAACGCCGCTGCACTCTGGAGGGAGCCAAAAGAGCTTTGCATGATTGCAAAGGACTCGTGATTCCCAATGTATGTTGTATGCTGTATGAGAAACCCTAGTGCGCAGTTCTTCTTTTATGGATATGGCCGTTGCTCCCCCTTACCCTCTGTGTATAAAGGGACACGTTTTGTCCCTATGATAGTGATATTTGTTCTCAGTGTGTTACAGCTATTTTTCAGGTTTGATGTTCCTCAGTAGACCCAGCACAATCCCTCAGATTTCCATAAGATACACAATTCTTCCACACCTTTCAACTGAGCCTGGCCACGCTAACCAACACAGCATGGAGAAGTTAAAAACTAATACATTGGTGATAGCAGCGTCCATTTCTACTAAGACACACTATCGAAAATTATTACCGATACCGATACCGCAGTGCCGTATCTGGTGACGTTGGCGACAATGGAGTGCCACACACTTCTATTCCTGGCCAACTTCACGACTTCCTCCATCTTATCTTTTCCCACCATCTCTTTGATTCCACCCATGTACTTCATCCTCTGTCTGCCTCTTGCTCTCTTCGCCTCGATCATCCCCAAGAAAAAGTCTCTCTCAAGGCAATCTCCCCTCAATACATGCCCCAGATACCCAAGTTGTCTTCTTTTCACTCCCTCAGCTCAGCTCCCTCGTCGTGCCAGCCATCTGTAACACTTCCTGATTTGTTCTTCTTTCCACCCACTTGATCTTCATAATTCTTCTGATGAACCACATCTCCACCACCTTCAGTCTCTTCTTCATTTCTTTACCAACAGTCCAGGTTTCACAACCGTACATCACTGATCATATGTATGTCTTAGAAATTCTTAGCCGGATCCCAGTGCTCAAATTCCTGCTTGTCAGTACCTTTCTCATTTTTCCAAAATTAATTTTTCCCATTCCAATTTTTGATCTTATTTCCACATCGCACCTACCATTTTCGTCAACCAAACTTCCCAAGTATCTGAATGATCTAACTAGCTTCACTGCTTGACCACTTACATTCTCATTCATCATCAGTTTTTCCTTTCTCTTGGTCATTCCCATCACTTCTGTATTACTGATGTT
>CM035185.1:18919318-18933762 GCA_020233015.1 Callinectes sapidus | reverse complement strand
ATTATTATTATTATTATTGCTATTATTATTATTATTAATATTATTATTATTATTATTATTATTATTATTATTGTTATTATTATTATTATTATTATTATTATTATTATTATTATTATTATTATTGTTATTATTATTATTATCATCATCTATTACTATTATCATCTATTATTATTATCTATTATTAGAAGTAGTAGTAGTAGCAGTAGCAGTAGTAGTAGTAGTAGTAGTAGTAGTAGTAGTACTAGTAGCAGTAGTAGTAGCAGTAGTAGTAGAAGAAAAAAATTAATTTTAACATTACTATGATTATAATTTTATGTCCATTAAAAACACTTAACAATCAAATAAATAATTGGAATGAAAACACCGAAGAAATTTCAGAATTACTGAATTACTATTTTTTTCATTATTTTATTTTATTTATTCATTTATTTATTTAATGAAAAAAATTTGAAATAAATGAATTTCTGATCTTCTATGTCCCCTTATAAAAAATATACTGAAGCAGGGAGAAGAATATGTGACACGCAATTGAAACACAAATAAAGTTACTTTTTGTCCGTCTATGGAGATGAGAAGCATTTATGCTTCATTTGTTTGTGAGTGTAGCTCCAAAAAACAGTTAGAGCCCTCTTGGTAATTAGTCTCGTAAATGAGGCACGAAAAGATGATGACTAATGTCATTAAGGCTCATTAACTACTTTTTTTTTTTTTTTTTTTTTTTAGAGAGAGAGAGAGAGAGAGAGAGAGAGAGAGAGAGAGAGAGAGAGAGAGAGAGAGAGAGAGATAGAGAGAGAGAGAGAGAGAGAGAGAGAGAGAGAGAGTCTAAAAGACGATCAGCATCAGCCAGTGGTATGCGTAGCTCCGTTTGGTAAGCTACTGTTGTACTCCTGATTATAAACAAGACTAAAAGAGTATACTACTTGTTGAGCACGGTAAAAAAAAAAGGCAAAAATGTGTAAGAAAAGATTTTACTGACACAGGAAAGGATCCTTAGAGGCTTAGAGGTTAGAAGTTTAGTAGCCTGAGTTCATTTTCATTTATTTAATTTAACATGTTTTTGAAATATATAGTGAGAGAAAGTTTTCATGAAACACGCCGAAAGCTTCATTTGGGCATTGAGACTCGAAGACATTAAACCAATTAAGTTCACTTATTTCATCACTAAATTTGCTTAGAGTCTTATTCGTAATATTTCTCTGCATGTAATCAATCATAGGGGGCATACGCCGGGGGGCGAGTTGCCTCGCCTACCCTACGGCGCCACCCCTGGCGTTCACACCTCGCAGGTCTCCATTCAGGTCCCTTCTCATACTGAGTAACTCCCAGCAGGAGGCATCGACTTGCCGTAGCCAAGAGTTCTGTGGGCATCCCCTTGGCTTTCTCCGATCTATGTTGTCCTTCTCGGAAACAACCCGATAAGCTGGATCGGCTTCCGGGTAGCGTGCCACATGCCCGTATAGTCGCAGTTGGCGTTGACAGACTATGTTAGCAAAAGGCTTCGAATCGGTCTCACGGAACAATCGCTGATTTGACACAAAGTCATACAAGTAGCATCCCATGAGCCTGTCAAGGCATCTAGTACCAAAGACATCAATATGCCTCTTCAGGTCGGTGTTCAGTGTCCATGTCTCACAACCATAGAGTAAGACAGGGATCACCAACGACTTGAAGATCCGAAACTTTGTCTGTCTGCAAAGATATCGACTACTCCAAATACTCGTGTTGAGCGAGTTCATAACGCAGTGGGCCAGGTCAATCCGCCGTGTGACTTCTTGGCTCAACCCACCATCGTTATGAACTACACTACCAAGGTGTGTGAAGTTTTTTTCAAGATCTCAATGTCCTCGCCACATTCTTGGTCAGAGTGTACTGTTTCATCCAGTATGCCCCCAAACACCTGAACCTTGGTCTTGGCCCAGGAAACCTTAAGTCCCAAGGGCTTCACCTCCTCGTGCAGTGCTTCTAGAGCCATTACCAGAACCTTCAGTACTCGGCATAGATTGCTGGATCATCAGCAAAAACCAGATCTGTAATCTCAGTATTGCCTACAGATGCTCCACAATGACTTTTTTTGTAGAATTCTGCCTAGTACCCAGTCCATGCATGTGTTGAAAAGTGATGGAGCAAGTACGCAACCCTGCCTCACACCCGTATTCACAGGGAAGAAGGAATTTATCCCTCAACACAAACTTACAAAAACTATCCTTTCCTCACTGACCCTCGACTATACCATTGTACACTGAAAATTCTTGGACTTAGTTCTTCTCTAAATATCACAACTGAAAAATTTAACATATTTCCTATTGCGAAAATTAATGTCATTCATGTTATTGGTTATAGTGTCATATCTGCCATTTTTACCCCTCCTTCAGTTACTAATTTACAGAGTATTTCTCCTATATAAGAGCAGTTTCATTTCACACAAACTTTACCAAAAGGGTGAGGTTAAGTGCATTGTGTTTCAAAGAGTCTTACCCTCTAGCTGAGAGATTTGAATCCCTCATCACTACTAAAATATAACTTATAAATATTTTCAAAGATCCTCTGAACTTAATAGCTGCATGTTTTTCTTTACATTCATCACTTCATGGAATCTCTTATTTATCCCTATTTTGTTCACCTCATCCTTTTCACTGGTAAATCATGGAACTCTTTTCATATTAATTTATTTTTCCTCACTTTTCTATATCTAAGCTGTCTTGAAAAAAAGAGTGTAACGAAAACTCATTATAAATATGTCAGCTGCTCTTTTTTATTTTTTTTAATTTATACAATCTGGACTTTTTATGGGCTAAAAGCTAAAGAAGACCACCTAATGGAGACCTCCTATCTGAACACCCACTCATTTGGGGACCGTTACCCCGAGTGGACGCCCAATCTCCACTCAGACCGTAGTCAGGATTCGAACCTATGCGCTCGGGGATCCCAAGGCCCCCAGAGAGCAAGTGGTTTCACTGTACCACGGCGGCCCTATTAGTATTTGAGAACATAGATAAGATTTTTTATTTTAATTTTCTGTACTGGCTTCTTAACGCAAGATAAAGAAAAAAAAAAAGACAGAAGGAACGGCGCTTAGGAAAAGTTAGCAATACATGGAAGATAAAACTTGTCATTTTAATCACCGGTATCAACATCTCAAGATCATCGCTGTCTTAAAACTTATTTACTTTTCAAGTTCACCACATCTTTCTAAAATTGAATATTTTAATCTAACAATCATAAAAATAAGCTATTGCCTATACCCCTGCTCCCACTCCACTATCTCTCTCATTTCTAATATATTTATTTTCTCACCATCTCCCTAACTTTTTTTGTGTCCATTTTGTCATATTTCCTTTTCCGTCTCCTCTCCTCGTTTTTCGTATTTATCTACGTCCTTCTAAAAACACAGCAAAACTCGTGGTCGTAAACCGAGCTCCATTCCGCCAACCTGCGCCTCGGATGGCCGCGCATAAAGCATTAGTAAAGTTGCTTCCGGGAGCCGCTCCACACATAAGGCCGCAACGCGCCCGGAGAATGTGAGCAACACTGTACGAGTCTCTTCTCCCTAGCCAGTTGAGGACCTGAAATTCATTGCCGAATAAACAATGATTTTCCGTCATGAAGCTTAGGGAAAGCGTATTCAGATTTGATCGGGCACTGTTATGAATTTAAATCAATATATCTATATCTATTTATCTACACCTCCCTCTCTCTCTCTCTCTCTCTCTCTCTCTCTCTCTCTCTCTCTCTCTCTCTCTCTCTCTCTCTCACTGTGTGTGTGTGTGTGTGTGTGTGTGTGTGTTTTATTCACTTCGGTCGCCTGCTGGTCACCCAGCCAGCCTTATCCCTACAGAGCGAGCTCATAGCTCATGTAGACTGATCTTTAGGTAGGGCTGAGACCACATCACACACTACACACCGGGACAGCGAGGCCACAACCCCTCGAGTTACATCCCATACCTACTTGCTGCTAGGTGAACAGGGGCTAGATACACATTAAGAGGCTTGCCCACTTGCTTCGCCGCGCTCGGGACTCGAACCAGGGCCCTCTCGGTTGTGAGCCGAGAGTGCTAACCGCTACACTACAGGGTGTGTGTCTATGTGGTTATGTGGTTATGTGGCTTTATGTGTGTTGGGAGAGAGAGAGAGAGAGAGAGAGAGAGAGAGAGAGAGAGAGAGAGAGAGAGAGAGAGAGAGAGAGAGAGAGAGAGAGAGAGTGTGTGTGTGTTACCTACCTTTATTGACAAATTAAGATTAATCTCAGCCTGAGTGTAATATTTTCTTTCACCTAACAATACTATTGCTTGTTTTCAGGTGGTGGTCCACCTCCCAAGGAGGCCCTGGATGAACCAGCCATGGTGGTGGCCTACTACTTGGGAAGTGATTTCCGAGCAGTCGGCGGCATTACTTTGGATGGTCACTGCCCTTTTTAAGGATGTGCCATCTCTTAGGTATGTTAAAATTCAAGGCACTTACCCTAACTTAACATATCTCTTTTGCTTTCCTACCAACCAAAACTGCTTACCCTAACCTAACCTGTGAGACATCTGTTTATCAAGAAAATGTACCATGTTAGGATTTAAGGTACCTATCTTATTACCCTAACCTGAATTAATTCTTTATCACTTCATTCAACAACATATGATTTGTTACTAAGACCTTTGTGTGACTTTGTTGTGCTAGGCTAGATATATGTACTTTGAGTTAAATTAAGGTAAAATTTTGTAAATTAGGGACAAATACAGTAGTAAAAATAGAGTGATTGATTAAAGGGAAATGTTTGCAGACCTTATGAATACCATATGTGTGGGAGATCTTTTTTTTATTAGTGTAAGTGCAATACGATAAGAATAGATTTATAATTGTTTGTTACATTATTCGTTCCTTTAGTACTGCTGTTAGAGACCAAAAACCCCGAAGTGGTCATCCCTGAAGATGAAACAGAGCATGCTCCATTCCTGCTGCCTCTACTGGAGGAATCTTCTGTTTTGCCAAGTTCTTTACCACAGGACTTGATAAAACAGGTTTATGAGGCAGACCTAGAAGCCTCTAGGAGCAGGCACCAGGGCTAAGGAGGAGCGGCTGCCGGCCAAAGAAAAACGCGGCTGGCTGAAGAGGCACGGGGGCAGGCTGAAGAAGTTCGGCTGCGGATAGAGAGAGACTACAGGTACATGCTGAAGAAGAATTTCACCAGGCACGCCGTGAGGCTTACAAAGCTCAAGCTCTTGCCTCTCTTTGTTAACTAAGATATTAAAGCACTGAAATAACTTTTTTTGTGTTTTATTATGGTTTTCTCCTTTTCAAAGGACATTATTAGATTATTCACTTACTCTTGGTTTATATTTCCTCTATGTAGGTGTTTCAGTAATTGCAGCATTAGTTATTATTTTTAAAGTTAATTTTTCAACCTATTACATTAGCAACATGTACATTAATAACAATTAGTTTGTATCAAATCTGTTTATTTATAACAAATCTATCAAGATCAATTTAATGATAAATCATTGACAAAATCCAATGTTGCTCCTGCAAGAAGTGCACGGTTCTTCCGTTGATGCGAAGTCATAGTCCGGTGTTCTTCAATCTTCAAGGCTGTAAAAAAAAAAAAAAAAAAAAAAAAAAAAAAATGCTTGTATAACAATACTACTATTACGAGTTAGACCTACCAAGAAGAAAATTTCTGCCAACATTCAACGTAACAAGTAAGAAGTGAAACGAAAAACAAGAAGATAGCAGCCAGTGAAAGAACATGATAAAAGATTAAATGAAACAAAAACAAACCATTTTCCTTCCATAAGGGGGAAAATTATGAAAGTTGACTGCATCTTTGATAAAGAAGCTGATTTGATTGAATCATGGCAAAATCCAGCGAAGCGTTTTATTATTTTTTATTATTTTTTTTATTTAAACAATCAGGGCTTTTTATGGGAATTTAAGTGCTAAAGGAGACCATCTAATGAAGACCTCTGAAAGCCCACCCACTTGGGAACCATTACCCCGAGTGGAAGCCCAATCTCCACTCAGTCCCCAAGAATAAGTTGTTGATGCAATGCAATACTTACTGAAAGTGGAGATCAGCGAATTCATCTCTGAAGCGAAGACCAACTTGCGATCTGTTGCCTGGTCGATTCGGGTTTGCATCCATCCCAAGGTTAATGTTTTCTTTCTCGGGAAATGGAGGGATGTTGAGATTTCTTTGCTGGTACAGGTTGTGAAGTGAAGCACAGATTAGAATAACCTTGCATTTATTCACAGGATCCAGCCATATCCATTGTGCAAAACATGGAACCTCCTCTTCAGCTGGCCTATGCCTCTCTCCACAATGCAGCGTGTCCGCCAGTGAGCGCTGCAAGGAAACAAAATCTGAAATAGAACAGGAGTCTAAAAATTGTTTGACACAAAGAAAACAAATACAACCCATAGCTGTGGGCAGTGTTGGGCAATACTATAAAGCTGTGACTGGATTTTCTAAGTCCTCAATAACTTACACTCTACAATGTTCTATCTTTTCACCACATTACATATAGCTACTTCAGAAGTTTGGATAATTGTAACACATGGAAATTAATTCAGCAACTTATATTAGTGATAATAACTGGTAACAATTATTAAAAAAAAAAAGAGAATCATATCCCTTATGCCCTCTTACCATCCAAAACTGCTTAACCTAACACACCATGGGTGGAGAAATGAGGCCCAAAAAATGTCATTTAAAAGGTAATCATCAAATAGTTTTCCTTAACTACAATATGATATTTCACAGGGAAGAAGCTGGACACGCCTCCTCCACACTTCATAGCACTCACAGTCCCGGAGTACAGGGCAGTTAATAGACCAATAATCCTTGCAGGAATCCCACGAAGACGCAGAGGGTCCCAAAGTGTCTCTCGATGCACCAAGTCAAACGCCGTCTTGAGATCGACAGGCTGGAAGCATTCCCTGTCGAAACTCACGTCGGCGCCTCACCAGTACACGAAGCGCAAAAATACGGTCAGTTGTTGACTTACCGGGCGTGAACCCTGACTATTCAGGTCTCTGGTGCTTCAGCAGGTGACTGCGGATCCGCATCAGCAGCAAATGGGCAATCATTTTGCTTAGTGTGCTAAGCAGTATTATTCCACGGTAGTTGTTGCGGTCTTGATGGTTCCCTTTCCCCCTCCAGATAAGGACGACCAATCCCTTTTTCCAGTCAGGAGGAATGGTACCTGAATGCCATACAGCAGTCAAGACAGCATGCAACCCACGGACCCTGCTTTGAGCAGCTCCGCACTGATGTTGCAGATGCCAGCTGCCTTTCCACTCCTCAACTTGGCCACAGCCTCTTTGACATCGTCAATGGAGGGTGCAGTTGCGCCAATGGGTGGGTCAGCATCAAGCGTCTGCAACCCTGCAACCCTCTGGAGTTGTCCTCTTGGAGGATCCACCGTGAACAACTATTCAAACGAGCCCTCTGCCCATCTGCGTCCGATACGAGGCAACCATCTGCAGTTCGGAAAGCACTCACCTGAGAAGTAGACTTGGAGCGGACGTTGTTTCATCAGAGCTCGATAGGGAGGTCTGAGGTCATTGTAAACGGAATTATCATATTTATTGTTTTTGGTACTTGAATTGCTAGACTGTGGGGAAAAGATAAGTTAAATATGAGCATATAACTACTGGTGGTAAATTCTATCTGGGATGTCCAAATGTGGTCAATGAGTGTGGCAGTTGTCCCAATTATTCTAGTTGGCCTAGTAGTTACAGGAAAAGAGAGAGAGAAAAAAAAACACACACATTAGATTAATAAACTCAAATACCCTTTTGTTTTTGGCATGTTTAAGTAAGTCTGTATTCCAATCACTTCGAAATTGCACACTTATTGTATTTTGTTTTATTGTATTTTTTACTAGACACACATGATGCAAAGTCATAATCCGGTGTTCCTCAATCTTCAAGGCTGTGGAAAAAAATGCTCGTATAACAATACTACTATTACAGGTTAGACCTACCAAGAAGAAAATCACTGCCAACATTCAACGTAACATGTAAGAAATAAAACAGAGAACAAGAAGATAGCAGCCAGTGAAAGAACATGATAAAAGATTAAATGAAACAAGAACAAACCATTTTCCTTCCATAAGGAGAAAAATAATGAAAGTTGACTGCATCTTTGATAAAGAAGCTGAGTTACGATTGAAGCATGGCAAAATCCAGTGAAGCGTTTTAGTATTTTTTATTATTATTTTTATCTAAACAATCAGGGCGTTTTATGGAAATTTATGGGCTAAAGGAGACCATCTAACGAAGACCTCGTATCTGAAAGCCCACTCACTTGGGAACCATTAACCCGAGTGGAAGACCAATCCTTATTCTTGTGGTCTGAGTGGAGTCTCAGACCCCACGAATAAGTTGCTGATGCAATACAGTACTTACTGAAAGTGGAGATCAACAAATTCATCTCTAATTTAATAGTAACTGGTAACAGTTATTAAAAAAAAGAGAGAATCATATGCCTTCTTACCATCCAAAATTGCTTAACCTAACACACCATTGGTGGAGAAAATTATGTAGACCGAAAAATGTCATTAAAAGATAATTGTCAATTACTTTTCTTTAACCACAATATAATATTTCCAACATTTTTCAGCCTAACCTGGGGGAAAGATATATATCTTGAACTGCAAGATAAGATAATCATATTAGTTTACATTCTAAGTGAAAGTATGCAACTAGAATAATTTCAGCAGGCACGCCGTGAGGCTTACAAAGCTCTTGCCTCTCTTTGTTAACTAAAATATTAAAGCCCTGAAATAACTTTTTTTTTGTCTTATTTATGGTTTTCTCCCTTTTATAGGACTTTATTAAGTTATTCACTCAATAGCTGGTAATATTTACCTCAATGTCTATCATAATACGTACTAGCCATCATAATATCTGCTTAACCTAATGTAACCAGGGAGAAAGGATGTATACCTGGAAATGTTAATTACAAAGTAATTGTCTGAGATTATATTATAACAAACTGAATTACTTGCAATTCCTTCATCACTATCACTAACTGCCATCTAATGTTTCAAAATAATCCATCATATCTCTTATGCCTTCTTACCATCCAAAACTCCTTAACCTAACCTAATTGGGGGGGTGGGGGGAAGGCATATCGAAAAAAATGTGTCAATATTTTTAATGCCCAAACCAAAAAAAGAATTTCATTAATTTCCTGTTAGATTGCAGCCTGTGTTGCATTTCGTGGCAGAAGATATGGAGTGAGCAGCCATCGCTTGCAGGGATATCCACTATCACCCAGTAGATGACTTCCTTCTGTGTAGGTTTTGAGAGCCCAAAATCATCATCATTGCATAATTGCATTTTCCAGTTGCTAGATATCGGAGAGTTATCAATAACTTCATATCTGGTGTGCCCCATGGTTACACTCAGTGCGGCTGTCCAATCTGTGCCTTCACTGTCCAGTCAGTATGTCTTGATGAGTTCAGCATCATCATAGATAGTAAGAATGTTCTTGTGCTCACGGTAAGTCCTAGGACGCCGTCTTCGTACTTGCTGATGGTCGGCTATGGGGTTATTGCTGTCAGTCTCGTTCGTGTCTAAAATGGACTTCGCCTACCGCACTCGCAGCTTAATTTAATAAGCAAATCTTAATGATTTGAGTGATTTTCTGGGATGTGCTTAGTCCTGCCCTACTCTATGAATATCGGGCATGGGATCTGGCAAAAAAACATTTCCATTTTTTTTCTCTCTTAATTGGCGCATATTCATATATTCATATAAGTATTGCATACTTATGTGGACCCCTTCATAGCCTACGTCACTGTGATGTCACGACGTAAGATGGAGATAAGGAAAGGGAAGCTGTGGGGGGAAAGGGGGAGCAAACAGACTATTATTTGGGATTATGTCTTGTGAATATGTTGTAGATTTTCACTTACATTTTTTTTTTCACAACCTGAAGTAAGTGCTTGCTTTTATGTCTTCTTACTCTACGTAAAATATGGTGATTGAAGTATTAATTGCGATTGGAAATTATGTATAATATGACTTGAGAGTGAACCTAGGCTTGGAAATAAATAGCATCTTAATAATTACTTATTCAGTGCAACACCTAATCTATGTTGGTACATGCCTCTAACACAATTGCTGAATCTCATGACTTTTGGGTGGGACTGCTGTCAATTGCTTTCTCTGGCTCATTGGCTTCCTCTGGATCTCAAGAAGTTAATTTCCTTGACTTAATTTCTCTCTTTTTTTCACAAATGCATTCCTTTGAAGTAGCTGCTGGCTCTTTTGTCCTCCTCATCCTAACATACAACTTCACATTAAAGAGCTCTGTTGCTGCATGGCTACATGGCACAAGGCTACGATGAAAGAGAGAAGGAAACTGCAGTGATTGGAAAAAAAAATAATAATAAATAAATAAAATAAAAAAATAAAAAAAATAAAAAAAATAAAAATATGCAGTAGTTCCAGTGGTAGTAATAATAGCTAAAGGAATAGAAACTGTAGCAGCTGTTGTGTAACTTGAATAGCTGTAAGTTGTAGTAGTCGTAAAAACGTTAGTAGAAGTGGTAGCAGCAGCAGCAGGTGTAATAACGTTAACAGACTGTAGCAGTGAAAGTAAAAGTCACTATAGAAGTAACATCGAGTTAGTAACAGTAACGTTAGTAGTGACAGGCAGCAGTAACTTAGCAGATGCAGCAATCATGTTAACCTTAGTGAGAGTAACTTAAATAATTGTACTTTTTAGTGGAAACAGTAGCTAATAATGCAATCCTATACAAGATAGTTAATTTTCACACTTTAGAATACAAGATGTGCTTTGACATTTCATACTTAACCAGCCATGCATGTACAACTAGCCGTAAAGATGTAGTTCCCACTCCTGTTGACGATAGCTCATGCCAGGTACATCCTTGTCTTCTGCCCTTATTTTTGATTGAGCAGTACTTAATTTTGACCGCACGACCCACTCAAAAAATGAATAAATTAATTAATAAACAAATTAATTAATTAATTGATTAATTAAAAAAATATCGCCCAAGTTTTTGTACTGTAAATCTTAAACATGTCCATTTAAAACTTAGTTATATGCGTCTAGCAATTGGCATACATTTCGTTTGTCTTTCGTGTAGACGCTCGGTTTATCGATTAAGTAGGTGTAAATGTCTGGTCATTGCACGGAAGGCAGGACTGCTTAGGCGTCCTTCCAGTGAATTAGAGTGTAGGGGTCGATAAATGTCATTCCATCGCCCAAAGTTAACTTTTTGGAGAAACATTCACGGTTTTGGAGACCGAGTGTACCGACGTAATAACTAGAATTTACATTTTTCCTCCATTCAAGCAAAAAACAGTCCTTTAAAATATGCAAACCTGTGGTGAACTCTAACGCGTTTGAGATCTTTTACTTTCACCAAAACTCCACCCTCCACATTGTTTACAATCGTTAAAGGACTTTATATGTAAGATTTATATGTGATAAGGCCGCAGTCTCTTTCCGTCTCGCTTGGGATTTTGGTGTCAGTCCATGTTTAGTGTACAGGTTACCTGTGCGGTTGCTGACCTTCACTGTCATTTTCCCCGTCTCTGCTTGGCCTCCACATATCTGTTTTGGTACAAAATACCTAACTTAACCTAACCTAACCTAATTTAACCAAACCTAACCTAACCTAACTCAGGTTAGGTTAGATTATTTGAATCATGGAATTCACAAATTGCCAGAAAAAGCAGTCATTTTACAAATTGTCTTTACATATATATATATATATATATATATATATATATATATATATATATATATATATATATATATATATATATATATATATATATAATTTGTGTGGCGTCTATTTCACGAGGAAAAATATCAACAAAGTGTGACAGCACTCGAGTACATAGCCCGCCGGGGACGAAAGGAAGGTGCCGCACACCTGTCTATGTGAGCAGTACCCGCGACACAAAATTTCTACGTTAATTTCTAGCAAAACAAACCAAAACATAACATGTGTCTGCATCGATCTGCAATTCGCAACACAATGCTATATAAAGTGCTTATACATAAGGCTTAATGTCAACCCATTAATGTAATGCAAATCCAACTATAACCAACATCACCAGGAACAAATATACATGCCCAAGAGACAGTGGAAATAACACGTGGTAACATGGAGTTGATAATTAATGTAGCAATTAAGTACTTAGATTAGCAGAGTAACGAAATACTGTGAAATAAACAATCTACATATATATATTACTCACAACACTAGCTCCTTTGCTTTGCTTCTCCCTCAGACGTGACCGATTACCATATCAGGCTGCCCACTGGTATGACCACCCTGCCCGTATGGGGTGACCTCCGCCGTGACACATCCCCCCCCCCCTCTGGCATACCATACTCATCATACACCACAATATCTCTACTATGAATCTCACACCAAAATTCACAACTTATTAGAACACTTAATTAATCACAATTTGGTTATATAAACCACAGTGAAACATCAATTATACTGTAGTGTCGTGCATACCTGATCCTTGGGGATTGGAGAGTGTTAGCAGATTGATGTTGTTGTTGTTGTTGATGTTGTTGTTTGGTTTTGCTGTATGATTTGGTGGCATGCTGGTTGTTTGCTTTTTTGTTCTTTATTACTTCCTTACACTTTTTTTTGTTTTGCTGCCAGGGTTCTGTTTGCACCGTTACAATTAAAACATTTTTTTAAATGAATGTTATTACAGTCGTTCCATGTCAGACCAGACTTGGCACACCCCGGGCACACTTTACAGTATATGCTTTTGGCTTTTGACATTGATTTGTGTTGTGGTCTTCTATTTTGTAGAATTTAAAACATGATAGGATGTTGCACAATATTTCCTGTTTGATGTTGTAGTAAGGGATACTCGTTTTAAATAGGACTGTCTGGGCTTTTTAGGGCTGTTGTGGTTTGTTTGAAGGTGATTTTCAGTGTACGTGAATTGGGGAATTTGAATACTGTATCTATTTGGTTGGTGGTCCAAAGGTTCTTACTTTCAATTTCCTTTTGTAATGCATTTTCCTCGTTTCCATAGATGTGGTTGTCTACGTTGGAAAAAATAATTGAACATTTGGCTTTTAATTCTGGTGGGATGAGAAAATGAAGGTAATTTTTCTGAAGGTCTTCGGTGGTAATGGAATTGAATATCTTCTTATTTATTACTGGTGATGATGACGAATCCGTCAGAGGCTGGGAACAACTTTATTATGTAGATGTCATGTTGGGCTAGGGTTTCTATTAAAGCATTTTTTCTGTCTTGATTCTTTGTGATTTGTGGCTTTTATTTTGACGAGAGGCATTGTGAAAGAAAATTCAATGGTTCTGTGTTGAAAGTTTATATACACCTCTTTCAATTTTATTAATTTATTTTAAGTATTGCAAGATACAATGTGTGTAACTGTGTAGAATAATAGTGTAATTGTGTGGTCCAGACTATCCACGGACTCTGCCTCTTGGGCTTAGGTTTGCCCATTTGCCTAAGGTAACCAATCCAATAGACAATCTTGCGCCTTTGCGCCCAAGGCCAGAGCAGAACCATAGCTAAACCTACCAGACTAGGGAGGAGCTCCCTACAGCTACGCAGATTTGATCCAATATCATTCCAGCGGTATCCCATGATCCTGCAAAGGCATCTAGTACCAAAAACATCAATTCGCCTTTTTAAGTTGGTGTTCAGTGTCCATGTCTCACAACCATAGAGTAAAACAAGGATCACCAGCGACTTGAAGATCCAAATCTTTGTCCATCTGCACAGGTATTGGCAACACCAAATACTTGTGTTGAGCGAGTCCATAACGCCGTGGGCCAGGTCAATCCGCCGTGTGACTTCTTGGCTCGACCCACCATCATTAAGCTTTACAATATCAAGATATGTAAAGTTTTTCAAGATCTCAATGTCCTTACCACACGCACGGACTGTTTCATCCAGTACGCCTCCAAACACCTGAATCTTGGTCTTGCCACAAGAAATTTTGGTCCCAAATGCTTCACCTCCTTTTGCATTACCTATAGAGCCATTACCAGAACCTTCACTGACTCGGCAAAGATTGTTGCATCATCAGCAAAAACAAGATCTGTAATCTCAGTATTTCAGACAGATGCTCCACAATCACTTTGTTCTATAACTCTGCCTAGTAAACAGTCCGTTGTTTATTGTTTATTGAAAAGTGATGGAGCAATCACGCATCCCTGCCTCACACCCGTATTCACGGGGAAGAACTTGGACACGCCTCCTCTGCACTTCACAGTACTCACAGTCCAGCATACATGGCAGTTAATAGACCATTAATGATTGCAGGAATCCCACACAGACGCAGAAAATGATAATAATAACATAAATATTGATAATAATAATAATAATAATAATGATAATAATAATAATAATAATAATAATAATAATAATAGTAATAATAATAATAATAATAATAATAATAATAATAA
>CM035185.1:18898416-18910223 GCA_020233015.1 Callinectes sapidus | reverse complement strand
TTCTCCTCCGCCTCTCTCTCTCTCTCTCTCTCTCTCTCTCTCTCTCTCTCTCTCTCTCTCTCTCTCTCTCTCTCTCTCTCTCTCTCTCTCTCTCACTATTTGTCTTTCCTCAGTCATGGGACATCGTTTGCTCATGAGGCACCGGCTTCTCGGCTTATTGTTCCCTAAGAGAACAGCTGTATTTGTCCCACTCTCGCCGCATTCTAAAACTTCATACTCAGAATTTATTCTAACTTTCTCGTTCTCTTCACTGATTGGTCAATTTAACCCCTTCCATGATTCACTTTGCCTGTTTTAAAAAATAATTTCTCTCGCGCACTTCTCCCACTGCCCCGTGTTATCAGCCCTTGCTGGTCACTTTCCTGTCCTGAGCGGCAACATTACGTGTCTGTTGCCAGAAAGTGAGATTGTCTTACCTCTCACACCTACGGAGGATCCACTTCAGTGAATGTGCTTTTGGGGTGAATTGACACCGTCCGGTGCTTCCTAGAGTGGTTTGGCAGGACAATATGACCTTAGGAAATTCCCCACTGACTTCCTCTCACTTGTTTCCGGCTCCCCTCCGGCATGGAGGGAGGAGGTGTATCATTCTCTTCCAATGATCAACCACCCCCGAATGGCAGACTATATATTGATCCTAGTAAAGCAACATATATGACTCTGCATTCCAAGACTGCGACCTGCCTCTACAGTTAATTCCTTTATAATAAAAAAAAGCAATTCATTATGATATTGGAAACGTCGCTAATGTAAAGAAAATTGCCAGTGGTGATTTGCTAGTACATACATAACGTAAGTCAAGTGAAATCATTGTTGAAGCTCCGGTTCATTCATTGATTGTCGAGGCTTTCATTCCAGTATTTATGAACTCGTGTCGGGGAGTTGCCTTCCACCGCGATTCTGTGGATATGGATGAGACTGAGATTACCAATTACATGGCAGACCAGGATGTCATTGAAGCTCAGAAAATCACTATGATGGATGACGGCAACAGAAGAAGCACAGCTTCAGTATTTCTAACTTTCAGGTTGCTGGAGAGGATTCATGAAAGGTACTAGTCGGTCCCCGTTCGTCCCTACATTCCAAACCCTCTTCGTTGTTTCAACTGCCAACTTTATGGTCACCAATGAAAAGCTTGCCAATCTTTTCACTCTTACTTCGTAGATGCTCGGGAGAGGGTAATACTGTAGACTAATGTACATATATGTTTGTAAAGTGCTGTACCTGCGAGGGTGCTCATTACACTTTCTCACCTGATTGCCCCGCGTGGAAATTGGAAAAATAGATCTGCACAGTATAGTAAAGCTACAGGGATTTTCTCCTATGAAGCAATGATGCAAGTAAAGCAGACGCAGACTGCGCCTGCTTTAATCGCTTCCTATGCTTCAACAGTAAGAGCTCCTCCCAATATTTGCACTATTGGTATTCAAACTGATCCGCTGCCTGCTTCATCTGCCACCACAGCCTTTCAACCTCTACCTCATCAGCTGCTAAAACTTCTACATCTATAACCTCTTTTGCTCCATATATGTCTGCTAACTTTCGCACTCCCAGTAAGAGCGAGCAGATGAAAAAGTCAGATAAATTACTTTAACGAAACTAAAAAGTAGTCACACTTCTCATGTTGCCGCTGCTCCTGTTCCCTCGAGGATGAGTTTTCACGCTCGCTCCCTCTCTTCGACCTCCAGGGAGTTAACAAACAATGAGGAAGTGGAGGTAACCACTAGTAAGGGCCGGGAGAGGTCCCCGGTAGCTCCTCTGAGAGAAAAAGGATCAAGAAACGCGACTACCACCATCCCTTTTAAGCCATAATTTTCAAGGTGTTACAGTGGAATTTCAGAAGTATTTGGAATAAAGAAACATATTTGTCGTTTTTAGTAAACATACACAGGCCGTCCATTTATTGTCTACATGAGACAAGACTGATCCTGCAGTACTAAAACACTACACCTACACTAAACATACACAGGCCGTCCATTTATTGTCTACATGAGACAAGACTGATCCTGCAGTACTAAAACACTACCTCTACATCTCTTACTCACTCGATATCCCACATACTTCCCACCCTCACAAGCTCTACTTTAAGAGATGAGATTGGGCAACCTTCCGTGGGGTTGCCGACGTGGATATATCTGGCGAGGACATTTATTCCATGGTCTGCAACGCAACACGATCCGTAATACAAGCCACAGAGGCTTGAATTCCGACGATTTCTACAGTTCAAACTAAGCATAGAGTTTCATGGTGGACAACCGATTGCCGATAAGCACTTCTTGAGGCATAATAGAAGATACAGGAATTTAAGCCAGCACTCCAAGTCAAGCAAACTTCATAAACTATAAAAAGGCAAGGCCTCAGGCAAGAAAAGTCATCCGTGATGCAAAGATAGATTCATTCCGGCAATTTATTTCATCAATAAATTGCAGCACACCCATCTCTAAAGTATGGCAAACAATAAACATACTTAATGATAATAAAAAGAAATTCAATAAGTACTCTTAAGATAAACAATAATGTAATTGATAACAAAGAAGAAATTGGAAATGCAATAGCTCATCATTATCAGGCAAGCAATTCTGCCTACTACAGTCGTACTTTCCTCGCCCAAAAGGAAGTGGCAGAACTAACAGTCCCAATCTATGCCACGGGAGGCGTAAACTCGGATTACAACCCTGAATGAACTCCTCCTTGCCCTCAAATATTGTAAAAGCTTCAGTCTCGGTCCAGATAATATTTCATACATTATACTACAGCATGTCGGCCACCATTCCCTAAGTTATTAACCCTTTACAACAAAATATGGAGGACCAACCTCTTTCCTAAGTCTTGGGGTTTTGCTCATACTATCCTAATTCTCAAAAAGACGACGCCTTACGAAGCCCAGTGCGTTTCGTCAAAATACGCTCATGAACTGGCTATGTAAGGTCATTGAACGTATGGTAAAGCGAAGGCTCCTTTTTTGTTTTAGAAGCGAAGGGTTTCTTAGGTGATCAATAGTCGGGTTTATGGACTTACTGAAGCACGATGGATTACCTAACACACCTGGAGCATAGCATTTCAGTGACATGTTTCCAAAAAAGCAATCATGATAGGCATTCTTCTAGACATCCACAAAGCTTTAGATATGACATGGCGAAACTGTATCTACATGAAACTCTACGTTCATGGCTTCTGAAGTAACTTGCCCACTTTTGTTCATAATCTTGTACAAGACAGAACATTCTCTGTCAAGCTTCCTGGTAACGTAATTTCGGACGTTTTCGTCCAGGAGAACGGGTTGCCGGAATGTAGTGTTCTTAGTCCCATTTTATTTTGTATTATGATCAATGATATACTCTACACAACTCCTGTCCCCAGGAATCTCATATATTCACTGTACGCTGACGACTGTGCTCATGACACTCTTTGCATTTACGCACAGTTCTCAGCGGGGCGGATTCAAGATGCTCTTGGTTCCATTCGGCATTGGGCCTCTCTGCGGGGATTTATGTTTTCCGTTACTAATTGAATCAGTGTTGTTTTCACTAGACGTAACGTACCTGATTAACAATTAACTCTTCAACGCCAGCTGATACCGTTTCAAAAGTCAGTGAAGTTCTTTTTGGTACATTTTGAAAGCAGACTCAATTGGAAGACCCGAATTAATGAATTGTTCATTCGTTGTTTTAAAAAACAATGTCCTTAAATACCTTTCTGGTACTTCATGGGCAGCAGACAGAAAATCTTTATTAATGGTGTACACGTCCTCAATTCATTCTCATTTAGACTTTGGCTCACCGGTGTATGAGCCTGCGTCGGAACGAACCCATATGAGGTTGAATGTTTACCAGAATGAATGTATGCAAATGTGTCTTGTGGCCCTCCACTGCACTCCTGTAGCGCGGATGGAGGTTGAGGTCAACATACCACCACTACACCTCAGACGCGATGCACTACTTTTATCCTATGGGATAAAAGCTGCCCGGAATGATCCCCTCGGCAACACAGCAAGCAAGATCATCTGGCAGCATCTCCACCTTCACAATGCGGGCCGCCATCCAGGCTCCGAACGACTCCACCCTCTCTGCCAGAAAATAGGCGTAAGATTGGACGAAGCGGACCACCTCGTGCTGCTTACTCTTCTCCCATGGAAGAAAGCCACCACCGCCATAAACACACCATGGATAAGGGGGGGAAAGGCTGTTGTTTCCAAGGAAGAGCTACACCAAAACTTCCGGGCACTCTTCCCTGGCCTCTGTCCACCCCTTTATCTGTACACTGAAGGCTCCAAGACGGATGAAAGTGGGCGCAAGTGTGTGCTCGTGTGAATGTGCCCTAAAGTTCCGGCTGCCGACTCATGCATCGGTCTTTTCTGCTGATATTTTTGCTATTGATAAACCCATAGATTATGCCTTAAATTCACCTCATCATTCATTTGTCATCTTTTTATTTTGATGTCAGCTCTTCAAGCAATAAAGTCCGGCCGCACGGATACAAGTAAAATCCAGGGCAACATAATTAATAAATTAGATTCAAGCCGTAAATACTTCTCAATGATATAGGTGCCTGGACATTCCAGTATGCGCGGGAATGAACAGGCTGACCTGCTGGCTTTGTCTGCCGCAGAGGTCGAGGGAGCGTGGAACCTCCATCAGGATTTGCATTCACGTCTCTTAGTTATTAATCATCAGCGAAAACCCTGTGGCAGAGTCACTTGGGCATGATCCATCTACACACCATCAAACCCCATCCGAGGCAAGTGGGCTTCTTCCAATCGCCCTACAAGGTGGGAGAAGGTAGTCCTCGCACGCCTCAGGATGGGCTCCACCTTCCCCACCCACATGCCCCCCCTACATAGCAAACACCTTCCCACCACAATGTTCCACTTGTAATGTTATTCTCTCTGTTGAGAGAGCTACCCTTGGTAGCTCATTGCCGGAGTCGCATCCTCGCGCTAACGCAGACCACTCTTTTGGGTGACAAACTCCCGGATGTGGTCGACAGATTGATGATTTACCTGACTAAGACCAATTTAATAAGAAAACTGTGATGTCTGTGTATATATTATATCTTGTATCTAATCACTCTATGAGTATTCATTCGAATTATATGTAAATAAAAGTCTGAAAGTGTACCTGATTTCCGTCCTGCGTGATATGAATGTGTTCCCTTTCTTGTATATAAACAATATGTAGTAATGCTACGTAGCAATCCCGTGTGCTTGAGTGTTACCCCTCTTTCCCCCTGCCCTGACAAAGGACAATAGTTTTGTGGTAGGAGTAGGCACACAGTGAAAATGAAGCGTATGTGAAGTTGTTGTTGTTGTTGCTGTTGTTGTTTTTGTTGGTGGTGGTGGTGTTGCTGTCCTTTTTGTTTAACTGAAAAAAAAGGAAAAGAAACATAAATTAATAAAATGATACAAAAAAATGATAGAAATAAAATGACAAATAAACTAAAAAAGAAATAATAAATAAATAAATAAACAAATAAAAACATGTAAATAAACAAAACAATTACACACATTAAAATAAGAAGATGGCCTAATACCCAAGTTAGAGTGATGCCCCCCTCCCCCCCTCTCTCACTGGCTCAGACATTATGTCTCCTCAAGTGGCGTTAACCCCATCGCCACTGTCTCCACCTCCACTATTCCTCCTGTTGCGGTCACTCCTCATCACGCCACCCCATCTTATCTTTGCAGTTTGCCTTGCATCAAGCGCTCAGTCTGCCGTCTTCTCTGCTGGCCTTTTATCACCACTACTCATATTTCATAAACGAGCTGCCTTCTCTTCCAAACTTCTCTCGGAATGGCGATGAGACTGTTCATAATTCAAATGACCGTGTCACTGACGAATGCACTAAAAGTTATATCTCCTTTAATAAGAAAAACCTATCCATCCTTAAATCCTGCATCTGCATTTGCTTCTCTTTCTTCCTTTGATGTCTTCACTTCAGAACTCGGAAACCACTCGTACTTTGTCTAACCCCTTCCATGTTTAAAATCTTGCCTTAGCTCTGAGCTTATCATCCAACTTCAAGCTTCAAGCTCAGTGGTTCCCAAACTTTTCTCTGGTCGTTACCCACTTTTCATACATGATCCTTGTCCATGGTTCCCCCCCCCAACAACCATTCTCCGTGATTACCGTGACTGTCTACACTCCTACACTCATTAGGTCCATATAAAAATCACTCTAGCATATCCTGTAATTTTATTGATTCCATTTCTTATTTTTTTTATTTTGTTAATTATTGATAAAGAAATTTGTATTTTGCCTTTGCTGAGACTCATATAATTATTAAAATGGTAGTAAAGAAGTAATACAATGCACATTAAAATATTCATACGTAGAGTAATTAAAAATTGCATTACTGTGAAAAGTTGTTTCAGCAAAAAACAAAACAAAACAAAACAAAAAAAAAATTCCACTGGATTGAAAAAGTGTGTTAATCCCAGGCAGTATGATCTGATCTTTGACACTTACAAATCTGATAACTTTGTAATTCTGAAATTAAATGCTATCATAGGGAGTCATAATTAACTGCCACAACCATGGCCTTCAGTGGCCAAACACCCACCACCTCCTCCCAGACCATTTGCTTCTGAACGTTCATGCCAGGTTCATGTTTCCTTCACTTTTCAATTCCCATTCTACTCAGTGTGAAGGGTAATGTTGCAGATTATCAACAAGCTTCTTGATTATGGTTTTGTTTCACTTAAAGCACACCGTAGGTCATGCTTCACCTCAAGTCTGTTGCGATATTTCGTTTTAATGCCGAGTAGTTGAGAGAATGCATCCTCAGAGGAATAGGTTGATGAAAATGGTAGGAGGTGGCGAAAAGCTAAGTCACATATGTTTGGGTATGAAACTGCCATTTATGACCAAAATACTGTGAGAGATTAAGTTTTAAACTTCATCTTAGCTCCTGAATCCTCCTGAAGTGTCAACAGCTCAGTTTGACCATCATCATTTTCATCAGGAATGGAGCAGTGAGAGGGGCCCTTACTAGCCGAGAAGTTAAGCTTTGGATGTCTGGGAAATATCTTATAAATTCCCCTTCCATGGCCTCAAGATGTTGGGTAATCAAGTTCTGCGTAGCAGCATCACACTCCTCCACAATTTTCGACACTGTCTCCAGCAATGCCAAGTTTCCCATTCCAACTTTGCGCCTCCAATTCTCCATCTTACGAATGAAATTTTTGATTTTGTCCACAAAATCGATTACACCGTGTAACACAAAGTTTGTCCTTGAGTTAAAACTATTGTTTTATGATTTTTTTAGGGCATAAATAAGTAAAAATCAGCAGTCACCAAATTCAGACCTCGGTTCTGAGTTCATGAGGTCAATTTATTGATTTTCTGCCATTTTTGCTTATTAATTCATAGGGTTTTCAGACTATCTACTTATAAATCAAGTGAATACTGTTGATTATAATTTTAATTGATGTTAACACGATTATTTAGATAAATCAGTGATGAAAAATTAACTTCTCTAGGCCCTATCTATAAAAATTAACATAAAAAAAGGAAACGAGTAGGGAATAATTATGCATTATAATATGTTAATACACAGACAGCGATACAGTGCGGTGATGCAGAGCGTTGATAAAGGGTATTGATCCGGAGCTTTGATACAGAATTGATGCAAAAATTCTAGTGTTATAGTTTAATAAAAAAGAAGTTCGTCTACGAGATTGGCTATTGTATTTCAGTTCACTTTCACGCAAAAGGTTCCAGATTTAATCCCCCATCATACTTTCATTGTACTGTCCCTTGTAGCACTCCTCGAAAGACTTTATATCCTGGTGAAATCTTTCACCTCGTTTTTCTAAGTAGTCTCCCATGTTTTCTTAGAACACATCAAGGTGGGCGTGTAGTACGTGTAGCTTCAGTGACATCCGGCAGCCCATTCTTCGTTACGTATCCACAAGTTCGCCAACGATTTCTCTGTAGTTCTCTGCCTTGTGGTTTCCGAGGAAATCTTTGACTAGAGAAACAAAGCCTGTCCAAGCTGCCAGCTCAACCTCAGAGAGCTTCTCAAGAAACGTTTCGGACTCAATAAGTCGCCTCACGTGGGGGCCCACAAATACACATGCCTTGATCTTCGCCTCCAACAACTTCGGGAACAGCTTCTGGATGTGCTTCAAGGCCTCACCCTCTGGATCCAGTTGTTTAACAAACTGCTTAATGAGGCCTAAATGGGATGGCATGAGCCAAAATAGGGGTGGCATGAGCACTTTCCATGGCTCCACCAGCGGCTCTTGTTTTACGTTATGGGCCCCAACCTCATAGACGGTCCTGAGGGGCCAGGTCCTTTTCTCGAAGTGAAAAGACTTATTTCGGCTATCCCAGAGGCATAGATACCAAGAAAATTTGGTGAAACCTTCCTGAAGCCCCATCAAGACAGCAACCATTTTGAAACCACCAATGACCTCCCAGTAGAATTGTTCGTACTTCAGTGCACTCAAAAGGATTTTGACGTTCTGGTACTCTTCTTTCATGTGCACTGAATGAGCCAGAGGAATCGAAGACCGCTGATTTGTGTTGTGCAGTAAAACAACCTTCAGGCTTTTAGATGAACTGTCGATGAAGA
This sequence comes from Callinectes sapidus, assembly GCA_020233015.1. NCBI lineage: Eukaryota > Metazoa > Arthropoda > Malacostraca > Decapoda > Portunidae > Callinectes > Callinectes sapidus. Next base: position 18,901,649 of record CM035185.1, on the reverse strand, counting down.
GCCGCCAGTCAGAGGTGTTGCCTTCTCCCTCGCACCTTCAATGCACGTTCCTCCCATCCTCGAGAACATTCTACAATCTCGTATCATTTTCGAACCCATTCCAGAAATTTCTCAAAACTCCTAGCAACATTACAATATACTGAGTAATAAAAAATATCAAATAAAGCAGCAGAAAAAAAAATCTGTCTCAGATGTCCATAGAGGGTTAAAAATAGTAATATTCTTATTCAAATAAAATCGATCTGCTGACAACAAACCCTAGTTTTCGAATCACTGACACCTTTTTCTCAGTGTTTTGAAGCTTGAATACGAAACTAATGGTTATTGCCCAGAAACAAAAAACTTTTTTTTTTCTTTTTTTTGTTACACGGTGTTATCAAGCTTCCTTTCCCTTGGAGTTCCAGGTTCAGTGTGTTCAACTGTCTAAATATGTTGACAAGATAGGCTAGCCGTATTTCGAAGCTATCTACAGACCATACTGACAGCAAATCTTGCTTGTTCTATATTCTGAGAAAAAGGTTGATCTCTTCTCTGAGCTCAAATATACGCTGAACTACATTTCCTTCTGATAGCCAGCGAACTGCTGTGTGAGATAGGAGGGTCTCATGAGTAGCATCCATATCTTGGTAGAGTCTCTTGAAAAGGTGTGTGTTAAGAGCACTACCTATTACAAAGTTAACTGTCTTTATAATTGTATTTACAGTGTCCTGTAATTCTGAGGGTAGCATTTTTAATGCAAGAGGTTGCCTGTGGATCATGTAGTGAAGAGGGATAGCATCTGGTGCTTTTTGAATAACTCTTGTAACAAAACCTGAATGAGAACCCAACATGGCTGGAGCCCCGTCCGTACATATCCCACAGAGACTGCCCCAGTCAAGACATTCAAATTCAAAGAGTTCTGTAGGTTTCTGCAGTACATCTTCACCTTTTGTAGATTGTTCAAGAGGCTCACAAAACAAGAATTCTTCCTTCAGATCCTCATCATGAACATGCCTTCCAAAAGCCAGGTGTTGTGAGCAGGACTGGACGTCAGTGGACTCAAGTTGAATATTGAATAATCCAGATTTTTTTTATTTCCTGTATCACCTGCTCTTTGATGTCATCAGATATTTGGGAGATTCGACGTTGCACTGTATTATTTGAGATTGAACTAGCATTAGGTTTTTCTGCACTTTTCTCACCCAAAACAAGCTTTACCATTGTTTTAGCACATGGCAAAATTAATTCCTCCCTAATTGTGTGAGGCTTCTTTTTCTATGCTATTTCAAGGGATACAAGAAATGATGCATCCACTACGGCAGCATTTTCTTTATGAAAGGAACCACTGGCATCAAATCGCTATCTCTTCATGTTCAATTCTTGTCGACTAAAGAAGGAACGATCTTTACCTAGATGTTGAGGATGCTTCGTTTCCAGATGTAATCTAAGCTTACTGGGTATTAGTGATTCAGCTGTGAGTATTTTGTGACAAATCACACACTGAGGCTTCACTACACCTTTATCAGTGATGCTTGTAAATCCAAAATCCAGGTAGTTGTCATCATAGTTACGTTTCTTATTGGAAGCCATCACTGTATCTGCAATGCACACACAAAAAAAATATATATATTTCTAACACCGCTAACATATGTCATCACTCATGATTAGAATAATAAAATGGTAAATATGAGGTTGAAAGGAAGTTAGATTTTACGTTACAAAAAAGTTATAGAATGTGCATAAATACAGCATATATAATTTACCTTCTTAATATACTTCATGATGCAGGGCTTACTTACATACCATTAAAGTGGTATTGATGTAGGCTTAAGTTCATATAATAATGAAGTATTCACAGGTGAGATGAAACTGATTGTATGTGGAGGCACACACGGTGATCAAAGTTGCAATTGTGAATGTCTGGTTAACTGAATAATATGAACATCCTTGCTGACACGTAAGATTCAACACCAGGTTATCATACAAAATACACAGCTTAGGAAGCCTTAGATTAGAATTATGTTGAGTTAAAATTATCTGCTTTCCTAATACATCCCCATGTCTTGTTTTATGTCAAGAATACAGAATCATATTAAAAGAAAAAAAAAGGAAGTATTACTCATGTGTCTGGCAGCAAGGCATTGCACAAACCTGTATTGAACCTGTAAGTTCCCTCCGCTGGCTACCTACCTGCTAAACTCCTTTGGTTTTATTTATGCATAGCTTCAGATTATAGCCCCCTATATTCTTCTATATGCCCCCCCAAGAGGCCATGGCCCCCACTTTGGGAACCATTGCTCTAGGTCATGAAGGATAGCAAAGTTAAATGCAAGTTCACCAGGATGGTCAGTGAAGGGAGAGGAAAGCCAAAGCTGGTGGCGAACATTGAAGTCTCCAAGAATGAAGATCTCTGCAAAAGGAAACAGAGTCAGAATTTGCTCCACTTTAGAAGTTATGTAGTCAAAGAATTTTCTATAGGCAGCGGAGTTAGGTGAGAGATATACAGAACAAATATAATAGTTAGAGAGTGACTCTGAAGTCGAAGCCAGATGGTGAAAAATTCAGAAGATTCAAGAGCGAGGGCACGAGAGCATGTTAAGTTGTTGCGGATATAGACGCAACATTCAGCTTTGGAACGAAAATGAGAAAAGAGAAAGTAGGAGGGAACAGAAAAGGGGCCACTGGCAGTTGCCTCAGACAGCTGTGTTTCAGTGACGAAAAGAAGATAAGGTTTAGTAGAGGAGAGGTGTTGTTCTAGACTGAAAATTATATCGAAGACCGCGAATGTTGTAGAAGTTAATAGAAAAAAATGTGAGGGGGTGTCAGGACACCTGGGGGTCGGTACCTGAAGAGCAGTCCGACCGGGGGACATTTATGGTTCCCTCCCCAGAAGGGGACACCAAGGCTGGTGTAGGAGTCGCCATATTTAATTAAAATTTCGAGTAAAGGATATGTGTGTAACTAGGTGCATGTAGTTTTGTGTGGAGGAAGACGTTGTCTTTACAGGGCAGGCTGTGACTACTCCCTTGTGTTATGAGACAAGGGGAAACGTTCTGTGAGGGCACACTGGTTTTGATGATAAGTTCACAGCACCCCCTGATCCAGTGCCTTAGGCCTCCCTAGGAGTAATTATCGTTCCGGCAGGTGTCTACTGCCTCCTCCATATATATATATATATATATATATATATATATATATATATATATATATATATATATATATATATATATATATATAGATATATATATATAATC
>CM035185.1:18872052-18887791 GCA_020233015.1 Callinectes sapidus | reverse complement strand
GGGGGGGGGGGGGGGGGGGGGGGGGGGGGGGGGTTGCGGATGGTTAGGCTAGCCGTATTTCGAAGCTATCTACAGACCATACTGACAGCAAATCTTGCTTGTTCTATATTCTGAGAAAAAGGTTGATCTCTTCTCTGAGCTCAAATACACGCTGAACTACATTTCCTTCTGATAGCCAGCGAACTGCTGTGTGAGATAGGAGGGTCTCATGAGTTGCATCCATATCTTGGCAGAGTCTCTTGAAAAGGTGTGTGTTAAGAGCACTACCTTTTACAAAGTTAACTGTCTTTATAATTGTATTCAGAGTGTCCTGTAATTCGGAGGGTAGCGTTTTTAATGCAAGAGCTTGCCTGTGGATCATGCAGTGAAGAGGGATAGCATTTGGTGCTTTTTGTATAACTCTTGTAATAAAACCTGACTGAGAACCCAACATGGCTGGAGCCCCGTCTGTGCATATCCCACAGAGATTGCCCCAGTCAAGACCTTCAGATTCAAAGAATTCTGTAAGTTTCTGCATTACGCCTTCACCTTTTGTAGATTGTTCAAGAGGCTCACAAATTAAGAATTCCTCCTTCAGATCCTCATCATGAACATACCTTACAAATGCCAGGAGTTGTGAGCAGGACTGGACGTCAGTGGACTCATCAAGTTGAATACTGAATAATCAAGCTCTTTTAATTTCCTGTATCACCTGCTCTTTGATGTCATCAGATATTTGGGAGATTCGGCGTTACACTGTATCATTTGAGAGTGAAATAGCATTCAGGTTTTTAGCACTTTTCTCACCCAAAACAAGGTTTACCATTGTTTTGGCACATGGCAAAATCAATTCCTCCCCAATTGTGTGGCGCTTTTTTTTGTTTGCTATTTCAAGGGATACGGGATACAAGAAATGATGCCTCAACTACGGCAGCATTTTGTTGATGAAAGGAACCACTGGCATCAAATTGCTGTCTCTTCATGTTCAATTCATGTCAACTAAAGAAGGAATGATCTTTGCCAACATGTTGAGGATGCTTGGTTTCCAGATGTTATCTAAGCTTACTGGGCCTTAGTGATTCGGCTGTGAGTATTCTGTGACAAATCACACACTGAGGCTTCACTACACCTTTATCAGAGATGCTTGTAAATCCAAAATACAGGTAGTGTTCATCATAGTTGCGTTTCTTATTAGAAGCCATCACTTTACCTGCAATGCACAAACAAAAAAACAACAACAAAACTGCTATTTCTAACGCCGCTAACATATGTCATCACCCATGATTAGACTAATAAAATGGTAAATATGAGGTTGAAAAGAATTTAGATTTTACGTTACAGAAAAGTTATAGAATGTGCATAAATACAGTAGATGTCATTTACCTTCTTGATATACTTCATGATGCAGGGCTTACTTACCATTAAAGTGGTATTGATGTTGGCTCAAATTCATATAATACTGAAGTATTCACAGGTGGGATGAAACTGATAATATGGGGAGGCACACACGGTGATCAATGTTGCAACTGTGAATGTCTGGTTAACTGAATAATATGAACATCCTTGCTGACACCTAAGATTCAACACCAGGCTACCATACAGAATACACAACTTAGAAAGCCTTAGATTAGAATTATGTTGAGTTAAAATTATCTTGCTTCCTTAATACATCCCCATGTCTTGTTTTATGTCAAGAACACAGTATCACATTAAAAAAAGGGGGGGGGGTGACGTATTACTTATGTGTCTGGCAGCAAGGCATTGCACAAACCTGTACTGAACCTGTAAGATCCCTCAACTGGCTACCTATCCGCTAAACTCCTTTGGTTTTATTTATATATAGCCTCAGATTATGGCCCCCTACATTCTTCTATATGGTCCCCAGTTTTGGAACCATTGCTCTAACGAAACGCCATGCCGACGCCCGTGGCCACCATTACTGTGTCAGACAGTTGGGAGAGATGTGGTAGTGCTTGCCATTTAGAAAATGGTCTAGTGCCCCCTTAGAAACCCAGGCTGTGGGACGGAAATATAATGAATAAAAACAAGAAAATATGAATGTGGATTTACTAAACAGTTACCAGTCCTTAAGATAAGTTTATCTCTACCAAAAGCAATTGTATTATTTGAAAACGAGTGCCACCCTAGTATAATTGCGAAAAAAAGAACAAAAACCAATCTTTGTTGACACACAGGCCCATAACCTCAATATGAGAATTGGGATGCTGTGTTGTCATGCCCCTTTCCCGGAAACAGTCCGGTACCCCCTCAGAGTCTAGGCTGCAAAACAGGAAAATAATAATGCATAAAGAGAAAAAGATAAAAACAAATTCTTGAGACAAAAAATATAGAAAAAGAAAAAACACCACGCGTTGACATGCGAACTGTCACAGGGTTGAATGCGCAGACACCTTGAGTGGCGAAAGGAAGAAGAGCGGCAGTATGAGGAAGAGAGGTGGAGGAGTCCGTTAGTGGAAGGTGGGATCAGGAGACTCGGTTGGGTGATCAAATAGGTTAGTCAAGGGTAGATGGCGAAAATCCAGAGGAAGGGTGTCTGTGTGTCTATCTTGGAAATTGGTTAGTTGTTTTAAAAACCTATTGTGGTGTAAGAGGTTGATAGGAAAAAATTTGGACTCTTCATGAACAGAGATGAAAGTCCTGAAGTGGAACCACTTGTCTTCCGAGAGCGAAACGAAGGGCTCGATTGTGGATCTTCTGTAGTTTAGAGATATTCGTGGGAGCGAGAGAAGGCAAGTGGGCAATAAATTAAGAGAGGGAGAATGAAACCTGAATAGAGATGAAGTTTAGTTTTCTTGCTACTGTCGTGAAATCTCTCAAGGTTGCTCAAGGCGCCTGCACCTATGGCTACTTTTTGCATGATATGATGGCTAAATCTAAGGTGTTTCTCAATGTTTAGGTCGAGGATCTTATTGGTGTTATTGATTGGGTTGGACTGGTATTGAAAATATTTTATGGAGAGAAATATGGCGTGGCCCTCGGCGCGAATTTCGTAAAATGGAAGTAGGTGTCCTTAAATATTTTGGGGGTGGAGAATGCGCCAAAGGCTTGTTGCTTTAACTCCTCCTGAACTTTCTCGGTGAGTCTGTCCATATTTCTGGCACGGGCAAATTGTGTTACATCATTAGCAAATTGAATAGTTATTGAATTGTTATGGGTCGGAGAGACCAGATCTGGTATGCACATATTATATAGGGTGAGCGAAAGCGCAGATCCTTGTGGGATACCTGCTTGAGGTTTGAAAAATGTCGAAAAGGTGCCCAGGTAGCGAATTTTGGTTTGCCTCTCGGCCCAAAAATTGCATAACAACTTTTGTGTTACCAGTGGTAAATGGAAGTTGCTGCAAACTTTGTATATTCAACTATTGTGCCAAACTGTGTCACAGGCTTTTTTATACGTCTTTAGTAACTAAAACTGCCTGCGCAGGCACCCGGAAGGAGGCTTGAACGAATCTGTCGCTGTCAGAATTTTTCCATCCGTCCAACGTCCGGTTCAGGCCGGTGTGAGTGTGTGTGGGCACATGAGGCGGCCTTGAGGCCGCACGTGTCAGTGTGGATCTCGACAGCATAGTGTCAACATGTCTGTCGAACTAACCACCAGCTGCACCACCGGGAAAAAGCGCCAATTTTGGACTGAATTTATTGAAATATATAAGGAAAATCCATGCCTATGGAAAATCAAATCAAAGGAATATTCGGATAAAGTAAAGAAGAATGCAGCATATGACTTGCTTTTAGAGATTATGAAAGGGAAGGACGTCGTTGCTACCAGAGAGCTAGTTACAAAGAAAACTAACAACATGAGAAGCTCCTTCAGGTGTTACGGGCTCTCACACACGGACGGTTATCCCCGCAAGACGAACGTCCCCGGGGTTTTAAAGGCGAGGATTTTAAGAACTTATGTTCACCTAACCTAACCGGCCGTAGCCCCATACAACTCCACCACTTCCCAAAACACAATAACTCTTACCTCTGGTCAGCCCACAATCATCTGGCAACATTCCCTGCAGTGGCCACAGGTTATTTCATAGGCAATTTAAAAAACATAAATAACAAAAATACATATATTAGAATAAAGCCACAAAATAATAAGGAAATGCAGCATACAAATAAATAAAAAAAAACACACAGTGGAAACTCCCCTACAAAATAGCAAGTAACACAAAAAATCTCCAACTTCTGGTCACACCGACCACACACAGATCCCCCAGCCACACGTGCAAATCCCTGCGCACACAAATCCTCACCAAATACTGCACCCAACCCCCGCTCTCTCTCTCTCTCTCTCTCTCTCTCTCTCTCTCTCTCTCTCTCTCTCTCTCCCGATCAACCAACACCTCTCTGGCACCACTCAGAACCCTACAGAACACCACAAAACACCAGAGAAGAACCCAAACACACCTCACATAAACAAACGGCCTGGTCAACACACGAGACTCCACAAAACCAAATACCTCGTTTCACCACCGTAAGACATTACCAACCCCACCGAAGCACATCAACCGACACCACATACGTCACCACAGAAGACCAGAGCCAGAACCCACCAGAACACCTCAAAAAGAGTAAAAAAACGCTGCCCTCACCACCATCCACCAAACACGTCTATCCCATCATGGCGCCAGAGAGAGAGAGAGGGTTAGTTGAGGGCCCCTGGTGGCCCCACTCCAAAACCTCGTAAGCCGCCATTTTGTCTTGCCCTTTCCAATGGGTTATCATAAACATGCACTTCAACTTTTTAACTCACATCATCCCAAATACATTCCAAAGAAATATACAAAAGAAATATACACATAAATAATAATCATTAATGAGACACCACCGTAACACAGGAGAGAGTGCAAGATAGTTTCGTCCTCTATGAAGTCAGCTAGTGTCCGCATATCAGCATATGACAAATTTCTCTTAAACCTACTTTTATGAAGCACTAAAAGTCTTTTAATTCTACATATCAAATTCAATTCCTCTTTATCTAGGGGAGAAGCCATGATCTTCACTCCGCGGTGTCTCTCTAGGACTGAGAGTGGCCTTGAGGCAGGACTGAATAGTGTGTGGGTGACATCAGGCGGCCTCTCGTGTGGAGCCCTTTAGATATCATTATCCAGTACATTTTGAACCCTATGCACTTTTCTTGTTTTTTTTGGTGACATATATCTTCTCCATAATGGCACTCCTTTCAAGTAGTTGTAGCATCTTGACAGCCATATCTTCCTTACCAGAACTAAGAGGAGGTCTCTTGGGCTTGCATCATTTCCATCTATATTAGCTGACGACTGGCTAGTGAACCTTGAACTTGTATGTACAAAGCACTAATATTGGTTGAAGAAAAAACAACAACGCCATATATAAACAGAAGTGTGAAACAAAGCTACGAAGAAAGTATTCTTAGTCAATCGCTTTAGAAGTGTACTGGCCCCGTTTTGATGTTTAATAGAAATCACTGTTAATGGTAGCTAGTTGTCCGAATGGCTGGCAACTGGAGAAGCGTTGGCGGGGATGTAAGTGGTGGTATTCTTTCGTGGGAATAAGAGAAATGCAGTGGCTTAGTTTCAGGACATATAGTAATTTCTTCTTGATACAGCAGGGCAACGATACAACACGTTGGTACGTAAAATGATGTCTGGATGATGAGACCCGAGTATAGAGTGGGTAATTAATCAGATGAGTATATTGAGTCCTGAGAATGAATCTGAGTCTTGACTTGATGCTTGAGTCCTGGATGCAGAGTGATTGAATGATTGCGAGGGAGAACGTGAGTTTTTTTTTTTTTTTATTTAAAGAGGCGAAGCTCTTAAGGAGGGCGTGACTTATTTGGGGTTAAGGAAGGGGTCATATATTCCTAAGAGATCAAAGGCCGGCCAGAATTTCACACTGTCATTTAATGTATGTCAGTTTTCCCTTGAGACAGAGGAGATTTGCAGGAAGGAATGTGTTGAAGTAGACAAGGAGGTGTGTGTAGAGATTGATAGACCTGACATGAGAGAAGCGAACACGTGGTGAGATGTGAAGCTATTTTTATAATTATGACAAATTATTTTTATTATAATGGCTGATACAGGAGCAGTGCGTACAGACTTCTTATCTTTTGTTCGTATGAAATTCCTAAATAAGGAGGATTACTAAATCCTTCCAAAGATCGTTGTTCGCACGATATGTACAGGAATTTGTTACTGGGAGCGGCAGCGGCAGCACACCTAATGACCTGTTGTTTACACTTACCCCCCAAAAAAAAATAATAATTAATAAAAATCAATCAATAAATAAAATAATAATAAAAAATAAAAATTTAATTAATATAAATAAAGAAAGAAATGAATTTACTCATCAACTACAACATAAATTGCCATCATCTTATGAGATATTATTTCCGAAGGGAGTGACAAATTCTCTGAATTTTTCCACAAAACAGCCAATATTAGAAATCTTATTTTTCCCTCATCAAGTCGATTTGGTAATATATTCAATTTACAGACTTTTTCCATATGAAAGTGGGGAGCTGGCTAAAGGTAACAAAAGATAACAGAAAAAGGCCCACTAATTTGCCAATCCCCATTATAGGTCAAAAAGGAGTAGTCGAAAAATAAAAAAATCATAGGAAGTTGGAAATACAGAGGCAGATTGAGAGATCCAGATTTTACCAAAGAGAGGAATGAGTGATTGAGAGTACTGCTTAGCTATTGCATTAGAAAGTTGAAAATAATAGGGATAGGAAGAAGAACAAAGCCTTGTGTGGCAAGAAGAAGGAGGGGAGGAATGAAGTTAGCAAGGTCAATGGAGCAGTTAGCGTGAAAACAGCTATAAAAGATAACAAGATATATTTCAGGGGTGAAAAAGAGACTGCAGACAGTCCGTCAAAAGAGAGGATTTAATAAATCGAAAAGCTTTTGATTCTGCCATATCTGATAAGATAAGACATGGAGGAATAAAGTAAAATACGGAGTTAGTAGTTGAGGGAGATGAGGAAAAAATGACTGAGACACCTCACAATGCCTAACATACCATAAACTGTTTAGCAAAAGATGAGAAGTTAAGTTTTCAGTTTAGATTATATGTAGAGATCGAGGATATTCATTGTAGAAGAGGGAGACAGTTAGGTATCCTTGAAGATAGGAGTGGGAAAGAATGTGTTGAATTTTATAGATGGAGAAATTAAGTTTTCGAGGAATTGAATACTAATAAGTTTTCTCTGCATCAATCAAAGGTCTTAAATCAGAAGTCAGGCGTTCTGTGGGGTTAATGAGTGATGTGTTAACTTACTAAAGGGTTGGTCACTTCTAAAAAGACATGTAAAATATAGGTTAAATATTATAACCACAGGAAAGAAAAGGGCAAGAAATATGGTTTAGAAGATCAGTTGGACGTGCAAAGGGAAGGATAAAAACATTATGAAGTCAGTTTTGAGATCTAAACTTTGAAACTCTATCTAAAACCTTTGATGTATCTAAGAAACAGCAAAAATTTCACCAAAATCTCTGACAGAGACTCATTATCAGATCACCAAAAGAGCAACCTTAACAGAAGCCATACTGGTCATTAGATAGAAGATTGTCATGTGAAATGTTTAAGAATCATTATCAGATCACCAAAAGAGCAACCTTAACAGAAACCATACTGACCATTAAATAGAAGATTGTCAAGTGAGATGTTTAAGAATTTTCCTATTAAGGATAGATTCAAAAACTCAAAGCAAGCATAAGATTAAGCATATAGAGCGACGGTTTGAGGGACTACGACGGTCACCCTTTTTAAAGACAATCTCAATGTAGGCAAACTTTTAGCAGGAAGGTGATGTAAAAGTTGAAAGACAGAGCTGGATGAGTCTGTCCAAGGAAGGTGGAAGCATAGAAACAGTTTTTGAAAACATTAGGAGGAATCCCATCAAGTCAATAAGTCTTCCGAGGATTAAGACCAACTGATGCATGGAAAATAGCACTGCTGAAAATATTAATTGAAGCCATGAAATAATCATTGGGGGAAAGAGAGGGAGGAACAAGCCCAAAATCATCCAAGGTAGAGATATAAGTGAGGGCGTGAGAGAAGAGTCCAGCATTAGAAACAAATGTGATGGCAGTGGTACTAACAGGATCAATTAAAGGCGGGAAAGATGAAAAACAAAAGTTAATGGCGATTGTTTTGACCAGATGCCAAAAGTCTCGAGGGGAATTTGGAGTTTAAATGTTTTTGACATTTTCTCTTAATGAAGGAGTGTTTGGCAAGATGAACATACTTGGCATGATTCAGCACAGAAATTCAAGTAACCTTTACGGGCAACCTCCATAATGTATATCACGAAAACCAAGGTTTGGAAAATTTAGGTTAAGAAAAAGTGATGAATATATTCAACCATACCAGACACTATCACCTCTGTTATCCACTCAGCACACAGAGCTTGGTCTCTGACATGGAGACAGTATTTATTCCAGGGAAGAATCAGCATAATATCTCTTCAGGTCTCCCTACCTGGCAATAGCAATAAGCCAGAGGCGTTTCCGCTTTGGTTTGGAAAAATAGAACAAGATACAGGTATGAAATGGTGATCAAGAGAGAATAGGGTAATGGCATAACCAGAAGGATTATAATTAAGGAAAAAGAAAAAAAAAATGCTGGGTGTATCTCCAAGACGGTCAGGAATATTGGTAGCGTGTTGCAACTTCAGTAGAATATCAATGAGGGCAGAGGAAATGGAAAACTAGTAATAACATTGAAATCTGCAATGATGGAAATGGCTCATGCTGGACATCTGGGAATCCACAAGACCCTATAACGTCTGAAGAAACACTTCTACTGGAAGCATATGAAGACGGGTGTCATCCACTCCGTCAAGGAGTGTCACCCCTGTCAAGTTGCTGGTAAGCCGAACCAGCTAGTGCCTGTTAGTCCTCTGAAACCAATAAATGTCTTGCAAAACCCCTTTGAGAAGATTATAATAGATATCGTGGGGCCCCTACCTAAAACTTCTTCAGGATACAGTTACCTCCCTACAATTCTTGATGTTGCCACGAGATACGCTGAGGCTATCTATCCCTCTACGCACTATGCATGCCAAAGTAGTGATAAGGGAAGTTTTGCACTTTTTTACAAGGTTTGGGTTACCTTTGGAGGTACAATCAGATCAGGGCACAAACTTTATGTCGAAATTGTTTGAGGAAAGTTTGAGAGAATTAGGCATAGCACATTTTGTCTCTAGTGCGTACCACCCTCAAATCCCAGGGCGCACTTGAACGGTGCCACCAGACATTAAAGTCATGCTACATAAATTATGTGAAGAGACGGGACAGGAATGGGATATGGGGGTTCCCTTCTGATTGTTTTACACATAGATGTGCTTCTCGGTTTCTCCCCACATGAATTATTTTTTGGACATCATGTTCGAGGACCGCCGATGTTAATGAAAGAGAGATGGAGTGGTAATGTAGGTCCTCCTCCTAGTGTGTTGCAATATGTGACAGACTTTGTGGAATAGGGTAATGGCATAACGAAAAGGAATAGAGTTAAGCAAAAAGTAAAAAATGCTGGGTGTATCTCTAAGACTGTCAGGAATATTACTAGTGTGTTACACCTGTTGCACTAGATCATGGAGGATAGCAAAGTTAAAGGCTACTTCACCAGAATAGTCAATAAAGGCAGAGGAAATTGAAAACTAGTAATAACAATGAAATCTGCAATGACGGAGGTCTTTGCAAAGGGATAAAGACAAAATGTGGCCCACATCAGAAGCTGGATAGTCAAAGACTTTATTAAAGTGGAAGGGGATAGGGAAGTGGTAAAGACCACAGATTAATTTAATAAGGCGAAACGCGATGATGGAAAACTCGGAATGATCAAGAGCGTGGACACGAGAGATGTCAATTCATTGCACACATAAACGCAACATCCAGCTTTAGAACAAAAATGCTGATAAAGAAAGTAGGAAAATGTAGAAAGGGTGTTACTGTCAGTTGCCTCAGAAAACCTCAGAAAAAAAATGCGGATAAAGAAAGTAGGAAAATATAGAAAGGGTGTTACTGTCAGTTGCCTCAGAAAACTGTGATTCGGTGTGGAATAGAAGGTGAAGTATTACAGAATAGATGTGGTGTTGTCCAAATTGAAAATTAAATATAAACCCGCAAATAATGTAAGTTAATGTAAAAAAAAAAAATGAGGGGGAATGTTAAGAGATTTATGGTCGATACCAAGAGAGTAGTCTGACTTTTGAACATCTATGGTGCTCTCCTCAGAAAGGGACTCCAAGGCTGATGATGGAGTTGCTATTTCTTTTTAAATCTTGAGTTAAGGATGAGTGTCTAGTATGTGCATGTAGTTCTATGTTAAACAAAAGAGTGTCTGTAGAGCTGTGAATATCCCCTTGATTTGTGAGATACAAAAGGAAACGTTCAGTGAATTTAGAACTAGTTTTAATGAGAGCTCATAGCATCTCCTGAAACTCTATTGATCAGATCTGGTCATACCACAATTGCATTAGATAAGGATTAGTGCTATTAAACATCATTGAGGGTAAATGAACGTTGTGGTATCCCACATGAAAAAAAGTATATATATATATATATATATATATATATATATATATATATATATATATATATATATATATATATATATATGTGTATGTATATATCGTGTTACTTCACGACATCCTTGCACTTTGGTGAGATAGGAATGCATTTTGTGATATAGAATTACCTATGACAGCAAATCTTGACTTTTCTTTCAAATAAATGTGCTTTCTATGGGTGTGGGCATAGAATAAAATGGAAAACCCTGGGATTGATAATACATTATTCACACTGTATCTAATATTCTCACAACTTTCAAATTCCAAGTGGTTATGTTTAGTTATTACGGGTAAAGGTAAAAGCAATTTCTCGGCTGTGATGAAATTAGGAAAGACTTTATTATGGTCTTAAAAGCAAAGATTATGATATGCACTTAACCGAAAATTTACCAGTATCAATATATATATATATATATATATATATATATATATATATATATATATATATATATATATATATATATATATATATATAAGAGAGAGAGAGAGGAGAGAGAGAGAGAGAGAGAGAGAGAGAGGGTGTGTGTGTGTGTGTGTGTGTGTGTGTGTGTGTGTGTGTGTGTGTGTGTGTGTGTGTGTGTGTGTGTGTGTGTGTGTGTGTGTGTGTGTGTGTGTGTGGTTTGCTATTCAACATTTGTAGTTAGGTTAGCCCTACCCATATTGAATTTGATAAGATTTGAGTTAATTAAAGATTATTAGTAAAAGCAAACAAAGTAAATGATTAATCATGATGAAACTAGTAAATTCAAGGGAGGAAAGATGATAAAATGCATTTTACCAACAATTAATGTTAGATCAATCAGGTGGGAAAAGCCTTTTTTTTTTTTTTTTTTTTTTTTGTTAGGTTTGTGTTCATTTTAAATGTGATATATGAGAAAAAAAATTGCCCCAGATGCATCTATTACACTTTTTGGACACATTAACTTCAAAACCTTATTTTAAATACATTTTGACACCAGACACAAGAGAAACTGTAGGCTAGATATGGATGATAAGTTTTTGGCAATGAATCTAATATTCAGCTTTCGAGTTTTATTGGCCTAGGGTTATCAAACACAGATAAAATTTAAATAAATTAAAGGTTGCAATGAAATCAGTGAAGAAATTTTAAGTGTAAAGATCTTTGGGATGCCCTTACTTGAATATGTACTAGTAATATTACATTATATTTCATGCGTATATTGGGTACTAGGCAGAGTTGTGGAACAAAGTCATTGTGGAGCATCTGTCGGCAACACCGAGATTACAGCAAAAGCAAGACCTGTAATCTAGGTGTTGCCGACAGTTGCTCCACAATGACTTTGTTCCACAACTCTGCCTAGTACCCAATACATGCATGTATTGAAAAGTGATGGGGCAAGCACACAGGCCTGCCTCACACCTGTATTCACAGGGAAGAAGCTGGACACGCCTCCTCCGAACTTTACAGCACTCACAGTCCCGGAGTACAGGCCAGTTAATAGACCAATAATCCTTGATGAATCCCACGGAGACGCAGAAGACCCCAGAGTGTCTCTCGATGCATTGAGTCAAACGTCTTCTTGAGATCGACATAGGCTGCAAGCATTCCGTCAAAACTCACGTCGGCGCTCCAACAGCACGCGAAGCGCAGGGATACGGTCAGTTGTTGACTTACCGGGCGTGAACCCTGACTGTTCAGGTCTGTGAAGCTTCAGCAGGTGAGTGCGGATCCGCGTCAGCAGCAAATGGGCAAGCACCTTGCCTGGTACGCTGAGCAGTGTTATTCCACGGTAGTTGTTGCAGTCTTGACAGTCCCCTTTCCCCTTCCAGATAGGGACGACCAATCCCTTCTTCCAGTATGGAGGAATGGCACCTGAATGTCATACAGGAGTCAAGACAACATGCAACCCACGGACCATGGCTTCACCCCACCTTTGAGCAGCTCCGCACTGATGTTGCAGATCCCAGCTGCCTTTCCACCCCTCAACTTTGCCACAGCCTCTTTGACATCGCCAATGGAGGGTGCAGTTTCGGCAATACGTGGATCAGCATCCAGCGTCTGTAACCATGCAGTCTGGAGCTGTCCACTTGGAGGATCCACCGTGAACAGCTGCTCAAAGTACTCAGTCCCTCGAGCCATCTGCCCATCTGCATCCGATACGAGACAACCATCTGCTGTTCGGATAATACTCACCTGAGAAGTAGACTTGGAGCGGAGTTTCTTCAGAGCTCTATAGGCAGGTCTGAGGTCATTAGCATTTAAATGACACTCAACATCCTCAGCGAGACCCCTGACATACCTCTCCTTGTCTCTTCTCAGGAGAGTTCTAGTCCTGCGTAACAGAGCCCTGTACTGGTCATGGTCCCCAGCAAGTCTGGTAGCGCGACTCTCCTCAATACTTTCCAGTGTCTCTACCAAGGTGAAGCCACTCCGTGACCTCGAGCGCTCCTCAATGCATTCACTGGCAGCAACAAGAGTCTCACGTTCGAAGGTATCCCTTAGTTCTTCAGGGTCCTCAAGGGTGTCGAGCGCTTCAAACCAATTGGAGAGTGTCACTGCATACTGTTGTGCACATGTCAAGTCCTTTAGTTTCTGAAGATGAAACACAGTGTGGTTACATCTTGGAGGCTTTCTGGATTTGATATGAAGCTTGAGTGAAACAACAACAAGCCTATGGTCGGTCGCAAAGAACTCGGCACTCCGAAAAACCCTGCAGTTCTGGAGGATCCTCCAACGAGTACTGACAAGGATATGGTGGATCTCCTTCGCTATCCCTCCGGCATTGATATACCAAGTCCAGCGGTGCAGCGCTGGTCTTTGATACCAGAAACCCGCAATTTTCAGCCTCCTGGATCTTGCAAAATTCAGAAGGAAAGAGCTGTTGTCATTTCTGGTACCAGAGCCATGAGGACCAACACATATCTCATAGCCAGCCCTTCCAGTGGCAGTGACAGCATTAAAGTCGCCCAGGACAATGAGTACATCGCGATGGGGACACTGGTCTAGTACAGATTCGAGTTTGGCGTAAAACATCTTCTCTACATTTTTTCACACCTCGGTAGTTGCATACACTGCAACAATAGACATGAAGCCTAAACTGTGCTTCAACCTTAATAGCATTACACGCTCATCAACCGGAGTAACCTCTACAACAGACAGTTGCAGTCTGCTGGGGGGACGCCT
This sequence comes from Callinectes sapidus, assembly GCA_020233015.1. Lineage (NCBI taxonomy): Eukaryota > Metazoa > Arthropoda > Malacostraca > Decapoda > Portunidae > Callinectes > Callinectes sapidus. Next base: position 18,874,098 of record CM035185.1, on the reverse strand, counting down.
ATGGCTACCCCCTTGACATGGTGATCATTGCTCTTGCCACACCAGTAGTAAGTAAAACACTTACTACTAGTCTCGCCACTACCAGGCCTCCTTGTCTCAGAGAGCCCCACCATACCCACCTTCAGCCTACTGAGCTAATCCGATAAATGAGGCAGTCAGTGATTCTCTGAGAGACTCAGGACATTCCAGGAGCCCACACGCAGAACCCTTCGAAGGTTCACCCCAGGAGTGGTCCAACGTGTAGGCGCCACATCTGCAGCCCCACCGGCACCCCCAAAATTAGAAATAGGGCTAGGGGGTCCTCCCGCCCCTCTCATGACACAGGGCTCGCGCAGGCTTTCCCCTGTATCCGTCATAACAGAAGGCAGGCCCCTCTGGTGCCTCGGCATCCGAGAGGTCTGCACGGTCTGACTCCCCAGCAAACTTGGATCCGGGCAGTGGCCAGAGGCTCGCCCGTGCCTATAGCCCCTACCCCGACCTCTGCCTCTAACATTGGTGGTGGCTGTGGATGTTATTTACGGGGGGGTTGCAAGCCCCACCCCAACCAGCTAGGTCAGCCATGGCCAGGGACACTGGTATCCCTGGGGGAAAGAACCCTGTGTGTCCAAAAAGGAGAAAGAAGAGGCACATATGAGGAGAGACAGTGGGTGGAAATGAGCCATGGGGGGTAGAGGGCACTCACTCCTCATTTGGAAAGAATCCACCCACCACCACCTTATACCTAAGTATAAGCAAACTCAAAATGAAAGAGTTAATTATAATCAAATTAGTGAACTCAAGGGTTAAAATTTTATGATGCACTTTTCCGAAAATTAATATTTAATTTTTGTTCTGTTAGGTTTGTCCTATTCTGACATATTATACATAAGAAAACTTGTTTCAAAGACATCTATGCCTTTTGTCAACTTATACAAAAATATAATCACACTTGTTAGCCTCATCAACCCAAAAGACTAATCATTTATAAATAAATTTTTAGGTCAGATGATTCTTACAGCTGCGATGTTTGATTAGGTTATGTTTAGCTAGCACAAGTAAAGTTATAGTAAATTATTGGTTCTGATGAAATTAGTGAAGGCCAAAGATCTTAGGGATACACTTCAACGAAAATGAACCGATGCGGTATTGTTATATTAGTTTAATTATAAATTGCTTTTCAAGTTTTCTAGTTAGGTTTGTCTTACCCATATCGCCTTTGATCAGGTTAGAATTAATATTAAAAATAAATTATTAGTTCAGGCAAACTCTTAAAGAAAGTTAATTATGATGAAATTAGGGTAATTAAATATTGATGGGTGATGGGGATGCACTTTACGCAAGATTAACCATTAATGTTAGGTATGTGTGATTGAAATTACTATTTATTTATTTATCATTATTATAATTTTTTTTTTAGTTATGTTGTTGTTGTTGTTGTTGTTGTTGTTGTTGTTGTTGTTGTTGTTGCTGTTGTTGTTGTTGTTGTTGTTGTTGTGGTTCAAAGGCTTTTATGAAATGTAGCAGTAAGATTATCTGGATTTTATTATGATTTGATTGACACTCAATTTTTATTTTTTTATTTTTTTATTTAAACAATCCAGGATTTTGGTGAGAATTTATGGGTTAAAGGAGACCACCTGATGAACACCCCTGGTGGACGTCCAATCTCCACTCAGACCGTAGCCAGGATTCGAACCCATGCATTCCTTTCTGGCGAATAAAGAAAAAACATGGTTTTTTTATTATCATTATTATTGTTATTATTATTATTATTATTATTATTATTATTATTATTATTATTATTATTATTATCATTATTATTATTATTATTATTATTTTAATTATTTATTTCTTTTTATGCGAGAAGGTTGCGAGAAATTCGAGAAACAAGGACAATGCCGTAGCTAGATGACGATACTGACGGAACATTAAGAGGCTTGCCCATTTGTCTCGCCGCGCCCGTGACTCGAAGTGGGCTAGTATGATTTTAGCATGATCGAGCGGTTGCAGGAAGTAACTCATTGAGACAGTAATTTTAAATTGTCTGGTAAACTTTTCAAGTATGTT
>CM035185.1:18838582-18871952 GCA_020233015.1 Callinectes sapidus | reverse complement strand
TATATATATATATATATATATATATACCATTGTATTGTGTCTAATCATTGTGTATTAATGTATTTGATGTGTGTCGTTTCATGTATGGACCCGTGTTGATATCGTTTGTTGGCATTGTTGGGCCTTGTGTTATCTTTACATTGTAGAATGGCTTAATGTTTGAGGGTATGATGTCTGGTGTCGATGTTCCGCGTTAAGAATATTTGGAAATATGGGGCATAATTTTAGTTTTTGCTATGTGTGTGTATATATATATATATATATATATATATATATATATATATATATATATATATATATATATATATATATATATATATATATATATAGTTGAGATATATTAACCCTATTGCACCGTTTCTTGTCTATATTTGGATGGTGGATGTCTAGTCTACGTGTTGTATACATAGGAGTATTTTTGAGAAGCAATATTATGAAAATTTGTGATTGGTAGGAAGGGTCTTTTCTGGGGTAGGTGGGTAATTGCTTTGCTTAAGGGTCTCATTACAGTTTCATGTGATACTATTATTATGTGTGTCATATTTCCGTTTTATTTTGTGTTTCAGATGTTCTATTACTATAATTGCTGAGGCGTCTTGTGTTTAATCGCTGGAATGTATTAGGCATGTTATGTGTGTTCTAATGCTTTCAGAATTTTTTTAGGAATGAAGCTGTTGAGAAGGCATCTGTTGTTGAAGTCTATAGCAACTTGAGCGTTATTTTTCTTGCAAGAATCTGTGGTAACCTGATACAGATTAAAGAAGAGAAAAGAAAATTAAAAAAAGAGAAAAATTAGAGAAACAGAAGTAAGGGAAGGTAGTAGGAGGTGAAACGTTGACATGAATTTATGGGAAACTCCCTACAAACCTGACCGGTTTATGGGAAGGTCACTGCAGACATGACCCAGAAGTAACCACAGAGAGTTGGGAGTAATTGAGAAGGTTGAGAGAGGCGTTTAGTCCCAGGAAACATGAAGGAACTGTAGACATAGGAAAGAAGACATGATAAGCCTAAACTTTGAAATGCATTGTCTCAAATTCGCACCATACCCGTAGTGGGTAGAAATATATATTAGCACACTAAGGGGATGTGTCTAGTGTAAGTGTCGACCATTATCATGATACCCAGGCTGGTTATGCCGCTCCTATGGGTGTGTCTTATGTAAGAGATGTAATTACTGCATCTGGAATATGTGAAATGTATATAATTATCGACCTTAGTAATAAGAAGAGTTTTTTTTCTGAGGGAAATGTGTAACAACTGATGTATAACAATAAGACGTAACTAGAGGGGATAGTTTAGAGAGAGAGAAGAGAGGAGATAAGGGAGCAGAAGCTGAGAAGGCTAAGGATAGATGCCGGAAAGCGAGAGGAAGGGTGTTGATGAAGTTGTCTGTATGTCTTTCTTGAAAGTTGGTCAGTTTTTTTTGTTTTTTTTTTCAGGAGTCTGTGTGAGGTTGATAGGAAGGATGTTGGACTCCTCACGAATAGAGAAGGAAGTCCTGAAGTGGAACCACTTCGTTCCGAAAGCGAAAGAAAAGGCTTGATTCTGGATGTTCTGTAGTTTGGAGGTGTTTGTGGGAGCAGCTGGAGGGCAAGTGGGTAGTAAATTAAGAGAGGGAGAATGAAGACTTTGTAGAGATAGAATTTTGTTTTATTACTATTGTCGCGAAATCTCTCCAGGCTGCTTAAGGCTCCCGCAGCTAAGACTACATTTTGCATGATATAATGGCTAAATCTAACGTAAATATCAATGTTGAGACCAAGGAGCTTGTTGGTAGAACTGGTGCTCATGAAGTGAATTCTAGTTTGCCTCCCCACCAAGAAACTGCTCAACAACTTTTGTGTTACCAATGGTAAATGGAAGTTGTTTTAAATTTTGTATATCAAACCATTGCACAAAACTGTGTCAAAGGATTTTTGTACATCTTTAGTGACTAAAGCTGTTCTGAAGTGGTGGGAATTGTTTTTTTATATTAGGTATGGTACTATTGAGAGCATCTTCAGTAGAATCATTGATTCGGAAACCGAGTTGGCAGGGTGACAGCATTCTGTTACTCTCAAGGAATGCCCTCAATCGCTGATTGATGACGCGTTCATATGTTTTAGCTAGTGTTTCCAATGTATCAATTATATTAATCATAGCTTATTAATAATAATTTCACATCTACATCACGTGTTCGCTTTCTCTATCTCTCTCTTTTGTCAGGTGTCCATCACCTCCCTGTCTACTCACACCTTCCCTACTCCTAATTTACTTTATCTCAGGGGAAAACTAATGTATTTTTAATGACAGTGTGAAATTCTTGCCGGCTTTCGATCTCTTAGGAATCGCTGACCCCTCTAACCCTAACCTTGACCCAGATCTGTAAACCACGCCTTCTCTTGAAACTCTGCCTTCCCACCTTTTAAAACACGCATTCACACTTCCTTCAAAATCCTTCTCTCACTCACTTAAGCATCACTCAGACTTCAAGACTCACTCATCATTCAGGTAGCATTCACACTCACTCACGGGCCTTCTCTCGTCTACACTTCAACAGGCATCCACTTAGCCTACGCCCTACAAGAGAGCCTTAATAAACAAAGGAAAAAAACAATCTACTGAATCTCCTTTTATTCACTTATTTACCACTGCACCCACCAAGCAAGCCAGTCTGTCTGCCACTGTCGTCACATACTACCAAACCATTATAATACTGTTCCTTACCGGGGATCAGTACAAATTGGTTGCAGCGGTGGGATGAACAATCTCGCAGCAGCGATATCAAGTGGAAAATCAAGTGTCGCCAAAAAAAGCAAGAAATCAAGCTTTTTACACCAAGTGCTTCTCCCCAAATCACCTGAGTCATCATCGCAACTGTCTTGCTTGCCCGCATCCTGTCCGCGTCCACCTGCATTGACCTCACTGGTGCACCCGACCCTCCCTGGCCGCACCTACATTCTAATCCAGCCGTGTCCTCACTGCCCTGGGTCACCTGCCCTGCCTCAGTCCAGTTCAGTCTTCCTGAGATCACCATCAAGTCATCACCGCTGCTCTTCCGCTGTCCTGTCTGCCCACCCCAGCCACGCAGTCTTTCCGTAGTCTCTCCACGTGCACTTCGCCTCGTCATCTCACCGTCGCTGTCCCATCTCTGTTCCCTACCAGCTCAGCCGCTCGTCGCTCCCAGCCGCGTTCTGCCTGACTGTGCTCCTGCTACATCTCCCCAAACAAAATTTAAGTACACATCATTGTAATTCATCCCATTTCCTTTTTCAAAGTTATTTTTTTAGTGTTCTCCCTGTCCTCTTATCTTGTTTACTATCTCTATTCTTTTGTTTTTGTTTTGGTTGTTTCGTTCTTATTTTCATGCAGTTAAGATCAGGAAATTTAACTTCACCCCCAACAAATATGGCTCAATCTGCACATACTACTCACATCAGTTTCATTTATGAACCTACCATCCAACCGAATTTTATGGGAACAGGAGAGTCCATTCATAATTTCATATACAGAATCAACGACGAGTATACAAGACGATTTGCATTCTCCGACAAGGAAAGACTTTCAATCCTCAAGTCACTTATTTCACACGAAGATAATAGTACAGCTGGTCTACTACGATCTGACAAATTCACATCTATCACAACTTACAGTGAGTTCACCTCTGAGCTGATTAAACATTTTCAGACACACTCAACCCTCGGGGCCACACATTCAATCTTTAATATGTCATCTTCAATATTGCAGAACAGTATTTCATTTTCTAATGCTCTTCAAGCACAAAATTTTGCAACACTCAGTTCAGAAGGGGTCTCACAGCTAAAGACTACCAGATGGCTTGAGAATGGTTCCCATACTGAAGAGGCACTCCAGAAACCTTACATGTGTTTCACCAGCCTCATAGATGATAGAAATCTTTCAAATGCTTTTGATTCGAGTTCACAAAATCAAAGTACCTATATGATGTATGCAAACATAAATGACAAAAAGCCACTCACTGATTCTGAAGTTATCCAGACAATAGACAAGATGGAAATTTATTTCTCCTCCTCAGACGCAAACACGTGAACGAGCACCCCTTCGCCATCATAATTCACATAATATTCGTGTAGCTCTACCTCACGAAACATCATCTGCTCCCAATTTTATTTTATTTATTTATTTATCTATCTATTTTATTTATTTATTTATTTATTTATTTATTTATTTATTTATTTATTTGTAGCAAGTTACATAAAGCTGAACTGAATTGTAGCCAAAATGAGAGGGAAGCTGTTGCGTAGTTATGAACTTCAGATAAATAGAGTTTTGTGCCTAGGATATCAATTTTTTTTTCTGACATATAACTGCCCTTTGGTCTGGTTATTACTAATTCAAGTGAAATAGGAGAGTTGGATGGCAAGTATCAATTGTGGATATTGACATCAATGTGGATTATATTCCTGGAAATGTTAATAAGGTGCCTGACCATCATATAGATTGAGGGAACAAAAGATATATGATGTAGATGAGCCTGGGACGGTTATATCAGGAAAAAAGTTTAGAAACATATGGTGGAATAGAATTTGAAGGAATATTGAAAATATGAAGTGGGTGAGATATTGAGTGAATAATGAATATATATAGTTGGTGAGATATTGAATATATGGAATTGGGGAGATATTGGAAGGTATGGAATATATTGAGTGGTGAAATATTGAAGGAAAGTTGTGAAATATTTGAAGTTTTGAAATATTAAAGGAATATTTATCCAATATTGAGAAATATTGTGTGAAATATTGAAGGAATATTTGTGAGATATGAATTATATTGTGTGAAATATTGAAAGAATATTGTGAGATATTGGAAGAATATTGTGAAATATTGAAGGAATATTTGTAAGATATTGAAGGAATATTTGTGAGATGTTAATGGAATATTTGTGAGATATTGAAAAATATTGTGTGAAATATTGAAAGGAATATTGAGAGATATTGAATTGTATTGTGTGAAGTATTGAAAGAATATTGTGAAAATTGAAGATATATTGTGAGATATTGACGGAATATTGTGAGATATTGTATGGATATGGGATATATGAAGATGAGAAATATTTAATGGATATTAAGTATTAAATGTTGGTTAAAAAGAAACCTTGCAAGGATATTTGAATCACATAAAGATGATGAGAGAGTTAAGTAACACAGTATAGGTAAGAAATATAAAGAGATGAAAATAGCAGATCTGCTTCTAGAAGATAATGTATTGTACAAAGTTACAATTAATGTATATGAAGAATAGACAGGTCAGATATTGATTCCAGAATCATATGTAACAGCTGTGATGCACCTGGGACATTCTTTGCCACTGCAGGGCATAGGGGTGTACAAGCTACCTTAAACAGGTGTCATAAAATTGCTTATTGGTCAGAAATTAAAAAGATATTGAAAAATTAATGCCAATATTGTCTCATGTACTCGTCTCAAAGGAGCTGAGGGACGCCTCAGCACCACTGAAACGATATTCAGACGTAGAAAGACCATTCCAGCGCAAATATATAGATCTCATTGGAGCAATGAGAGAATCAGATAACATATATATACATTGTTTTGTTGTCATGGATGTGCTTACTAGATATCTAGTGAAGAAGCCACTTAGGAGTAGGATAGCTGCGAAAATTGCAAAGATATTTTTTAATTGTGTGATATGAAAATATAAAGTAGTTGATATATATTAGGTACAGATAAGAGAAGAAAAAGTTTGGTATAATATTGAACATTTTAAACAGGAAATGGCAATAAAGGTTAATAGAGTGTAGGCAAGATATCACAAATATTTAAAAGAAACTGAAGGTAAGACTGAGAAAGCTCAATCTAAAGGAATTACAACAAAGAAAATTAAAATAGGTGATATAGTTATGTCCACAGACTAGTGACGGCCTAGACCCACTGTGATTTGAAACAAAAAGTTATAAAGAAAGTGAGTGATATAAGGTTAGAATTAGAAATACTAGAACTGGAAATACAAAAAAAATAATAATAATAATAAGCCAGCTATAAGCCAGGTAAGCCAGGATAATATAAGGTAACAATGAACTAGTAGATATCTTTCCATATTTTTGTCAAAAGATACAAATGGGAGGACAGATACAGATGAAGATGATATACATATTACTATTAGATGAAGACGATAATATTGGTAAGATAGTGAAAATATTACAGAGAGAGAATAGAAAGAACTTAAAGGAGAATCCACTGATTCAGCCCCATATAGTTACGGTCAAGAAAAATGTTTCAAGTATATATTGCATTGATATTGTTGATACATATGCCTCTAGAATATAATAAGATTAAATTATATGATAAAATATTCTTTGCACACTATAAAACTATATTGGGGATCATTCAGCAATTAAAATTTACCCCACTAATTAATTCATTGTCAAGGGGCAAACTCATATGGTGTCATTTTTTACAGAGACTGGATGACATTTATGGACCAATAAGGAAATGCTAAAATATTTTTTTCTTGATCATATACAAAATTTTATATTCAATAATTAAGCAATAACGGTCATAATTATACTGCACAGGAAGAAACTAGGGTTTTGATTAATTTTGTGAGATCTCCGGCAAACATTCTTGTTGGAGCAGATATTTGAGCTCAGATTGATTCATCCGCAAATGTTGCGTTTATAGTGTGGTATCCTGGCACGGATAAAAGAAGAGAGAAGAAACAAGAAAATGAGAAGAAATGAGAGAAAAATAAATAAGAGAAGTAATATAATAACAGTACCAGAGTAGGTAGGAGGTGAAAACCCCTAAGTCCCATAAGTGTGACCATTTTATGAGAGGGCACTGCAGACATGATACAGAAGTAAACACAGAGAGATAGGGAAACTGAGATGTTTGGTCCTGGGAAACCAGAAGCAACTGTAAACATGGGAGAGGGGACAGTTATAAGCCTAACTTTGAGAGATGCATTGTCTTAACTCCGCCCCCATACCGCAGTGGGCGTGTCTTTTGTAAGAAATGTAATTACTGTATGTTGGAGTATGTGTAAGGTATAGAATATTCGACCTTAGTTACAAGGATAGTTTTTCTGAGGAAAATATGTGACAACTGAAATATACGGAGAGAAGAGCGTCTTTTAGAAACAGTTTGTTAAGAGTTCGAGAGTTCGAGAGAGAGAGAGAGAGAGAGAGAGAGAGAGAGAGAGAGAGAGAGAGAGAGAGAGAGAGAGAGAGAGAGAGAGAGAGAGAGAGAGGTCGCAGCTTCCCTGAGCTGAGGAGGGCGCAGCTTCCCTGACCAGAGGAGGGTCAGGGGCGACATGGAGACACATAAACTTCTATCAGTAAGTGGAGTTTTGAATGTTGGTAATGCAGTCTAATTTTTTTGTTGTGTTTATGAAAAGTAAGGTGGAAAATAGTGGTTATGATGTTATATTATTAGGATGTTTAGAGTTAATGTGTTGTGTTTGATTTTATATGTGCTGATATGAGTTTGTTGTGACATTAACAATGAATTATTTTGAGTTGAATATTGAAGAGAGATTGATGAGAATCATTAATAATATCGTGTGTTACGTATATTGGCGTGAGATGTAATTCGACATTGATAGTGAATTATCTGGAGTTGAATGTTGATGTGAGATTGATGAGAAGCGTTGATAACATTGGGTGTTACGTATATTGATGTGGGATATATTTGACATTGATATTGAATTATATGGAGTTGAATTTTTATGAGAGATTTGGTGAGAAACTTTGATAATATTGTGTGTGAAGTATATTGAGTTGAATTGTGAGGAGAGACTTGAAGAGAACTTAGGGGATATTGTGCGTTTTGTGTATTGGAAGTCATCTGCTGGTTGCTGGAGTAAGGCTTAGGTTAATAACTTGTGTACTTAGCTATTAAGTCAATTAAATGAGAAAATGTTAGCAGTGTATATTATCATACCTCGTGGTTATTGATATTGAGTGATTACACAACTATGCAATTGCAACGTGCATGCAAGAAATTGCAGGGCACGACAATAGTATACCTTAACTAAAGAAAGAAAAATTATCAATGTTCGCTCTAAGGTTATTAATGATATTGTCCAGCAAGTGTTATAGAAACTAGAGACTGCTAGCCATGTCACTCGAACATTTATGCATCTAATGAAGTCAGAGATTAAACAGAATCAATAATCATTTATATCATTGGAAATATTATGGTGTGTACAGTTCGCTTTGACATCCATTGCAACTAATCATATTAATAAAAAAAAAATGACAAGAATTTATGGAAACATATTTTTCTCCAGATATTATTACAAATGCCTCTGTATTGAAAAATTTTGATGAGATATTAGCTAAATATGAATTATCAATTCCTCCAAAACCAGAATTTTGGGATTACACAGAACTTCTATTAGTGTGATCCATAAGACTGCATTACACAATTTAAGCTCTCACTTACTCGTTCCTTTATGAGGGATTTCAGTTGACACCTTTTGATGTCTTCAGAATGACTCCTTTCCATTTCCTATTTCTAAAGTAGATGCTTTTCTAGTGAATAAACCCTCAGGCATATTGGATGATAAATAAGGCACGAAACAGATTATTCTTGTCCAATGGTTTTCATGATTGTAATATGTCTGATAATTATATATATATATATATATATATATATATATATATATTATATATATATATAGATATAGATACTAATATATAAACACTATATAGAATATATATATATATAGTATCTATCTATATATTAAATATATCTCGTAGTATAGATATATATATATATATATATATATATATATATATAATACAATTATTTAATTAATAATTACTGTCACTTGTCAAACCTCCTGAATTCCTACAACTAGACATATTGATGGTACTGGACTTATGAAAGTAAATCAAGGATGTTATATATATATATATATATATATATATATATATACTCTTTTTTTTTCTTTTTTTTTCGGCTTCTTCCGCATATGTGAATGAAGCACCATTGATTATACAGCCTTAATCCTTTTCCACTCCACTTGCCTTCTCCGTCTGGGAGCATTTCTGTATTGTGAATTCCACTAACATGAGTCTTCCCGACAATTTGATCTTGAGCCCTGGTCTATGCCCCAATATATTGACAATACACAGCTGTCAAGGAAGCAGTCCATTATGACGGAATTGAAGTGGCAAGAGTGAGAAATGGCCATGCAGGGCAAGACACATCAAACCTACCGAAATTGCACGTTTATATAGATTTATTCTTTCTACAAAATTACATTCTTTACAAGTGTAGTATACTGATACGGGTTCACACTGTTCCTAATTGTATTCGAACTGTGGTGCCGAGCCATGGACGGCAGGACTCGCCACCCCCTTCGCCACTCACGGGCTGGGGCTGTGTGGCACGGAGGTACTACTCTCGACCCCAGTAAAGACAAGGCTGGCCATCTGTGTTTCTCTGCCACCCCCAAGGTTACCACATTTTTGCGACGAGGATAAACTGGTCAGCATGGCGGCAGTGGGCAGGATCGAGGAGTTCAATTCCGACACGGAGGATTGGACACAGTACATGGAGAGATTGGAACATTTCTTTGTGGCCAACGATGTCACCGCGGAGGCGAAAAATAAATCAACCTTACTGACGGTATGTGGTGCAAGAACTTACGAACTGATTCGTTCCTTGTGCTTGCCAGACAGTCCAGGGGAGAAGACGTTGGTGCAAATAAAGGACCCTGTGTCAAAACAGCAATGCCCGCCGCCATCTGTCATCATGGAGCGGTTCAAGTTTAACTCAAGGGTTCAACGTGACGGAGAATCAGTGTCTGAGTTCATTACGGTCCTTCGTAAGTTATTGGAGCATTGTAATTATGGTGATCAGTTACTGCCCATGCTACGGAATCGTTTGGTGTGTGGGATCAGGAATGTCAAGAAAGAGTCGCGGTTGCTGGCAGACGGCAAATTGACATTTCAGGATGCTGAAAGTACAGCGCTGGCTATGGAAGCAGCTATTCGGGACACAGAGGACTTGCAACAGAGTGGTTACCATCAAGATCGTCAAGTTAACAAGCTACAGGTTCGGGAACAGCTACAAGGAGGCCGTACCAGCGCAGGAGTGAAGCAAAGTGGCGCTCCTTTTTTCTGCTATCGCTGTGGGGGGCCATATACGTCAAGTGGTTGCAGGTGGCAGAATGCAGAGTGTTTCAATTGCAGGAAGAAAGGACACACAGCTAAGGTATGCAAAAGTTAAAAAGGTAGCAAGTTTGTTGCACGTCAGGATCGGAGTGGAAATGTACAGCCCGTGGATAATGATGGAGAAACGAGCAGCAGTGATTATGCTTTGTATCACCTCTCTCTCCCTCGTGTAGGACCTATGGAAGTGACCATGCAGCTTAATGGTGTTCCTGTGTGCATGCAGGTCGATACAGGAGCCGCTGTGTCCATTGTGAATAGAAAGACTTTTGACAATTTGAAAAACGGTAAGGACGAACTGGTCATGCAAGACAATGACCTAGTGTTGCGCACCTACACGCTATAAGTGATCAAAGTTCGAGGAAATATGAAAGTGGAGGTGCAGTATGGACTTCAGCAAGTTAAACTTCCACTAGTAGTGGTGGAGGGAAGTGGTCCGAACCTTTTGGGTAGAGATTGGTTGAAAAAGATTCGGCTCGACTGGTACGAAATTTGTAATATTTCTTCGCAAGGTTTTGCAGATATTCTGGAAAAGTACAATGACGTTTTCGATGAGGGACTTGGTTTAGTTCGAGGCAACAAGCTGAGGCTTTACGCAGACGAAAAGGAAGCCCCAAGGTTCTTCAAGGCTCGCCCTGTTCCCTACGCCTTGCGAGAGAAAATTGAGGGAGAACTAGGTAGACTGGTAAGTGAAGGAGTCATTGAACCAGTGCAGTTCTCGGAATGGGCTGCGCCAATTGTTCCCATTGTTAAGAGCCGCAAGTCCATTAGAATTTGTGGTGATTATAAGTTAACGGTGAATAGAGTTGCTAAGGGTGACACGTACCCCATTCCTAGGATAGAAGACTTGTTTGCTAATCTCTCTGGAGGAAAAACTTTTACTAAATTGGACATGTCTCACGCTTATTTCCAGTTACAGCTTGAAGAGGAGAGTAAGAAGTACGTGACAATAAACACCCATCAAGGGTTGTTCAGATACAACCGCTAACCATATGAAGTGTCTTTTGCCCCAGGAATTATTCAGAGGACGATGGACACTCTACTGCAAGGTATTCCTCGGTTAGTGGTATATCTGGATGATATACTCGTCACTGGTGCCACGGAGGAGGAACACAGGAGGAACCTTGAAGCGGTATTGAAGAGAATGCAGGACGCAGGCCTGAGACTGAAGAAAAATAAGTGTGTGTTCAAAGCCCCGGAAGTTACGTATTTGGGGCACCGGGTAAATGCTCAAGGAATTCATCCTTCAGGAGACAAGGTGCAAGCTATTTTGGAGGCGCCGGCACCAACGAACGTGACTCAGTTGAAGGCATTTTTAGGGCTTGTTAATTACTATGCCAAGTTTCTACCTAATCTTTCTACTGTAATCGGTCCTCTTTACAGCTTACTGCAGAAACATTGTGCCTGGAAGTGGAGACGTAGTCATCAGCAAGCCATGAACGAAGCCAAGCAGCTGCTCTTGACCCCAAGGCTGCTGGTACATTACGACAGCACAAAGCCACTGGTGCTCGCCTGTGATGCATCACCGTACGGTATAGGAGCGGTGCTGTCGCACAGGTATGAGGACGGGAAGGAGAAGCCAATAGCGTTTGCATCAAGAACCATGAGTGCGGCGGAGAAGAATTATTCGCAATTGGAGAAGGAAGGATTAGCAATTGTATTTGGGGTGAAGAAATTTCATAAATCTCTCTATGGTCGCCAGTTTCAGATACACTCAGATCATCATCCACTGAAGCGCTTGTTCAGTGAGGACCGGCCCACCCCACAAATGGCGTCTGCACGTATCCAGCGGTGGGCACTTACCCTGCCTGCCTACGACTACAAGGTAATGTTTAAGCCAGGCATCACGAATGGTAATGCAGACGCTCTCAGTCGGCTTCCCTTACCAGTAACCCCGAGCAGTACACAGTGTCCTGGGGACACCATTCTCCTGATGGAACATCTAGATGCGTCACCTACCACTGCCTCGGACATAAAGTTATGGACGGGAAGGGACCCAACTCTATCACGGGTCCGGAATTACAAATTGACTGGGTGGCCGGATAGTGTAAAAGATCCTGCTTTAAAACCATTCAATGCCAGAAGGGACGAGCTAAGTGTACAGGACGCATGTCTCCTGTGGGGGTCAAGGGTGGTGGTGCCACCGCCTGGGAGGATCAAGATTTTGAAGGAGCTCCACGACACACACCTGGGAGTGAACCGGATGAAGAGTGTGGCACGGAGCTACGTGTGGTGGCCAAACATGGACGCAGAAATCGAGCAGACGGTGCGGGGTTGTGAGCCGTGTCAGAGCAGCCGCCACTTGCCGGCCGCGGCTCCGTTGTACCCCTGGAGTTGGCCTGCACATCCCTGGGATCGCCTTCATTTGGATTATGCTGGACCTTTCATGGGTAAGATGTTTTTAGAAATTATAGACGTACATTCGAAATGGATGGATGTACATGTTACTAGTTCAGCAACTGCCATGGCGACTATTGAAAAATTAAGAGTAACTTTTGAAACTCGTGGGATTCCAGTAACCGTCGTAACGGACAATGGCACTAACTTTACCAGTAGGGAGTTTGAAAATTTCATGAAATCCAATGGTATTGCGCATGTGAAAACTGCTCCTTACCATCCACCCTCCAATGGGTTAGCAGAAAAAGTAGTGCAAACCTTCAAAGCAGCCATGAAACGACTGTCGGGAAGCTCGGTTGAAATAAGTGTCAAAATTTTTGTACAAGTATCGAATTACCCCACAGACAACCACCGGTACCTCCCCTGGCGAACTATTAATGGGTCGCCGGTTAAGGACTCGCTTGGATCTACCTTACCCCGACTTGGACGCCCAGGTGAGAATCAAGCAACTCGAGCAAAAAGCAGCACATGATGAATCAGCTCAGGATCGCATTTTCGAGGTTGGAGATAAGGTTTATGTATTAAACTTTTTAATGGGTCCACAGTGGCTTCCCGGTGTCATCATGCAGAGTACGGGGCCGGTGTCGTTTCAAGTGATGCTGCAGGACGGTCGACTGGTACGTCGACATCAGCACCACGTCAGGAGGGGGTTTGTTGGCGTGGGAGAGGAGGATGCTCATGTCAGAGGAGACGCGGCTACACCCTGAGACGATCTACATGTACATGTACGCGAGGCACCTGCGGCAACCTGGGAGGATTTACGTGCAGGAGAGAGTCCTCAGCGAACCAGGACAGCAGCAACGGAGGAAAAGACCAGTGACTCCCCGACACCTCATTCTCTAGCAGCGGCCTCGTCACACTCGGAGGAAGAGGACGCCGGTGCGACTGAGGAGCCACACCTGTTGCCTACCTTACGCCGATCAAGCAGAATACGGAAGGTCCTGATAGGTTACAGCTGTGTATAATGTAATCATATTGCACTGTGATTCATGTACTCTATGTGGGTTTAGTTAATAGTCATTGTTCACTAAAATTAAGGAAGAAAGAGTGTAGTATACTGATACGGGTTCACACTGTTCCTAACTGTATTCGAACTGTGGTGCCGAGCCATGGACGGCAGGACTCGCCACCTCCTTCGCCCCTCACGGGCTGGGGCTGTGTAGCACGGAGGTACTACTCTCGACCCCAGTAAAGACAAGGCTGGCCATCTGTGTTTCTCTGCCACCCCCAAGGTTACCACAACAAGTCAAGTTCTGTTTCTCCATGTGACATGAATGAACGTTTCACCCAGTTAGTTGTTTCACAATCTTTGGTTGATACACGATAGTCTCACTGCCTCACAACAGGAAATGCTAGCAAAACATAATCTTCGTGCATCCACCCATACTTTAGAAATAGGTGATTTGGTATTTCATTAAAAACACGTTCGCCACTCAAAGTTAGATTCGTTGTATAACGGCCCTTATCGTATAATATAAAAACTACATAACTCGGAGGAACTTGTTACCCACGAACATCACCTGAAGAAAGTTCAAAGAGGCAGTGCTGGCCAATACACTGATTCTGCTGATCCTGTTCCACCATCCCCTAGCACTGAGATTTTAACTCGTAACACACTCTCCCTACAGACAGAAACTTCGGTCTTTTTCAAAATCTTATCTCTCCAAGTGGTATTCATGTTCTGATTGTCTGTATTGTTATGACCCGGAGGTTAAACCCTGACAAAGTTCCCAACCCAACTGGGGAACCTGTCAATAAGTAAGACCACGTTGCAACTGGTTTAATGCTTTGGGTTAACTCGGAGTTATAAATAGAAAAGAAATCAATAAAATTCTAGGGAATGGCGACTTAAAAGTCATATATTTACGAGATCTATTTACAAAGAACTAAGGTTAGAAAATAAGTTTAACCAAGATAGAAATAGTCAGGTCCGTTACTGTTAAGGGAATTATATATTAAAATAACACAGATTAAATATTTCACTTCAAAATAAAAATTAATCAAGGACCAAGTGGCACTAACACAACTGAAATGTTAGATAAATGAGACCCACGCACACTGGTGGTCATACACACGTCCTCATAAGGAAAAAATCACCTGTTCAAAACCAATAAATCCCGGATTACACAGACCAGTAATTACCAAAATATCCCTTAATAAAATAGCACCACAACTTGTTAACACCTGTAGCTGAATCACAATAAGAAATAAACCCAACACGATGCAATAATGATGCTAGAAAAATATATAAGAACTGGGCAACCCCAAAATGGAGTACCAGAGACCCTCACCACTCACCAAAATAACACAATAAATCAGGAACAAACCCTTACACCAAATAGCCTATGAAACACTCAACATATTGGCAATAATTGTACTTAAAAGACAGAATCCTAGCACCAAGAAATACAGAACAAAAGAGGATACTCAGCCCAGAACAAAGAGAGACGACTGCGTAGGCCCCTCGTTCCCTCGCCCGCCCACTCAGGTCTGCTTCTCGTCCCGGTACCTCCGCCCTTTCTTCTCGTCGGAGGAACACCATTACATCGTACAATCGCCTCTTCCACCTCAAGGCACTAATTACAACTTCCTTATGCGAACAGAAATTACAATATCATTCTAACAATACATTTACAGTTATAATATAGATACATACATTACAATCACACACACACACACACACACACACACACACATATATATATATATATATATATATATATATATATATATATATATATATATATATATATATATATATATATATATATATTCGGAACTAGATACTCCGCTCCCTCAGAGAAAGCTTATCGTCTGACCCGTAGCTGTCCTGTCCTGCTGAATAATTTAGCCGCGCTAGAATTTTTAATTGTCTCGGATTTCCTGGGGCAAAGGCCCAGCTAATCTGGAAACCGATGTGCAGAAACAAACGACAAGAATTGCTGCACAAGTTTATTTAAAATTAAAAACATAACTCTTTATCTTATTATTTATACTTACTAGTAACTAGTGTATGATAAGGCTTTGTTAATTCAATTATATGATAAAACTGAAAATAGGTAAAATTTTAAACTACGTGCGGTAAAAAATAAAGTAGATAATGCTGATTTTGGTTTCTGCATTTTATCTGGGATTATTAAAAAATAACAGGTAACACTGTCACCTCCTATACATGAACCTAATCAGTGAAATTAAAACAGAACAGCATCGCTGGCGGACGTACGACGAGCTGAAATAAGCTCGCCCCTCCTGCCTCTCCGCTCTATCTAAACCCGCCCTTTTCTTCTTCCTCTTGTGACTTTTGATGGTTGTCTCTCTGTTGATAGCCACCTGTACTTCTGTCTTGTTTTACTTAAAGGTTTTATCAGTTCCGTTCAGTTTTAGTCATTGTAGAAGCAGAAGGCCTACACAAGGATATTATTATTAGTAAGGTAATGTGTTTCTGAATAAATTAGTGATGTTCTACATGATTTTGTGTCGGAAAATTTCCGCGGGGTAAACCACACATCCCTCTTCTCCCACAAATTTGTAGGACCTGTGGCAAACTGTTTTAGTGATGGAGAAGCATCATAATGATGTATCTGCAGCAGAAACGAGGTCCAAAACCAAGTGAAACAAATAAATAAACCAGATCAAGGACATTCATGTCGGTCTGTGGTCCCTCCGGCTCGCATGTGGGGCCCGTGGGGATGAAGTTAGGCTAACCGAGAATCATCTCCACAGTGGGCTATATACCATCCCACCTTTATGGAATGATCTTTTGGGTGTTATATTGTCTCAAATTACTTATATCTTCTTGGCAAACATTAGTTACACCGAATTTTATGTTCATCTGAGCGAGTTACACCACCTCCCGAGTTGGTGTAGTTCTGGGCCCGCTAGCACAAGAAATGTTGTTTCAGCTTGTTCGTTGCCCCCAGCAGAGGATACTTGTCGTACCGGAAACGTTAAGTCTTTGTTAGAACATAATATTTCCTATACATTACATGCATTTGCCTATGGTTCAATGCATTCAAATCAAACTATATATTAATGTACGTCCCTTGAAGTCAGTAGAAAATGACAAATTACGTGCCTTGATACAATTATAGATGGTTTTATTAATATCATCTGAAATTATGAATAAAGGCTCAAACAATGTCATATGGCATCAGTTATCATGAAATAAATTTATTTAAATTTCAGAAGCAATAATGAGCAACGACACACCTTTGTAAGTTTTTTAAAGCCTGCCCAAAAAAGTACTTATTTTTCAACAAGAATTACAAAATATGGTGGTGTCTGGCATCAAAGCCCTCACTGCGACTCGCCTCGTGACCCGGTTTAGTCACCAAGGAACCTTCTAAAACACTACACAGTCATATGAATATTACAATACACTTACGAATAACGAGATAACACACAAAAGATACATATAGTAAATAATAGTATGATATATATATATATATATATATATATATATATATATATATATATATATATATATATATATATATATATATATATATATATATATAAAGAATGGGCTGTCCTGGGAACATTAGGTTATGGAGGTTTTGATGGCAGTTCCCAATAACTGTTATGCTGGGTGTGTCTTGAGGTTGATTAAAGATGAGTTCTCCTTTTTGTGTTTTATTATAAAAATATATGTTTATAAGTGGGTAACAAAGATCGTCACGACCACGGTACTTTCACTCTCTCTTACACATTGTCTGTTACTCGCTTCTCTGTCTTTTAGTGCTTCTCCCTTTGTCGTTAACGTTCACGGGGATTACGTGTGAATGATCTGGAGGCCAACGATAATCTGACTCTCTAACTGATGAGAATTTTCAACTGGACCCTATAGTGTTGACGTCATTAATAAAGCTATGACGACAAACAAGGTAGCTAACTAATAATGGTTTCGCGTGACAATGACGTACCTTATCTACTACCAATAGGGTGTTCCTACCTAACAAGCTGAATGCGAGATTTAGTCTTATCGGTGTTTAACAAACAAGTCGATTAGCTTCGAGGCGTTACGGCTACCAGCAACGAAAGTGCTGACACACATCCTGACCTTACACCTCCTTATGCATGGTTATTCACGCTTTCATTCATGATTATTCAAATAGCTTAGGTCTATACAATTTCATCGAAACGCCTATTACAATTACATATAAATACATACAAACAAGTATTGCTTGCAGGACACCAGGATGATATTCAGTGTCATTACCTGACAGTCGTAACAGTATGAACATATGTATATATCTCTGAGTATTTACATGTTTTATTACCAATTCTCTGTGTGTTCATATTATTACGTTAACCCCCTTCTTCAAACCCTATCTCTGCCCCCAGCAGCACGTCTCAGGCCACAGGGTTGAGGCCTCCCGGATGCATAAGCAGGGCACAAGGCACAGGGGGTTGCGTAACTTTCACACAGTTCGGATGGGCAAGTGTAGCGAAGTGTACCTATAGCAGCTCAAAATGGGGGATAAAGTAAAAGACACAGAGTTCACTTTGGCTAGTTTACTCAGCAAGCAATACACGTAACACGGGGGACCGTGTGCCACAACGCCTCGCACAATGACAAAGGCGCGCACACCAAGGCGACACACAGCAAGGCGGCAGCTCGGGCCACCTCACACCTCACACCTCTTTCACGGCCTCCCAGTAGGCTTCCACAATGTCAACTATGCACACACAGTCTTGGCACACACACAGCCAACGCACAGGCACTATTACATGGCAGTCAGAATATATCTGTCCAGGAACGAGAGGAAGCGAGGCAGCACTCTCACGCGGCTCTTCCCTGTGTCCTCCTCACCGCCCGCCAGTTTCCACCTCTGCTCACTCCCTGCCTGCGGCCGGGCAGCAACCAGCTGCTCAGTCGTTAAAATCCCATCTGTCTCGATCCGACACTCGTCTCTCTTTCTTTTCCATCCCAGACCCGTTTCTTCTTTGTCTACTCTCAAGCCCGTCACGCACATACATACACACATACACACGGCCACGGCCCCTCCATACATGGATGGGTTCGTAACACTATTCCCCCTCTTGTAAAAAGGCTGACCCTGCCGTCCTCAACTCCTTACAAAAGAAAATAAACTAAACAGAATAAAATAAAAATAAATCACTTCTACATCTTAACCTACACAAGAACTAAATTTCTACATAGTCCCTTAACCACTGCGGTGGCCTCCGGACCCTGGTAGGCCTGTTATTCTCAAAGACCTGTCTTTCGGCCTCACCATTACTGTCACTGGTGTCACCACTGTCACTGCTCCCTTCACCCTGGTTATCGCTGTCTAGAGCGGGGTCGTCACCGCTCCCACTCCCAGGTGAGGGAGGAGTTTGGACAGCACCATCATGACCCTCCCAGGAAAAGGTGGCATCTCTTGCATACCTCCACAGACGTTCTACATGCCATCAACGTGGACAATGCGCGACCGCTTGCATGTGCTATAGCCCAGCTTGTAGATGATGTCTGAGAGCCGCTCAAGGACAGCACACGGGCTCTCCGAGTTGCTCTGCAGCCTCCGGGCGTAGCCTCGTCTCTCGCGGGGATTGTACAAGGCAGATGTATTCGCCCACCGCATCTGCACGTCCCCGGCGCGCGGTTGGCACCACCGCTGCTGCAACGCCGCCACAACCTCAGGCGACGCCTGTGGCAGCTCTCCCCCAGGTGGTCGTCCTGTAGCCGCTGGTAGGCAGCAGCATCCTCGAGGCTTACAAGGCAGTGGCCCCGCGATATCCACCGCCATCCTCTCTCACGGGGCGCCGAACTGGTACCACCTCGGCGCTGCTGTGGTACGTCGCTCCGATTCCTTCTCGACGACGCCAACGTGGTACAATTTGCAGCACCACTCCACTCCCTGTCCCATGCCAACCCAGCACAGGCGTCGGCACAGGCGGCGCAGAGTCTTCCTGCGCTCCAGGTGCCCACCAGAGACGCCAGCATGCGCCTCTTCCAGGAACTCAACCTGCAGGGAGAAAGGGTTTACCAGCAGCCACGTCTACTGTGTCGCTGCATCCTCCACGCGCCTCTGCCATACACCGTCTTGTATGTGCAGCGTCTCCCCCTGCTCCACCGAGTCCGCAGTAGCAGGACTTTCCGGCGAAAATTCCTCCCTGCATGGCTGCTCGTCTTCCTCCATCCACCCCAACGCCGGGTGGACATGCTGGCCGCCGTCCTGCTGTTGGCCAGCCTCGTTCTGTCCGCTTCCGCTTCCCACGTGTCCCGCCTTCCCCATACCGCCGTTCATCTCACCACCGCAGCTGCTCACCGCTGCTTGGCCTGCAAAGGCTTACTCAGTGGCGTCCACCGCCTCTCCCTCACGACTCGGCAGTGCAGCTCCAGTCTCTCGTCCTCGACATCCGAACTCGTCACGAGGCTCTCCACCTGCTCTACCTGGATTAGTGGTATGGCTTCTCCGCATACACATCTCTCCATCCTTCCGAGGTCATCACACGCTGCATTCCGAAACAGGGAGTCCAGCCCCATTAGAAAAGGGTTCTTCCATGTCGTCCACAGAGACTGTCAGCTTCTCCACAACGCCACTCACCGCGATCGTAGACATCACGGGGCCTGGTAGCGTCATACAGTGGCCAGTCACGCCACACAGCTGCCGTTCCAACACAGGGGGCTCTTGGGCTACCACAACTTCTTCCCTCACTTGTGAGAATCCTGCCACCAGTTCCCTTATTTGTGCAGGCTTCTCGTTCATTTTCACGGCCTGCTGGTCTAATATTTTTACCGCCTGCTGGTCTATTTTCTCCGCCCGCTGGTCTATTTTCACTTTCATTTCTGTCATCAGGGCTCGAAGCATCGTCATCACGGCGGAATTTTCCTCTCCGGCCAATGTGACGTCACCAGCCTCGCCCGTAAACACAGAGGCGTCATCCCTGCCATCTTGTTTTCTGCGTTCATCCTCCATTTTGCTACTACAACACTCGGGCCACCTCACACCTTTTTCACGGCCTCCGAGCAGGCTTCCACAGTGTCAATTATGCACACGCACTGCCAACGCACAGGCACCATTACATGGCAGTCATAATATATCTGTCCAGGACGAGGGGAAGCGAGGCAGCACTCAAACGCGGCTCTTCCCTGCCCTCCTCACTGTCTCCAGCTCTACTCACTCTTCCTATCTGCGGCCGGGCAGCAACCAACCGCCGAGTCGTCAAAGTCCCATCTGTCTCGCTCTGACGATGGTCTCTATCTCTTTCCCGTCCCAGACCTGTTTCTTCTTAGTCTACTCTCAAGCCCTCCACGCACATACATACACACATACACCCGGCCACGGGCCCCCTATACATGGATTCGTAATAATATATATATCTCGATTATTTGTATATCTTATTCTTATTTATCTGTGTGTCCTAATACGTCTCTGATTATTCATATGCATCAATGCCATATATATATATATATATATATATATATATATATATATATATATATATATATATATATATATATATATATATTCAAGTATTTATGTATATCTTTAATAATGTGTACATTTGTCATATTTCCAATTATCTGTGTATCAATGCATGTATTCTTTACTTGGATGGACAACCATATATTTGTTTCATTATATGTGTACCAATATTTCGTTTATCTATATGTATATGTGCATGTCTTATTATTGATATATATCTGCCTATTTATTTATGTATTATTCATGTATTTCGTTCGTTCGTTATATTGTTATTACATACGCGTGTGCTCACCTGATCTCATCTTATCTTAAAATGTGAGGTCACATTTTTCTTCACGGTGGAGCATTTGTATCAATTATATTAATCATAACTTATCAATAATGATTTCACATCTACAACACGTGTTCTCTCTCTCTCTCTCTCTCTCTCTCTCTCTCTCTCTCTCTCTCTCTCTCTCTCTCTCTCTCTTGTGAAGTGTCCACCACCTCCCTGTATACTAACACCTCTTCCCTCCTCCTAATCTCCTCTATCTCAGGGGAAAACTAATGTATTTTAATGACAGTGTGACATTCTTGCCGGCTTTCGATCTCTTGCGAATCGCTGACCCCTCTAACCCTAACCTTGACCCAGATCTATAAACCACGCCTTCTCTTCAAACTCCGCCTTCCTACCTTTTAAAACACGCATTCACACTTCATTCAAGATCATTCTCTCCTTCACACTCAAGCGTCTCTAAGACTTCAAGACTCATTCATTATTCAGGCAGCATTCACTCACTCACGGGCATTCTCTCGTCTACACTTCAATATGCATCCTCTTAGCCTACAGTTCGCCCATTGCTGTGTGTGGAGCTATGAGAGCCAATGACCTTACAGCTTGGCTGCGGCCGGATAGCAGTTGCTTCGAAGATAGAAAGACTGTTGGTTGTTTCAGGATATTAATAGGAGGTTTCGCTAAGTATAAGAGCGTGGCTTCCGTTATCCTGATTTTATTGATGTTCATTTTTTTTAGGATGACTGTTTTTTTTACATACAATGTCTCTTCAGCACGAGGCCTTGGTCGCTTGCGTAGTGACTACGTATTGCGCCTCTTTGATAGGGTAATAGTAGTGAAGTCGATTTACCTTGAATTTAATTGCCTATAATCACCAACCGTACACTTTAGTTGGTACACGACGTTTACTTCCTTTAAGGGGATCAGTGGAGGCAAACGGCTTTTTATTTTTATGGCGAGGTTGAGGAGACGCTAATGAAGTGAATATAAATTTGTATTTCCCTTCCCCCATGCCTTCTATAATTTGTTTGTGACGCAACATTTTTCTGGGGGTATCAGATGTCTTTTTCATTTTTTATTGCTATTTGTAACCATACTCATTTCCCGATTATTGCTACTGGTTTTGCTTCAAAATGCCTCTCTTTTCTTCTTCTTCTTCTTCTTCTTCTTCTTCTTCTTCTTCTTCTTCTTCTTCTTCTTCTTCTTGTATTACTGTTTCTTTTTTCTTCTTAAGGAGGATTAAACTTTAGTTGCCTATAATCACCAACAGTACACTTTTGTTGGTACCCGACGTTTACATCCTTAAGGGGATCAGTGGAGGCAACCAGCTGTTTAATTTTATGGCAAGGTTAACAGTATTCCGTGACTTGTAATATATTGTCAAATATGTCCATGTTCGATGTGTTTATGTTTTCTTATTAAGTGTATTAATTGGGGCGGATGATAATGTAGAGTAATGTATCTTGGTCAGAGTATGTTGTGCCTTTAGTCCTGTTTTCGCCCTTTAACTGGTGGTGTTCTCTTGTGTAGTCGGTCACATATGTTCCTAAAAATCGAATGTTCCTATGTTGCCCACACTTCTCTGTAGTCTGCATCATTTTTTTTTTTCAGTATATGGTGTACTTTTTTCCATCCATTTTTTCCATCCATGAAGTGAATATAGATTTGTATTTCCCTTCCTCTATACCTTCCATAATTTGTGACTCAACATTTTACTGGGATATCAGATTTTTTTTTAATTGCCATTTGTAACCATACTCATTTCCCTCTTGTTGCTACTGGTTTTGCTTCAAAATGTCTCTTTTCTTCTTCTTCTTCTTCTTCTTCTTCTTCTTCTTCTTCTTCTTCTTCTTCTTCTTCTGCTTCTAGAGAGAGAGAGAGAGAGAAGAGAGAGAGAGAGAGAGAGAGAGAGAGAGAAACCCCTCCCACCCTTTAAAAAAAAGGCCTAATCCTAACAAATGAGGCTCCTGGTGCTGCGACCTCAAGATTGTGGTATTTACATTCTCTGATTTTGTGTTGTGTAAAATAATGGCTTAAATATCTCAGTTATAGTATAGTATTCAACTTTTAGTAATTTGATTGCAGATTAGTGACTGGTTATCTTTGCTGTTGGTATTAGTTATAAGTATGTGTTAATTGTACTGACATTAGCAATGTTAATTTTGTTAAGTTATTGGATAGGATACGGAGGAAAGATGAGGATGTTACACGTTGTCTCGCTGCCCTCGCTTTAGTCTGGCGGTCTTTCATGGAAAAGAAATAAATAAAAAAAGTAGTAATAAATTGACTTGTGATCATTTCCTTGGGTGTATCTTGATTAATAACTTTACTTATTTTAAGGAACCATATATATTCTCAGTCGTAATTAACGGTTAGGTTATTGTATTCAGACTGAGTTGCTCCTCTGGGGCACCCACAAGGGGTAGAGGCCCTAGCTATCTCCTTGGGATAGCAATCTACATACACACACACACACACACACACACACACACACACACACAAACACACACACACATTTCCTCGAACGGCTTCCTCAAGTTTTTTCTTCTTTGATTGATTTATAAATGTAGTTTTTCAAGAACCTGTCCATTGTCTTCACAACAGTTTAGGATTTTTTTTTTTTTTTATGCTTTATTGATTGTAGTTTGCATATTTCTTTTCTACATGAGTGATTTTGCACATTGCTGAATCAGTGGATATTCTAATATCAGTATTGAGACTGTTTTAAACAAAATTATTTTAATTTCAAGTGATAATTTATAAATATCTCTCTCTCTCTCTCTCTCTCTCTCTCTCTCTCTCTCTCTCTCTCTCTCTCTCTCTCTCTCTCTCTCTCTCCCTCTCTTCTAATATCTCTCCTTTTCCTTCATGCTCTTGGGATTCTAGCTTTCCATTCCCTTCGGAGAACATTTGTCCTTCCTACTTCTTTCACATTCCCTGCTCAGAATTTATAATTTACCTTCTGCTTGCCTCTGCGATTGGTCAGTTTCTTCTTCTTCCACGAGTCAATGCTCCCCCATGTAAACCCTTACCGGTACACGCCCATTACAAGGCACTGAGTCATTCGGCACATTGTATTCACTCGCACGGCAGCCGAGGCAGCAACACATCAGCCGCGCTCTCCCACCTAAGCAGAAACAAGACCTCCAAATATCGTAACTCACCTGTCCTGGTCGCAAAGCGAAAGTGTGAAAACAGGAATGACCGCAGCATCCACCCACCGCACTTATATACCGGAGCACTCCCCATGGGTTGAGTGCTTTCGGCCGCTGAGCGTAAGCAACGCCGCCCCTTGGTTTGAGTGCTCGTCGCCCTTGTGCTAGCCACCCAGGCTAAAGTAAAAGACTATAACTCCCGTAAGTGGAGTCCTGCCTCTTGACCAAAAAAATAGGGTCTTTCTCCCCTACATAGATTACTTGTTTCCCACGATTGGGAATAACCTCTGGGTGCCTGTACAGCAGTCACAGGAGCCGCCCTCAGATCTGAGGCACCTTGGTGGTTTATTTCACTCACTGGCAATTTGCAGGCCTTTTCTTGTTCTGTCCTTTTCCTTTTTCACTTTCTCTTTCCCGTAGCTGGAGCAGCCGTGGTACGAAGATGTCCCTGGGCTTGCTTCAGGGGGGCTCCTCTAGTGGGGTACTTATAGGAAGCGGCTGTTCTGGGGCACTAGGCAATTGGAAAGTCTCCACTGGAGGCAGCTTCTGCTTGCCCCGTGACCCCTTTCAAAAGGTGGAGGCCTTACTGGGGAGGAGCTGTAGGAAGTTACTCTTATAGGTAGCTATGGTTTCTGCTCTTGAGCATTCTTGTTTATAGGCACAAGGGCACCAGGTTGTCTAGTGTATTGGTTTCCCCGGGCATAGGAGGTCGATAAGCAACCAATCTGTGTCCCGCGCGGCCATGTCCGTGGACATTCTCGACCACACACCTTCAATGAAACACATACTGGAGTAAGTTGGAACTTTGGATCCACTTCTGTACCTGACCTGCACCCAGAAGAAACGTATGTAGCCTCAACATGCCGCGTGTTAATATAAAACACCCTAACCCGGATGGAACATCAAAGCTGAACCTGCTACGAACACTCTTGGAAAACCTAATCGATGCTACCAGGATGATCCCAGTCAATGATGGGTTCGTGGCGCTCACCAGCTCGGATGACGTAGTGGACAAGATTTTCGGCAACACGATTCTAGGAAACCTGTAAGACTGGAATTTCACTCCCATACTCCTACTAGAACTCGTGTTCGGAGTTGACGACTATATCTATGCCCAACTCAACAAAGAAATAGAAGACGAGTAAGTTGCCGAGAACAGATTGCTCCAGGGTGGTATTGAGAGAATCTTTAAGGTACCAAAATTCAAAATCAAAGCTATACATGAACCAAACAGCCCCTGCCGAAAAAGCCACAGAGTCAGGAATTTTCGCTTTTCACATGAGAATTTCACCTGGAAGCCTAAAGATAGAAAAGTTCATCCCAATCTTAAGGTGCATGAGCTACTACAAGCCTGGAGATCACCCTACGAACAGATGCCCGTTACCTTAGGACGACAAGGCATGTTCAGTGTGTGCGAACAAGGATAACACACAAAAAAAGTGCTCCGCCAAAGAGGAGAAATGCTTAAACTGCAATGGGCAATGCCGTACCCTGGCCAATAAATGCCTCATAATAAAGGACAAAAAAAAAGAGAAGAAAATAAATTATATGAAAAAATGAAGAAGAATATAACGTACACCCAAACAGCATCTTCCAGCACTCCTATTACCACAATGACCAACCAATTGAGTGCCATCCTACAAAGACACCTCTGAGCAGATTTTGGCTTGTATGATACACGCTCACATGTAAAATATAGAAAGACCTAGCAACCAGAATGAAAAAAAAAATAAATAAAATAAATAAATAAAGTATTTAAACTAAATAATTTGCCATCTATAATATTGCCTGACAACCCACAATCAGCAGACATTCTCATCATTACTACACAAAGGCCAATTACAGTATCAGAGCATATGCCTATCAAAATATGTATCACAGCAAAAGCTATCACCGTCCCCATTTTGCCATGTCCGAAACTTAATCTCGGTAACTGGGAAAAAAAAAAAAAAAAATCGAACAGGACATACGTGACAAAATAAAACACATGAACTCTGAGGAAAATATTTTTCGAAACGACCTCATCAGATTATTTTTTCAATGGAACGGAATAATTACTTCAGCATTAACCACACACACACACACACACACACACACACACACACACACACACACACACACACACACACACACACACACACAAACTAAAAATATCTGACTATGAACAAACAAATAGCCAATTTATGTATACATTTTTTATTTAGCAGAAAGCAGGAAAAGACACAGCCTACAAAACAATAAAGAGATTATCAACGAAGGTAGAAAATAGGCAATACAGACCTGACCTGGGAAGGGGAAAATCACCAACAAAAATTAAAATATGGGTAGGGCCCGTATCCACGAAAATGGTTCGAGACCGACACTAGCTAAGTCAAACATCGTGCTTAGCTTTTGGTCAACGATTTAGGGCCCACGAAAGTCGTCGTGCTGAAATCGCTTCTAGTGTAGCTCACTGAGAGTCTTAGAACGAATAGCTTATCAAATGTCGACGTGAATTATATCAAACGAAATATTATTATATCAACATTTTCTTTGTCTTTTATTTGTATCAATTCACAATACAACTGCTGCTTAAGTAACATAAAGCAGATGAAAATACTTACGAAAAAAGAAGAAATGTATTCCAATTGACAACGAGCAAGCAGTCTCTCAGCAGCTGCGCTACTTTCAACACAGCAAGCCCATCACCTATCTTCCCCAATTAAATTAGGTAAGGCTTGAAGGTATCACACATAGTGATTATTAGTACTTTATAGGGTATTAGTGGATAAAGCTGCCAATTTAACACATTAAAAAGGAGTAAACCAGTGGGAAATATGCATTATTGTAAAACGCCATTCTTCCGTTTCCTTGGGAAAATACTTATTTAGTATTTATAATAATTTAAAGTTTTACCTTCGGCCTCTCTCCTGAGGTCAGCAACCTTAAAAAAAAAAAAAAAAAATGCATGAGTGGGTTCTCAATACGTTTGAGTACGTTAGATGTTGACATAGGTTTGGTTTTATTGCAATGCTGCAGCACCTGCAAGCCCCCCTCAACCTCCTATTATTGTAGCTTAGTATTTATACGTAGTAATATATCCTAAACTTTCCTGCTTATTGAAAAGGTGGTGGAAAGAAATAAACAAAAACTTAGTTCCTCTAATAAAACCACACTTTAATTCATGGGGAGAAAATATTATAATCTTTTCTTTTAAGAAACAAGCATGACATATTAACTCCTGTAACCAATAAAAAAAAAAAAGATGCCTATAAAGCAACAAATTAAGAAAAAAAATCTTTTATGAAGGGAAAGCAAGTGTCATTACTTTAACAAATATCCAACATATTATTCTTTCTCCAATAAAGGATTAAGAAAAGAGTTCCAAACTTAACTTATTAACTTATCACAATGCTTGAGATGCGGCTCGCAACTTGAAAATGTTCAAGATATACCCCAACTAGTAAAACCACATATGTTCAGACAAGTGCAATTTGTATGACCATGTGTGCATTCTTTATTCTTTAGGTGGAGGTCCTCCTCCCCCTCCACCGGATGTTCTACATGAAATCATCAGTTCCATCCTGGGCCCAGAAAATAAAAGTGTCTTGGGAGAAGAAGAAATCGTGATCATGATGGATCTCCCAATTCCCTGATGTGTATATCTACTAGTTTCCTTTTTTCATATTATATAACTTAGTCCCCTGCCTCCTTTACTAGCATATTCTTTTTGGGCCCATACACGTTAAAAAAAAGCGTCAACTTTTTGCATCAAAATTTTTATATCAAAATTTTGATGCAAAATTTGAGTGTGTGTAGGACGTTTTGATGTCAAAAAAAAATTGAAGCAAAATTTTGATATTTTTGACGAGTCGTAAATTTCTGATGCGTGTATGGGCTCCTGTCAAAATTTTGATCAAACTGTTTAGTTCGCAGGACTGACGAGGAGACAGGATCGCCATGTCTGCGAAGGAGGCCAAAAATAAATTTTTGTTTGAAGTTTTAGGAGTGTATCGGAACTTGCCAGCATTGTGGATAATTAAGTCGGATGATTATAGCAATCGTGCTAAGAAAGCCAAGGCCTATGACATTCTACTGCAGAAAAATCGTGAGCATTTTATTCCGCCACATTAGATGAGAAGAAAAAATAATAATCTGCGAACAAATTTTCACAATGAACTTCGAAAAATGGACAAAAGTGTCAAATCAGGTGCCGGAACTGAAGACCTGTACGAGTCACGGGCGTGGTTCATGGAGGCTATGATGTTCTTAAGAGACCAGGAGACTCTGCCCAGTCGAGAAGCACCTTTCCAATAGCAATGATAACGACACAAGCGATAAACAAGGAACAATACAGGCTAGTTCATGATATGTTTTCTTTGAAAATTGGGACTTTTCTAGTAATATTGCAAAAAATTACCAACACAAACAAATTTTCCTTCAATGAAATGTTATCTTTTATCTTCATTTTTAAGAGATGTCAAAGTTCATATATGCCAATGCAGCTAATATCATTAAATATGTTAATTTATGCAAAATTTTACACTTTCACGTTAAGTAGTATAGATTATATGAAGTGTAAATATCCAATGTATAGATTTAGTAAATGCAATAATTTAATGCAATATTCACTAGGCTATCGAATGTGTTTATATTTGGGATGATAATTATTTTTAGTGTAGTAAATTCCCATTTTTAACAGTTAACTTATCTTTTACGCACCAATATTATACTGTCAGGCATGGGAAAAAAATACTATATATTAATTCACCTATTTACACAATATTTGATACAGTATTATTGATGAATAAATTGATAGATAATGTATGTGTTTAGATTATTCATATTATTGCTCAGTATAACTAGTTACTAATCATCTCGATAACTGATACATCGATAAAGAAAACCCTTATTGTAGATAACCTATAATCGAAAAACCATATTAAATAAATGCATACGGTCTGGTCGGCGAGTTTATTCTGCGTTCCCTGACTGTGAAAGTCCAGCGTATCCAGTACACATTAGCTGGCCTGTCAGTGGAACCCCTAAAATTCTGCTTGCACGAAATCATTACGCAATTCTGGCATCTTGCCTAGGAACACGTCCTTTTCTACAGTAGTATTGGCGGTAAGAATCTCGGACACTGCGTACTACTTCTCTAATGTTTCTACTTCTACACATCTCCAAATATTCCAGCTGATGTTGACGTTCTCGCCCATCCCCTGGTTGTACATTGTACATTGCATCTTCCAAGCCCACATTTCCAGCCCACAAGTAGCGTTTTGATTTCTTGTTGAACACTCCCTGGTCATGATTTAAGTTGCCTCCGTACGGTTTCAGAAGATTTTCTTACATTGCAAGGGTGTCATCTGCGATGAAAACGTACGGCATGTTTCTTCCGTTATGAACGATGGGCTCTGGTTCTTGGAGCTTCAAAGCGGCTTCTTCAAGGCGTCGGCCTACGTCTGCCATAATGAATTCATAATTTGCATTGACAACACCAATGAGTACGATGCTGAAGAACTTTTTACAATTGAAGTAGAATTATCCAGACTTGACTGTTTTTTTTAATCGGAATGCTTACCGTCTATAGCACTTAAACAGTTTAGAGAAATTAAGGGTTGTTACTAAAAACTTTACACAGTGGTAGGAATTGGGAAGATCTGGAAATGTGTGTAAATTCAGGTCAAGGGGTCAAAGGTCAAGGTCACAGAAGGACAAAGTGTAGAAAAATTAAATATGATAGGGTGGCTATGAGGTGTGGATCTGTATTCGTAACGGTAATTTTTTTTTCTATTTTAATTTTTTTGTTGTTGATTCCGTTCCAGGATGGAATGACTCATGAGACGGTACTAAAGATAGATAAAGCGAAAACTGTGAAGAGTCACTTCCAGTGATTACACGCCCACTGCACATGCCGACGAAGCAGTCATCCTCCAGTCCGTCCGTCTCTGGGCAGAAAACGCAAGTCAGTCACGGAAGCCGAGAAAGCGTATCTCCTGTCATTGGCAAAAGCACGGTTAACTAAGCCAGAGGACCGGTACCTGAGCCAAGCAAAGACATGGGCGCATGAACTGAAATGTTTGGATGCCACACAAGAGCTGTTTGTTTGAAGCTCGATGCGGCACGCTGCACAGAAATTCGGGGCAAATCAATGGCAACACCACAACCCCATCCAGCAGTCGATGTAGTGCCCCATGTATTTCTGTTGGCCACTATAAAGTTCAGTCTGACTCTGCACCTTTTTTCATGAACAATTATCTGAGCGGGCATTTCTTGTAAGTGGCAACTGAATCCCCTAATAACGGAGGCAACCTGTCCCAGTATCTTGGTAACTTCAGTCCTACCCCTTGACCCTTGACGCTTACAAGGGTTGGACTGTCAAGATTGACATATCTTGTCAATCTTGACAGTCCAACACTTGTAAGCGTCAAGGGTCAAGGGGTAGGACTGAAGTTGGCTACTATGTTTTTAGCTGTCTGGAGTAGTCTGGTCTCCTCTTATCATTGTGATGCCATTTACAATATAATTTTTACTGCAAGAATGTGAAGGTAGTTTAGCAATATACATAACAAACAACGTTGGATCTTGTGGCCAGGATCAAAGGGATCCGTGACATTCGAACATGACGAACAACATCAGATATTTACGTCAGTGCGGTCAGTGTCTTCGTCACGTAACGAAGAACGACAGATATGTTGGTTAGTGGGTGTTTGTTCTTACACTCTCTTTAGTTTTTTTTTTTTTTTTTTTTTTTTTTTTTTTTTTTTTTTTATCTATACAAAGTGGGCATTTCTCATGGGAATTTACGGGCTAAAGGAGACCACCTAATGGAGGCCTCCTTTCTGAAAGCCAACCCACTAGAGGGCCGTTACCCCAAGTGGACGCCCAATTTCCACTCAGACCGTAGTCAGTATTCGAACCTATGCGCTCGGGGATCCCAAGGCCCCCAGAGCGCAATTGGTTCCACTGTACCACGGCGGAGGTAATCCGTGTAGGTGACGGTTCTCAACGTTAGGGGTTTAAAGGAAAGTCCTGGAGCCAGACAATCACGTATATTGTTCTTATACGGCTACAGAAGGACACAAATGTCTTA
The DNA here is from genome assembly GCA_020233015.1 of Callinectes sapidus. NCBI lineage: Eukaryota > Metazoa > Arthropoda > Malacostraca > Decapoda > Portunidae > Callinectes > Callinectes sapidus. The sequence continues at coordinate 18,840,460 of CM035185.1, read as the reverse complement.
GCTCTCTAGCGTGTCTGTCCTGCGTTACCGTCTGTGGGATTCTCACAGCACGCCAGCGTACTGTGAAGACGTACGGAGAGTTTTTACCTGAGACGTTGTACTCGTGGGTTCTCAACAGCATCTAGGGTAAAGTGGTTTAAGATAGGGATGAGCGAACGGTGGTTGGTGATGTGTTCAAAGTGATGCAGTCCATGCAGGTAAAAACTGCATCTCTGCATCGTTCATAACGTTGCCAGCATCTCCAATTCAATCGGGGCGTAGCGTATCTCTGCATCTGCAAGAAAACGTGAGCCGCATTCAACAAGACGTAAGTGGCCTCCGCTGTGATCTTGCAAGAGGGCGTAACCAGTGCCGTGGCGAAGTGAGGTGTCTGTCTGGAGAATGGTGGGTAGATGAGGGTCAAGCTTCGCCAGTCGTGGTGGATTAGTCAGTGCCGCCATTACCTGGCGAAAGGTTGCGTTGTGGGCTCATCTATGGTCGGAGTGGCTGTACAGCTGCAGAGATTTCTGGCAAGAATTCAGCCAGCTGGTTTAGGATTCAACATAACCTTCTTAGGAATAATCTCACCTACCCGTTATATTTGCAGTCTTTCTGTTTTCAGCAAGGCTGGTTTTTGCAGTGGAGGATGTGTTCCTCCACTTCTTGATGACTTCTTCTTTGCTTTTTTTTTGGCTATTGGAATGCTGCACTGATGTGTGCAGTAATTTCTTCTCACACACGCTATTTATCAGCTGTCCATAGATTTTGGGTAAAGATGCCTTTGAGAACTTCCCTGTTCTCCAATACAAGCCTTGCCAGTATTAATACGTCGTCTTTCGTGCAATTATCGCTTCTCTTAGGGGTTGTGCTACTAGCGGTGAGCTCCATAGTGGGCGACTCTGCGTTTATTTTTATTTGAACTTCGCGGGAGATGCGGCTTTAGGTCCATGAACTTGTCTCATAAGTTTGTTTCTACTCATATCAATCAATCAATCATGGGGGGCATACGCCGGGGGGCGCGTTGCCTCGCGTACCCTACGGCACCACTCCTGGCGGTCACGCCTCGCGAGTCTCCATGCAGGCTACCTTCCTATACCGAGTAACTCCCAGCAGGAGGCATCGACTTGCCGCAGCCAAGAGTTCTGTGGGCGTCCCCTAGGCCTCCTCTAGGTTGGGTTGTCCCTTACGGAAACAACCCGACAAGCAGGGTCGACTTCCGGGTATCGCGCCACATGCCCATATAGCCGCAGTTGGCGCTGATGGACTATGCTAGTAATAGGCCTCGAATCGGTCTCGTAGAACAATCGCTGACTTGACACAAAACCATACCAGCGGTATCCCGTGATCCTGCGAAGGCATCTAGTACCAAAGACATCAATTCGCCTCTTCAGGTCGGTGTTCAGCGTCCATGTCTCACAACCATAGAGTAAGACAGGGATCACCAGCGACTTGAAGATCCGAATCTTTGTCCGTCTGCACAGGTATCGACAACGCCAAATACTCGTGTTGAGCGAATCCATAACGCCGTGGGCCACCCACCATCGTTATGCACTACACTACCAAGGTATGTGAAACTTTTCAAGTTCTCAATGTCCTCGCCACACGCATGGACAGACTGTACTCTTTCATCCAGCACGCCTCCAAATACCTGGACCTTGGTCTTGGCCCAGGAAACCTTAAGACCCAAGGGCTTCACCTCCTCGTGCAGTGCCTCTAGAGCCATTACCAGAACCTCCAGTGACTCAGCGAAGATTGCTGCATCATCAGCAAAAACAAGATCTGTAATCTTGGTGTTGCCGATAGATGCTCCACAATGACTTTGTTCCACAACTCTGCCTAGTACCCAATCCATGCATGTGTTGAAAAGTGATGGAGCAAGCACACAGCCATGCCTCACAC
>CM035185.1:18822718-18838482 GCA_020233015.1 Callinectes sapidus | reverse complement strand
TCCAGCGTCTGTACCGAGGTGAAGCCACTCCGTGACCTCGGGCACTCCCCAATGCATTCCTTGGCAGCCTCAAGAGTCTCACGTTTGAAGGTATCCCATAGCTCCTAAGGGTCCTCAAGGGTGTCGAGCACTCCAAACCGATTGGAGACTGTCACTGCATACTCGTGTGCACATGTCAAGTCCTTCAGCCTCTCAAGATGAAACACAGTGTGGATGCATCTTGGAGGCTTTCTGGACTTGATATGAAGCTTGAGTGAAGCAACAACAAGTCTGTGATCGGTCGCAAAGAACTCGGCACTCCGAAAAACCCTGCAGTTCTGGAGGATCCTCCAACGAGTACTGACAAGGATATGATCGATCTCCTTCGCTACCCCTCCGGCATCGCTATACCAAGTCCAGCGGTGCAGCGCTGGTCTCTGATACCAGGAACCCGCAATTCTCAGCCTTCTGGATCTTGCAAAATTCAGAAGGAAAGAGCTGTTGTCATTCCTGGTACCAGAACCATGGGGACCAACACATATCTCATAGCCAGCCCTTTCAGTGCCAGTGACAGCATTAAAGTCACCCATGACAATGAGTGCATCACGATGGGGACACTGGTCCAGTATAGAGTCGAGTTTGGCATAGAACATCTCCTTCTCTTCAGTTTCACATACCTCGGTAGGAGCATACAAAGCAACAACAGACATGAAGCCTAAACTGTGCTTCAGCCTTAATCGCATTATACGCTCATCAACCGGAGTAACCTCTACAACAGACGGCTGCAGTCTGCTGGAGACGCCTATGGCTACCCCCTTGACATGGTGACCGTTGCTCGTGCCGGACCAGTAGCAAGTAAAACCCTTACTACTGGTCTCGCCACTACCAGGCCTCCTTGTCTCAGAGAGCCCCACCATATCCACCCTCAGCCTACTGAGCTCATCTGATAAATGAAGCAGTCGGTGATCCTCTGAGAGACTCAGGACATTCCAGGAGCCCACACGCAGAACTCTTCGAAGCTTTGAGCAGCTCCTCACTGATGTTGCAGATGCCAGCTGCCTTTCCATCCCTCAACTTTTCCACGGCCTCTTTGACATCGCTGATGAAGGGTGCAGTTTCGTCAATGGGTGAATCAGCATCCAGCGTCTACAACCTTGCAGTCTGGAGATGTCGCTGGGAGGATCCACCGTGAACAGCAGCTCAAATTACTCAGCCCAACGATCTATCTGCCCATCTGCTTCCATTACGAGGTAACCATCTGTTGTTCGGATAGCAATCACCTGAGAAGTAGACTTGGAGCGGAGTTTCTTCAGAGCTCGATAGGCAGGTCTTAGGTCATCAGCATCTAAATGACACTCGACATCATCAGCGAGACCCCTGACATAACTCTTCTTGTCTCTTCTCATGAGAGTTATAGTCGTACGTGACAGAGCCCTGTACTGGTCATGGTCCCCAGCAAGTCTGGCAGCACGACCGAGGTGAAGCCACTCCGTGACCTCGGGCGCTCCTCAATGCATTCCTTGGTAGCCTCAAGAGTCTCACGTTTGAAGGTATCCCATAGATGTTCAAGGTCCTCAAGGGTGTTGAGCACTCCAAACCGATTGTAGACTGTCACTGCATACTCTAGTGCACATATCAAGTCCTTCAGTTTCTCAAGATGAAACACGGTGTGGTTACATCTTGGAGGCTTTCTGGACGTGACATGAAGCTTGAGTGTAGCTACAACAAGCCTGAGATCGGTCGTAAGTCGGACACATTGGACAATACCAAACACCATCACAACTTTGTATCACTGCACACGAGTCGTTGCACTATGTAACTGGCTTGTAACGCACTGTATATTGGGAATATTCTTGGCACAGGTAGCACAGACGACACATGGATAAAACACAACGCTAAGATGGGGGTCTCGGTAGCGGCTACTCACGACAACATGTATTCTTACACTCTCTTCAGTAGTTGAGGCGCTAATCCGTGAGGGTGAAAGCTGTCAACGTTAGGGGTTTGAAGAAAATTCCTGGAGACAGACAATCACGTATTTTGTTCTTATATGGCTACAGAAGGACACAAGCCTCAGCTCTTTATCCCGTGTCCTGCCTTACAGTCTGCGAGGCTCTCTGGTGCGTTCTTGGTATGCGTGTAGTTGCCAGACGTAGCTAGTGTGTGGGCAGGATATATATTGTGTTAGGTGTTGTCTGTGAGATCTAATCTAGCTAAATGATATACCTACAATGGGGTCAGGGTAATGGCTACGAAACGAACAACTTCAGACACAATGGTCTTGATCAGGAAGGTCAGTACCCCCTTAGTTCAAATTAGTCTGAATAAACTCAACTTCAAATTAGATTGGGTAAAAGCAAATTAATTACCTCGTATTCAATTAAATTAAATTACTCACATTATTTCAATCTCGTTTTAATTCTTTTAACAATTTTTTAAATCATAATAATACGGTATTTCTCGCACTATTAAATTAATCTACACATCTGGATATATATTTTTTTTCTAGTGGCACTACTTAACCATTGACGCTGCGTCCTTATTTTTGTTCCACACCTGGATGTTGGGAGTTTGTGTGTAACAATTTCACTCCCTCTCATGCCCATGCTCTTGCATCTTCTGAGTTTTCTTCCATCTGGCTTGGACTTAAAAGACACTCTCTAACTAAATCCTTCTACGTTATTTTTTCTCTTCCATAACTCCTTTGTTTATAAAAAATTCTGTTTCTCTACTCCCTCAGCTCTCCCTTTTATTACACCCTGACAGGACCACTGTCACCATATCTATTTCCAAAGTTGAACTCCTCTTTCCAATCTTTGCTATTAACTTTACCTTGGATGATTATGGGAATCTTCCTTTTATTCTGCTTCCCTATTTCTATTTCATGCCTTTAATTAAAGTTTTCTATTGTGATTTTTCACATGGCCAAGCTGGCATTAAGCCTCGGAAAGTTTATGGACCTGATTGGATCCCTCTTATGGTCTCAAAAAGTCTGCTTCCTTACTTGTACCTTGCCTGGCTAAACTTTTCCATCTCAACTTATCAACTTCTATATTTCATTCTGGCTAGAAGTTTGCATACATTCACCCTATACCTAAAAAAAAGTGATCGTTCTAGTTCCTCAAACTACCTCCCTGTAGTTTTAAGCTCCTGCTTGTTTAATGTCTTTTAATCTATTTTCAATAGGAAGATACTTAATCTTAAACATCTGTCACTTCACAATTTTATATCTGACCACCAGTATGGCCTCCAATAAGGTTCCGCTCTTATGGTGATCTTCTATTTCTCCTTATCGTTTTGGGTCATCTTTTTTTTTTTAGATTTTGGTGAAATTTTTGCTGTTGGCTTAGATGTATCAAAAGCTTTTGATACAGTGTGTAGAAAAAATATGATCTTAAAACTCTTTTCATACTAATTCTAACCTTCCCTCTACAACTTGACATCAATTTCCTTTTCCAACTGTTCTATCACTGCCGTGGTAGACAGCCATTGTTCTTCTAAATCTATTAACAATGGTTTTATTGAGGGCCCTGTCATGTCACCCACTCTCTTTCCATCATTCATTAATGATCTCAACCAAACTTCTTGCCCTGTCCACTCCTACACTTTTCCATGTCTTTAAAAAAAATGACCAACTCTTTAATATTTAAGCAAATCACAAAGGGAAATCACAAAACACAAAGTTCTTATCTCCCTAAAATTTCCGATTGGGGCTGAAATATCTTATTAGTGTTTAATGCCCCCCAAACTAATTTTCTCCATCTATCAATGCGACATGACCTTTCAGACCATTATTTCCTCTTTTTCAATGACACCCAACTGTCCCTATCTTCTACACTGAATATCCTTGGTCTGACTTTCACTTGTAATCAAGAGTGAAAATTTAACTTCTATGAAGATAGGTGTTCTCAGGCATCTCCGCATTTTTTTTTTCTCCATTCCCCCCCACTTTTAACCCTGTACAAAAGACTTGTCCAGCCAGTGGAAGAGTTTCACTCACTCAGTCTTATTGGTTACAGTAAAATCAAAAGCTTTTCGTCTTATCAACTCATCTCCTCTCATTAATTATTTTCATCTTCTTTCTCACTGTCTGAATTTTTCATCTCTTGCTGTATTCTATCGCGATTTTCAAGCTGACTGCTCTATTGATCATGCTAACTGCATATCATTTCGTCCTCTAGCGGCATCGCCACACGAGGTTTTCTTATTTCTCTCATCCTTCTTCTGTCCAACTCTCTAATGCAATAGTTAACCTGTACTCCCAATTATTCATTCCTTTCTTTAGTATACTCCTTCTACGTACTTCTTTGCTTTCACTATCTACGACTTGACTTTATTTAAGAACGATGTTTTAAGACATTTAACTCTTCGTACTTAAAAGGGGTCTGACGAATAAGTGGGGTAATTGTTACTATCTTTATTGCCCTTGGCCAGCTTCCCCCTCTTCTTTAACAAAATAACAATTATTCCTCGGGTCAAAATTAGCTATAACTAACGTTTTCCCACTAGAATCACCCAAACCCAAGACCACATAGTACTAAGCAAGACCGATGAAGATGCTGACAAGATTTTTACCACAAACACCACTGAATTTTTCGCTGAACAATAACACTGGGTAACATTGGTTTTGATTCTTTAAAAGCTTTAAGTGTTACTAAAGCAGTTTTTTCCTCCTGATTCCAAATATACCATTAGAAATTGCATAACATCAATATTTTAGGAAATAAATTGAGGTTTGTATAAATAAGGAACTATAAATAGCAACAACAGTTCACTTCATTTATTTGTCGACATATAATTGCATATTTTTTTCCTTGGATTTCATTACAATTAAGCAACAGGCCTCCAAGAAGTGCACTGAAAAACGCGCTTTCCTACCGCACCAGTGACCATATATAGTCCCCCATCATAGCAGTGTCCCATCTTCCTTGGTATCTTTTCTCCATTTTTTCAATATCCTGATGGAACCTCTCACCATGCTCCTAACTCACTTCTCCCAAGTTTTCACAAAAAAAGTCCAAGTGTGAATGCAAGAAGTACACTTTTAATGACATTTTACAGCTTAAATTCTTATAACTTTCCAAAAGTTTTCCTACTAACTGCTTGTATTTTGGGTCTTTCTTGTTACCAAGGAATCCATTAACTGTATCTCGAAATGCACACCATGCCTCTCTCTCAGTATCACTTATTGCATTCTCAAGTTGTGCTGACTTTAACATTTTTCTTACTTGCGGTCCAGTAAATATTCCACCCTTCAATTTGGCCTCTGATAGCTTTTGGAAAAAGTGGAGGAATCTCTTAAAATGCTTCTCCACCATGATCTAAAGCTTTCACAAACTGTTTGACCAAACTAAGCTTTATATGAAGTGGAGGTAGCAACACTTTTTTGTTTGGCTCTCGCCAAACTCTTGGCACTGGAAATGGCATTGCTTTTCTTGCACCTCTCAGTCATGCATCTAAATTTGACCGACAACTTCCGCATATCATATGAGGTAATCTTGGTCACCCATACTCATTCCAAAGTAGAGCCTATATGCAATTCAGTACTTAGCAATTTTCACAATTTTGTGCTATACATGCTTAGGTCCAACATAGAATCCACACACATAACAGAACGAATCTGGTGAATTTCTGCATCCTCCTGTAGCCAGTCAATATTTATCATATAAACATGAAAGAGAGGAAAAATATTTGCGACATATATATCTTATAAACTTGAAAGAGAGAAAAAATATGATCATATAAAACTGATCATATAAACCTGAAAGAGAGAAAAAAAAATATAAGCAACATATATCTTATGACCTTGAAAGAGAGAAAAAAATATGATCATATAAGCTTGAGAAAAAATATAAGAGACAAATGTAAGTATGCTCTGCCCGTACCCCATACATTTCCTTATATTAGCATAATTGGCTGTACCTCTAAAGCGATCCATGGTAGAGGAAAAGTAAGGACATATTTGGAATCAGCGCTAAATCTTGAATTGAGAACACTCAAAATAAAAAAAAGAAACAAAAAATTTTTGAAAATGTGTTACCCAGTGTAATTCGTGACAGTTCTTCCACCGAAAATACAAGTCAAGTAGCCTGTTTTTTTTCTTTAACGTAGGTAACATTTACAACAGATCTGATAAGGAAAAAAAATAAGAACTGGAATGCAAAATTTGCTATTTAAATTAAAGTATCAATAACATCTTTAAGATTCATAAGATTATAATAATAATAATAATAATAATAATAATAATTATAATAATAATAATAATAATAATAATAATAATATACATTAAACAGTTCAAGAACAGAAAATAAACAAAAACGAGGATACTGATTTCAACATGAGCATCCCCCACCATAGCATTGAAATTGGGGAAATATCACTAATTACTTGCATGAGATGCAGAAAACATTATTAAACTACTACTTGTTTAACTACCCACTGTAATGAAGATAAAAACTACAAAATTTGTTTTGAATACCGGGAGAAAGATCACACCTGAAGAAAAGTGCATGGTCACGATCAAATCATGCTTCAATTGCGACAGTGAACACTGCACATTGACAAATCAGTGCTTTCGAATTTGAAGTATCTCCTGCATCCATCTAGTCAACATTTTTTTTTTTTTTTTTTTTTTTTTTTTTTTTTTGAAGTAATTCCTGGCATCATTCGGACCATCGCTATGCCTCCAATTCCTATCTCACATTTCCTCGTTTCTGTTTACCAGGTACGCCCTATAAATCGACCAAGAACTCACAGACAACTAAGCATACATATAAATAAAAAATAAATAAATAAAACTGATAGAAGACCAGAGAGAGAGAGAGAGAGAGAGAGAGAGAGAGAGAGAGAGAGAGAGAGAGAGAGCCGACGTGGTACAGTGGAACCGTTTGCGCTCTGGGGGCCTTGGGATCCCCGAACGCATAGGTTCGAATACTGACTACGGTCTGAGTGGAAATCGGGCGTCCACTCGGGGTAACGGCCCTCTAGTGGGTGGGCTTTCAGATAGGAGACCTCCATTAGGTGGTCTTCTTTAGCCCATAAATTCTCATGAAAATGCCCACTTTGTATAGATAAAAAAAATAAAATAAAGAGAGAGAGAGAGAGAGAGAGAGAGAGAGAGAGAGAGAGAGAGAGAGAGAGAGAGAGAGAGAGAGAGAGAGAGAGAGAGATGTGTAATTAGTTAAAAGCAAAATTGCTCTTTAAATGTAGGATTATATTTCGGGGAAAACGTCCTTCATTGTTTTTTTTCTTCTTGTTTTAAAGTTTGTTGGGATGTATCTTTTCTTTGTAGAGAAACAAAAATTAAACGTAAGAAGAGGGGGAGAAGCTACAGGGAAGAGAAGGCTTTAACAAGGTGAGGGAGTAGTTGATGACGAAGGAAAGGAGGAGTGAAGAGGATTGTTGCAGGAATTAAGTGGGATTTGGACTCTGGATGGTTTCAGTGGAAGAGATGCGGGCGGGAAGCGAGGGAAACTGTTATAATTGGAAGGGAGGATATGGGGAAAACAAGGAGAAATTGAGGTAATGCAGAACACGAAGAATAGGCGGAAAGAGGAAATTGTGCCATGCATGAGAAGATTACCATATACAGTATATATATATATATATATATATATATATATATATATATATATATATATATATATATATATATATATATATATATATATATATATATATATATAGAGAGGCGCGCGCGCTCGACTATATAGATAGAGAGAGAGCGAAAAGAGCGCGAGAGAGAGGCTGGGAGGGGGTTCGTTTAGCTATTAGTGACTATATTCATTTGCCTGTTTGTGTCGCTGATTTGATACAGCTTGTTCAGCAAAGCTCACTCACAGGAGGAGGCAGTAGACACCTGCCGAAACGGTAATTACTCCCAGGGAGGTCTAATGACACTGCAGCAGGGGGTGCTGTGAGCTTATCATCAATACCAGTTGTGACCTCGTAGAACGTTTCCCTTTGTGTCTCATAACACAAGGGGGTAGTCACAGCCTGCCCTCTAAAGACAACCTCTTCCTCCACACAAAACTACATGAACCTAGTTACACACATATCCTTCACTCAAAATTTAATTAAATATGGCGAATCTTACACCAGTCTCGGAGTCCCCTTCTACGGAGGGCACCATTAATGCCCCCCGCTCGGACTACTCTTCACCTATCGACCCTAAGTTTCTTGACTGTACCCTAAATTTTTTTACTATCAACTTCAGCAACATTCACGGTCTTGGATCTAATTTTCATTCAGTAGAACACCACCTCTACTCTACTAAACCTCATCTTTTTTTTCCTCACTGAAACACAAGTGTTTGAGGCAACTGACAGACAACTCCCTTCACTGACCATCCTGGTGAATTTGCATCTAACTTTGCTATCCTTCATGACCTTGAGAAACTAGTGCAACACCCTACTCGTATTCCTGACGGTCTTGGAGATACGCCCAACAACCTTGACTTTTTCTTAACCTCTAATCCTTCTGCTTATGCTATCACCCTTTCTTCTCCGTTGGGTTCCTCCGATCACAATCTCATATCTGTATCTTTTCCAAAGTGCAGGTGCCTTTGGCGTTTTGCCTCTGCTAGTTGGGGAGACCTGAGGAGATGTTATGTTGATTTTCCTTGGAATGATAACTGCTTCCCTGTCAGAGACCCATCTCGGTGTGCTGAGCGCATAACAGAGGTGATAGTTATTTTTTATTTTTTCTCGACCAAAACCTTCCAAACCCTGGTTTAACACAGCTTGCTCTCGTGCTATACATGATAGAGAGGTGGCTCACAAAAGATACTTGAGCCTTCTATCACCTGAGTCTCATGCGCTTTATATTTCTGCCCGGAATCATAATAAGTCTGTTCTTCAACTAGCCAAAAAGTCTTTCATTCAGAGAAAGTGTTAAAATGTTTCCAGATCTAACTGCCCCTCTAATATTGTTAACTGCATGCCTCTCCTGCCTCGCTGCACAAGACTTGCCTCTTCCTCTCACTCCTATTCTGTCCAACTCCCTAATGCAAGAGTCAACCAGTATTCTCTGTCATTTATCCCTTTCTCTGGTAAACTCTGGAATTCTTTCCCCGCGTCTGTATTTCCATCTGCTTATGACTAGAACTCTTTCAAGAGGGAGTTATCACGACACTTATTCCATTCTTTTAGCCATTGATTTAGAACTTTCCCAGGGACCAGCACTTCAGTGGGCTTTTTTTAATTTTTATTTATTTTGTCTTTTGTTGCCCTAGGCCGCCTCCCTGCTGCATAGGATATCTCTCTCTCTCTCTCTCTCTCTCTCTCTCTCTCTCTCTCTCTCTCTCTCTCTCTATATATATATATATATATATATATATATATATATATATATATATATATATATATATATATATATATATATTGAGCACTGAGTGCCCTCTACCTGCCATAGCTCATTCCCCCCTCTGTCTTTCCTTATCTGTGCCTCCCCTTCCTCCTTTTTGGGCAGCCAAGGGTTCTTTCCCCCAGGAATACCAGTGTCCCTGCCCATGGTTGACCTAGCTGGTTGTGGTGGGGCTTGCAACCCCTCCCTGTAAAAAAAACATCCACAGCCACCACCGATATTAGATGCAGAGGTCGGGGTAGGGGCTATAGGCGCGGGCGAGCCTCTGGCCACCGCCCTGATACAAGCATGCTGGGGGGTCCGACCGTGCAGACCTTTCGGGTGCGAAGGCACCAGAGGGGCCTGCCTACCGGTATGACGGATGCAGGAGAAAGCCTGCGGGAACCCTGTGTCATGAAAGGGGTAGGAGGATCCCCTAGCCCTATTTCTAATTTTGGGGGTGCTGGTGGGGCTGCAGATGTGGCGCCTACACGTTGGACCACTCCTGGGGTGAACCTTCGAAGGGTTCTGCGTGTTGGATCCTGGAATGTCCTGAGTCTCTCAGAGGATCACTGACTGCCTCATTTATCGGATTAGCTCAGTAGGCTGAAGGTGGGTATGGTGAGCTCTCTGAGACAAGGAGGTCTGGTAGTGGCGAGACTAGTAGTATGATCACCATGTCAAGGGGGTAGCCATAGGCGTCCCCAGCAGACTGCAGCTGTCTGTTGTAGAGGTTACTCCAGTTGATGAGTGTATAATGCTATTAAGGTTGAAGCACAGTTTAAGCTTCATATCTATTGTTGCAGTGTATGCTCCTACCGAGGTGTGAAAAACTGAAGAGAAGATGTTCTACGCCAAACTCGAGTCTGTACTGGACCAGTGTCCCCATTGTGATGCACTCATTGTCATGGGTGACTTTAATACTGTCACTGGCACAGAATGGGCTGGCTATGAAATTTGTGTTGGTTCCCATGGTTCTGGTACCAGAAATGACAACAGCTCTTTCCTTCTGAATTTTGCAAGATCCAGAAGGCTGAGAATTGTGGGTTCCTGGTATCAGAGACTAGCGCTGCACCGCTGGACTTGGTATAGCAATGCCGGATGGGTAGCGAAGGACATAGACCATATCCTTGTCAGTACTCGTTGGTGGATCCTCCAGAATTGCAGGGTTTTTCGAAGTGCCGAGTTCATTGCAACCGATCACAGGCTTGTTGTTGCTTCATTCAAGCTTCATGTCAAGTCCAGAAAGCGTCCAAGATATAATCACACTGTGATTCATCTTGAGAAACTGAAGGACTTGACATGAGCACAAGAGTATGCAGTGACAGTCTCCAATCGGCTTGGAGCGCTCGACACCCTTGAGGACCCTGAAGAACTATGGGGTACCCTTAAACGTGAGACTCTTGAGGCTGCCAAGGAATGCATTGGGGAGCGCCGTGTCCGTGGGATTGCTGCAAGGATTACTGGTCTATTAACTGGCCTGTACTCTGGGACTGTAAGTGCTGTGAAGTGTGGAGGAGGTGTGTCCAGCTTCTTCCCTGTGAATACAGGTGTAATAAGGCAGGGCTGTGTGCTTGCTCCCTCACTTTTCAATACATGCATGGATTGGATACTAGGCAGAGTTGTGGAACAAAGTCATTGTGAAGCATCTGTCGGGAACAATGAGATTACAGATCTTGTTTTTCTGATGATGCAGCAATCCTCGCCGAGTCACTGGAGGTTCTGGTAATGGCTCTTGAGGCACTGCACGAGGAGGTGAAGCCCTTGGGACTCAAGGTTTCTTGGGCCAAGATCAAGATCCAAGTGTTTGAAGGCGTACTGAATGAAACAGTACAGTCTGTCCATGCATGTGGCGAGGACATTGAGATCTTGAAAAATTTCACATACCTTGGTAGTGTAGTGCATAACGGTGATGGGTCGAGCCAAGAAGTTACACTGGGAATTGGCCTGCCCAACGGCGTTATGGACTCGCTCAACACGAGTATTTGGCGTTGTCGATACCTGTGCAGACGGACAACGATTTGGATCTTCAAGTCGCTGGTGATCTCTGTCTTACTCTATGGTTGGGAGACATTAACACTGAACCCGGACCTGAAAAAGCGAATTGATTTCTTTGGTAATAGATGCCTTCACAGGATCATGGGTTACCGCTGGTATGACTTTGTGTCAAATCAGCGATTGTTCCGTGAGACCGATTTGAGGCCTATTACTAGCCTAATTCGTCGGCGCCAACTGCGGCTATATGGGCATGTGGCGCGATACCGGAAGCCGATCCTACATATCGGGTTGTTTCCAAAAGGGACAACCCGACTTGCAGGAGGCCAAGGGGACGCCCACAACTGCGACAAGTCGATGGCTCCTGCTGGGAGTCACTCAGTATGGGAAGGGAGCCTGCACTGAGACTCGCTAGGCGTGTCCGCCAGGGGTGATGCCGTAGGGTAGACGAAGCAACGAACCCCCCCCCCCCTCCCCCCGGTGTATGGTCCCCATGATTGATTGACTGATATTTACGATCCTGACAAAGTTCCCAACACAGACTAGGGAATCTGTCATTAAGTGAGGTGTATGAATTATAAGGCCACGTTACAACTGGTTTAACGGTTGGGGGTAACTTAAGGGTGTAAGAGAAAAAAAAAATAATAAAATTCTTAAAATTCCAGGGGAAGAAGCTTCAAGAAAAGAGTCTCATATAATTACAAAATTTGTTCACAAACAACTATGTTAGAAGTTAAGTTTAACCAGGATGGGAAAAATTGAGGTCCGTTACAGTAAGGGAAATTTGTTTACCTCCAGTTAAATAAGAATGAATACAAACAAATCAAATTAATCATGCACCAAGAGGCACTAACATTTCAGGTAGGTAAATAAGACCCACAGACGCTGGTGATCATACACACGTCCTCATAAGGAAAAATAAATAAATCCCGGATAACACAGACAAGTAATACCAAAGAAAATAGTACCACACATTTGTTCACTCCTGTAGTGGAGTCACAGAATAAGAAATAAACCCAACATAAGGCAGTAATGATGCTAGGAAAATATGAAAGGAAACTGTGCACCCACAAAATGGCATACCTAAGGGGATTACACTCACAAAAACACCCCCTCACGACTCACAAAATACCACAATAATCCAGGGACAAACCCTTACACCAAATTGTCCATAAATCGCTTAACACATTGGCAATAATTGTGTGTAATTGACAAAACCCTAGCAAAGAACAAAAACAAAGAACAAAAATACCGCTACAAAGAAGAGGGACTGTGTGCATGATCACCCGGTTTCCTTGCTCGTTCTGGTATGTTCTCCCTCTCCCATTCACGTCTCTCTCCGCCCTAAGCGTAGGAACACCATTACGTCACACACCGCCTATTTCAACTCAAGGCATTAATTACAACTCCCATATGCGAATGGGAATTACAATATCAATCTAACAATACATCTATACAGTTATAACATAGATACAGATACTACAACAAATTATAATATGTGGAACTACATGACACCACTCCCTGGAGTGAAGGAACGCGACCAACGCGTCACAGTCAAGTCTCCGACGCGTCCGTCTGACAAAACATTACACCACCAAACCTTCTAGAATTCTACGCAGTTATATGAATATTATAACACATTTACAAATAATGAGATAAATATAAAATACATACATACAGTAATAGTAGAAGGATATACAAAATATAGATAAGGAATGGGTGGTCCGGGGAGTATTGCAAATTATGTCCATAAACAATAAACACTGCTCGCAGGACGCCAACAATATTTAACATCACTACCTGACGGTCGCAACACGACCACATCAAAAGACAGGTCTGGCTCAGCATGAGATCACCACAAAGAAGAACTCAGGAATTAAGAAAACGAGCGAGACCTGGCTAAACCCTTGACAGACCGTCAGCTAGGACATTATGGACACCCTTCACATGCTTTACATCCAGATTATACTCTTCCAGCAATAGGCTCCATCTAGTGAGGCGCTGATTTTTATTTTTAAAATCATCCAAAAATTTCAGGAGGTGGTGGCCTGTATAAATAGTAATAAGATGACCGGAAGGAGGTAGATAAGCTGAAAAGAATTGCAAAGCCAGAATGATGGCTAGAAGCCCCTTCTCCACCACAGAGTAATTCTGTTGTGCAAAATTAAAATTCCTGTTAAAGTAACTAATGGGATGATCAACATCATTATGATGAATTTGTAGCAGCACTGCACCTGCTCCTAAATTACTAACATCTGTTGCTAAATTGAAAGGACGTTTGAAGTGTGGAGAATGCAGGACTGAACGATTAGTGAGTAAATCTTTGACGGTCTGGAAAGTATGTTCACATTCAGGGGTCCATTGGAACCTTTTCCTTTTTTTTCAACAATTCAGTAAGGGAGGCAAATGACATCAGAAAAATTAGTTAAAAATTTCCTATAATATCCAATCATACCCAAGAAACGTTGTAGGCCCCTCCTTTGTTCTGGACGTGGAATTTTTTGCAATAGCCTCTACTTAACTAAGGGGAAGACACACTTTACCCTGGCCTGCAATGTACCCTAGGTATCGTGCATAGGCTTTGACAAACTCGCATTTTTTTATTTATTATTATTATTATTTATTTTTTTTATTTTTTTTTTTTTTTCAAATTCAGGACGAGGGAGGCCTCTGATAAACGAGCCAACACTTTCTCTAGATGTATTAAATGGTTCTCCCATGTATCACTGAACACGATGAGGTCATCCATGTACACTGCACTAACTGGTTCATAAGACTGGAAAGTAGCTAGAGCCTAAAGCGTCAATACATGCATGCACTCTTGGCAAGGGATAAGAGTCTGACTTTGTGAGAGAGTTCACTCTCCGATAATCTACACAAAATCGGAATGAGCCGTCAGGCTTGGGAATTAAAGTCACTGGCGACGACCACTCACTAGTACATGGTGTAACAAGGCCACGGTCAAGTATATACTTTATCTCATCCTACATGGTCTGGTGACGACTAGGATGAACTCTAGAGGGGGTAGTTTGACAGGCGTAGAACAACCTACATCTATATCAGGGAAAATTAGGTTAGTTTGTTCAGGGGAATCACCAAAAACAGATGGATACTTTTGTAAAAGGGACACCAATTCAGTAGACTGGGGAGAAGTGATGTGTGACACCTTCTCGTTCAACTGAACCAAAGCGTCACTGTTTTCCTCATGCCACTGCATCACACTTTGAAAGCACGGGGGAAAACTAAGTTCATCACTCTCAAAATTACCTTCATCCTGGATCAAACTACACACAACACTAGGCAAGGGTTGAGGACGGTGATACGGCTTCAACATACCTACACGACAGAGTTGATGCATTTTCCGCATATCAGATGTTTGTACAAGAAAATCCATCTGACCCACTCGTGTCGTGCCTTGCAATTTCTTTCATGCACGCTGCAATTGCATAGTTGTGTAAGACCATCACTCAATATCAATAACCACGAGGTATGATAATATGCACAATGCTTTTTTTTTCATTTAACTGACTTAATATTAAGTACACTAGTTATTAACCTAAACCTTAATTCGGCAACCAACTGATGACCTCCAATACACTTAACACACACTGTCGCCACAGTTCTCATCACATCTCTCCCCAAAGTTCAACTCCATATGATTCAATATCAGTGTCAAATACATCCCACATCAATATACATAACACCCAATCTTATCAACGCTTTTCATCAAACCTCACATCAACATTTAACTCCAGATAACTCAATATCAATGTCGAAATACATCCAACACCAATATACGTAACACACACTATTATCAACGTTTCCTATCAATCTCTCTTCAATATTCAACTCAAAATAATTCAATATTATTATCATAGTAAATCCACACCAACACATACAAAATCAAACACAACACCTCAGCTCTACACATCATAATAATATAACATCCTGACCACTATTTCCTCCTAACATTTCATAAAACACAATTGATTTGGCTTGCATTAACAACATTGAAATCTCCACCTGCTGATACAAAGTTACGTGTCTCCATATCGCTCCTGACTCTCTCTCCTCTGGTCAGGGAAGTTGCCACCTCCTCAGCTCTCTCTCTCTCTCTCTCTCTCTCTCTCTCTCTCTCTCTCTCTCTCTCTCTCTCTCTCTCTCTCTCTCTCTCAAACAAGCTGTCTCTAAAATACGTTCTACTCTCCGTTACATCTCATTTTATATTTCAGTTGTCACATATTTTCCTCAAAAAAACTATCCATATAACTAAGATTGAATATTATATACATTTCACAAATTCCAACATGCAGTAATTACATCTCTTACATAAGACACGCCATAGGCGCGACATGCCCAGTCTGGTTATCATGGCTTCAGCCTCTTTCTCATCGCCGCAATGTTGCCTCTCTCTCTCTCTCTCTCTCTCTCTCTCTCTCTCTCTCTCT